>OY776096.1:630000-1255000 GCA_963675205.1 Catocala nupta
CGCGACCTTTCACCCATACTGGCGTTGACTTCACTGGTCATGTGGACGTGAAACTAAACAAAGGCCGAGGCGTGAAAACAACAAAGGGGTACATTGCTATATTTGTGTGTATGGCTACAAAAGCTGTGCACATAGAACTCGTATCGGATTTGAGCACTGAAATGTTTATTGCTGCCTTCCAAAGAATGTGTGCCAGACGCGGTACACCCAAACACGTGTACTCTGATTGCGGCACTAACTTTATCGGTGCTTCAAAATTGTTGCATAATGAGTTTGAACACTTTCAAGCAGAACTATCACAACAATTCTTTACTGAAATTGGGAAAATGGAAGTCGAATGGCACTTCAACGCTCCCGCGTGGCCGAGTGCAGGTGGGCTGTGGGAAGCAGCTGTCAAATCCATGAAGCACCATCTACATCGCGTGCTCGGCAACCAGAGGCTTACATATGAGGAATTCACAACGCTACTAACGAAGATAGAAGCATATATGAACTCGCGACCCCTCTGTCCACTTACCGAAGACCCCGAAGAATTCCAGAACTATTTAACTCCTGGTCATTTTCTTACTGGCAGTCCTACCATGTCTCTCCCGTTATCGAACTACAATGACATCAATAAGGTGGACTTACGTCAACGCTGGCAGCTAACTGAACATATGCTGCAACAGTTTTGGAAGAGCTGGTCAAATGATTACCTGTCACAGCTGCAGGTCAGGAGTAAATGGAATTGTCCAAGAAGGAACCTACAGGAAGGCGACATCGTTTTGGTCAAGGATAATAACTTACCTCCTGGAAAGTGGGCAATGGGGCGCATACTTGAACTTCACCCCGGTTCTGATGGCTATGTTCGAGTAACCACCGTGAAAACACAGTCTGGTATTATCAAACGACCCATCGTCAAACTTGCGCTATTGCCTACCGAAGAAAACTCGCAAGACCAATTGAAAAAAAACGTGCCCGTCATTAATAAAATACGAGGAAGCAGATGTTTTTATACATTTATTACAATGTTAATAACCTTGTTAACATTAATATCTGGGTCACAAAGTCAGGTCATAACATCAAGCGTTCATATTACGAACTTGGAACGTGAGCGGCCGGTGTATTATGACACACAAGGTAGTGTTCAAGTTATTCATGATGAGTGGACACTACTTATGTATTATAATCTAACTGATTACTGGAATGGAGTCAAACACATCGACGCTTATCTGAACAAACTGAATGAACTATGTCAAAAAACGGATCCAAGGTATTGTAAGACGACATTAGAGCAGCTCAATCACGAAATGGAAATTCTTCAGTACTACAACAATGTACTGCTTACCCCACACAAACATTTGAGTGAACGTAAGAAACGTGGACTAATTGATGGAGTAGGGTACGCCGCAAACGGCCTCTTTGGTATCTTGGATCAGAGATTCGCAAGTAAATATCAAGACGATATTCAGGCCATCCAGAATAACGAAAACTATTTGCTGGAGTTAATGAAAAATCAAACTTCCATAGTGGAACTCCAAAATGGTGCCCTAAAGAAAAAGGAAGAAACCATCAAGCGACAATTTAATATGATAAATGAGTATATGGAACAAACTAACACCAATTTGCACAAGGTTGAGACTGCCATAGAAATTATGATGGCCACAAGTTATTTTAACTCTTTGTCGCTTTCTACTTATTTACTGACAACCAACTTAAACAGGATACAAGAGATGCTGTTTAAAACGTTAACAGACGTTTATAAAGGGCATATTGATGTTCATTTGCTGACTCCTGCAAACTTAGCGGAACAACTGACTGTGATCGCGGGCAAGCTGCCAAGCACCTCGTCTTTACCTGTCCGAAATATCAGGGAAGATGTTAAGGATATATACAAGCTGTTATATGTGAAAGCACGAGTTACAACGAACTACTTTTTATTCGAAATACATGTTCCACTGATTTCCGACGAAGACTTCACTTTACACAGAGTTATTCCATTACCCATACAAACCAGCAATGGAACGGTCATAGCAGAACTAGGCGCACAGTATATAGCAGTGAATTTCAGAAAGAACACCTACGTTTCTATAAATGAAGATGACATTAAGACATGCATTCCACTTTCACCCGGCAACCTGATATGTAACAAAAATATGCCTATTTATAACTTACATAATCGCAATGCGCCCTGCGAAGCAAAATTATTAAGTCATCAAACGACCTCGTCGTGTGACGTAAGAAGGACGCTTTGCAAAGACGAATGGATCGCGTTACATTCAACAAACACCTGGCTGGCAATTTGTTGTAGTACTTGCACTTTACGAACTGTATGTGAGAATGACGTCGCTTCACATACTATGACTACTGGGATAGTGAGTTTGGCACAGGGATGTTTACTACAATCAAAGGAGTTGACTATATATTCACATAACCAGTACAGTAGCAGTATGAAGGCAGACTTGAAATGGACTGAGCCCTCACTTGATTCTGTCGTGAACAACATCGTGAATATCACGCATCATAATGTGACACATGTGATGCTCTCCGAAAGCCCGGAAGTAAATAGAATCGAGGAACAGTTAGCCAATATAAAAGAACGAGAACGTCAGCTGCCATCCAATATTACTTCGCATGACATTCACCAATATGCCATCTCCTATACGATCGTGGGAGTAATTGTCATAGCTACAGTGTTGTGGCTTATACATAGATATAGGCCAATACGTTGCTCAAGACAAAGAAATGTTTCCGCAACGACTAACAGACCAGAAGAGATTGAACTGCAAGAAATACGGAGAAAGGACAGAAACGAGGGAAAAGCAGTGACAACCCAGTCGAAACGGCTACTAACAAGTTCTCCCCCGGGGCCTCTTACTGCGGACAACATTGCGTTCAATTTTGATTGATTTATTTTATTTTATATTCTTTATATTTTATATTACTTTTTTATTTGTAATGGTGTGTCTTTTTTCGGCAATGTGTATTTTTGGGTTTTTTTTGGCTTGCCAACATGTACGGTTTCGTTACCGTACATACTTATTCTGTCGACGCAGCAATACTAAAATGGGCACACAAGAGCGTTGCAATTTACCTCATATTGCTGTGGTATATAATGATGTGATGCATAATAACATTCGAGTACATTTATAACTATAAAACTATACACTTGCTGAGAGAAAGATCACACTTATTATTAACTTGTAAACATTTTTACTATAACTTTTAACAATATAACTATTTAACGTAACTAGTGGTTCTTTCTGTGTACTCCAACAACTTACATATATCTTCGAGTGTAGGAAAACTAACTGGCTCCTACAATGTTTATAGTCAAAAAATTCTTTAATTGTATAAAAACACATTTCGATCAGCCATTTTCTTAGTTTGGATTTAAATTGGAAAAGGACGTGCCTTACAAATTGCCCGTATACATTTTTTTTTAACTATAAATGCCCGTAAAATGAGCGTTGAATTTCCCCACAACAGTATACCACAATTTAAAATGGACCCTACGTGACCATAATAAGCTGTAAGTGCCGTTTCTTCATTAACCGAATTTCTTAATTGGCTAAGAGCATAGACAAACCTGTTTAGCTTTTTACATAGTGAGTCAATGTGCAATTTCCAATTACAGTTTTCATCTAATGTAAGTCCTAGAAACTGAATGTTGGTATCCTTGTTAATCTTTTCATTTTCAAATGTAAGATTTATATTTTGTGGTTTTTGTTGGTAATTGCTGAATTGGACGTTATTATTTTTATTATTATTATTAGTTTTTAGATAAATTAACTTTAAATGATTTTGTGTTAGCCAACTTATTATATTTTTTAGCGTGAGTTTTAATGCTTCTTCATGACTTTTACTTGACGGAATAATGACGGATATATCGTCAGCAAATAATACACATCTATATGTAGTCACGTTCGGTAGATCATTGATATTGTTACGTGCTGGGTTCGACGGATAAGAATATAAAACAATATTACCGACTAAAACGTTTTATTCTAGCACACAATTAACTTTAATACACAACAAACACTATACTGCACTTTTTCACTGTAACTGCTTCAAACTCCGTAGTATTCTTCGCTTCCGTTCGCTTCGGTGAACACTTGATCACTTACGATTGTAAACTGACTCGGCGGTGCGCGTGCGCTCTATTTATATGCGGGTAAAGTGCTTCTGGAGTTTTCCAGAAAACGTCACACACGGCACGCAACAGCGCGATGTTTCGAGAATGTGCCAGCGCTTTCTCCACTGAACTCGTAGCGACAAATACGTAGTTCCGTAAGATGTCAATAGATGGTGCTGTAATAAATTATTATTAGAAAGCGCCGACTCTTCCCCACAGTGCCGATAGAGGGCATTAGCCGTAACAATATATATTAAGAACAGGGATGGACCCAGAATGCTACCTTGTGGTACTCCTGCCTTATTGTATTGAAATTCAGATCTATACGAACTTATGCTTAATTTGTCGTCCATTCGAGAGGTTTTACTATTGAGATTTTTAACTTGTCAGGAAAATTCCGTTGGTTAAAGACAAGTTTATCAAGTGGCCTAAAACAGATGCTATTGACTTTGCACTAGATTTTATTATAAGGGTGGAGATTTCATCAAAGCCCACGGATTTTGTGTTGCTTAATGAATTTATTATTTTCAAAACTTCATTTGTTGTGCAAGGTCGTAAAAAAATGCTGTTAATGTTTCTACTAAGTTGTAAATGGGGCATATTAGTTGTGTTCACTGTATCTGATACTGAGATGAAGAAATCATTAAACGCATTTGCAATTTTTGTTGGATCTGTTATGACCTCATTTCCTGATACAAGTGAGTCTATCACGCTATGGTTTTTGTTTTAATAACATTCCATGTAGCTTTACTTTTAGTTTTAGAATTTTGTATGTATATTTGATTTGTTAATTGCTTTGATGTATTAATACATTTTCTAAATAACTTATTGTATTTTATATATTTTATCTTGGTGTCCTCATTTTTACCCTGATAACATAATGTTTTGAGTGTCCTTTTATATTTACAGCAAATCTTAATGCCTCTAGTTACCCATTTAGGTGCAGCCCTATTCGCATTAATTTTTACCTTTACCAATGGAAAACATAGACCATGAAATAAAATAAGTATGTCATGAAAATGTTCATAGGCTCTATTTGTGTCATTTTCGTTATAGATATCATGCCAGGACAAACTCTCTATTGCTTCCTTAAACTTTCTTATATTATCATCTGAGTAATCCCTTACATTGTTATACCAATATTTCAATTTAGGCTTTTGTTTTTTAGAAGGAAATGATAACATTTGGCATGTATTGTGGTCTGACAGAAAAAGCTCATATATACTACCTACAGATATCCTTTTATTGCTAAAGATATGATCTATGCAAGAGTTTTGTCGTGTTGGCGTGGTAATATGTTGGTGTATCCCGTAATTTGATATAATATCTAATAGTTTTACTGAATCGTTAGAATTTTGTGTCTATGTTAATGTCACCTGCAACTATAATATGTTTTCTATGTTTCAGTAAAATCCTGTATAATAATAAAATTAACTTTTCAAAAAAAATGTGTGTATTTGTTTTTGGCACTCTGTATAAACAGATAACAATACAGTTTAAGGCTGGGATCTCTACACCACAACACTCAAATATTTTTTCTGTGCAATACATACTCCTTTAAATATTCAATTTTCTAACATCTAATGACTTATGAACTAAGATACAGACCCCTCCTCGCTTTTCCTTTTTTCTAGAAAAGGAGCAAGCTAACATATATTGCTTAAAGTTTATGTTTAATTCATCACCAGACTTTATGAAAGTTTCTGTAAAACACAATATGTCTATATGAATATTTTTTCTAAAAAGCTCTGTTAAACATACATCTACCATATCAATTTTATTCAACAAACCTGCAATATTTTGATGTAGCAATGTGGATGTACTAATATTTTTAACTTTATTTGCGAAAAAAGGTATTTACTACCCTTTTGTTACTTACAGGGGTGCTAATGATACTACAATTTACTTCAGTTTTTTAGAAATTATAGTTTTTTTATAAATGGGAAGTAAAATGGGATGGTACCCTTTTTAGGCGTAATTTTTATTTGATTTTGACAATTTAACTTAGTTGTTTTAGAAATAATAGTTTCTTTTATAATTGGAAAGTAAAACGGGATGGTACCACTTTTAGGCAACATTTTATATTGTTTGGTTATATATTTCATTTCATAATCATAAGAATCAATTGTAAAGTTTAATGTCTTTGTTAAATTGAATAAATATACATTTCTAGATTTAAAGTCAGGTAAAGAAATGAATTTGCATTTAGGAATTTTGACATATCTGTTTCAAAAGATTGCTCAGTTTCCATTCATTAAGGTATGGATTGTAAGTTACACTCAATAGTATAATGTTAATATTTTTGAATTTACTTAACATTGCTGCCAACTCCAATTGTAATGTAGTAAGATTAGCGTAATTTTGTCCAATTCCTAAAATTAAATAATTTGTTTGTGAATCTACTAGACCATTACAAGATTTTAGTAATTCGCTAGTTGGCGCATATGGTTTTATTGTAGACACCACCCTGTACTAGAAACTGTATATATACATAGAACTAGGTTCTGGCATTTACAAAAAAAATGTTTATCACATCTCTTTTAGGTTAGGTCTACCTACGTGAGGCTGTCATGTAATAGGCAGAATTGTAGTAAAAGATCGCGTTTTACGTCTTAAGATCGCGAGCGTTCCGCGATCTGCAAAGCCATTCGAGTATGCGGACTCTTTTTTTTTGCTACCGTCCGTCAATCGTTTGCGACTTGTTTCACGATTGAAAGTAAAGCAAATTCACAACGGCTACATAGATATTAAGTTATTGTTAATAGATTTAGGATATTTTATTATATTACTGATTTTAAATGTTAGATTTTAGTTATGCTACTATACTAACGCATTAGGTTAAGAACCTGTAATGATAGATAGATACATGTATGGTACTTGGGTAGAACGCCGTGACCCGTTCAGCGTGAATGCGACAAAATAACAAAAATATAACGCACTCTCTCGCATGATTCGCAGTGTTCAACTTCTAATAGTTCAAAGTCCAAACAGTCTAGGTTGATGTGTCGCTGTGTGTACCAGTAAAGAAAGTATATATCAATGTGACCATCATTTCTTCCACCTCACATTGTTATATCGCCCCTACATTGGTGACCTCCGACATCGAATACGCAATCTTCGGCAATGTAGCATTGACGCTCGTGCGTGGTCAGCGAAATCGGACAAGCGTATGTGCAGCGTGGCAACAGCGGATGTACATAGCTGGAGGTAACCCGAACACGCATACGAATACATGGGAGACGACTCGGCCTTTTCGCTCGTACTAAGAGGGCTTACGACCTAGCTGCGCCGAATACTGAAGTCAAGACACGTACAAAGTTCAAACACAAGACGCGACGATCTGTCGATAAGAGCGACCACGGCGACATGGCCAGCAGAGGGATTTCGGAGCGGTACATGACGGCGGCGGCACTCTACAGGACAGTGCGTCCGTCGAGGCAAGCGTTAAGGTCGTAGCCGATTTATACAATACCGGTCCAAAACCGCTCTCGCACAGCTAAGCCAAACGGAGAGGCCACTACCCGCTGTCCACGTACCGATAGCTAGCAGGTAACCAGCTGTCCCCGCGCTTACCGCTAGCAGTCGACTTCACTGTCCACACGTCGACCGCTTACGCTTTTCGTGACAGACACAGTCTTAGTCTTCAATGAAATAACTCGTATTTTTCCGCTGTCTCGATTCACAATGTGTAAAAAAAAAAAAAAAAAAAAAAAAAAAAAATTGCTATTGTACTTGACGATGAAGAGAATAGCTCGGAAAACAACAAACGACGAAGATTTTGGGTGCATAAAATGCTAAAGGCAATAAATGCAGAAGGAGAATTTTGGCATATTCAAATTCATTTATTCATTTATTCATATTCATTTATTTATTGCAAAACTAAGTGTACATGGTGATGGTATACAATGGTATGTGCTTAAGACTTAGCGCCTTTTACAAGCGTAGCAATATTGAGAGCTGACTAGCAATTATATAGGATAGGTAAGTAGGAAACATTGTTATAATCATTATATAGGTATAATTAATTGTTAAAGAGGTAATCCGTAGTACAATGAATTGAAGATTATATAAAATCCATGAAATTAGGAATAGATATAAACATTTCAAATTAGGTATTCATTATTAGTTAACATTATAATTTTATCTTATTAGTTATAGCATAAACATAGAATTAGTATTAATAGATCTATATAGAATTCGATAATACCAATAATTAATTGTGTCCTTATTTAAAATATCTAAAAATATCAGTTCGTGTAATCAAGAGCTTCGTCATATACTTATTATTTAGACATGTAGGTATTATTATTATGTAGGTATTACTATAATTATTATTATGTCTCTAACAAACCAATTCTAATCATTTACTATTTAGGTATTCTGTAACCGAATAAAAGCATTTTTGGGTCAGAAAAAATTTGAGGCGTTTAGTAAATGCTGTTTCAAGCTTTTCTTCTTTAATTATTTTAGGTAGTTTATTAAATATCTTAACTGCCATGTAATATGGGCTCTCGCTGAGCATTTACTGGATGACGAAGAAAAATTCTTCATGTACCTACTTCCATATGGATAATAATAATAATAATACAATGTCGAACACTACACATTTGCCGAGGCAAAGCAGTCAGTAATATTTTAAATTCAGATCAACCTCACAAAGGAGACCGTTCATATTCGGCTTGAACGTGGACAATCGTCTTATAAACAAAGTAAAATATAAAAAGTTTTGTTTTAAATATAATAAATATTGGTTACTATCCAGTCGTATAAAATTGACGTATAATAAAAATGATTATAAAATATTTTCATTTGGTTTAAAACGTGGAACTCAAATGGGCAATCCAAATGGCTTGTTTGTGTTGCCTAGTAAGAATACAGTGAGCAAAAACCGGAAGAAAGTGTTTAAAAAAATCGCATATAGAAATATTAACGAAATCTAGAACTACGTTGATATTTTTTCATTATTTACTATATTCATATTTTGAATTCGACAACAATAATTAATGTAAAAATAATATGATATTTGATAAAATATAACAAAATTGTAAAGTGTGTTGGGTAATTTATTTTCATATTCTAGAAACACTTGACTTATCTGTCAATTCTGATGAATTCTGTTTCCATCATTCGCTTTGCGTTTGTTCGCTCGTATAATGGATATTTTGACGTGATTTTGTCTTTTATTTTATTATTTAACGAACTTGATACTAAACTTCATAGAATAATGTTTTCTACTTAGTTTAGGCTACTGAAAATTAATATTGTTATTACAATATAAAATTGTCCACGCCCAGGCCAGGATCCCATACAAGGTGGTCGGTCTCCTTTGTATCTATGAACCAACATATTTTTATAAATATCTCGGTATTCATCAGTCTAATGCTATCAACCACACTCAGATTAATAAAGATTTATTCCAAGAATACACTAACCGACTAAACCTCATCTGCAAAAAACAGCTTTACTTAAAAAAACCTATTCAAAGCCATTAATACTTTTGCAATACCAGTCTTAACATATACCTTTGGAGTTGTGAAGTGGACGCGCACTGATATTAATCGATTAGAAATTAAAACCAGAACTCCATTAACTAAACACAATTACTTACACCCCAAATCAGCCATTGAAAGAATTTCAGTTAAGAGGGAAAAAGGGGTAGAGGCTTTACTGACCTTAAATTATTATGGGAAGGACAGATTCAAAATCTCAGATACTTTTTCTATGCCAAATCTGCAACTAGTGATATTCATTTATCCACAGTTAGAATAGATAAGAACTTCACTCCGCTAAATTTGCACCATAAAGATATTGTTTACAAAACCCCAAGAGAACATGTACAGGGTAAAATAGATAATTGGCGTTCCAAAGAATTGCATGGTAGACATTTACATGACCTAGAACAGCCGCAGATAGACTTAGAAGCCTCAAATAAGAGGCTAAAATTAGGTTCGCTCTTCCCTGAGACCGAAGGTTTTATGCTAGCCATCCAGGACCAAGTAATTAGCACCAAAAACTACAGAAAGTTTATTCTAACAGATCCTAACACTCAAAATGACAAATGCAGGAAATGTCATAGCTTATCCGAAATCATTCAACATATAACCAGTGCTTGCCCAAACTTAGCTCAAACCGACTACACCCATAGACACAACCAAATCGCTCACATCATTCATCAAAAACTATCCATTAAACACAATCTCATACCAAATAAACCAGTACCATACTACCAATATGTTCCAAGACCGGTGCTGGAGAATCAGCATCAGAATCAGACAAAACTATACATTATAATAGACCAGATATAACACTAATAGACAAGTTAAATCAACACGCGTACTTAATTGACATAGCTGTCCCTAAAACACACAACTTACAAAAAGCAATAACCGGAAAAATACATAAATACACAGAGTTAAAAGAAGAAATAATAAGAATCTGGAAATTGAATAGAGTATATATTGTTCCTCTGATTCTGTCTAGCACCGGAGTCATACCTAAACAGCTTCATCATTATCTACAACAACTAGAACTACCATCTAATGTATTCATGACTATGCAAAAAGCATCCATACTAAACACCTGCCGAATCGTCCGAAAGTTTATGCAGGAAGATATAGCCCCTTAAACGAACCTTTCTAATGAACTCCACTTGGTGTAAACCCGTGGTTTTCATTTATTGACCGAAATTACTACACATTTCGAGAAAACAAATATAAAATAACAAATAATAATAATAATGATTTATTTGCTTAAACATGTGCATTTCACTCATCATGTGGATCAGTACTTATTTGACTACATATTATCGTTTATGACTGACTGACAATCTAGCAACGTGTTTCAAGCGAGCAGTCTGCATGTCCCGCCCGTTTGAAGCGCGCGGGCCAGCCGCTTGAAGCGCGCCGTAAGCGTGGCTTCAACTATCGAGTGGTACGACGGCGGTAAGCTCGCTTACAGCGAGCTGTTTGCTAATTTGTGATATCAATATAAATTATGTCTATATAGACGCCCTAAAGCTCAAATTTCTATTAACATTATTTTGCCGTGTGGGAGCGGTGTTGTATAAGTCGACTGCGACCTTAAGGCGAGTTGACAATTCGCAGCGTACTCCGAGGACAGTGAACGGCATGGGAGCGGCGGTGACACTCTATAGAATAGTGCACGCGTCGAAGTGGCTGATCACACTTGAAGGCGAGGATGGATAACGCATCAGTGTTAGATAGCGCACCCGCCACCCGCCCCCTCATATATCTGAAACACGGCCCAAGCAGTACATATTTTTAAGTCAATATCTTTGTTAACATAGTGGCATGACAATAAAATACTGAATACTGAATTCTGTGCCTGTAAGTAACATCAATTCATTTAAAGTCTATCTATGTGTATATGGAAATAATTCTCAAAATAAACGGTCATTTTGTTTAATATTATTATTTAGTTTTGCCGTCATTCTGTCAACTTTACCCATATCGTTATTTATTCATCCCCGCGTTACTCCCGGTTACATCTTCAGCCTTTTACTTCGGAGCCCGTATATTATTATTAAATACGTACATCATTTCAAAAATACATTTACTATCAATTTCGAAGACATTAATGCGCACCGTGGCTTTGAACCTCTATTAGGTTATTGCTGCCACCATGTCTTTATTTACTATCAGTTAATTATTAATTTTAAGAAGGAACACGAAAGATATACATCCCTATAATTGCACGGCCATAATGCTTAAGGATTTGCTATTTCAGTCACTCGTCAGCACTTTGTGGTTGTTTGTGTAACTATCTCGCTCTTCCGTACGGTCGTGTGCTCAAGTTGATATTGTTTTCGTTTGTTGTTAAGTTTTGTTGTTAAATTTTGTTGTTGACTTTTGTTGTTGACTTTTGTTGTTGACTTTTTTTGGTATTAATAATACCAAGGCGCAATACCGTTCTTCGCCGACAGGCGAGGAAAATTATTTTTAATGTCGCCGGCTTTATGAAGAAGGAGAGCGAAGAAGGCGTGATCGATCTTAAGGCTGTCCATTTAAGAGTGGCCAAGGCAACTGGCACCTCGGAGAGGACTGTCCGGAGGATACTGAAGGAGGGTCAGTCTACGAATTTTATAACTGTCTTTCGAACGCCTGGCAAGAATAGGGTAAGAGTTAAACCAATTACCGGCTTGGATAATTTTGACCAGGGTGTTATAAAGCGAGTTTCACGAAACGGAAAAACAATTGGTAACTATAAAAAAACTGTTGGTGAAATTGCAAGAAAACATAAATTTTCAAGGTGGAAGTACCAGCCTAAGGAAAATTATTAAAGATTTAGGCTTTAAGTGAGAGGTGTGACATCCGCCTAAAAAGAATAAAATATTTAGAAAAAATTAAGGAATACCGAGACGTAGGCCGCCCCATAGTATACATGGACGAGTCATATGTGCATAGTTCGCACACCAAAAGTAAATCTTGGACAGATGGGTCTATCAAAGGTCTAAAACGCTCTATAGCCAAAGGCCAACGTGTGGTCATAGTACACGCTGGTTCCGAAGCTGGATTTGTCCCGAACATTAATAGGGCATTAATGTTCAAATCCGGGACAAAAAGTGGAGACTATCATGAAAACATGAATTACAAAAATTATGAACGGTGGGTTCGCTCCCAGCTAATCCCAAATTTGAGCCCAAACTCCGTAGTGGTAATGGACAACGCTTCATATCACAACAAACAAGTAAACCCTGCGCCCACGTCAAACTCACTGAAAGCAGAGACGGAGGCGTGGTTAAGGTCAAAGGGGGTGCCTTATTCGTCCACAATGCACAAGCCACAATTATATAATTTAATTCTGCAAAATAAAGAGGCTAATAAAAGATACATTTTGGACGAAATATTCCAACAACATGGCCATGTTGTGCTAAGGTTAACCCCTTACCATCCTGACCTTAACCCAATAGAAATGGCGTGGGCTGCAATAAAAGGGCATGTGGCGTAAAAAAATGTGGATTGGACTATAACGCACACTATGGACTTGGTGAAAGAAAAAGTTCAAATGATGGTGGCCCATCATTTGAACTTTTTCTTTCACCAACAGAAGAATGGGCAGCTTTGTGTAGAAAAGTAAGGGAGGTCGAAGATAATTACCGCCGAAGTGATCATGTCATCAACTCCATGACAGAGGAATTTATAATACGAGTAGGGACAGATGACAGCTCGGAGTCAGAATGTGACTGGGCCAGTAGCGAAGACGACGAGGATATAAATGTACCAAGTACGTCGCAAGGACTATTCATTGAGGGTGTTGTATACTATCTACTAAAGGCAGGGTCTATAAAATCGACTATGAATGTGAACTCTGACACGTTGGTCAAACTATCTGATTTAATTAATAATTTCTATCATCTGTCAAGTGTCAACTAATCTACTAAATACAAGGCCTATAAACTAAACTGTGAACGAGGACTTTCATACATTGGTCATACATGATAATATGCAATTTTTTGGTATAATCTCTTCTGGCTCTTACCCTCCTCCGTAGGTATAAATAATTAAGCAATGTTTGAAGATTTAAATTGATAAAATGGATTTTGATAGGCCTTGACTAAAACTGCCGTAGAGCTAATGAATAATACGAGAACTTGTAAGTATAAATAATTTTATACGATATAGTAGTAGCAAACAGTTCCTGTATCTGCCTACCTCCTCAAGATAATAAACTTAAATATAATCATTTAACTATTTTCTTAGTGACTGTACATGCGCGAACGTATCTTGTAGCTAACTTCAATCCGGCCGAGATAAAATGCGCGACGTTTACGTTCTACGTTTTATGGTAATATGTAATTAGCAGTGCATTAAAGGCATTCGTTCCGTATTGACGTATTTTTACTAATCTTTCACATAGCTCTTCCCGTGACGTAATACTACTTATAGTTTCTGGCATTTCTGACATCCTAGTGAGAGTACTCATAACGGCTCGTACACGGGACGTTGTTGATCAGGACGTGAAATTTTGTTTAGTTTTTCTGTTAGGAAATTGTCAGTGTCCTCCCTGAGTTCTCACACTTAGAATGAGCCTCAACTATTACTTTATATATTCTGAAGCAACTTAGTCTTTATTTAAGTTTGCACAGTTGGCGTTAGGTAGTTGTTTCATTGTTTTTAAAGTTGTTTGCAGTAACTTTTATGAAAAATATTGTAAATACCTCGAATTTGTATATAACGAGTTACCAGTTTAACAAATAAATAAAAGATAAAATGTATTCAATGCTGACATTTAACATTTATTTATTATTATCAATACATAATGAATTATTTTTCACTTAACACTAACAATTGTAATAAATACAGTACTCTATTAGTAACTTCGGCTTTTGATTTATACGTTAAACTTTCCGCTATCAGATTAATGATATCTTTTTCGTCGAGCATTTCTAATATCGTTTTATCTTTCCTTTCTTCGGGAGTTAGGTGTTCTTTGAGTACTTCGAGTATGAGTTTGTCTTCGTCTCGTTTCCACTCGGCGGTTTCTGACTTGACGGGGTCCTCGTCGATGGTCATCGAGTTGTTCGACGAGTCAGTCGAGTCGTGGCGCACGTCGCTTATGATGATATGGTTTGTTTGTATCTCGTTTTCAGTGATGGTGATCTCCTAGAATACAAGATAAAGGATTTTATAAACTGGCAACTGTGCTGGTGATTACGCATATCTGAGTCTGTATAGACATGATTTATTCGATGTACACTCGGCTACACATTAAGTTAGACATCCTATTTACGCATAACTACGCTACATGCAAAATAGAGAATTGTCGGTGCGGGAGTGAATCGTGGTGTCGACTGTCGATCAGTCACGGTCGTCAGTCAAACAAATACTAAGCGTTTGCCTGATCATACTGTGACGTCGTGAAAGTGCGATTTAAATATATATATATATCTATTATGGCGCCACAATTATTTCCCAACAGCGGCAGCATATAATACACGCGACATACATTAATGAAATAAAAAACAATACTAAAAGCGACTGTTCGAGGACTATGTTCTACCAATAAGACGGGGACGAGTGTTAAACTCTGAACCTTATAGCTACTTGTAATAGCAAGGTTGAGTTCTAGGCGTTCCTTTGACAGCGGCTCGGATACGAGCCACCAAGTGCGCGCTACTTTAAACCTTATTCTTCTAACCTTATCGCTTAAAACTGATTGTTTATGCTACGAATGGATGTTTATGTAAAGGACATGTATCATAAGATATTACGAAAATATAAACAAACGATAGTGCTTTAAAATGAATAAATTTATTTTTTATAACAAGGACAGATGCACTGTTACAAAATTACAAGCTTCAACTTATTTATAAAAGATTTAGTTATTTATCAGTTTGACACTAAAAATCAGCAAATTTAAAACTAGGTAAATCGAAACGTATAATAATAATATCGACCCTGTATTAAACTGTCCTACTGCTGGACTAAAGATCAGCAAATTATGTCAAAATGACTGCAGGGCTTTTTGATTTAATATAAATATAATATATTAAGCCTGTATTAAAACTATCCCACTGCTGGGCACGGGCATCTTCTCAGTGTGAGAAGGGTTAGGCTATAGTCCACCACGCTGGCCCAGTGCGACTTGGCAGACTTCACATATCTTCGAGAACATTATGGAGAACTCTCAGACATGCAGGTTTCCTCACTTTGTTTTCCTTCACCGTTAAAGCGAGTGATAATTAACTATTTAATACGCACATAACTTCGAAAAGTCAGAGATGCGCGCCTCGGGATCGAACTCGAGACCTCTGCGTGGCGGTCCATCGGATTCCCACTAGGATAGCCTACTAGCGCTACTTAATCATTTAATAAATATCTTAAAATTACTTATTATTATATTTTCCAGTGCATAGTTATGAATGTAAATGAAAATATAAAATAGATTCTTATCGCTTATTAATTTAACTTAATACTTCAACATTTGTTTAAATTTAATTATTAATTGTAAATCTTATTATTTTTACTCTTTTAGAGACTCTTTTTATTCTTTTATAACATTTGCACCAGTAATAATAATAATTGATAGCAGCTAATGGAAGTATTAACGCTCAGACGCTAGCGCAAATCGAAAACCAAACTTGTAAAATATAATAATCGCACCGAGTTAAACTTGCTCAGAAAATAATATACATATGTATAGGATATGATACATGGTATGAATAGAGCGTCGCGTCCCGTTCAGCGTGATTGACACAAAATAACAAAAATATAACGCACTCTCTCACACGATTCGCAGCGTTCAACTTCTAATAGTTCAGACATTGTATACGCAATGTTATTGTAGTAAGTAGCAATTCAAATGATATGATATGTTGTATTAGTTGCATAGTCTGTTTCAATTATATATTATATATTTAATAAAAATTGTCATTTGCATTTTAAGCAAATTACATTCGAGTAATAAATAACATACACTTACATTCTTTATAAAATCTGGTTGACTGTACTCTTGCGCCGGTACACTGGTATCTTCTTGTTTGCTGTAAAACAAAATAAATTGGAATTATTTTGATGATGATAATACAGTTTTACTAATCACTATTTATCATAAAATAAAGTCCGAGCCGCGACTGTCTGTTCGCGATAAACTCAAAAACTACTGAACAGATTTTCATACAGTTTTCACAAATAAACAGAAGGATTCATGAGGAAGGTTTAGGTGTATCATTTGTTAAGGTTACCCGTCGCTTTTAAGGTAACTATGCCCGAGATCACAGGTCAGCAAATTTTTGTTTTCAAACGCTCATCGCTGGGTCAGAATACAAGGTTGTTTAGCTAGACCCAATTAAGGCGACATTCTAGGTGTAGCCCGACATCCAACGTCATAGTTGGAGGGGTCCGCATCGGGGTGGAGCCGAGTATGAAATACTTGGGGCTCCACCTCGACGGCCGCTGGAACTTTCGCGTCCATTTTAGCCGCCTGGCCCCCCCCGGTTGATGTCGGCGGCGGGAGCGCTTAGCTCTCTGCTGCCGAATATCGGGGGGCCGATTGTCGTCTGCCGCCACCTCTATCTGGGGGTGGTGCGGTCGATGGCCCTGTACGGGTCGCCCATCTGGGCCGACGCCCTCGATCGCCGAAACATCACCCTCCTGAGGAAACCACAGAGGGCGATGGCGAACAGGGTGTCGCGGGCGTACCGCACCGTCTCCTATGAGGCGGCGTGCGTTTTGGCGGCATCGCCGCCCTGGGATTTGAAGGCGGAGGTCCAAGCGTCGGTGTATCACTGGCGCGCGGACCTCCGGCTCCATGGTGAGGAACCTACTCACAGGGTGGTGGAGACGCGAAGGTCCCAGGCTCGACTGGTCCTTGAGGCGAAATGGGAGGAGAGACTGGCCCAACCCCGCTACGGGGTGAGGACAGTCGAGGCTGTCCGTCCGGTGCTAAGGCAATGGACGGACAGACGGCGCGGTCCGCTCACCTACCGGCTTGCTCAGGTGCTCTCCGGACACGGCTGTTTCGGAGAGTACCTGTGCAAGATAGCCGGCAGGGAGCCGACAACCAGGTGTCACCACTGCGAGGAGTGCGACCGGGACACGGCGCAGCACACGCTGGAGGAGTGTCCGGCGTGGGCCGAGGAGCGCTGTGCCCTGGTCGCCGTGATTGGCCCCAACCTCTCGTTGCCGACCGTCGTATCCATGATGGTCGGCGACGACAGGTGCTGGGGCGCAATGAGGTCCTTCTGCGAGGCTGTCATCTCGCAGAAGGAGGCGGCGGAGCGGGGGCGTGAGGAAGATCCTTACGCCCCGAAAATCTACCGCCGGAGGAGGGGGCGCAGGAGACGCGCTTATGTCGCTCTCCTGCCCCCCACCTAAGGGTTCTGGGTGGCAAGGCCTCAGGGGACCCTGCCACCCGTGAGTAAGAACCCATAGAAGGCGCGCGCGGCTTCTAACGTCGAAAGGGGAGAGCAGTGAATTGCTCTCCCCCGGGGACGAGAGGAGGTCGGGTCGGATGGACCCGGCCGGCACCCACACGGGGGGGCCTGCTATGGATGAATCTTTTCAGACTCCCAACTGGACCCCCCCCATTGGGTGAGAGAGGGAATACCCCAGGTTTTTTTAGTGGGTATACCAGCACTCGGCTGGTGAGTCCCACACGCCCCGCCGGTGGCGTCCCCTAGCCGGCGGGTAGTGCATCAAGTATTTTTTCCTGGGTATCAAAAAAAAAAAAAGAAGGTGTAGCACGACATCCCGCTCGGTAGCAACTAATTCAGTTGAACAATCACCTGGAGGAGTGGTCAGCTTCATAGTCCCTGGCGGCCCCGGCCCGCTCTCCCAGCGCGAGGGCCGGCGAGGCGCGCGGGCTCGCGTGTGGCGCTGCAGGCACCGGCGGCTCGCACCTATTCAGTTGAACAATCACCTGGAGGAGTGGTCAGCTTCATAGTCCCTGGCGGCCCCGGCCCGCTCTCCCAGCGCGAGGGCCGGCGAGGCGCGCGGGCTCGCGTGTGGCGCTGCAGGCACCGGCGGCTCGCACCTATTCAGTTGAACAATCACCTGGAGGAGTGGTCAGCTTCATAGTCCCTGGCGGCCCCGGCCCGCTCTCCCAGCGCGAGGGCCGGCGAGGCGCGCGGGCTCGCGTGTGGCGCTGCAGGCACCGGCGGCTCGCACCTATTCAGTTGAACAATCACCTGGAGGAGTGGTCAGCTTCATAGTCCCTGGCGGCCCCGGCCCGCTCTCCCAGCGCGAGGGCCGGCGAGGCGCGCGGGCTCGCGTGTGGCGCTGCAGGCACCGGCGGCTCGCACCTATTCAGTTGAACAATCACCTGGAGGAGTGGTCAGCTTCATAGTCCCTGGCGGCCCCGGCCCGCTCTCCCAGCGCGAGGGCCGGCGAGGCGCGCGGGCTCGCGTGTGGCGCTGCAGGCACCGGCGGCTCGCACCTATTCAGTTGAACAATCACCTGGAGGAGTGGTCAGCTTCATAGTCCCTGGCGGCCCCGGCCCGCTCTCCCAGCGCGAGGGCCGGCGAGGCGCGCGGGCTCGCGTGTGGCGCTGCAGGCACCGGCGGCTCGCACCTATTCAGTTGAACAATCACCTGGAGGAGTGGTCAGCTTCATAGTCCCTGGCGGCCCCGGCCCGCTCTCCCAGCGCGAGGGCCGGCGAGGCGCGCGGGCTCGCGTGTGGCGCTGCAGGCACCGGCGGCTCGCACCTATTCAGTTGAACAATCACCTGGAGGAGTGGTCAGCTTCATAGTCCCTGGCGGCCCCGGCCCGCTCTCCCAGCGCGAGGGCCGGCGAGGCGCGCGGGCTCGCGTGTGGCGCTGCAGGCACCGGCGGCTCGCACCTATTCAGTTGAACAATCACCTGGAGGAGTGGTCAGCTTCATAGTCCCTGGCGGCCCCGGCCCGCTCTCCCAGCGCGAGGGCCGGCGAGGCGCGCGGGCTCGCGTGTGGCGCTGCAGGCACCGGCGGCTCGCACCTATTCGAAAGTTTCATCAATATTAGTCTACGACTTTCGACCGATTTTTCAACCGTCAAATAATTTGTATCTGAGGAATAAATATGGCAGAGTTTGACATATTTTCTATACAAAAGCGGTCAAAACGTGAAGCATATTCTCCAGATTAATGTTATGTAACGATTGAAAATTGGTTGACGATGCGTTGATATCGTTGAAAATATAAACATATGCTAATATAATTTTTAAGGATCAGAAAGAGGAATCGCAGCAGAGACGTTTTACAAACACATTTCTCTAGTTATACAAGATGTCTCAAAAATATTCTCCAATTTAAAAACTTTAAGAAAAAAAGAGTTTAAAGTTACATACATAGTTTTTATTATGGTTAAAGTATACAAATAGAAAATTTATTTTTAAATATCACACCATCTAGATGTCTCCCATTACGGGCCATGCATTCATCAAAGCGAGTCTGTAAATTTATGTACACTCGTCGTAAAATAGCTGGAGTGATTTAGTTAATTTCCATCTCAATATTGTTCTTTAACTGAGCGATAGTTGGAGAATTTTCATACACTCACTTAAGACAGCCCGATAAAAAAAAAGTCCAATACGGATAGATCTGGGCTTCTTGGTGGCCATTGAATATCACCTAGTATAGTCGCGACATTGCTGAAGTGGCAGACGAAAATAATCCTGGATCATGGAGATATACCGGTTGAAAGTAACTGTTACAGCGCGCCCATTTCTGTCTTTAAAAATATAAGGTCCGATCACTGATTGTGAACTTACTGCGGCCCATACGGTCACTTTTGGGCTATGTAACGGACGCTCATGTTTTTGTTGTGGATTGTTCTTACCCGAAAACCGACAATACTGCTTGTTTACATGGCCATTCAAGTAGAAATGGGCCTCATCACAAAAAAAAATGTGTTGAAAATCGCGAATTTTGCTCTGTTACTTCTCTCACAAATTTTAACCTTAACTCAAAGTCCCTTTCTTTCAAAGATTGCACTATTTAGATCTTGTATGCCTTCATATGTAAGTCAGTTTGAGAATCCGGTGAATTGTTGATCTGGTCAAGTTTAATCGAGATGACCTTTTTCGAATGCTCTCGCGTGGTTGATCTCTGACTGAACGGCGAACGCGCTCAAAATTCTCATCGGATCTTCGATCTTTGGACGCTCTGTTTGCGGTTTTCTTATAGTTGATCCTGTGGCTTCAAAAGTCCTAATCCAAGCCCGAATAGTTGAAGGTGCAGGTGCTTGTGAAATGTCATGTAAACCATAATAACTTCTAAATAGTCGACGAATAGTAATTAGAGATTTATCGTTTTGGTAAAATGCGCGGACGCAAAAAGCGCGTTGTTGCTCCCCCGTTAAGGTCGGCATGGCACTAAAAATTCCACGAAACGATCTCACGCACACAAGCATCCCCACCCCGCTCCCGCGCGCGTGAGTCTCGCACAACACCGTTGTAATGGGTGAATATTATTGGGACACCTTGTATTTTCTATATCTGTATAATAATATTATAAAGCTCAAGACTTTGTTGGTTTATTTGGTTGGTTGAACGCGCTAATCTCAGAAACTACTGGTCCGAATTGAAAAATATTTTATTGTTGGATAGCTCATTTATCGAAGAAAGCTATATACATATCACCAATCTGCAACCAATAGGAGCGGTGCATCAATGGAAAATGTTGCAGAAACGGAAAAAAAAAAATCCTTTTGAGAGCTTCAGTTGCGTGCGCTGCCTTAACGGTTAAAGTTAGGTACGCAACAATCATGTATGATGGAATTGTTCCTCTTAAAAAGATAAAAATAAATAGTCTGCGATGGCATATCTCTCTTCTAAGGTTGACCATAACTTATTTTCATGGTATTCAAATTTGTTCTAAAATAATGCATTCTTGCGAAGGTGTTTCTTTAAACAAGTATTAATATTTATTCAAATAAATACGTTATTTATCATAAGTATTTAATTTTGAACAAAATTGCCCTTACATTATTTGATTTCAATTAATATTTTAAGAGTAACCCTCTCATTCTCTCTTATGTGACGCAGACGAACGTGCGCGGGTCAGCTAGTCCTATATAATACGATGTATAAAACATAATGAAATTTAATCAAATCAAATTTAAAATCGTTCGTTATATTAGCTCCTAACAATACGTAATGGCTGCGATATTTAAGCTTACCTAGTTTCTTTTCTATGTGGGAACAAGGAGAACACGTGTCGCGCGAGGTCGGGATGTCCGTCGAGACTTGACAGCAAGTCGGTACAGATCTGACACGCCGACAACAGGTTGTTGTAAAACACGTTGCGTAACTTGCGTAGAAGTTTACAACGCAGTTTTGCGTCTTCAACTTGCGTCTGAAATATAAAATTATTATGAAATCTATCCTAATTAATATTATAAATATGAATGTAAGTTTATATGTCACGTTTTTGTGCCCGTACTTACTCAATTAATTAACATGCAATTTCATGTTAACAATGTCAGGGGTACAGAAAAGTTTATAGGGTACTTTTATCCTTTTTTACCTGGTTGAATGCATTGACGCATACCTCTCCGCGAGGGTGGGCGGAGGGGTTATGTCGGACTCACCAGGGTAAAAGAAAGATGATGAAACGATGATAATGGACCTCCCGGAATACCGACTAAACCTACGCCGGTGTTCCTTGACAAAACCGCTATCGATGGGACCGCGCGAATCTCTTGCACATGGTCGCGACCCCGCCGAGGTTTCGGACAAGACCTACCTACCTTTCAGGCAAAATTCACTTTAAACGCTACTGTCCCTCCCTAGAGGGGAGACGGAGTCGACACAGAGGCGCGCGTGGAAACACGCACGCAGCTTTTCGGACCTGGTGCTGATCAGATGGCAGGCAGGCCCACGAAGCCCACCAACCCCAGGTCAAACCTCAGGGTGGCTGGAGGTCATCTCACTCCCTCTCCCGTTCCGCCGCCTCCTTGATGGAAATCACTGCCTCACAGAAGGAGGCGACAGCGTTTCACGACCTCTCACTCCGGACCATAGACTGAACTACGGCCGCGAGTGAGAGGGCAACCGATCCGACTGCCGCGATCAATTCACGGCGCTGCGATGCCCAGGCGGGGCAATGCGCCAAAGTGTGCAGCACCGTGTCCTCTACAACGTCACGGCAGTTGCCGCAGTGATGACAACCGGACGTCTCTTGTTGGCCTATGCGACACAGGAACTGGCCAAAACAACCATGGCCAGTCGTTACCTGTGTCAGCCGGAAGGTTAGGGCGCCATGCCACCTCTCCAGCCACTCCTCAAAACGGGACTTAACGCCACGATCGTGGCGTGCCTGGCACTGGGATGCACATGTCGCTCCTTCCACTTCTCCACTAGGACCTGGTGGAGCTCGGCAAGGTCCGAGCTCCACCTTGACAGCGGAGAGAACAGGTAGGGTACCTGTTACCTCTATTTTACCTAACCTATGTTTATGCGAGCGAGGTTGCACACTAAATGTAGTAGTTTATAGAAGTAGGTTGTATTTATTTATAGGTTTTTGTGACTATATGGTAAATAATTTTATTTAGTCTGAAGGTAATAAGTTACCGTATTATAAAGCGTTTAAAAGTGGAGTATCGTTTTTAGAATACTTAATGTTTTAGTTAGATTATACTGACGTAGACATAAGATGAGTCGAAACGTCAAGTCTACCAGAATGCTTATTATTCGTTAATATTGTAATAATTCGTGCATATTTGATAGTCATTATTATTAATATTATAAATGCGAAAGTGAGTTTGTTTGTTTGTTATGTTTATACGCCCTGACTAATCGATCGATTATCATGATATTTCGCATACATATTGTCAAGTGTGCAGAAAAGGACATAGGGTATCTTTTATTTAAAATTGTAACATAACGGGGTGTCCTGCGTGAGCGACGAACGCGGCGCAATGCGACGCGATACAATGCGACGCGATGTTTCATGCGACAAATGTCCTATATCATTTTGGTCATTAGGTACTTTTCGAATTATGGGGAAGTACAGTGCAATTTTGTTTGAAAGTTTATAATTAAAGCAGAGACTTTTAGAAAAATATAGTTAAATACACAGAAAGATAACAAATATAATATTATAATAAACATATTTGGCGAATACCATCATTTTTGTCCAAGATTAAGAAACGATTATAAAATGTTTAAACAATATTGTGGCGTGTTACCGTCTACTTTCGATTACATTAATGCTGCTAAGTATGAATTTGAGAATCAACCATTCGTAGTAGGTGGTGTCGCGTCTGGTTGCCCACAAAACAGGTATATGCGTTACGTGGCGTGTCGCCGCAGACTAGGCCGCAAGCAGGATGGGCCGTTGTTTTGCTCGCACTCGTCGCGTTTGCAGCGCCGCGTCGCGTCGTATTCGCGGCTCACGCAGGCCACCCCGCGACCCACATTTACGCGAGATAAGCTGCGCGCAAAACGTAGTACCATAATAAACAGAAGTTCACCTCTATCCTGTTAACCAAGTCGCGGAGGCAGCGGGCGACGAAGTAGTCCCGGAAGGCGTCGCAAGCGTCGGCCTGGTCGGGCGTGAGGAAGGCGAGGAAGTCCTTGTACACGTCCAGCAGCTCCGTGGCGCAGGCGTCGGCCAGGCGGCGCGCGAGCGCGGCGGCGGAGTGCTCGTGCTCGAGCGCGTGCGCGTGCGCGTGCGCGTGCGCGGCGAAGCGCGAGAGCGCGGCGTAGACGCGGCGCTTGGCCTGCGCGTCGCGCGCCACCGTCACGCGCGTCAGCAGCTTCAGGTGGAACGTCGCGGCGAACACTATCAAAATTATATACGTATTTATAATATCTTTATTTTTATACTACTCTCGCATATATACTCAATTCCTATGTCGCAGGTACTTTATAAACATTTAAACGACGGACACAAAGAACACCTAAACTGGAAACGACGATTTGTGAATAACAGAAAGTTTTGTCATGTAAGACTCGAATCCGCAACACTGGGCATAATAGCAGTGGCAAAGTGACCGCTTAAACCACTACGCCATCCGTATTATCAAATATACATCACTCTCACGCCTCTATACTGGCAGAGGCAAGCAAATGAGTATTACGCAACAACATTTCACATGCTGAAATAATTTATAATACATTTTATAATGGATGGCAGAATCAAGTCCTTGATACTAGAGACCATATAACTGGACACGCATTGTTCGGAAACTATCTCTAACACACCAATAACTTAGTCCCTGTGATCTCATAAACATTTTTATATTTTAGTTAACTAATATTTGACATATAAAATGTAAAAAAAATGAACTTTAATATTCTAAATAAAGATAATAATAATCTCTTTAGAAACATCTGCAAAAATATTTTACATGATTATTATAATTATATGCAATAAATTTAGTTAACACTTCATAGGAAACATAACTATTATCATCTACCGGAAACACTCCCAGACTCCTCACGCTGCTATTAACAATTTCTCAACAGAAAATCCGAATAACACCACATGCTCGAACCTAACATCAAACCCGTGATATCCTACAATCACATTCCACACACCACCGAAGTAGTTACAGATAACTAGATTTTTTTGTAACTCTTCTACCTAGCCTATATTATTCCCAAGTCACTTGGGGTCGGCTTTTCTGATCTAACCGGATTTGACTGGATATCAGTTTTTACAAGGAGCGGCTGCCACCTGACCCCCGCAACCCGAAGGCTAACGTTACCCTAAGGCTAGACCAGTGTAAGGATATTATAGGGCACTGACTTCCCAATAACGAGTGCCATAGATGTTCATGTCAGCCGGGATCGACGGCTTAACGTGCTCTCCGAGGCACGGAGCAGGCGATAATTGTCAATCAACACGCACATCATTTCAAAAAGTCATATAACTTCCGAAAGTCAGAGGTGCGCGACGTGGATTCGAACCCGAGACCCTCCGCATTGCAGTATGTTGGTCTCCCCACTGAGCTATCGCTGTTTGCTTTTTTTTTTGTAACATTTAACCGAACATTTTATACGAATACTATAGAAATCATGATTAAAATGGGTGTGTATCAAACATATAATACCTCCACAGTAACATTTGGGCAGGGCTCATAGCGCGCAGAACCGATGACCGCCGTTGAGAGGTTCTGGAGTGGCGGCCACACACCGGAACACGCAGCAGAGGTAGGCCCTCCACAAGGTGGACCGACGACCTGATAAGGGTCACGGGAAGCAGTTGGATGCGGATGGCCCAGGACCGGTCTGAGTGGAAAACCTTGGGGGAGGCCTAGGTCCAGCACTGGACGTCTTCCGGCTAAGATGATAATGATGAAGTATAAATTATTAATTACTTACCAAAATCATCCATATTAAAAGTATCACTCTCCGATGTGTCTTCTTCTTCATTTTTCGCCTCTGCCTTTCGCTTCAGTCTCGCATCAATACTTTGCAATGCGTTGTTAGAATTACTCTTAAAATTACTAACTAATATCCTCAACCTGTTTGTTATCTTTGGATACTTGATATCTTTACAGTAACACCGTTTCATAGGCTTATTGCTACCAAAATATTCAGTAATAGTAGTCTGTCTTTCCTTACAAATCTTTCTTAACATTATGCAGCAAGAACAGTGCTCTGCATTTCCTAGAGGTATGTTTGAACATTCTGGAACATGGTTGACTGGTACTTGAGTGGTAACTTCGGCGGGCGTACTGATGGGAGTAGTATTGGTATTGACTGTAGTTGTGACATTAGTTAGCGGCATGAGGTACGCAGCCGTACTAGTTTCCACTAATCTATAGAGGTCTGTAACTCTGTGCGAGTTAATGGTTGTCGGCGTGTTGGCTATTTGAATGTCAAATTTATCTGCCAGGACGGGTTGGGGTACTTTGGGGCGGACGTTGATGCGGTTGCTAACTATTTCTTTGGTGAAGTCTATGGGTAGAGGCGTTTTGGTCGGCTCCACGACTTGCTGTCCCAGGTTCACTTCTATTCCTTGTGGTGCTATGCCGGTCGTGTGTGTGCGCCGGAGTAGGTATTGCTGAAAAAGTAATTAATTTTTTACCGGCCTTCATTATATTTTATTTTATTTAGAGCCGATTTTTCAATCGTCAGATAACTTTTATCTGGGGAATATGTTTGACGTTTTGACAGCTTTTGTATAGAAAATATGTCGCACCGCCATATTTACTCTTCAGATAAAAGTTATCTGACGATTGAAAAACCGGCCCTTAAAATAATAACTCTCGCTCTAACCATAATTACTGTGTCGCGGGCATCTTTACTAACATTTAAACTATTGACACAAAGAGCACCCTTATCATATCACCTTATGAAGACCATATGAAGCGACGTGGCTCATTTATTATGCAAGGTTTACCTTACATTGCGTTGCTACACATACCATCCGACTGTTGTTTAGCGATTACCGTGGCCTGTGGCAAGTGTCACATACAATTGCGCCTATTTTACCTAACACACATTCAGTGCCACTGATATGCCTAGCGCGTCTTAACTGATCCTTATAGGCATGCCGTGAGCACGCCAGGTGTGTTCTCAGTTTGTTATCAATATCGCAAAGATTTGACTATATTTTCCATCGAAATGCTCAGAGCATAAACCTCGTGGCGTAAGCTTAAGAGTTTCGAAGTGGCCCACATGAATTTTATTTTTTTTATTTTAAAAAAAAACAGGTTAATTATGTGATGCCGTGGACACGCTATGGCATGTGCAGGAGTTCTCAACCTGTTATATTAACAGATAACTTTATTATGCTAATCTATACATATAATAAAATTATAACTGATCGTATGTCTGACATAGAAGATATTTAAGAAATTTTGATATGAGGGTTCTTTATAATACCAATAGAAGCCAAAAAATTTGTTTTAGCATTTTTGTGTCTGCGCATCACGCAAAACTACTACACCAAATTAGATGCGGTTCATAGTTGTATTGTAGCTAGACTAACTTAAAATCTAGTGTATGTTTCATCTTGATACGATGCCTAGAAGCGCATTTTAACTGGTGTAGCGCGTGGAAATCATCATCTATAGTAGGTGGGCATACAAATCAAAAATAGGCTTTCTCAGAACATTTTAAAAACGTATTTGTGAGCTAAGTTTTAACTTTAAACTTAATAAACATTCATGGTCAAGCATGAGTCCTCACCGAATTAACGAAATTGAATAAATCTTCCATTTTTTTGTGTGGATCGACTCAGTTATAAGTAAGGATGATTGCATTGCATCAGAATGTAAACATCGGGACAACTTAAGTTGGAAAATTTAACAAAATGTCTTGAGGTTCTCTGATCGAATTACAATAATTATTTACCGTAAAATCTATTTCATGACATAATTAAAGTTTCACAAATACAAGCACTTCTATAAATATAATATATATGTATTCTGCAGCGCAAGAAAGATTAATCAGTCAGCACAATTGAAGTAAAAATATAGTTTTTTGTGATTTTACATTTAAACAGTGTCAGTGAACACGTCTAGCGTGTCCGTGTAATTTCATCTTGCAATGGCGAAGGCTAGCGTGTTCGCGATTTATATAGGGCGGCATCGCTGGGAACTACTAGAAAATAGTGGTGGCATTGAATGTGTTAGTAACGGATTGTCCTAGTGCGGTCTTGTATGTTGATATCAATTCGGCGACATATACGTTTGTTATGAATGTATTAAGCAATGGTAAGGTGTATGGTGCTGTGGTGTAGTTACCCGGAACCTCTTGCTGGTCTTGGCGAGGTAGCGCACCCATATCTTGGGCACCTCGTGCTCCGGCTGTTCGTAGAGCGTGAGGCGCGGGCTGTAGGGCAGTAGCTTGTGGCGCACCGGCGTCACCGAGCGACTCTCGAAGAATTTCTGACAATAATATATTTGATTACAAAATACACTGATTATTAAATTTAAACTGACAAGATGCTTGCTTGGCCAATATGGTACCGATTCATCACGTTTTTTAATAAACATCGGATAGCAAGTAATGAAAAAAGACCTTTACAAACGTGTCATGTCAATCCAATGATCACTACATAGTATAAAACAAAGTCGCTTCCCGCTGTCTGTCTGTCCCTATGTATGCTTAGATCTTTAAAACTACGCGACGGATTTTGATGCGGTTTTTTTTAGTAGATAGAGTGATTCAAGTGGAAGGTTTATATGTATAATACACGCATAATATTGTTACGTGCTGGGTTCGACGGATAAGAATACAAAACAATATTACCGACTAAAACACGTTTTATTCTAGCACACAATTAACATTAATACACAACAAACACTATACTACACTTTTCCACTGTAACTGCTTCAAACTCGGTAGTATTTTCGCTTCCGTTCGCTTCGATGAACACTTGACCGCTAACGATAGTAAACTCTCCCGGCGGTGCGCGTGCGTTCTATTTATACGCGGGTAAAGCACTTCTGGAGTTTTCCTGAAAACGTCACACACGGCACGCAACAGCGCGATGATTCGAGAATGTGCCAGCGCTCTCTCCACTGAACTAGTACCGACAAATACTTAGTTCCGTAAGATGTCAATAGATGGTGCTGTAATAAATTATTAGAAAGGACTCGGCAGTCCCTTCTAATAATTTCTAATAGTCTTCCCCACAGTGCCGTCAGATGGCACTAGCCGTAACACTGCCCCCCTCTTAGACATGTTCGTCCCGAACATTGTTGGATCCGTAGTAGCGTGCTAATCGATCCACATGAACGATCTTTGGTGTACCTCGTGGTCCTTTCTGGATCCGGTAGGTGACGTCATCCATCTTAGTGACTATGTGATAGGATCCATCCCATTTTGTCTGCAACTTAAGAGATTTTCCTTTGCTGCGTACCGGATTATGTAACCACATCAGCGATTCTTCCTCGAAGCCTTTATTGTTCGCCTACCGATCATAACGGGTCTTCATCCTCTCAGATATCTGCTGCATAATAATTTTCTTTCACCTGCGCAATATGGTTTTAGAAATAAATTATCAACAGCTGACGCGGTGCATAATTTAACTAATTTTATCACTGGTGAACTCGGCAAAGGTAATCAGATCCTAGAGTTATTTCTTGACCTTGCCAAGGCATTTGACACCATCTCAATTTCTTCACTGCTAAACAAATTGGCGGCACTTGGTATAAGGGATACGCAACTGAGAATTTTTGCAGATTATTTAAGCAATCGGCACCAATGTGTTAAAATAGGAAATGTCGTAAGCCATGATGAAAAAATACCAGGATATGGAATTCCCCAGGGAAGTATCCTAGCTCCTACGCTCTTCCTGGTATATATTAACGACCTATGTAATCTTACCTTAAAACATGAAAAGATAATATCCTACGCTGATGACACCGCCCTAATTCTTACTGCCAAAACTACCAACGAATTATACGATAGCGCCCAGTCTGGCTTTAATATTGTCTATACCTGGTTAAATAATAATCTTTTAATATTAAATGCTGACAAGACTAAATACATTCATTTTTCTATGCGCAAAAATCAGTACACTGTGACTAACAATTATATATACGCACACCATTGTCCTCTCTCCTACCACAATCTGTCAGTGCCCTTGTGTAATTGTCCTACTATCCAGGAAACCAATAACGTAAAATATCTAGGCATCATAATCGACGACGATCTTTTAGAAAACACATAGATAGTTTGGTCAGTAGAGTTCGTAAATTAATGTATGTATTTAAAAAACTGCGAGCTATAGCCATAAAAATTAATCATTCAAGTGTATTTATCTTTATGTCAATCTATCATCTAATATTGCATAACCTCATGGGGTGGAGCACTAAAAACAATATTACTGCCCCTAGAAAGAGCTCAAAGAGCAATTCTAAAACCTTGCCTTTTTTTTTCATATATCACACAGTACTAAAACAGCACACATTGCTTACATATCACGTAGATGTTACTAACAAAAGACGAAAAGTTATAGTCTGAGCCTCACAATCAGTTTCAAAATTCATTTTTCAGATAGATTTTTTCTTTCCTTGGTCCATTTTTATATAATAAATTAAATAGAGAGTTAAGTATTTATAAAATGTTAACTGTAAGAACATATTATATAATTATTTACAAATTTTGTCGTATGAGCAAACTGAGCAGTTACTTCAAGTAAGCAAATAAAAAATTTGCCGATCTATCTTAACGCATCATTATTATTGACCCACTTATTACCGGTACTGCTAGTTGCTTATGCAGGTTATTAAAATGTTATTATTGAATTGTAGTTATGTAAATTTATATTGCTAAAATAGTTTATAAGCATTTCTTCGCCTGAGCCATAGGTTCAACCTAGTTCGGGCAAACAACAACAAATGTATTTTATAAATTAATTAGTTATATTATGAATTATTGTACCTATTATTTAAATAAATATTATTATTATTAGTTTAAAAATAGTTGGAATTTTCTTTAGTAAATAACAAAATATCCCGTCAATTTTTAATTTTTCTGACTATGAATCATAAATTCATAACATAATGCGTAAACCATCCATTTAAATAAAATCAAAGAATACCACATCTTACTGAAACTTGCTAAAGTATTCAAAACGCAGCGCCGATCATTAAAAAATAGCGTTTAAAATCCGTCATCTAACACAATGAGTATGTCATTATTTTTCATAATGCCAAATAGCCTATTAGTAAAGCGGCAGCATGGTCTATCAGGTCAAAGGTTTACTCCTGACTTGACTTACTAATGTTTTTAAATGATTTTCTTACTTAGTTCAGCAATGAATGTTGCATATAATTAATAATAATAATATACTTTATTGATTAATAAAATACAGCAGCGATTGCTTAGTGGGAGACCGTTAGACTTCCGCACAGTGGTCTCGAGTTCCATCTCCAATGCGCGTATCTCTGAATTTTCGAAATTAGTTTACGCTCGCTTTAACGGTGAAGGAAACCATCGTGAGGAAACCAGTATGTCTGGGAGTTCTCCATAATGTCCCGTGCCAAGCAATGGGCCAGTTTAATACAGGGCTGATATTATTATAATATTATTAATATAGTAATTGACAAGAGACAGGACACGAAGGAGAAGACAAGAGTCACTCACATATATAGGGTTGTCCTTGTCGTTGCTCTTGCGCACGAACTGCACGTGTCCAAGCAGCACCTTGAAGGGGATCCAAGGGAACATATGCTTGACTACCAGCTCCAGGGTCACGGCCAGTCCCCAGCGGTGGCGCGGGTGTGACACCGGCCGCGGCTTGTACAGCGCCGGGTTGTTCTCCACGTAATCCCAGAACTGGTCCAACCCCAGGGTTATTAATCTACAAATATCATTAGAATTTGTCAATACTACTTTTACAATCGCCAGGTATATTATTACTTACCTATATATTAAAGTTGAGAAAGACAGTATGCGATTAAAATCTTTACAAATAAATAAAATTGAAGTGACTGTTTGTAATGTCAAAATAACAACAGTTTACTAAATGCATATGAAAGTACATACGGTACTTATATCAAAGATCAGTTTTAAAATATTTATCTGTTTGTTCGTTCCGGCTAATCTCTGAAACGGTTGGACCTATTTTGACGCGACCTTTACTGGAAGCAAGCTGATGTTAAGGAGTAACTAGGCTACACTCATTTTAGAAAAATATCTCCGAACTGCACAAATACTTTTTTGTTTAATTCTACGCGGATGATGTCGCGGGTAACAGCTTTTTTATGGTATGGGAGGCAAACAAGCAGACGGATCGCCTGATGGTAAGCGATTACCACCGCACATGGACAGCCGAGACACCAGAAGTGTCACAAATGCGTTGACAGCCTTTTAAATTTGCCCTAACCCCAGAATGGGGAGGTTGGGCCTCCGGTACCCTCACTCACTCGACGAAACACAACGCGCGCTATTTCACGCCGGTTTTCTGTGAGGCCTTGGTATCACTCCGAACGAGCCGGCCCATTCGTGCCGAAGCATGACAGCGAGTTTATAATAACTCTTACTTGGTCATTTTGGAACAAATAATATAAAGCAACGATATTCTAGAGCAGGGAGATACAGAGCAGTTTAATATACAATTCACTTCCCCCCGCGGACTCAGCGCGTTAACTCGTCAAACTACTGTACTCGTACAAATTAAATCGCTATCCGTAATTAAGCTACCGAATTAGCACAAAATATACACCGTTGTGAAGCTACAACTCCCAGCTACATTGTCCAAGAATCAGTTTTTGATATTCCGAAGTAACGTCTACGTAAACACAGTTTTAAAACCAAGTTTTGCATATAAATTTTGCTTGTCACTGAGAGGCGCGTATGAGTCATCTGGCCAACGAACTCAACAAGCGGCGAGCCGGGGTCAACGACCGCCACACGCACACACACATCGGCGCTACACGAACTACGAGTGGCAGGCGCTCGCGTTGCTGTCGTCACCGTGCTTTGGCTGTGTTCGGGATCCGAAGACGTTAGAGGGCATATCAACACAAAGCGGGCGGTACTATTGCGCTGCATAACCAGTTGGGAGTAAGCAGAGTGAGTAAAGTGTATTTTTAATATTAAACAAAACTCGCTGTATGATTACTACGTGAATATTATTCTTGTATCGGTGCTCTAATATAACCTAAATACTCAATGGATAAAATGATGGGTAAATCCACAAAAACTATGCGTACACCACCGAAGACTTCAGCCTCGCCCTTACATAACTCTGAACCTAATTTAACAATGAATTCCAATAATGAAAATATTGATTCTAACGAACATATCACACAGAGAAAAAGGAAACGAGGTGACGAAGCCGATTTGCAACGCATGGAGAATATGATGATGGAAATGAAGTCTATGTTCTCTGAATTCGTTTTACAACAGAACCAACAAAATAATAAAATAGACTCATTACATTCCGCTTTAGACGATATCAGGTCCCAAAATAATATAATACGAAGTCAAAATATAGAAATCCAGAACCAGAATGATGAAATACAATCTTCCATCCAATTTTTATCTGAAAAGTATGATGATGCAATGCGTGAGATAAGCCACTTACAGGATGAGTGCTCTAACAACAAACAAATTATAAAATCCCTGGAGCTTAAAATTGAGTACCTGGAGAGACACCTTAAAGTAGCCTCAATTGAAATGAGAAACGTCCCCATCTCTATACCAGAGACCAAAGAAACGCTCACTGGATTGGTGACTAAACTCGGTGACATTATTAATAACCCTATTGCACCGTCGGAAGTGAAAAATATATTTCGTCTACGAGGCAAACAAGAGACAGTGGGCACTGTCATTGTAGAATTTTGTTCGCCTACAGTAAAAGAGCATTTTCTGCGGTCCACTAAGAGCTACAACAAACAACACAAAACGGAGAACCGACTGAACACTCATCACTTACTAAATGAAGGACCTAAAAAACCGATATTCATATCAGAAGCGCTCACGTCTTCAGCAAAACGCCTACACTACCTCGCTAGGCAGTTCATAAAAAGTAGCACGTACGAACAATGCTGGACTGCGAATGGCAAAGTATACGTACGTGAAAAAGACGGAAAGCCCAGTCGCCTTATAAAATCCGAAGACGATCTAGCTAAATTACGAAAAGAGAAATGACTAGCTTACAATATCTCCTTAACTTTTTCGTTAATTAATGCCACTGTAATTTACTTGTTAAAATATAATACAACATTATCTAAATCATATACTAATCTACTAATATACAAACATATACAAAACAATTATCAACAATTACACTTTACACAAACAAAATCACACAATAATATATTATATACCAAACCTAGCTACAACACATATTACACACTACAAAAACGAAAGATAAATTACTATAAATTACAGACTACTTCTACTTTCAACTTTTACTGCATGCAACTATTACTAATTACTGCCGAAAGTGTATCTAATATGGCTACTCACATTTACGAATTGAAATATATACTTCTTATGGCATACACCGCGATTATAAATACTTCAAATTAATACCATCTTATCGTCAACTACTACATGTTACTGCAACACATCACCTATTATTCAACAATATACAATGTACCACATAAAAATGCAAGCACTAATATTTATAAATACAATTCGATAACATACAAAACAACATAAATAACATTGATTCTGTTTCACTATCGGAATCATCTACTTGCGACTTAGATAACTGTGTCCCATATAACTTTAACCAAGAACAATCTCTTAAGATTATCAGCCAAAACATCAGAAGTATATCAAAAAACATGTCTGGGTTTCACACCATTCTCACGAGAACAAAGGTAGCATGGGATATAATCGCGTTAACCGAATGCTGGCTTAGTAATACACACTATATTCCTGATCTACAAGGTTATGGTTATTTTAAAACTGATATGAATATGACACAAAACGAAGGTGTAGTTGTCTACGTCAATCAAAACATTAAGGCATCTGTAGAGGAACTATCAATCCTGGAAGCTAACGCTCTGTTGGTGAAAATTGACTCTAACACTATACTTCTCGCAATATATCGCCCACCGAGTTACAGAGACGTTACAAATTTTCTCAACTCACTTGATACATTCCTGTCAAACAATACTAGGTATCAAAATATAATTATAACCGGTGACATAAATATTAACATCCATGATCATTGTCTTGACTCGGCCAAATACACTTACCTTAACTTACTGGCCTCGCATGGTCTATTGCCTGCACATACGCTACCCACGCGACTTCTAGCTTGCCTTGATCACCTTATTTTAAAGACTAAATGGCCTGCCTCGACTTTGATAGCTCACTCCGCATTAACCGACCATGAAACAGTTCTCTTCTTCTTATCCAAAAAAACGCCGAAAGTACGTGTAAGCGGTACAGTTACTCGTATTAACCATGAACGACTGCATACAGAAATGAAACAAGTCAATTTTGAACAGGTCTACCACACTCAGAATGCTCATGTAGCAGCGGAACTAATGGTCAATATACTTACTCGAGTGATCGAGTCTTGCTCTAAAACCGTCAAGGTACCAAATAGAAAAGTAGTCATAACGCCTTGGATTACCCCAGGCCTTCTCAGATGTATCCGGCATAGGGATAATTTACATAAAAAGTCGAAAAAGTCACCTAACAATGATATTTTACGAGTCTCCTTTACCAGATACAGAAACAATTGTAATAAACTACTTAAAAATACAAAAAAAGAGTTTGACAAAAAACAAATAAGTGACGCCGGTAGTAATCCTAAACAACTGTGGTCAGCTATAAATACAGTAACAAACAGAACTAAACATAAAATCATCCCATTAGAACTTTTAAATGTCGCAACTACTCCTTTACAGTCAGTAAACTTAGTTAATAAATTCTTCGCCGAAATCGGTAAAAATCTTGCCGAAAAGATCTCACATCACTCAACCTGCAATACATACGCTTGTGCCAACGACACTATTTCACACTCTGTGGTTCTCTTACCTACGGACGACAATGAAGTTGCTAGACTCATTAAGTCCCTACGAAATAATTCCGCTGCAGGATGGGACAGAATAACGGATGACTTTTTAAAAAGATTCATTGACATAGTTGTACCACCCCTAACTTACATCTGTAATCTCGCACTTGCAACTGGTCTATTCCCAAAGTCTTTAAAAAAGCCATAATTCATCCCATCTTTAAGGCAGGGGACAGAAATCGTGTCACCAACTACAGGCCTATAGCAGTGCTGCCTGCCCTATCCAAAATATTGGAACGGATCATGAACGGCAGGCTTGTGGATTACTTAGAAAAAAACAACATTTTGTCACCCACTCAATATGGTTTTAGGGTTGGTAAATCCACGTCTGACGCTGTTCATGATCTGACTAATTATGTTGCTACCAACTTGGATGGCGGACACAAGGTCCTGGGTATTTTCATAGACCTTGCTAAAGCATTTGACACGGTTTCGGTTCCCATCCTGATGGCCAAGATGGAAAGAATGGGAATTAGAGGTGTCCAACTAAAACTATTTGAGAACTACCTAAGTCAAAGAACCCAGTGCGTTAAAATCGGCGATACTATGAGCGATGAGTACACTGTTAGTTATGGCGTGCCACAAGGCAGCGTACTGGGCCCAACGCTTTTTCTCATTTATATTAATGAACTAGGCTTGCTTACCCTCCCGAAAGGCAAGATCATTACCTTCGCAGATGACACCGCTCTGCTTTTCTGTGCAAACTCTTTGCCCGAAGTATACGCATGTGCTCAGTCGGGCTTTAACATTGTGACTGAGTGGCTTCATGATAACCATCTTACATTAAACACAGACAAGACCAAATTCATGCACTTTTCTTTAAAACATAACACACACACCACACTTACACCGACAGTCTACTCTATTGTTGCCCACTCATGTTCCAAAGAAAATATGAACGCATGTACTTGCAATCACATACACCGTACAGATAATATAAAATACCTAGGTGTAATCATAGATAACACGCTAAGATTTCAGGAGCATATTTGTACGCTCAGTAATAGATTACGTAAATTAATATATGTTTTTAAGACCTTGCGACATATAGCAGATGAACGCTTGAGAAAATCAGTCTACTATGCTCTTGTACAGTCTTTACTAGTATACTGCATCACGTCATGGGGTGGAGCTCCGAAATACACAATCTTAGAACTCGAACGTACGCAAAGAGCCATATTAAAAGTATCTTATAGTCGACCGTTCCGATATCCAACTGTACTCTTATATAAAGAGGCCAGAGTCCTGACAGTACGCCAACTGTTTATATTGCAAACAGTTCTAAAACAGCATGGACTATTAAGCTTTAATCCGGAACTGTCGCGTAATAAAAGAAGATTTAACCCCGTCAGTCGACACTATAACCAACGCACAATGTTCTCAAATCGATTCTTTTGTCACCTAGGTGGCCGTCTTTATAATAACATTAATAGGACGCTTTCAGTATACCATCTCACCAAAATCAAGTGTAAAATGAAGGTAATCAGTTGGCTACAGGACTTAAACTACGAGGACACGGAAAACATTCTATCGGTACAGGTGTAACTTGTTTAATTCCAGCACTATATACACACAACTTAAACACACACACACACACACGCACAAGCGCACTCATACACACACACACACACACATGCACGCATGCGCACTCATGCACACCTACACGCGCACATACAACACACACCAAAACTAAACATACTAACATTAGAATAAGAATAAACCAATAAATAATATGTAAAACCTAAACTACCGCAGTTTTAAGTGTATGTGTACATGATTTTACTTGAAATGTAACATCGTCCAAGGGGTGGGGACCTGGTGTCCTGAAATACAGACTTGCCGTCTAGTTTAGGCACCAGTCTCCCACAGTACTTATGCAACATGAAACTTATGTAACATCAAATTTTAATGTAATGTAAATATGTATTGTGGTGAGAAAATAAATCATTATTATTATTATTATAATAAGAGTTCTCAAGTTCGATTCTATATCAACAACCTCTAATTATCAATATTATCTACGTAGTAAGACTTGAATTAAATAGTTAATTATTGCTCGATACAATGGTGAAGAAAAATATCACGGGGTAGGATGCATGTTTCAAAATTTTTATAATGTTCTCGTAGCTATTTGGAGTTTGCCTATTCAATGAGTTATAAACGGTATTTATATTATTATTATTACATAGATCACACAAAATATATAATAACAAAAAGTTATACCAAATCCACGTTTGGAAGTAACAACATATACTTTTACTGAATTTAGGAAGTCAAATTTTCAACATCATCTAAGAACCATTTCTTACCACCGCCAAATAGCATTAATCTATAGGAATAGGCTTTTACTTCGCCATCTCTCTTTTTAACACGCTTTTATTAGCTTGGTATGTATCTATGTATGAATCCATGTAACGGAATCTTTGAACGTGATTTTCACCCCTTTCAAACCGACGGATTGGTGTGTGGGAGCGAGTCAAAAATATACTCTACCCCGGTCCCGCAGAGGTGAAGTGCGCACTCCGCAGCTATACTGCGAATGGGTCGGTGTGCGAGCGAGCCAAAAATATACGGCTTGTTTGTCTCGCGGAGGTGAAGCGGGTCGCCCCGTGAACGGTGCCGTGTGGGAAAATATCATCGATGTATACATTATCGATTACTGTTGATTTTTAAAAACCGCTGGACCCATTTTTGTCAAATTTAAATTTTACCACTTGGGATGTGGGTATACTTCCCAGGTGGTCCCATTTTAATTTAATGAAATTTTAGAAAATTCTCACCTGAACTAAAAATATAAAAATAAACTTAATAGTTTGCGGATGCATGCTTCCCCGCGCTTTTTTACATTAAAATTATTAAATTATTTTCTTTTTTTTTAATATAGCGTGTTTTTTAGTTTTAAACTATTATTTAACCTAATAGCAGTGAGACAGCATGCGATTTATCTTTCGGATAACTTTTACTTGTTAATTATGAAACTGGCCATAAGACTTAGCAGTTAGTAATATATAATTGGTATCGCTCGTATCGCCTGTGCGCGTCGGCGCGGTAGGGCGTGGGCGGCAGCAGGTGCGGGTACACGAACACGGGGCTGTTGTATACAAGTAAAGTATAGGTGGTGTGTATACTGACGCGTCCTCCGCGCGCGTGTAGGCGTATCGCCTGTGCGCGTCGGCGCGGTAGGGCGTGGGCGGCAGCAGGTGCGGGTACACGAACACGGGGCTGTTGTATACAAGTAAAGTATAGGTGGTGTGTATACTGACGCGTCCTCCGCGCGCGTGTAGGCGTATCGCCTGTGCGCGTCGGCGCGGTAGGGCGTGGGCGGCAGCAGGTGCGGGTACACGAACACGGGGCTGTTGTATACAAGTAAAGTATAGGTGGTGTGTATACTGACGCGTCCTCCGCGCGCGTGTAGGCGTATCGCCTGTGCGCGTCGGCGCGGTAGGGCGTGGGCGGCAGCAGGTGCGGGTACACGAACACGGGGCTGTTGTATACAAGTAAAGTATAGGTGGTGTGTATACTGACGCGTCCTCCGCGCGCGTGTAGGCGTATCGCCTGTGCGCGTCGGCGCGGTAGGGCGTGGGCGGCATCGGCAGCAGGTGCGGGTACACGAACACGGGGCTGTTGTATACAAGTAAAGTATAGGTGGTGTGTATACTGACGCGTCCTCCGCGCGCGTGTAGGCGTATCGCCTGTGCGCGTCGGCGCGGTAGGGCGTGGGCGGCAGCAGGTGCGGGTACACGAACACGGGGCTGTTGTATACAAGTAAAGTATAGGTGGTGTGTATACTGACGCGTCCTCCGCGCGCGTGTAGGCGTATCGCCTGTGCGCGTCGGCGCGGTAGGGCGTGGGCGGCAGCAGGTGCGGGTACACGAACACGGGGCTGTTGTATACAAGTAAAGTATAGGTGGTGTGTATACTGACGCGTCCTCCGCGCGCGTGTAGGCGTATCGCCTGTGCGCGTCGGCGCGGTAGGGCGTGGGCGGCATCGGCAGCAGGTGCGGGTACACGAACACGGGGCTGTTGTATACAAGTAAAGTATAGGTGGTGTGTATACTGACGCGTCCTCCGCGCGCGTGTAGGCGTATCGCCTGTGCGCGTCGGCGCGGTAGGGCGTGGGCGGCAGCAGGTGCGGGTACACGAACACGGGGCTGTTGTATACAAGTAAAGTATAGGTGGTGTGTATACTGACGCGTCCTCCGCGCGCGTGTAGGCGTATCGCCTGTGCGCGTCGGCGCGGTAGGGCGTGGGCGGCATCGGCAGCAGGTGCGGGTACACGAACACGGGGCTGTTGTATACAAGTAAAGTATAGGTGGTGTGTATACTGACGCGTCCTCCGCGCGCGTGTAGGCGTATCGCCTGTGCGCGTCGGCGCGGTAGGGCGTGGGCGGCAGCAGGTGCGGGTACACGAACACGGGGCTGTTGTATACAAGTAAAGTATAGGTGGTGTGTATACTGACGCGTCCTCCGCGCGCGTGTAGGCGTATCGCCTGTGCGCGTCGGCGCGGTAGGGCGTGGGCGGCAGCAGGTGCGGGTACACGAACACGGGGCTGTTGTATACAAGTAAAGTATAGGTGGTGTGTATACTGACGCGTCCTCCGCGCGCGTGTAGGCGTATCGCCTGTGCGCGTCGGCGCGGTAGGGCGTGGGCGGCAGCAGGTGCGGGTACACGAACACGGGGCTGTTGTATACAAGTAAAGTATAGGTGGTGTGTATACTGACGCGTCCTCCGCGCGCGTGTAGGCGTATCGCCTGTGCGCGTCGGCGCGGTAGGGCGTGGGCGGCATCGGCAGCAGGTGCGGGTACACGAACACGGGGCTGTTGTATACAAGTAAAGTATAGGTGGTGTGTATACTGACGCGTCCTCCGCGCGCGTGTAGGCGTATCGCCTGTGCGCGTCGGCGCGGTAGGGCGTGGGCGGCAGCAGGTGCGGGTACACGAACACGGGGCTGTTGTATACAAGTAAAGTATAGGTGGTGTGTATACTGACGCGTCCTCCGCGCGCGTGTAGGCGTATCGCCTGTGCGCGTCGGCGCGGTAGGGCGTGGGCGGCAGCAGGTGCGGGTACACGAACACGGGGCTGTTGTATACAAGTAAAGTATAGGTGGTGTGTATACTGACGCGTCCTCCGCGCGCGTGTAGGCGTATCGCCTGTGCGCGTCGGCGCGGTAGGGCGTGGGCGGCATCGGCAGCAGGTGCGGGTACACGAACACGGGGCTGTTGTATACAAGTAAAGTATAGGTGGTGTGTATACTGACGCGTCCTCCGCGCGCGTGTAGGCGTATCGCCTGTGCGCGTCGGCGCGGTAGGGCGTGGGCGGCAGCAGGTGCGGGTACACGAACACGGGGCTGTTGTATACAAGTAAAGTATAGGTGGTGTGTATACTGACGCGTCCTCCGCGCGCGTGTAGGCGTATCGCCTGTGCGCGTCGGCGCGGTAGGGCGTGGGCGGCAGCAGGTGCGGGTACACGAACACGGGGCTGTTGTATACAAGTAAAGTATAGGTGGTGTGTATACTGACGCGTCCTCCGCGCGCGTGTAGGCGTATCGCCTGTGCGCGTCGGCGCGGTAGGGCGTGGGCGGCAGCAGGTGCGGGTACACGAACACGGGGCTGTTGTATACAAGTAAAGTATAGGTGGTGTGTATACTGACGCGTCCTCCGCGCGCGTGTAGGCGTATCGCCTGTGCGCGTCGGCGCGGTAGGGCGTGGGCGGCATCGGCAGCAGGTGCGGGTACACGAACACGGGGCTGTTGTATACAAGTAAAGTATAGGTGGTGTGTATACTGACGCGTCCTCCGCGCGCGTGTAGGCGTATCGCCTGTGCGCGTCGGCGCGGTAGGGCGTGGGCGGCAGCAGGTGCGGGTACACGAACACGGGGCTGTTGTATACAAGTAAAGTATAGGTGGTGTGTATACTGACGCGTCCTCCGCGCGCGTGTAGGCGTATCGCCTGTGCGCGTCGGCGCGGTAGGGCGTGGGCGGCAGCAGGTGCGGGTACACGAACACGGGGCTGTTGTATACAAGTAAAGTATAGGTGGTGTGTATACTGACGCGTCCTCCGCGCGCGTGTAGGCGTATCGCCTGTGCGCGTCGGCGCGGTAGGGCGTGGGCGGCATCGGCAGCAGGTGCGGGTACACGAACACGGGGCTGTTGTATACAAGTAAAGTATAGGTGGTGTGTATACTGACGCGTCCTCCGCGCGCGTGTAGGCGTATCGCCTGTGCGCGTCGGCGCGGTAGGGCGTGGGCGGCAGCAGGTGCGGGTACACGAACACGGGGCTGTTGTATACAAGTAAAGTATAGGTGGTGTGTATACTGACGCGTCCTCCGCGCGCGTGTAGGCGTATCGCCTGTGCGCGTCGGCGCGGTAGGGCGTGGGCGGCAGCAGGTGCGGGTACACGAACACGGGGCTGTTGTATACAAGTAAAGTATAGGTGGTGTGTATACTGACGCGTCCTCCGCGCGCGTGTAGGCGTATCGCCTGTGCGCGTCGGCGCGGTAGGGCGTGGGCGGCAGCAGGTGCGGGTACACGAACACGGGGCTGTTGTATACAAGTAAAGTATAGGTGGTGTGTATACTGACGCGTCCTCCGCGCGCGTGTAGGCGTATCGCCTGTGCGCGTCGGCGCGGTAGGGCGTGGGCGGCATCGGCAGCAGGTGCGGGTACACGAACACGGGGCTGTTGTATACAAGTAAAGTATAGGTGGTGTGTATACTGACGCGTCCTCCGCGCGCGTGTAGGCGTATCGCCTGTGCGCGTCGGCGCGGTAGGGCGTGGGCGGCATCGGCAGCAGGTGCGGGTACACGAACACGGGGCTGTTGTATACAAGTAAAGTATAGGTGGTGTGTATACTGACGCGTCCTCCGCGCGCGTGTAGGCGTATCGCCTGTGCGCGTCGGCGCGGTAGGGCGTGGGCGGCAGCAGGTGCGGGTACACGAACACGGGGCTGTTGTATACAAGTAAAGTATAGGTGGTGTGTATACTGACGCGTCCTCCGCGCGCGTGTAGGCGTATCGCCTGTGCGCGTCGGCGCGGTAGGGCGTGGGCGGCAGCAGGTGCGGGTACACGAACACGGGGCTGTTGTATACAAGTAAAGTATAGGTGGTGTGTATACTGACGCGTCCTCCGCGCGCGTGTAGGCGTATCGCCTGTGCGCGTCGGCGCGGTAGGGCGTGGGCGGCATCGGCAGCAGGTGCGGGTACACGAACACGGGGCTGTTGTATACAAGTAAAGTATAGGTGGTGTGTATACTGACGCGTCCTCCGCGCGCGTGTAGGCGTATCGCCTGTGCGCGTCGGCGCGGTAGGGCGTGGGCGGCAGCAGGTGCGGGTACACGAACACGGGGCTGTTGTATACAAGTAAAGTATAGGTGGTGTGTATACTGACGCGTCCTCCGCGCGCGTGTAGGCGTATCGCCTGTGCGCGTCGGCGCGGTAGGGCGTGGGCGGCAGCAGGTGCGGGTACACGAACACGGGGCTGTTGTATACAAGTAAAGTATAGGTGGTGTGTATACTGACGCGTCCTCCGCGCGCGTGTAGGCGTATCGCCTGTGCGCGTCGGCGCGGTAGGGCGTGGGCGGCATCGGCAGCAGGTGCGGGTACACGAACACGGGGCTGTTGTATACAAGTAAAGTATAGGTGGTGTGTATACTGACGCGTCCTCCGCGCGCGTGTAGGCGTATCGCCTGTGCGCGTCGGCGCGGTAGGGCGTGGGCGGCAGCAGGTGCGGGTACACGAACACGGGGCTGTTGTATACAAGTAAAGTATAGGTGGTGTGTATACTGACGCGTCCTCCGCGCGCGTGTAGGCGTATCGCCTGTGCGCGTCGGCGCGGTAGGGCGTGGGCGGCATCGGCAGCAGGTGCGGGTACACGAACACGGGGCTGTTGTATACAAGTAAAGTATAGGTGGTGTGTATACTGACGCGTCCTCCGCGCGCGTGTAGGCGTATCGCCTGTGCGCGTCGGCGCGGTAGGGCGTGGGCGGCATCGGCAGCAGGTGCGGGTACACGAACACGGGGCTGTTGTATACAAGTAAAGTATAGGTGGTGTGTATACTGACGCGTCCTCCGCGCGCGTGTAGGCGTATCGCCTGTGCGCGTCGGCGCGGTAGGGCGTGGGCGGCAGCAGGTGCGGGTACACGAACACGGGGCTGTTGTATACAAGTAAAGTATAGGTGGTGTGTATACTGACGCGTCCTCCGCGCGCGTGTAGGCGTATCGCCTGTGCGCGTCGGCGCGGTAGGGCGTGGGCGGCAGCAGGTGCGGGTACACGAACACGGGGCTGTTGTATACAAGTAAAGTATAGGTGGTGTGTATACTGACGCGTCCTCCGCGCGCGTGTAGGCGTATCGCCTGTGCGCGTCGGCGCGGTAGGGCGTGGGCGGCATCGGCAGCAGGTGCGGGTACACGAACACGGGGCTGTTGTATACAAGTAAAGTATAGGTGGTGTGTATACTGACGCGTCCTCCGCGCGCGTGTAGGCGTATCGCCTGTGCGCGTCGGCGCGGTAGGGCGTGGGCGGCAGCAGGTGCGGGTACACGAACACGGGGCTGTTGTATACAAGTAAAGTATAGGTGGTGTGTATACTGACGCGTCCTCCGCGCGCGTGTAGGCGTATCGCCTGTGCGCGTCGGCGCGGTAGGGCGTGGGCGGCAGCAGGTGCGGGTACACGAACACGGGGCTGTTGTATACAAGTAAAGTATAGGTGGTGTGTATACTGACGCGTCCTCCGCGCGCGTGTAGGCGTATCGCCTGTGCGCGTCGGCGCGGTAGGGCGTGGGCGGCAGCAGGTGCGGGTACACGAACACGGGGCTGTTGTATACAAGTAAAGTATAGGTGGTGTGTATACTGACGCGTCCTCCGCGCGCGTGTAGGCGTATCGCCTGTGCGCGTCGGCGCGGTAGGGCGTGGGCGGCATCGGCAGCAGGTGCGGGTACACGAACACGGGGCTGTTGTATACAAGTAAAGTATAGGTGGTGTGTATACTGACGCGTCCTCCGCGCGCGTGTAGGCGTATCGCCTGTGCGCGTCGGCGCGGTAGGGCGTGGGCGGCATCGGCAGCAGGTGCGGGTACACGAACACGGGGCTGTTGTATACAAGTAAAGTATAGGTGGTGTGTATACTGACGCGTCCTCCGCGCGCGTGTAGGCGTATCGCCTGTGCGCGTCGGCGCGGTAGGGCGTGGGCGGCAGCAGGTGCGGGTACACGAACACGGGGCTGTTGTATACAAGTAAAGTATAGGTGGTGTGTATACTGACGCGTCCTCCGCGCGCGTGTAGGCGTATCGCCTGTGCGCGTCGGCGCGGTAGGGCGTGGGCGGCATCGGCAGCAGGTGCGGGTACACGAACACGGGGCTGTTGTATACAAGTAAAGTATAGGTGGTGTGTATACTGACGCGTCCTCCGCGCGCGTGTAGGCGTATCGCCTGTGCGCGTCGGCGCGGTAGGGCGTGGGCGGCATCGGCAGCAGGTGCGGGTACACGAACACGGGGCTGTTGTATACAAGTAAAGTATAGGTGGTGTGTATACTGACGCGTCCTCCGCGCGCGTGTAGGCGTATCGCCTGTGCGCGTCGGCGCGGTAGGGCGTGGGCGGCAGCAGGTGCGGGTACACGAACACGGGGCTGTTGTATACAAGTAAAGTATAGGTGGTGTGTATACTGACGCGTCCTCCGCGCGCGTGTAGGCGTATCGCCTGTGCGCGTCGGCGCGGTAGGGCGTGGGCGGCATCGGCAGCAGGTGCGGGTACACGAACACGGGGCTGTTGTATACAAGTAAAGTATAGGTGGTGTGTATACTGACGCGTCCTCCGCGCGCGTGTAGGCGTATCGCCTGTGCGCGTCGGCGCGGTAGGGCGTGGGCGGCATCGGCAGCAGGTGCGGGTACACGAACACGGGGCTGTTGTATACAAGTAAAGTATAGGTGGTGTGTATACTGACGCGTCCTCCGCGCGCGTGTAGGCGTATCGCCTGTGCGCGTCGGCGCGGTAGGGCGTGGGCGGCAGCAGGTGCGGGTACACGAACACGGGGCTGTTGTATACAAGTAAAGTATAGGTGGTGTGTATACTGACGCGTCCTCCGCGCGCGTGTAGGCGTATCGCCTGTGCGCGTCGGCGCGGTAGGGCGTGGGCGGCAGCAGGTGCGGGTACACGAACACGGGGCTGTTGTATACAAGTAAAGTATAGGTGGTGTGTATACTGACGCGTCCTCCGCGCGCGTGTAGGCGTATCGCCTGTGCGCGTCGGCGCGGTAGGGCGTGGGCGGCAGCAGGTGCGGGTACACGAACACGGGGCTGTTGTATACAAGTAAAGTATAGGTGGTGTGTATACTGACGCGTCCTCCGCGCGCGTGTAGGCGTATCGCCTGTGCGCGTCGGCGCGGTAGGGCGTGGGCGGCAGCAGGTGCGGGTACACGAACACGGGGCTGTTGTATACAAGTAAAGTATAGGTGGTGTGTATACTGACGCGTCCTCCGCGCGCGTGTAGGCGTATCGCCTGTGCGCGTCGGCGCGGTAGGGCGTGGGCGGCAGCAGGTGCGGGTACACGAACACGGGGCTGTTGTATACAAGTAAAGTATAGGTGGTGTGTATACTGACGCGTCCTCCGCGCGCGTGTAGGCGTATCGCCTGTGCGCGTCGGCGCGGTAGGGCGTGGGCGGCAGCAGGTGCGGGTACACGAACACGGGGCTGTTGTATACAAGTAAAGTATAGGTGGTGTGTATACTGACGCGTCCTCCGCGCGCGTGTAGGCGTATCGCCTGTGCGCGTCGGCGCGGTAGGGCGTGGGCGGCAGCAGGTGCGGGTACACGAACACGGGGCTGTTGTATACAAGTAAAGTATAGGTGGTGTGTATACTGACGCGTCCTCCGCGCGCGTGTAGGCGTATCGCCTGTGCGCGTCGGCGCGGTAGGGCGTGGGCGGCAGCAGGTGCGGGTACACGAACACGGGGCTGTTGTATACAAGTAAAGTATAGGTGGTGTGTATACTGACGCGTCCTCCGCGCGCGTGTAGGCGTATCGCCTGTGCGCGTCGGCGCGGTAGGGCGTGGGCGGCAGCAGGTGCGGGTACACGAACACGGGGCTGTTGTATACAAGTAAAGTATAGGTGGTGTGTATACTGACGCGTCCTCCGCGCGCGTGTAGGATCGCCTGTGCGCGTCGGCGCGGTAGGGCGTGGGCGGCAGCAGGTGCGGGTACACGAACACGGGGCTGTTGTATACAAGTAAAGTATAGGTGGTGTGTATACTGACGCGTCCTCCGCGCGCGTGTAGGCGTATCGCCTGTGCGCGTCGGCGCGGTAGGGCGTGGGCGGCAGCAGGTGCGGGTACACGAACACGGGGCTGTTGTATACAAGTAAAGTATAGGTGGTGTGTATACTGACGCGTCCTCCGCGCGCGTGTAGGCGTATCGCCTGTGCGCGTCGGCGCGGTAGGGCGTGGGCCATCGGCAGCAGGTGCGGGTACACGAACACGGGGCTGTTGTATACAAGTAAAGTATAGGTGGTGTGTATACTGACGCGTCCTCCGCGCGCGTGTAGGCGTATCGCCTGTGCGCGTCGGCGCGGTAGGGCGTGGGCGGCAGCAGGTGCGGGTACACGAACACGGGGCTGTTGTATACAAGTAAAGTATAGGTGGTGTGTATACTGACGCGTCCTCCGCGCGCGTGTAGGCGTATCGCCTGTGCGCGTCGGCGCGGTAGGGCGTGGGCGGCAGCAGGTGCGGGTACACGAACACGGGGCTGTTGTATACAAGTAAAGTATAGGTGGTGTGTATACTGACGCGTCCTCCGCGCGCGTGTAGGCGTATCGCCTGTGCGCGTCGGCGCGGTAGGGCGTGGGCGGCAGCAGGTGCGGGTACACGAACACGGGGCTGTTGTATACAAGTAAAGTATAGGTGGTGTGTATACTGACGCGTCCTCCGCGCGCGTGTAGGCGTATCGCCTGTGCGCGTCGGCGCGGTAGGGCGTGGGCGGCAGCAGGTGCGGGTACACGAACACGGGGCTGTTGTATACAAGTAAAGTATAGGTGGTGTGTATACTGACGCGTCCTCCGCGCGCGTGTAGGCGTATCGCCTGTGCGCGTCGGCGCGGTAGGGCGTGGGCGGCAGCAGGTGCGGGTACACGAACACGGGGCTGTTGTATACAAGTAAAGTATAGGTGGTGTGTATACTGACGCGTCCTCCGCGCGCGTGTAGGCGTATCGCCTGTGCGCGTCGGCGCGGTAGGGCGTGGGGCCGGCAGCAGGTGCGGGTACACGAACACGGGGCTGTTGTATACAAGTAAAGTATAGGTGGTGTGTATACTGACGCGTCCTCCGCGCGCGTGTAGGCGTATCGCCTGTGCGCGTCGGCGCGGTAGGGCGTGGGCGGCAGCAGGTGCGGGTACACGAACACGGGGCTGTTGTATACAAGTAAAGTATAGGTGGTGTGTATACTGACGCGTCCTCCGCGCGCGTGTAGGCGTATCGCCTGTGCGCGTCGGCGCGGTAGGGCGTGGGCGGCAGCAGGTGCGGGTACACGAACACGGGGCTGTTGTATACAAGTAAAGTATAGGTGGTGTGTATACTGACGCGTCCTCCGCGCGCGTGTAGGCGTATCGCCTGTGCGCGTCGGCGCGGTAGGGCGTGGGCGGCAGCAGGTGCGGGTACACGAACACGGGGCTGTTGTATACAAGTAAAGTATAGGTGGTGTGTATACTGACGCGTCCTCCGCGCGCGTGTAGGCGTATCGCCTGTGCGCGTCGGCGCGGTAGGGCGTGGGCGGCAGCAGGTGCGGGTACACGAACACGGGGCTGTTGTATACAAGTAAAGTATAGGTGGTGTGTATACTGACGCGTCCTCCGCGCGCGTGTAGGCGTATCGCCTGTGCGCGTCGGCGCGGTAGGGCGTGGGCGGCAGCAGGTGCGGGTACACGAACACGGGGCTGTTGTATACAAGTAAAGTATAGGTGGTGTGTATACTGACGCGTCCTCCGCGCGCGTGTAGGCGTATCGCCTGTGCGCGTCGGCGCGGTAGGGCGTGGGCGGCAGCAGGTGCGGGTACACGAACACGGGGCTGTTGTATACAAGTAAAGTATAGGTGGTGTGTATACTGACGCGTCCTCCGCGCGCGTGTAGGCGTATCGCCTGTGCGCGTCGGCGCGGTAGGGCGTGGGCGGCAGCAGGTGCGGGTACACGAACACGGGGCTGTTGTATACAAGTAAAGTATAGGTGGTGTGTATACTGACGCGTCCTCCGCGCGCGTGTAGGCGTATCGCCTGTGCGCGTCGGCGCGGTAGGGCGTGGGCGGCAGCAGGTGCGGGTACACGAACACGGGGCTGTTGTATACAAGTAAAGTATAGGTGGTGTGTATACTGACGCGTCCTCCGCGCGCGTGTAGGCGTATCGCCTGTGCGCGTCGGCGCGGTAGGGCGTGGGCGGCAGCAGGTGCGGGTACACGAACACGGGGCTGTTGTATACAAGTAAAGTATAGGTGGTGTGTATACTGACGCGTCCTCCGCGCGCGTGTAGGCGTATCGCCTGTGCGCGTCGGCGCGGTAGGGCGTGGGGCGGCAGCAGGTGCGGGTACACGAACACGGGGCTGTTGTATACAAGTAAAGTATAGGTGGTGTGTATACTGACGCGTCCTCCGCGCGCGTGTAGGCGTATCGCCTGTGCGCGTCGGCGCGGTAGGGCGTGGGCGGCAGCAGGTGCGGGTACACGAACACGGGGCTGTTGTATACAAGTAAAGTATAGGTGGTGTGTATACTGACGCGTCCTCCGCGCGCGTGTAGGCGTATCGCCTGTGCGCGTCGGCGCGGTAGGGCGTGGGCGGCAGCAGGTGCGGGTACACGAACACGGGGCTGTTGTATACAAGTAAAGTATAGGTGGTGTGTATACTGACGCGTCCTCCGCGCGCGTGTAGGCGTATCGCCTGTGCGCGTCGGCGCGGTAGGGCGTGGGCGGCATCGGCAGCAGGTGCGGGTACACGAACACGGGGCTGTTGTATACAAGTAAAGTATAGGTGGTGTGTATACTGACGCGTCCTCCGCGCGCGTGTAGGCGTATCGCCTGTGCGCGTCGGCGCGGTAGGGCGTGGGCGGCAGCAGGTGCGGGTACACGAACACGGGGCTGTTGTATACAAGTAAAGTATAGGTGGTGTGTATACTGACGCGTCCTCCGCGCGCGTGTAGGCGTATCGCCTGTGCGCGTCGGCGCGGTAGGGCGTGGGCGGCAGCAGGTGCGGGTACACGAACACGGGGCTGTTGTATACAAGTAAAGTATAGGTGGTGTGTATACTGACGCGTCCTCCGCGCGCGTGTAGGCGTATCGCCTGTGCGCGTCGGCGCGGTAGGGCGTGGGCGGCATCGGCAGCAGGTGCGGGTACACGAACACGGGGCTGTTGTATACAAGTAAAGTATAGGTGGTGTGTATACTGACGCGTCCTCCGCGCGCGTGTAGGCGTATCGCCTGTGCGCGTCGGCGCGGTAGGGCGTGGGCGGCAGCAGGTGCGGGTACACGAACACGGGGCTGTTGTATACAAGTAAAGTATAGGTGGTGTGTATACTGACGCGTCCTCCGCGCGCGTGTAGGCGTATCGCCTGTGCGCGTCGGCGCGGTAGGGCGTGGGCGGCATCGGCAGCAGGTGCGGGTACACGAACACGGGGCTGTTGTATACAAGTAAAGTATAGGTGGTGTGTATACTGACGCGTCCTCCGCGCGCGTGTAGGCGTATCGCCTGTGCGCGTCGGCGCGGTAGGGCGTGGGCGGCAGCAGGTGCGGGTACACGAACACGGGGCTGTTGTATACAAGTAAAGTATAGGTGGTGTGTATACTGACGCGTCCTCCGCGCGCGTGTAGGCGTATCGCCTGTGCGCGTCGGCGCGGTAGGGCGTGGGCGGCAGCAGGTGCGGGTACACGAACACGGGGCTGTTGTATACAAGTAAAGTATAGGTGGTGTGTATACTGACGCGTCCTCCGCGCGCGTGTAGGCGTATCGCCTGTGCGCGTCGGCGCGGTAGGGCGTGGGCGGCAGCAGGTGCGGGTACACGAACACGGGGCTGTTGTATACAAGTAAAGTATAGGTGGTGTGTATACTGACGCGTCCTCCGCGCGCGTGTAGGCGTATCGCCTGTGCGCGTCGGCGCGGTAGGGCGTGGGCGGCAGCAGGTGCGGGTACACGAACACGGGGCTGTTGGCCACCACCTGCTGGAACGTGCTGTGGAACTCGCCCACGTACAGGCTCTTGTTCGAGTAGCGCCGACGACTGACACACACATACACATAACATCATTAGTCTATTACATTCTGTGAAGGCAACGAGGATCACATCCATCCAAATCTATTGATAAGGATCTCTAACTAGAAATACACATATTTTTAATTAAAAGCTAGTTACAGTTGTAGGTCTTATGTTTTCTTATTTACGAGAGATCATAGCATGCGACAAAATAGTACAAATATAAATGCAGTCAAATTAAAAGTAAATTGTTATAATAATAGTAGTAATACAAAAGCAGTAACTATGCAATTAAAAATTGGTACAAAATTATAAAAATTCCATTCCGCAAAAGAGCTATATCAGCATCTTGAATTTCGTCAGAGAATTATTAGGTAAATATATCTAATAATCCTCTGACGAAATTCAAGAATGCTTAAAAAAGTTATTGAAAATTATTATTACTTTTCTTTTTAAAGACAGCTCATGCGCTAAGTATTATTCCTGTGTCGCGGGAAACCTTACAAATCACACAATTTTTTGTCCCGTGTGTAATTCGAACCCACAACATTCGACGCAGTGGCAGCGGCGAGGCGACCACCTAAACCACTACGTCATCCATGCAGTCACAATACTTAGTCTAGTCATAAATTCTTACACACAGTAAAAAATTTTGAATTTAAAATGCCGGCCACAAAAATGTTTATTGAATTCGAATTTCGAATTTTTCATAAATATAAAAATGTGCACTTTTTAGAATTTTACTCAGTTTTAAATATGGAGTAGACACTTAAAGGAGACCGTGTTGCGATTATTGCGTTGCATCGTTGCGGTTACGCCCCAATTCAGATTATTGACATATTGAAAAATTTTAATATAACCAAAAGATTCGTTTATCGTACCATCAAACGATACAATGAAGACTCTAGTGTAGATGACATGTCATGAAGTGGCCGCCCTCGCTCTGTTAGGACTCCAGCTGTGATAAAAGCTGTGAAGGGGCATTCAAAGAAATCCCATACGTAAGCAAAACCTTTTGGCCCTTCAGATGAGTTAAAGCAGAACCACGGTGAAAAGGGTGTTAAATGAAGACTTAGGGCTTCGAACATATCAAAGAAACACAGGACATCGTTTGGACGCTCGTTTAATGGACCTGAGGTTGAAGAGATGTCGCGCTTTGTTGAAGTGGTACGAGGGAAACAAGCATCGGGAAATTCTTTATCTACAACATACAAAATGATAAGGTGTACGCACACAGCAGAAGAAGCGAGCAACCGTGTTCCGCGTGTCCAACGAGGCCATTTTCCATCCTCACTTAGTTTACAAGATATGGCAACACTTGAAGAAAAAGGCCTGCTCAACGCGTCATCCTGATTTGAAGTCACTCAAGGCATCCTTGATTAAGGCAGCCGCCGAAATTGACATGGACCTCGTTCGTGCTGCGATAGACGACTGGCCGCGCAGGTTGAAGGCAAATATTCAAAATCGCGGGGGTCGTTTTGAATAAACTTTATTAGCATTAGAATCTTTGTTTTAATAAGTTCATTTTGGTATATAAATGTTTACATCAATAATAAACATGTCATAATTATTTCATATTAAACATGTGACAGAACTTATGACCTGACTATATATATAATTCTTAAATAGAACTGATCTTATTAAATTTGACATGTTACTTGGATTAATGGATTTACTTACGGATAAAATGATCTTCTAAAAGGACAAATGTACATAAAATTTTCATAATCAATTTGCAATAAAGTTGTCCTATCATATACATTTTTGTTGTAATATAGGATAAGTTATATTATACAAAAAGATATAACTCACACTGGGAAACAAAAAAAAATTTTTTTCTGCAGCGTTAATAATTTTGTTACTGGTGTTTAATAAAGACCTTCATCAGTCATACCAGAAATATATTTACTTTGTATAGATTGACTCTGGTTCTTGAGATATTCAACATAAAGAACAGTTCCATCAGGACATTAGAACAATGAAAGAAAGATACCAAGGCCGATGGGACAGCCATATTATGATGGCAGACTATTGCTTGAGTTTAATAAGGCATTGTCCTGAACATAAACACAATAGAAAAGCTTACGGATAAAGATTTTCTAATATTTTCTTTTGTGATTTTTTGTTAATAGCATATGTATTCAGATTTCTTGTCGTTATTATATAGCCGCTTCTAAAACATATATTTAATATGCAATTGTATTTTTATTTCGACCTTCTTTCAGTCATATAGTTATAAATTGTTATCTCATAAACTAGAGTCAATTGAACAAATCAGATATTTTCCTCAAATTCAGCATACTGAACTTACACAAAATTTACTTCAACTTACCATGCCGCAAAATGACTGTTCCACAGTGTTATCTATACTAATATTATAAACCTGAAGAGTTTGTTTGTTTGTTTGGTTGAACGCGCTAATCTCAGGAACTATTGGTTTGAAATGAAAAAATATTTAAGTTTTGGATAGCCCATTTATCGACGAAGGCTATAGGCTAAAAAGGCTGCACAATGACTGTTCCCCAGTGTTATTCATACATTATTTATCAATTACAACATGTATAACAGGAAAAAATATTTCTGATTTATATTTAACCGATAGGTAATAAATACAACTTACCATTTTTCCGATTCACGTTGAACAAATCTGCAAAAAACAAAGACTGATGCACTAAAGTGTACACTTATTTTATAAAGCTTAAACGCGGGATACATCTAGTATTCTTTGTAAATTTTTATTGACCTAGTTAAATGTGTATGATGTAGGGGACAAACAAAAAAATCTTTCCTCTTTATAATATCTATATTAATATTATAAAAAGGAATGACTTGTTTGTTTGTACCGAATAGGAATATTGGACCGATCCTAACCATTTTTTAACAATATAAGGTTAAATGATAAATTTTTTGTTTTTTTAAATTGGAGATCCTTAAGAAAATTGCAATAATGTAACCCAAAGCAGCAAAATTTTGCCTATAAAATCCTATATTTGGCGTGCGCTAAGAAAACTGATGATACATAAAAAATATGTACTACATGATTAAAGTACTTATTATTATCTACAAAAAAATCCGCGAGGCAATATATCTAACTATCATAGCAGCTTTTGTGTTCTAAAATTTAATTAGATCGCCGGTAGAAACAAGATACTATGATACGAATGTCGTATCATAGTATTAATTCTTATTCAAATAAATAGGTTTATCATCAAGGTATATCACATCTTTATATATATAATTCTTCTGTACGTGTGTTGACAGTGAACCCCTCCTAAACGGCTGGACCGATTTGAATGAATTTTTTTGTGAGTTTTCAAGTGGATTCGAGGATGGTTTAGATTTGTTTTTTGTTTTTTTTCTTTTTCACCTGTACAGGACAACGTCTGTCGGGATAGTTAGTATAGTATAGAATAAAGTCCCCCGCCGCGTCTGTCTGTCTGTACGCGATAAACTCAAAAACTACTGAACGGAATTGCATGCGGTTTACACCAATAGACAGGGTGATACATGAGATAGGTTTAGGAGTATAATTGTGCGAAGCCGGGGCGGGTCGCTAGTTTGCTATACGTGTGCTAAGTAGTAGTAATGGGGAAAGAAACTCACTCGACCATCTCCTTGTTCTCGGGGGTGTTGGCCGACACGGTGTCCTCCCAGGTGCGCACGAGCTCCAGCGCCGGCTGCAGGTTGCACACCTTCACCACAGAGTGCGGGTTCGAAGCGCTCAGCTTTGATAGCGTTTCCTGTTTCAAATTGTTAATATGTATAATTTTTTTGTTGTATGTAACAATATGTATAATTATTTATATATGTGTTTAATAGATCCTCGTAAATATCGTATCGTATCGACATCCATATGAATAAATGTGTATACTATAATTTTATTTAATAAAATCATTGCCTGCTTTGTGGGGTTGCTGGATGGGTTTGCAATTATATCATGGGATCTTGCATTATATTCCCAGGCATGCGCGTGCGCTTCATACAAGCAAATAAGCACTGCATACCCTAGTCCGCTGGCTTATGTTAATCTATATAATCGAAATCTATTTATTAAATACTACAATATAATATACAGATATATAAACACACAAAAATATTTATAAATGAAATGTAGTGCCCTTGCAGAGGTTTCGGGTAGGGAGTGCATACCCTACCAGAAATCTTTGTGCACGCCCCTGTTCCCAGGTCATATAAAATGGTGTATGTTACTTCACTTTTGAACGCTTTACAATACAGTCCCCTGCGAAACAGGAATTATTCCTCATACGGGAGTTCTATAAATATATATATATAGATAAATAATTAAATCGTGCATGTATATAAAGTATCCGACAGCTGTCACGGGCCTCTTCTCGTAGAGTACTTACTAGGTACTCCTTGTAGGGCGGCGCCATGCTCCAGTGCACGGGGTGGATGTAGAGCTGCAGGTAGTTGGAGGCGGCGAGCTGGATGTGTTGCCGCAGTTGCTGCTGCAGGATCGCTATTTGCTCCGGCAGGATCTGCACAAATCATTTATTACTAGATTTCGCCCGTGGCCTTGCTCGCGTAAATGTAAGTTATGCCAATTTTCTATCCTTTGCGAACAGTTATACTTTCTGGATGAAAGGTACTTCATGTCCTTTTTTGTACCCATAACAACATGTATGCGAAATTTTATGATGATGAATGGAGTACTTGAGGCGTAAAAGCGTAACAAACTAACTCACATTCGCATTTATAATATTAGTTAGGACATTATAAAACCGATATGTTTTGATGGTAGTATGGATTAGATTTTTTCAATTTTGATTTTCAGGCTAAGCAAGTGTTTTAGTCTGTTAGAGGATTTTCTAGTTATAGTGTCAAATCTGGATTAGGGATGTTGCGAATATTCTCATCCGCATCCGCAATTGCGGAGCTTCCACATCGATTTGGACATCTGCATCCGCATCCGCAATAATCAATGCGGATGTCAATGTGGATCCAGATATAGCGCAGGTTGCGACAAGAAAGAAAATGGGTGAGCCGATGAATGGCGCGATGATTCCTCAAGTGAAAATGAAAATCAAGAAACACTAGAAAATGGTATAGCCTATACTTAAACAGAAATTGCTATATTACCTCAAACAAAATTAAGGTAAATGTAAATGAAAATCTACTTAAATGGTAAAGCATTCATCGAGAAGAATTGAAAATATTATCACGCAGATTTGCCATCACCAGCCAGTGTTCCTAGTACACAGTTCAGTAGTGAAAGTGTAATTTATGAACCTTTGCAAGCTGCAAAGGCTATTAGATACTTTTATTAAATAAGATGCACAATTTTCATCGACATCCGCAATGGCGGAGCTGCCGCATCGATTTGGACATCCGCATCCGCATCCGCGAATGTCAAAAAATCTGCATCCGCAACATCCCTGGTCTGGATTTGTGTTTGATTGTTGGCTATAGGTTTGGTTTAAAGTATTTGGGTTTTACATTTTTGTTTTATTGTATATGGATGTGAGTTTATAAGTATTAAAATTATTGTTGGTTGATAAGTGGTGATTAGATATTATTAACAATTGATGATGGAAGAGTTAGTTGAAATAACAGAAGAAAATTTGAGAAATGGAGTATGATCTGAAGATGTATTTAGAAGTTGTTGTTGTTATAGAGATTCTATATTATAGGGAATTAATGTACTATATGTGTTGTGTTGTATTGTATGATTAACTTAAAGGTTTATTTTATTACAAGAGAATATTTAATATTTTATACCGGATCCCAAGCTGGTGGTACATTCCAACCCGTGACCATGGCTGCTGAAAAGCAACCAAAACGTCGGGAAAAGTGTAAACCTAAATATAAATAGATTCAATAGTTTAAATAATTTTATTAACTTATAAATGAGTAAAATTCAATAGTAGTAGTAGTGTAATAGTTTCAAAATGATGTAATACAGTGATTAATAAACAACGCGACAAAATCCGTATATAGTAGTTTAATTTCAATTAATAACATTCGCGTAAACAGAAGACAATATTTTGTAACTGGTTAGTATATCGTAAGTTGAAAGGCTGTAAAGTTTTTGGTAATGGTTTTGTAGTAATAACATGATATTTTCAATATCTTGTGGGTTTTTAGATTTTTATGAGAGATATAGAAATCGGATGCTATATATTACTTATCGTTTGTTAATGTTTAAGTTGTTTTAATACTATAGATATTTCGAAGCTGGTTTTGTGTGAGATATTTCAAGTTAATTAATCCAATAGGTGGTTAGTTTTGCGCATCTATATTTATTTTGCTCTTTTGTATTTATGTTATAATCATTATTTGTGACTAGCCGTTAATGCGGTAATGTAATATTTACGAACAAAGTAGTGAGTATATGATGAATGCAAGTGTCGAAGGATTGCCTTCGGTGTGTGCGGAAGAATAGTGTATGAGACTGGAAGACAGTAAACAACGTAATGGGCGGGCGTAAATCGTCGTATATACTTAGTCTGGCTATAAATACTGTTACAATAAAAAATACTTTGGGGACTGCCGATAGAAGTAAATAAAAAATAAAAATTGTTTTTTGTCAAAAACATTACAACAATGTAAAGATATACAGTGGCCCCACACTAGGCCAGCCTGTCCTGTGGGTACCGTGTCGATTGCCATTTACGATTACATTGCTCGGTCGACATTATCTTATTTTAATTGACTTGTACTATTTTATTTTATTAACTTTACAGAACTATCTCATATAAACAAAAGGACAATAAATTAGAACAAAAATAAAAAACAACATAATATGAAAGAAAAATATTGTTGCTAAATCCTAATGTTAATAAAATATAATACACATTATTATTAAAAATTGTATGTGTAAATAGATATATGGATACATAAATTATTATTTTTATTATATAGGTACATACATAGATATTTAATTTAAATGAATTAGAATATAGGGACTAGAACGCCTAGCAAAAGATGTGTTAATTTTTGGAAAGGTAATTCTGTATACTCTACGTTTGAGCATCTGTTTATATTCCTTAGAGGTAATTACTAATTGATGCACTTTGAGAAATGCCCTTAATATAAACAACTGGTGCACAGAAGTACCTTACTATCCTCGTAGAGTCTTGTGGTAGGATACTGGAATGCTTTATAATGCATTGCTTTTCATACTGATCGTTGGGCCCGTTCTAGCTTTATCGGTGTTATTTTTACAGCACAAACCCAACTTCCTATACAATATGTTAATATTTTGCATTGTCTCAATAGACAATGCAAAATAAACGGTCTTTAATACATTGCTCGATGCCAAAGTGCGAAGTAATTTCATAATATTTGCCGTTTTTCGTACGCGATTTGACAGAGAATCTATCTGGGTTCTGTAGTTTAAGTTTTGGTCAATTATCACACCAAGATATTTAATGCGTTGGACTTGTTCTGTCGGTATACATTTGCAGGAACTTTGATTTTGGCACTTATGTAGTTTGATCTGATATGATATGCTTGGGGATGACATAGCGGTTCTGTGAAAACATACATATATAATTGATTTTCTTGGCGTTTAAGGTAAGCATATTGTGATTTAGCCATGTTAGCACTGAGTTCAAACCAGACTCAGCCCTTGAAAAAGCATCACTCCATTAGCATCCGTCAAAAATTATGGCAGTATCATCAGCGTAACAAAGTATGTCTGCAGTGATAGAGTCGTGTATGTCGTTCATGTACATGATAAAGAGAGTTGGGCCCAGCACACTACCTTGTGGGACGCCAAAAGTAATTTCGCGTAGGTCACTTCTATTGACGCCTACTTTGATACTATGCTTTCTGTTGGATAAATAACTTTTAAACCACTCCAATGCAGTACCTCGAACACCAAAATGACACTCTAGTTTTCTCAAAAGAATTGGGATTGATACGGTATCAAACGCTTTGGCTAAATCCAAAAAGGTATCCACGACACACCTGCTACCGTCGAGATAGGTCGATATTTTAGAGGTTAATAAGCTTACAGCATCTTCTGTAGACTTTCCTCTTCTGAACCCAAACTGACTATCTGAAATAAGGTGGTTGAGTTCAAGATATTTGACAAACCTATTGTTTATAATTTCGAAAGTGTGTGTTCGAAATGAAAACTAAGTAACTAGCGTGCGGTGACGATAACGCGAGTTTCACGCTATTTGTTCACCCAAAAAGTACACTTAAATTATATACACAGTATATGTACATATAGCTCATAGAAAGCATTCGGTGACGATGACGCGAGTTCCATGATTTTTGTTCACCAAAAAAGTGATCAGCGCCTAAAGAAGTTTTCACTTAAAAAAAAAACAATAATATTTTTGAATTTGGAATCTGTTATTCTTATATGAATATTAATTGTTTTTTCATTTTCGCGCCAATCGGAGTTAAATATTTTTGTGATATTAAAATGGAGTGGAGTGATAAAGAGAATCGAATTGCTGTGATAGCATTACACAAAGTAGGTATAGAGCCAAATGCAATTTTTGAAACTCGCTACTATAATAAAATAAGCAATATTATTACCTATTTTTTTCAGAAATCCATGCAATACCATTTTTCTTATTAAAATTTAGAATTCATGTTTCAGATAGGTACATATCTAAGCTATAAAGCTTTGTATCACTGCGACATACAAAATATAAAATGTTAGATAACACAGGATACTTTTATAATACCCAAGCGAAACCGAGGGCAGTAGCTAATTCCTAATAATAATAACAATACTGTTGATTTTAAGGCCTGTATGCCTATGGCGGGGGCCTATATAATGAGTCCGCGAGTCACCGACTGCCATTCCGACTTTATACTGAGACAGTATATCCGGCAGACGCCGTTTTTTATCTATAGTTTCCATTATACCAAACCATTAAACATCTATCCCCATAGACCAGGGTAAGATTCCATATGTAGCAATAGTCTCCTAAAGCTTTCGCAGCTAGTGTCTCGGTAAGTGCCCCATCTCTACTCTAAACTAAAACTCTTCAAGTGCCTCTGCATGTTGACCCCATGTACCCGTGCAACCGTCCCAAAGGGCCGGGTATTTTCCTAAAGTATTAGGGAAATATCCATGAAAGAGAAACAAATAAGAATAATCACAGTCATCCCAGTGTCGAGTTTGATGGTGACACAGTGCGCAGCCCTGGCCTGCCGCAGGTGCCGCCGCAGCGGCGGCGGCGGCGCCCGGCGGGCCCGCGCGCCCGGCTCGCCTTCCTCTCGCTCCTCGATGGCTATGTCCACGGCGCGGCTCGGCTCGCTACAACAACGATAACAACATGAGTCTCAACATACACTTGGAACAGCTTTAGAACTACTATTTATAACAAACATTACACATTACAGGATCATATTTTGAAATATGGATATGTACACGTCGGAGACGGTCATTAGTACGTGTTTATTTGGGATCCTTGGTGTTACGGAATAAAAACTCAGAAGTGGACTGTATAACTAGTTATTTATACTAATGATATTTCTACAAGATTGTCGTTGCCGGGAATAGAATATAAACTATGTTTGAAATAGGAGCGCGAGTACGGGTGTCCGCTGTAGCATCGGTCCGTTGACTACCGGGTCGCTGGCCGGCGCTCGCGTCAGCTGATCGCGATGCCCCTCTCGCCCCGCGCCGTCCCCGCCGCCGATGTCCGGTGCGCGATGAGCGCGTGTTGAATCAACGGTTCAACAGTACGGTTAGGAAACACGGCACGTTAGTGAAGATATGGCAGCAGTGCTGCGATGACGTCAGCACGGATGACGGAGCGCGCTGGCCCGGAGGCGCGCGCTATACTCGAGTACTCGAGAGGACCTCTCTACCGTCCGCGTCGGTCGGCGAGCGCGGACCTCCTTGCTGGGAACTGTTATGACGTCAGCACGGATGACGGAGCGCGCTGGCCCGGAGGCGCGCGCTATACTCGAGTACTCGAGAGGACCTCTCTACCGTCCGCGTCGGTCGGCGAGCGCGGACCTCCTTGCTGGGAACTGTTATGACGTCAGCATGGATGACGGAGCGCGCTGGCCCGGAGGCGCGCGCTATACTCGAGTACTCGAGAGGACCTCTCTACCGTCCGCGTCGGTCGGCGAGCGCGGACCTCCTTGCTGGGAACTGTTATGACGTCAGCACGGATGACGGAGCGCGCTGGCCCGGAGGCGCGCGCTATACTCGAGTACTCGAGAGGACCTCTCTACCGTCCGCGTCGGTCGGCGAACGCGGACCTCCTTGCTGGGAACTGTTATGACGTCAGCACGGATGACGGAGCGCGCTGGCCCGGAGGCGCGCGCTATACTCGAGTACTCGAGAGGACCTCTCTACCGTCCGCGTCGGTCGGCGAGCGCGGACCTCCTTGCTGGGAACTGTTATGACGTCAGCACGGATGACGGAGCGCGCTGGCCCGGAGGCGCGCGCTATACTCGAGTACTCGAGAGGACCTCTCTACCGTCCGCGTCGGTCGGCGAGCGCGGACCTCCTTGCTGGGTACTGTTATGACGTCAGCACGGATGACGGAGCGCGCTGGCCCGGAGGCGCGCGCTATACTCGAGTACTCGAGAGGACCTCTCTACCGTCCGCGTCGGTCGGCGAGCGCGGACCTCCTTGCTGGGAACTGTTATGACGTCAGCACGGATGACGGAGCGCGCTGGCCCGGAGGCGCGCGCTATACTCGAGTACTCGAGAGGACCTCTCTACCGTCCGCGTCGGTCGGCGAGCGCGGACCTCCTCGCTGGGAACTGTTATGACGTCAGCACGGATGACGGAGCGCGCTGGCCCGGAGGCGCGCGCTATACTCGAGTACTCGAGAGGACCTCTCTACCGTCCGCGTCGGTCGGCGAGCGCGGACCTCCTTTCTGGGAACTGTTATGACGTCAGCACGGATGACGGAGCGCGTTGGCCCGGAGGCGCGCGCTATACTCGAGTACTCGAGAGGATCTCTCTACCGTCCGCGTCGGTCGGCGAGCGCGGACCTCCTCGCTGGGAACTGTTATGACGTCAGCACGGATGACGGAGCGCGCTGGCCCGGAGGCGCGCGCTATACTCGAGTACTCGAGAGGACCTCTCTACCGTCCGCGTCGGTCGGCGAGCGCGGACCTCCTCGCTGGGAACTGTTATGATGTCAGCACGGATGACTTGAGCACGGAGCGTGCTTGCCCGGAGGCGCGCGCTATACTCGAGTACTCGAGAGGATCTCTCTACCGTCCGCGTCGGTCGGCGAGCGCGGATCTCCTCGCTGGGAACTGTTATGATGTCAGCACGGATGACTTGAGCACGGAGCGTGCTTGCCCGGAGGCGCGCGCTATACTCGAGTACTCGAGAGGACCTCTCTACCGTCCGCGTCGGTCGGCGAGCGCGGACCTCCTCGCTGGGAACTGTTATGATGTCAGCACGGATGACTTGAGCACGGAGCGTGCTTGCCCGGAGGCGCGCGCTATACTCGAGTACTCGAGAGGACCTCTCTACCGTCCGCGTCGGTCGGCGAGCGCGGACCTCCTCGCTGGGAACTGTTATGATGTCAGCACGGATGACTTGAGCACGGAGCGTGCTTGCCCGGAGGCGCGCGCTATACTCGAGTACTCGAGAGGACCTCTCTACCGTCCGCGTCGGTCGGCGAGCGCGGACCTCCTCGCTGGGAACTGTTATGATGTCAGCACGGATGACTTGAGCACGGAGCGTGCTTGCCCGGAGGCGCGCGCTATACTCGAGTACTCGAGAGGACCTCTCTACCGTCCGCGTCGGTCGGCGAGCGCGGACCTCCTCGCTGGGAACTGTTATGATGTCAGCACGGATGACTTGAGCACGGAGCGTGCTTGCCCGGAGGCGCGCGCTATACTCGAGTACTCGAGAGGACCTCTCTACCGTCCGCGTCGGTCGGCGAGCGCGGACCTCCTCGCTGGGAACTGTTATGATGTCAGCACGGATGACTTGAGCACGGAGCGTGCTTGCCCGGAGGCGCGCGCTATACTCGAGTACTCGAGAGGACCTCTCTACCGTCCGCGTCGGTCGGCGAGCGCGGACCTCCTCGCTGGGAACTGTTATGATGTCAGCACGGATGACTTGAGCACGGAGCGTGCTTGCCCGGAGGCGCGCGCTATACTCGAGTACTCGAGAGGACCTCTCTACCGTCCGCGTCGGTCGGCGAGCGCGGACCTCCTCGCTGGGAACTGTTATGATGTCAGCACGGATGACTTGAGCACGGAGCGTGCTTGCCCGGAGGCGCGCGCTATACTCGAGTACTCGAGAGGACCTCTCTACCGTCCGCGTCGGTCGGCGAGCGCGGACCTCCTCGCTGGGAACTGTTATGATGTCAGCACGGATGACTTGAGCACGGAGCGTGCTTGCCCGGAGGCGCGCGCTATACTCGAGTACTCGAGAGGACCTCTCTACCGTCCGCGTCGGTCGGCGAGCGCGGACCTCCTCGCTGGGAACTGTTATGATGTCAGCACGGATGACTTGAGCACGGAGCGTGCTTGCCCGGAGGCGCGCGCTATACTCGAGTACTCGAGAGGACCTCTCTACCGTCCGCGTCGGTCGGCGAGCGCGGACCTCCTCGCTGGGAACTGTTATGATGTCAGCACGGATGACTTGAGCACGGAGCGTGCTTGCCCGGAGGCGCGCGCTATACTCGAGTACTCGAGAGGACCTCTCTACCGTCCGCGTCGGTCGGCGAGCGCGGACCTCCTCGCTGGGAACTGTTATGATGTCAGCACGGATGACTTGAGCACGGAGCGTGCTTGCCCGGAGGCGCGCGCTATACTCGAGTACTCGAGAGGACCTCTCTACCGTCCGCGTCGGTCGGCGAGCGCGGACCTCCTCGCTGGGAACTGTTATGATGTCAGCACGGATGACTTGAGCACGGAGCGTGCTTGCCCGGAGGCGCGCGCTATACTCGAGTACTCGAGAGGACCTCTCTACCGTCCGCGTCGGTCGGCGAGCGCGGACCTCCTCGCTGGGAACTGTTATGATGTCAGCACGGATGACTTGAGCACGGAGCGTGCTTGCCCGGAGGCGCGCGCTATACTCGAGTACTCGAGAGGACCTCTCTACCGTCCGCGTCGGTCGGCGAGCGCGGACCTCCTCGCTGGGAACTGTTATGATGTCAGCACGGATGACTTGAGCACGGAGCGTGCTTGCCCGGAGGCGCGCGCTATACTCGAGTACTCGAGAGGACCTCTCTACCGTCCGCGTCGGTCGGCGAGCGCGGACCTCCTCGCTGGGAACTGTTATGATGTCAGCACGGATGACTTGAGCACGGAGCGTGCTTGCCCGGAGGCGCGCGCTATACTCGAGTACTCGAGAGGACCTCTCTACCGTCCGCGTCGGTCGGCGAGCGCGGACGTCCTCGCTGGGAACTGTCATTCGTTTCGTGCGAGACAGTCGTGTTCATTTATTGTGAAGACGATAAAAGTGATTAGTGTGCATTTATTGTTTCACTTTGCTCGATCACCCTATTGTACGCTCGCATTATGTCTACCGATGGCGTTACTGACGCACGCTCTCTATATACCCGACGTACATATTATGTACATATATGCTGGATCAATACTGTACTTAAAAACATTGTTACGGCTAATGCCCTCTGTCGGCACTTTGGGGAAGAGTCGGCGGTTTCTAATAATAATTTATTACAGCACCATCTATTGACATCTTACTGAACTACGTATTTGTCGGTACGAGTGCAGTGGAGAAAGCGCTGGCACATTCTCGAACCATCGCGCTGTTGCGTGCCGTGTGTGACGTTTTCTGGAAAACTCCAGAAGCACTTTACCCGCGTATAAATAGAGCGCACGCGCACCGCCCAGTCAGTTTACTATGGTAAGCGATCAAGTGTTCATCGAAGCGAACGGAAGCGAAAATACTACGGAGTTTGAAGCAGTTACAGTGGGAAAAGTGTAGTATAGTGTTTGTAGTGTTTTAAATTTAATTATGTGATAGAATAAAACGTTTTAGTCGGTAATATTGTTTTATATTCTTATCCGTCGAACCCAGCACGTAACAATACTATGAAGACGTTTTACTATGATAAAGATTTTTATTAATTTTCTTAGCGTGTTTGTTAAATATATAAAGAAAACTTCATTAATGTATAAGTGAAAAAATGAGGTGAATGAAAAATGAGAACTTACATATTTTTTGTTAATTCATTGCCTGGAGTGAGTCGTCGTAAAACATCTTTAGTCTGAAGAATTTTTTTCTAAATTCGTGTTTATTTTTATACTAATATTAAAAAGCTGAAGAGTTTGTTTGGTTGAACGCGCTAATCTCAGGTACTACTGGTACTATTTTCAATTCGAAAATTCTTTTAGGTTGGATAGCCCATTTGTCGAGGAAGGCTATAGGTTATATAACATCACGCTAAAACCCACGGCGGCGGCGCAGTAATTATAAACGCGGGTGAGACCGCGGGCACAGCTAGTTTATTATAAAACATAATGTATTCATATGACCTCCCTTTACGTGTACTGTACACCTCTGCCAAGCTTCTCAAAGACATACAAATGCATAACGTACTTAACTGGCGGCTGCCTGTTGACTTCTTTGCTCTTCTCACTCTTCTTGTTTCTCCCTGCGTCTGGTTCTCTTTGCACGGTGTCCGAGGGCTCGCTCTTACCGGTAGAGAGTCTCGAGTAGCCTTTCTTTTCGAAGGTTATTCTGTCAGAAAACTTCCGTTTGCCTTCGTCGTCTGACACTGGCTCTTGTTTGCCTTCCCAACGAGTTGACAGCTGATTGAATAAAGAATTATAATAATAATATTCTATCACATACACACAACACCGTCTAGCCCAAACTAAGCAGAGCTTGTACTATGGGTACTAGACAATCGATAAACATACATATATACTTTGTTTTTATAAATACCTACATATTATATATAGAAACACCCAGACCAAGTCAAACATCCATGTTCATGCACACAAATGTTTGACTTGTGCGGGAATCGAACCCGCGATCGCAATCAGGCGTGGCAGTCGGTTACACTAACCACTACGCCATCGAGGCCATCGTCGATTATATAGTATATATTATAAATATATAGCTTAAATGTCGATATATCATTGTATTAATATTTCTGGTGAAATATAATCTATGCTAATAGGTAACATAAAAAGGAAAGATTTGATTTTTATTCGTTTGTTTGTAAGAGTTTAAAACAATCGATTTAAAAAATTATTTCGCCATTAGAAAGCTATATTAGCAGCGAGTAACATAGATTTCAGTTTAAAAAAGTTCTGTTACTAACCTAACCTACATGTAAGCGAGCGAAGGCGCCGGCAACATATAATCTTTAATATTTCTAAAACACAGCCGAGCTCAGTTATCCCATACAAACAAATCACGTTTCAAACAACAGAACTAAATCAAAATCGGTTGATCCTTTTTAGGAGCTATGATGTCACACACACGTCTGTCTGTCTTCTTGGGGTGTTCTTCTGGGTTGATCCGTTTAGGAGCTACGATATGCCAGACAAGCACACGTGTGCGTGGGCTGTTAGGAATGGTGAGGTGGTGTGGGACCTCTGCGTGGGAGTGGTCGTGCGCGCCGGGGGGGTCGGGCGCGAGCTCGTCGTCGGCGCCCGCCTCCGGCATGATGTTGAACAGCTCCGTCACCAGGTCGTTCAGTTCCTTTTTCGATATCTTTATGATACTGTTGCCGAGAGCCTCCTCGTCCTCGTCGTCTGGAAAACACAATTATTTTATACTAGCTGTTACCCGCGACATCGTACGCGGGGAAAAAAAAATGTTTGTTCAGATCGCAGAGATCTTTTCTAAAATAAAAGCAGCCTTAGTTACTCCTTACAACATCAGTTATCTGCCAGTGAAAGTCCCGTCAAAATAGATCCTGCCATTTGAGAGATTAGCCAGAACAAACAGACAAACAAAAATTATAAAACATAGATATTTTGTTATAGGTACCATAAATAGTTTCATATGCATTTAGTAAAAAGCTGTTATGTTGACATTACAAACAGACACTTCAATTTTATTTATTTGTATATATTCGGATGTAATACTGGTATTATAATATGTATCAGATGACAAGACGTGTAGAAAGGTTGATTGGCTATGCCTTAAATGTTTAATTGTTGTTAATAATAAAAGTATGTGTTGTACTAACGCGCATCAGGGTCAGCAGCCACGTTGTACTCTGGGTCGGCGTCATCGTCGTCCTCGTGCTTGGAGGAGGAGGCGGGGTTGAGGCACTCGCTGAGGAACTGGTTCCAGAGGTCGTCCACGGCCGGCATGGGCGCCTCGTCCGGCGGCACGAACGTGCTCTCGATGTGCTCGATGGACGTCGCCGACAGGCTCAGCTTCGACCGAGTGCGCAGAGCTATCGTCGCCTCCTCTTCCAGGTCCAGCTTCCGACGGATAGGTGTTGATACATCCTGGTTAAGAAAAACATTTATTAGAATTTGCCAACGGCTTCACTCGCGTAAATATATGTTAGTTTAAATTAGTAACAGTTTAATTTCAGCGATCCACCCACCATACGAAGCGAACTGGCACACCGTGGTGTTTTAGACGGTAGGCCCGAAATATCGGGCGAGCCCGACATAACCCTCTCAAGGATCAAGATTATGCATCGGGAGCATTTCCCCACGATAAAAAGGTTAGTAACATTACTATTTTCTGGATAAAAGGTACCATATGTCCTTTTCTGTATCCCTGATAACGTGTATGCGTAATTTCATGATGATCGGTCGAGTAATTAAAGCGTGAAAGTGTAACAATCAAACAAACTCACATTCGCGTCTTAAATATTAGTTTGAACTGCTGCACTGTGATTCCGCCCTAGGCCATAAATTGAAAAATTTAATTGTCTTACTCCAGTAAGATCACCTCATTAAGTCATTAGCTAGTTCACATACTTCCAAAAACTATAAATACCAACGTAATTAGGTCAAGGTATCATTCACTTTTGTGCAGCGGAAGTGAGCGCATCGCGATACTAATTAACGCTACGTGTGAGTCATTAAAACTTTATCACGTTGTTTTGAGTGTCACCATTTCAAATCAAGTGTTTACGTATTGTGAAGGTATGGATGTTCAAGAGCAAGGTATGTACTTTTATTATCAACCACCTTTTATTTTTTTTTATGCACATATTATTTTGTATCATTTTATTATTGAGGGTAGTTTTCTTTTTAAAAAATGTGATGTATATTTATATCTTTTGGACCTACAACTTTTCGCTGTACTTTGCTGCCCTTGAAGCATATCTTTTTAGAATAAGGAGAACATCCTTATAAAGGGCTATAAGTTTCATCTGCCTCTTCCTGCCTCTTCTTACGTTAGTGAGCTGTCAAAGTATGTATGCCCATAGAATAAAAATAAAGTCATTTTTTTAAGTTCAGTTTTTATATTGTTTCAGGTACATTTTTCAAATGTTCTGTATCGAGGATGTCAATTTTTAACATTTGGTACTCTAAAGTGGGTAAACCAAATGAAAAATCACAGCATGTCCTGAACACTTTGACTGAAACATCATGCCTTTCTGATTACATCGAAAACATTAACCTAGAACCTTTAAGCCTTAGAATTACGAATGTATGTAAACGAATTTCTCATTACTGGGCCAAGTCGAATCGTACTAAATCTAAATTCTTAGAAATGTGTTCAGATTGGCTGCATGAAATTGAAAATATTGATGTAGAGCGAACTAAGGTACGTGTATCTCTGAACTTTGACGAAGTTGAAGCATCAACATCTTCATCGTCTGGCCGTCCGAAAATGAACTTTGACGAGACCAGTAAACGTACAAAAAGGAGAAGATTAGCTAATTTGTCTAAGCAAGATCCTTCTCTTGTACATTCATTGCTTAGTGCTTCCGATGATAGTTTATTAACTTTTCCTGAAATCGATGCTAACGAAGTTTTATCGCTCATTGTCGAAGCTCACTTAACTCGACATCAATATTTATTAGTAAAGAAATTTATAAACAATAAGTTCTCAAAAAGCATTTTGCCATCTTACCAAATTGTTGTGGAATCGAAAAAACACTGTTATCCTCCAGATATAACTGTTAGCGAATCATCTGCCGAAGTCGAACTTCAAAATTTATTAGATCATACAGCCAATCGGATTCTCAAGTCTCAAAAGGTTGTTTTGGATAGGGTACCTAAAGAATCCCAGGATAAGATAGCTTTGATAGGGAAATGGGGTTTCGATGGCAGTACAGGGCATTCTGAATATAAACAGTGTTTTTCTGACGCCACTATTGAAGACGGTAGCTTATTTCTTACTTCATATGTGCCACTTCAGCTTGTTTTGTCAAAGTCAAAGTCAAAGTCAAAAATAATTTATTCACTTAGGTCACAAAGTAACACTTATGAACGTCAAATGGGTTAGTGAGTTTATTATATTTACTGAATTTACATTTATGTTAGTTGCAAGGTTCAGGCAAAAGGTTGAGCCTATGAGAAGATACCTGCAAGAAACTCAAGGCCACTCTTTTAAATCGCCATCAACTTATAATTTCAGTATTTTACAACTCATTTATGTACCAGGTGTTGCAGTCATTATGCCATATGTCACTGTCCATATAAAACTAAATTCTAAAATAAAGAAAAGTTGGTAATATTATGTAAAAAGCATTTGAGATTTGAAATCATATTTATCAGTACGTAGCCATTTGCAATAGACAGTAGTATGGCATGAGGACGCATACACTTACACTTTGTGACATGAAAAGGCAGTTCGTGACTAAATGTAGTTAAAACAAAATTTACGTTAATACTTATAAAGTTTGTTTAAAAGAAAAGAAATATCCACCAAATAAACACGAAGTACCTTCACATAACTAAATTGACTTATATAATACATACATTGTTTGAATCCTGTATGAAACAAGCAACTAGTTCTATGAGTTTTTATCATTTAAGTAATCATTGATTGAATAATAGCCCTTCCGGATAAGCTGACTTTTAACAGCACTTTTAAATTTTAGTAAAGGTAAATTTATAATATCAATCGGTAGTTTATTAAAAAAGCGTATACTGAGTCCCGCAAATGAATTGTGAACTTTATGTAAACGATGATACGGACCTACCAACTTATGCTTATTTCTAGTGTTTAAGTTGTGAATATCACTATTCTTATTATATAAGTGAATATTATGTTTTATAAACATAATATTCGTAAATATATATTGCGACGCAACAGTAAGTATATCAATTTCTTTAAAACGCTCTTTCAGGGAAACTCGTGGGCCTAAATTATAAATGCTACGTACTGCACGCTTTTGAAGAATGAAAATTGTTTCAATATCAGCTGCCTTACCCCACAATAGTATGCCATAGGACATAACGCTGTGAAAATAACTAAAATATACTAGTCTCGCAGTATCTATATCAGTAAGCTGTCTTACTTTCCTAACCGCGAATGCTGCTGAACTAAGTCTCCCTGCAAGACACGATATTTGAGCGCCCCACTGAACTTTATCATCTAAAGTAATGCCTAAGAAAACTGTGGATTGTACAAATGTTACTGTTTCATTATTTAAATTAACGTTTATGCTAGGACTCTTTATATTAGGCAATGTAAACTTAGTACATTTTGTTTTTTTTGAATTGAGTAGTAAATTATTCGCCGTGAACCAGTCCAGGACTTGCGCGAGTGAAGAATTAACACCCTGTAAATTTGGTGCCTTACGGTCTACTTTAAAAATAAGTGATGTGTCATCAGCAAATAATACAATGTCACACAAATTCTGTACGAAGAACGGCAAATCATTCACGTACGCTAGAAACAGAAAGGGTCCTAAAATTGAGCCCTGTGGCACGCCCATTGCGACTGGTAATCCAGAAGATCTACTTCCGTTGATTTCAACGTGTTGTAATCTATCGCTTAGGTAAGAACCAACGAGGTCGAGTGCAGCATTTCGAATTCCATAATGCCTGAGCTTTCGCAATAACGTTTGATGTTCAACGCAGTCAAAGGCTTTTGAGAGATCACAGAATACGCCAATGGCATCTTGCGAATTTTCCCAAGCGGCAAAAATATGTTTTAAAAGTGTAACACCCGCATCTATTGTAGATCGACCCCTTCTAAAACCATATTGTTGAGTATGAAATAAGTTGTTTACGTTAAAGTGGCTCTCTAATTGCTGTAATATAATTTTCTCAAATATTTTACTTATAGCAGGTAATATAGAAATCGGTCTGAAATTACATGGATCACTTTTACATCCATTTTTAAATAATGGTATTATTTTGCTACATTTCATTAAATTTGGAAAAATGCCCACATCAATGCATCCGTTGAATATTGCAGCTAGGTGTGGCGCTACGTTATCAATAATACTTGTAATTAATTTCATAGAAATACCCCACAAGTCAGCTGATTTTTTTGAATTAAGTGACTTAAATACTTTTATTATGTCATGCGGATGTACATATTTAAAACTAAACAGGACTTTACACTCCACCACGCTATCCCTAACCAAGGATTCTGCTTTTACTGGGCAAGACCTTAAGGAACTAGTGGTATTAACAGGTATCTTTGCAAAGTAGTTATTAAATGTTTCAGCTACTTGCAAGTTATTTGAAATTATCTTATTATTTACATTAAGTTTAATAGTATTATCACGCTGCTTGGTGCGTCCAGTTTCATTATTAATAATATTCCAAGTAGCTTTAATTTTATCGTCGGCATTTCGAATTTTGTTTTTTAAATAAAGGGACTTGGCTGTAGCACAAGCCTTTTTAAATAATTTTGAATAATTTCTAACATATTTAATAAAATTTGGATCAAAATTATATTTTTTTATTCCATATAATTCATATAACTTAGCTCTACTTGTATATATCCCAGGTGTTGCCCAATCACAAAACTTAACTTTTAATTTTTTGTAAAATGTCTTCATTTTAAAAATTTTGTTATACTCCAGTGTAATGACGTTAAGCAAAGACTCGTATAGTTCGTCTGGACTATTGCAATCTAGGTCCATATTGACAACCTTGGCATTAATATTATTATTAAATTCCTTTATGCGATTAGATGTCATTGGTCTACATGTGATGATAGTTTCTTTTTTAATTGTATTTATAGGAAATACAACCTTTTGCCCACAGTGGTCGGATGTCAAATCACTCAATATGGCCCTATTTAGAAATTGGCATTCGCAAAATATATTGTCTAAGCACGTAGCAGAGTGTGATGTAATTCTGGTTGGTTCGAAAAATAAATTATTTAAATTAAATGATCTAAATAAACTAATAAGTCTTACAGAAAGAACTGATCGCTGAAGTAAATTAATATTAAAATCACCACATACTACTATATGCCTATTACCATAACTTAAGCGTTTTAAAATATCCTCCATTACTGTTTCGAATACACTAAAGTCACTCTGCGGTGGTCGGTACACGCAAAGTATGACATGTTGCTCCAGCTCCACACAAGATAATTCAACAGTGCGCTCGATAGAAAGATTTACTATATCATTTCTTTTCTTAAATTTAAGATTATTACATACATATATTAGAGAGCCACCATGTATAGAATTCCTTCTTACAAACGCACTTACAACGGTATAATGTTCATTATTAAATATTAGTTGACTACTTCTTAACCAATGTTCTGTTAAGCAACATATTTGGATGTCATGTTCTTTAAAAAATAAATCTAATTCTAACTCCTTGCCGGATAGACCCTGAATATTCTGGTGAATAAGTCTAATACTATGTGACTGGCTATCCTTTGTCTCATCTAATAGTTTAAACTAATAGAAGTATCAATATAGGAATAAGTAGTAATATTACTACTATGATCTAAAATCTTCACTACCGTACTGGTACCTGTGTCTCTAAATAATAATATATTAAATGCTAATAACTTAGCAAGTTGTTTTTTATAAAAATATGAAAGATACATTGTATCTTTAGTCAATATCTTTGAAATTAGATACTGGAGAAAATACCGTAGTTTTGTGGAAAAATCCTCGTCCTTCGTCAACTAGATACTGTAGGCCTGTACGCTTTCGATATTTGAAAGAATCGACTGCAGTATCAGTTGAGGAAGAAGCATATTTTAAAGAGAAAATAAGTAACTTACAGCAAACTGTTTTCAAAAAAGAAGATCAGGAATACCGCGTTACTCATTGCTTGCAATTTACTATGGTAGATGGCAAAGTGTGTAATGCACTTAGCAGTGTTTCCTCGTCTAAGAAAGTCGATGAGAGTAAATATGAATTTGGTTTATCACCTCTTCACGCGTTAATACGCTTCTTTGAATATTTTGTTCATGTCGCATACAAGTTAGATGTTAAAAAATGGCAAGCTAGATCTGAAAATGACAAAATTCTTGTTGCAGCAAAAAAAACATATATTCAGACTCAATTTAGAGAAAGATTAGGTCTTATAGTGGATAAGCCCAAAAGTGGCGGAAGCGGGACCTCAAACAATGGTAATACCGCCAGACGGTTTTTCTCGAACTCAGAAATTTCAGCTGAAATTACTGGGATCAAGAAAGATCTCCTAGATCGTTGCTGGATCATACTTCAATGTTTGAATTCGGGATATAACATTAATAAGACGAACTTCGAAGAGTTCGCATTAGAGACAGCTCGGCAATTAGTTGCCGAGTATCCGTGGTATAACATGCCTGCTTCCGTTCACAAAGTCCTAGTTCATGGTGCTAATGTTATTGATCACGCTTTATTGTCAATCGGAGAGCTGTCTGAAGAAGCAGCTGAAGCAACTAACAAACACATCAAATCATTTAGGAGAAATCACACGCGAAAAATGAGTCGCATTTTGACCAATACTGATTTAATTAATAGGCTTCTTCTTCATTCAGATCCCTTCATAACAGGTCTACGAAAGTTACCTGTCAAAAAAAAGAGTGTACTGTCAAAAGCTGTTTTAGATTTGTTATGTATTTAAAGGTAATTTTGCCAATATTTCGTATAGTTTGTAGGTTGTTTGTATTTAGAAAATAAACTTATTTTATGTATTTTTGCTATTTTATTTTATTCTTTTGTGGTTATTGATAATACAAATAACCATTATTTACAGTTTTACTATTAAAATTCGCAATATAAAATGTTTTAGATACATCGATCGTCTAAAATAAAATTACTGCGAGACATTTTTACGCCTAAATGTTGTTAAGAATTTTTTAAACTTATATAATATATTATAATTTTAATTATTTACGTTTACCTAAATATATTCCAACGTGTAAAATAATAAAATACTTTTTATAACGGATTTGTGTATTTATGACCGCCTTTGTATGAAACCTGAATCACTGTGTGCTGTTCCGAGACTTCCTCCGTGTGCACTTGGTTTTATTCGCGAAACCGTCATTTTCAAAATTATTGTCAAGGAAACGTCAGCCCGCGGGAAGTCCTGTCAAAATCGGTCCGGCCGTTTCAGAGATTAGCCGGAACAAACAAACATACAGACAAAAATTTTCTAATCTAAACAATTTCCAACTTTGATATATAAAAAATGTAGGTATATTCATCCAGACGGACACAGAAACTCTTTTCTTGAAGTCAGTTCTAAGGATCCAATATGATATTAGGCTATAATTAATATCATGTAGTTGTATCCATTTGTTAGTATTTTATATAAAACTTTAATTGATATTATATCTAACTAGAGACCCGCCCTGGCTTCGCACGGCTAGTACAAAATCTCAACAAATTATACACCTAAACCTTCCTCATAAATCACCCTGTCTACTAGTGAAACCCACATGAAAATCCGTTCAGTAGTTTATCGCGAGCAGACAGACACGACAGACGCGGAGGAGGACTTGTTTTATAATATGTAGTGATACTGTAATCAGTCAAAATAATTCTAATTTATGTTGTTTTACAGCAAACAGGAAGATACCAGTATACCAGCGCAAAAGTACAGCCGACCAGATGTTATAAAGAATGTTAGTTTATGTATATTACTCAAATGTAACTTGGTTTAAAGGCAAATTACATTTTTTGTGAAATATATAATGTATAATTGAAACAGATTATGTGACTGATACCATTAGATCTAAAATCAAAATCAAAAATAAATTTATTCAAGTTAGGTTACACCATAACACTTATGAATGTCAAAGTTACACTAAATTTCTCCTATGAATTTACATTTACTGCGACATTCAGCAAAGCAAGAGTGTAGGGCACATGAGAAGAACGGGCAAGAAATTCATAGCCACTCTTTTTAATCGCCAAGTTTACAATAATATTTCATTTACAATAATCTAACATAATTATAAAATTTTTAGTATACAAATGTAATATCACACATTGGATGTATTTTCCGCAGAAGTTAAAAGTATTTATTAAAGCTACATTTCGCCATTTCATTTAAGTTCCTACGTAAGAGCAAGCCTATTGATGTAAAGATAAAAACTAACCTGTGGCACTTTAAAAGGTCCATCTTTGACAACTTTAGGGCTAGCTGTATGAAGACTTCTGGGTGTCGCAGGAGTCCGCGGTTGGGAGTCGAGGTCACTGCATGACTCCAATCCTTGGTCATCATCACTCTAGGTGCAGTCAAATATAATCAACATGAAACATAACATAAACTCAACTGATAGGGATAGCCTTAGGTGTATTGCACTCAATTTTCACCAGCAATGTTTGAGACAGTCAGCAACATAAGTTTCTTAAGCTAAACATTTAACTAATTTATTATAGAAATTTATAACTTTGAAATCATAATTAATTTTGTGTTTTGGAACTGTGATTAAATTAACTATCTATTCATTATCATTATTATAAAAACTAACATTTCTTAATACGGAGCAAATCTAAATCTCGACTTGTGTTGCTGACTGTACCACAGAATGCATGATAAGCTTATTGACTTTTAGCTTATTGAGCTTAGAAATGAATTAACAGAAACACCCAAAAATGTTTTGCCGAACTCAGCAATCGGAACTGGGAGCTCACAATCAGCTACCAACATAAACCATAGAACTCACAAGGCACTATAAAAACCATAGACTGTAATGATCTGTTTGAATGCTTACTGGTACATCTTCATGAGTAGGTTCATATTCCTCATCATCCTCGTCTTCAGGCAGCTCCTGGGCTATCAGAGCTTTCACTTCAGGTCTGGTCTTTACAGGGATGTGCTTTATAGGAGTCAGTTCCAAATTTTCCAAGTTCCATGCTGCTGCCTTTGGAGAAACTTTCATTAACTCCCTGCGAAGTCAAACATTGTTAGAGAGAAAATCTAGATTGGTAAATGTACATAAATTTTGACCAGCCCATGTTTTCACCACTAGTTAATAATCAAAGTATATTGCAACAATATACTTTGTATTATATACCAATTTGTAGCTGAAAGGCTATGAAGAACATAATTAGTATGCTCCAGCTCTAGATCCAGCCACTATATATATTATTCTAACCACCCAAAAAGAGTATGATCTTAATTAGAGCCAAATTTAAAAAAAATATATTTTATTCTGTACCGCCTACATTTCGCGACCAATTTGGTTTCTCTTTTTTATATAAACGGACTTTACAGTGTGACTCCATATAAATTTGGTAAAATCTTATGATGAGGTTCAGAGATAAAAAATTAAACACCAGTGAAATAAATAGCAGATTAGTAATGTAAAGCAATTTTGCTTGTGTCTTGATCCATCCAACTTACACATCCTATAAACATTGCTTTTGACATATATGTACTTTGTCTGCACATCCTGAGGAACCCTACAGTGGTATCTGACGCGCATATTATTTTGAAGCTACAGTAGCCCACAATGTAAAGACTCCTGCCTCTTAATCGCAAGGCTGAGAGGTTGCAGGTTTGAATCTCACCAATTGCTTTAGAGATGTGAACTCACTCCTAACAACAAGCATTCTAGCTTAGCTTCTATGTATATTTATTTACAAATAGAAAGTATATATGTACATATGTTTATCCATTGTCTAGTACCCATAGTACAAGCTCTACTTAGTTTGGGCTAGATGGTGTTGTGTGTATGTGATAGAATATTATTATTATTAGCTGGAGGCGTTAACAGGAATACTAGTAATTTGTAACCCAAATTGCTAGTAATCGTTATATTTATCTTAATAAAATTCTTTGTTAGTGGAACTAATATTAAACCATATTTGAGCAAAGAAATTGACCAATAATGTTAGTGTTATGTACTAATATTACCTACTAGTTTATATAGGTTGAAAGGGCATTTGCTACATGTACTTACTAAAATATTTTATTATCTCAGTATCTGCTCTGAAGGGATTCAGACAAGTATTTCGAGAGAACTGTATCTGAATACAGAGAACTGTATCTGTATACTGGCTGTAATTGCTTAGCTACTCACTTTACTTTGGCTCTCGTGAGTTTCGGTCGCAGACTGTTTTCTTCAGGACCTGAGTCCAACTCCTCCTCGCGGAGCTTCACCAATGCCAACACATGGTCATTAGTCACCACTTTCTGAAAGATAATTAGTTTTTGGTTTATTTTAATTTAATTCATAATTGATCCTATAGGTATGTCAATGTATATACCTTTAGAATTTTCCTGACACTGATTTCATCTAAGTTATTTTTAACAGCTGATGCATGGAGATTCTTCTCCATCTCCAAAGCATTCTCAGACAACATTTCTTCATATTCACTGCTACTGCCACTGTCGCGACTGTAGCAATTTTAACATCGGTTATATCACATAAAATAACGTTATCATATAAAGTGTATTCATGTTATGATAACAAATTATTAAGTACATACCGCTTTCGCTTCTTGCCACGATATTTTGTTTTAGACTTTGAACAATTTTCTTTCAGTGAATCCATTTTATTATTATTTAAAGATTTGTCGTCTTTATCCATTATGAAACACGTTAAAAAATAACAACACACTGTGATACAAAGGTAAACAACATTTCGTAAATGTAAGACTACGCGCGAAAAGTATCTATCGTGGTTAAACGCAAAATTCACAAACTTAGCAGTATCACAGTTACTTGTCCGGCGCAGAAGTTTAAGTGCAAACTGCAGCATAAGTAGTACGCATGTTTGTTTTCAAAAAGATAAATAAAAACTTAATCACTGTGAATGAGCCCGAATTGGCCCGAACGAACGAATTATTTCAATAGTAGAATTGACAGATACTTTGACAAATGGCAGATAATGCTAGAGTTACCACAACTAAAATATTCTGTAGGTATACATAGCGCTCACGAGTGATAGAGAAAATTATAATGACGGTGACTTTGACCCCTTGTAGTATAAAAATATCGATATAAATATGGATATTTATATCGATGGCCTGAAAATATTAATAATCGATAATATCGACAGTTTCAATGCGATGTTATCGATAGTTCAGAACTTTCAAGTTAGTAATAGAAGTGGGTAAATAAGATGCAAATAATAAATATCGATATACATACCAATTATAGTATAGCTAGTAACTAAGACTACTGTAGGTACACAGATATACTATACACATAAATATTAAATACTACCAAGTCAATGGATCAAATGAACCTACTAATCCTACTATTTTCTGTGCAAAGAACTATTCTGAACGAAGGAACAAATACAAAGAACACCATAGACAAAAATCGATCATAAAATCTTAAATATAAGCAATGTTTACCAAATATTATTTTAAATATTTCGATATCGATATTTAATTTCTTGTTGATATGATAATATCCTATCGATGATGGTAAGATATCGATAAAAATATCGATATTTTTAACGTCGATATTATCGAATATTCGATATATCTGCATCGCTAAGTATACTGTATAATTTTTAAAGAAAAGGGTATCTATTAGGTTGGGTCTACAGGTTGGTGGTCAAGATTAATTCAGCCTAGAACGCATTTTTAAGCATAAAAAAAGAAGGGTGGATGTGTTGCGGCTGCTGACGCTACAAATTTATATACAACGCGCGCTATTATGTGTGCGCAGCGCAGCAGTCGTCTCCTCATATCCGCTCAGCTAGGTCGCGTAATTATGTAGCTTATTTTTGTACATCTTTTATAAGTTTCTGGTACCAGTAAAGAAAGTATATATCAATGTGACCATCATTTCTTCCATCTCACATCATTTCTAACGACCCTACATTGGTGACCTCCGACATCGAACACGCAATATTCGGAAATGTGGCATCGACGTTCGTGTACATGGTCAGCGGATGTACGTAGCTGGAGGTAACCCGAACACGCATACGAACACATGGGAGACGACTCGACCTGTTCGCTCGTACCAAGAGGGCTTAGGACCTAGCTGCGCTGAATACCGGAGTCAAGACATGTACAACCAAAGTTCAAACACAGGACGCGAGGATCTGTCTACAAGAGCGACCACGGCAACATGGCCAGCAGAGGGATTCCGGAGCGGTACACGATGGCGGCGCCACTCTACAGAACAGTGCGTACGTCGAGGCAAGCGTAAGGCGAGTTGATCTTAGGAGCGAGGCAGCATTCCGCACCAGGACGACAATTCGCAGCGTACTCCGAGGACAGTGAATGACATGGGACCGGTGGTGGCACTCTATGGAACAGTGCACACGTCGAAGCGGCTGATCACACTTAAAGGAGAGAATAGATAGCGCACCTGGTCATTTATCTGAAACACGGCCCAAGCAACACGTCGCTGGCAGGATTGACAACATATTTGCTTCTTTGTACGACCAGCTCTCAACACGCGGCTTGCGAAGAGCAAGAGAAGTTTGACGGACATATCATTCCTGTGTCATACATATATTGTGTTTTTTTTTATGTTTCTGTTGTCTTTGTATACTTATTTGATATTTTGTATCGTCACACTGTTAATCGTAATAATTCCACGTATTGAATCAGTGTACTATTTCTGCATAGCTTTCATTGGTATTAGAACTAGCGCTCGGTAACAGGATGCGATTGTTTACGTTATGATATGAGACGAGCGCCAGTTTTGTTGTTCTATTATGTATGTTATAACATATTTTGTTCTTTTGGTTTGTTAGATATTTAGTTAAATTATAATGTTTTCTTTTTTTTAACAGGGCGGGAGTGTTGTAGCGGCTGCTGACGCTACAAATTTACATATAAGGTGCGCTATTATGTGTGCGCAGCGCAGCAGTCATCTCCCCACACCCACTCAGCTAAGTCGCGTAATTATGTAGTTTATTTTTGTGTATCTATTATAAGTTTCTGGTACCAGTAAAGAAAGTATATATCAATGTGACCATCATTTCTTCCACCTCACAACATTATATCGCTCCTATAGATGTATGGCTGAATCGACAGAGAAGAAAAGGAGAAAAGTACATAATTATGATTCGTGATTGTTATGGGAAAATTTATTCGCAAAAAGTGATTATTACTTCAGGCTTCCGTACCGAGAAGTTATAAAGTATTAGTTTAAATTAATGTGATTGATACAATGTACCTTTCTACATGTACCTATCATGGTTATGTTTGTGGGTATAATTGTGTTATTGAGAAGTGGTATTGTGTGGATACTCAAATGAAATAACTCGATATACTAAATGGATATGTATGTATATTGTCTGGTACCAGTTATAATTACTAATATACATATTAGGCTACGACCTAACACAGTGGTTGCGGGGATACGACGGTTATATTATTCTACGATACAGGGCTATATACTGACGATACACTTAGCTTACGCTCTTACCGTGACAAACTTAGCATACGCTCCGTTACATGTTTATTACATAATTTATTCATATTATATATGATTCATAAAACAAATAAATTAGCTGTTTGAGTAATAAACACCCTATTGTTGTTGTTGTTTATGTTAGTAACTGCTAATGCTACACACTTCAGCATTTTTCAGCATTTTTTGCTAGTACTGGAATTAAACCTATGGGTCAAATTATCGACCCATAGCTTTAATACCAGTACTAGTAAAAATTTTTGAAAAAGTAATCTTCAATTCATTATATCACTTCTTTGAGGCAAATGAAATGTTTGCCAAAGAACAATATGGGTTTCGAAAAAATAAATCTATAAATGGAGCAGTCTTTGGCTTGTTTAAGGAAATAATAAGTAACGTAGACAGTAAAATACCAATTGCAGCAGTATTTATGGACATGTCAAAGGCATTTGACTATGTTGTCCACAAGATATTGCTTAGCAAACTAGAAAGATATGGCGTTAGAGGAAATGTGATGAATGACCCCTATTGTTCTTAATGTACATTAACGATATCCCAAAAAGTACAAGTCGTCAAATGGTTTTATTTGCTGATGATATTACAATAATTATACCATCCAAAAACATAAAGACATTTGAACATGACATCACTGTCTCAATTGCGTGTGTAACCTACTGGTTAAAACTTAATAAATTAAAAATAAACCTTGAGAAAACCAATGTCATGAATTTTTACCAACGAACAAATAAACTGAATCTCAATATAACATACGAGGATAAAAAAATTGCTGAAACCACTAAAGCTAGGTTTTAAGGACTCGACTTGGACAGTCACTTAACATGGAAATCCCATATAGACCTTTTGTGCAAAAAACTCAGGCAATATTCCTTTGCTTTATTTAACCTTTCAAAAGTTGTTAATGAGTCCACAGCGTTGGTCGCTTATAATGCGTATGTATACATCTTTACATCTTTAATGGTGAAACAATATATTTTTATTTAAGTTAACATCTGTTTCTTATTGTGAACGTGAAATTTTCATAAATTTACATTTAAGAATACATTTATTTATTTTTGACATTTATTTATTTTCTGTAATTTCACATTTTACAATTCCTTATAATTCTACTTAAGTATAAAAACATATTATTAATTAGATGTACCTGTTATAAGAATAAAGAAAATTACTAATGAACTCCACACTAGGTCAGGCCTGTCTCGTGGAGTTCGTCGTGGTGTTACCAGAACACTTAGTGCATTTAATTTTACATGCTAACTTATTATTATTGCAGTGCTTTATTTAGTTTTATATGACATTTACATAAACAATCTATGAGAAAAAGAAAGAATACAATTTTCTTTTTTTATGCTTGTATGTGTTTATGTATGTGTGTGTGTGTGTGTGTTGTGTGTGTTGCGAGTGTGTGTGTGTGCTAGTGCGTGTGTGTGCGCGTGAGTGTGTGTAATGTTAAATAATTATGAAATCACTTTTAGTAGGGTTTCGGATTCGGAATATGATTGTGTTAAGAGCCATTTTTAACGATACTTTTAACCTGATGTATTGAGCAATTTCTTATATAGCAAAGTTTCGTTACTTTATTGTAGATGTAAGTGAATTGAAATTCCTGCATGCGCTGAGCAAATGTAGTTTTTACTCGAACTTGTCGACATCTAAAAACTCTGAGATTTAGGAGTTATGAATGTTCCATTGATTGAGCAGTTATTTTGTGTTGCTTGTGTACCATATTCAAAATGTACAATTGTCGTACATTGAGCGTCGAGGCTTCTCTGTAAAGGCTGTCCATCGGATGCCGAAATGGTTTTCTATACATCACCTTCAAGATTGATCTTTGGGCTCGTTCAACTTGTATCATCGTGGTTACGCCTACATCGCCCCAGACAGTGATACAGTAACAAAGAATTGACTCACATATTGCCGTATAAACCATGTGCAAAACTTTACTATTGACAAAGTTACGTAACAATTTCATTATGTGAATCAATTTCCGGGCACGTTTTGCAAGGACTTCAATGTGAGTTTTGAAAGAGAGCCTACTGTCAATTATTATTTCTAGGTATTTTACATTGTCTACCTTTTTAATGACATCGCATGAGCACGCTGTGCGGTTGCAATTTGTTGCGTGGATCTTGATGTTATATGGGACTTCGGGTGCAGATGCTTGTGTCTTGTAAAAGCAAACGTAATTAGTTTTTTTAACATTGAGTGATAGGAGGTTACTGTCAAGCCAATGTTTTATCCTGGACATACTGTTATGTGCTTTATCATGAACTAGCTTCCAAGTTTTACCGTGAAACATGACGGTATCATCTGCATAGCAGATGTAGTCAGCGACTGGAGCAATTGCACGATGTATGTCATTCATGTAAATGATAAATAGTGTCGGTCCAAGAACACTACCCTGCGGTACACATATGGGTACCCATATGTGGCATATTTTTTACAACTGACATGATTACCCACTTTCACGTACTGGCGTCTGTTTATTAGATAGGTCTCAAACCATTTTAAAGGCAAACCCCTAATGCCTACGAATTCAAGTTTTTTAAGAATGATGGAAATTGAAATAGTATCATACGCTTTCGCGAGATCTAGGAATATTCCTAAGCATTTTTCATTTTTATCTAGGTGTGATTGGAAGCCGAACTGTCTGTTGGAAATAAGCTGATGAGTTTCCAGGTATGAGATTAAACGTCTGTTTGCTATCTTTTCCAAAACTTTCGAAAATACTCCTATCAAGGATATGGGCCTCAAATTTGCAGGATCTTGTTTTGAACCATTTTTATGTATGGGTATGATCTGAGCCTCTTTCCAACTGTCAGGAAAAATAACCGAGCTAAGGCTAAGATTAATGATGTAGGTAAGTGGGGCTGATATTTCGTTACGAATTTCCTTGATCATTTTTTGGGTAAAGCAATCAGGACCAGCTGCACTGTCGCTTTTTATTTTACTTAATATAGCATTGACTTCATGAGGATCTGTAGGGTGCATGAAAAAGGTGGTTCCAACTGGTTCTCCTAATTTTTGTTTTGCGAGTAAAGAGTCCTGAGTTTCGTCCATATCAGTAAGGATTTGTGTTGCTAGTTTTGCACCAATCGTAGAAAAAAATTCGTTACAGTTATTTATAGAGTCTTGAGGGGTAGATTTGCAATTTTAGTAGTTCAGTATTGCTACATCTGTTATCGGTTTGTTCAGTAATGTGTTTTATAGCTTTCCATAGACCTTTTGGGTTATTTTTGTTTTGTTCTAGTTGTTTACTCTCATACTCGCGTTTAAGTCGATGAACAAGGTTCGTAAAGAAGTTTCTGTAACGCTTATATATAACTTTTTTGGTTTTATCGTTAGGGTGTTTTCTGGCATATTTTTGTAATTTATCTCTATGATTCATGCATCTGATATGACCTGGTGTAATCCATGGTTTCCATATGAATTTCGAACGGGTGAATTTCTTTTCAATAATGTATTTTTGCAGCGTGTTGAGTATAATTATATCAAATGTTATAACTGCCTTATTAACATACATAACTGAAGCCCAATCATTTTCACTGAGTACTTAATACATAACTGAAGCCCAATCATTTTCACTGAGTTCTTTAATTAGCGCGGGGTAATCAATTTTATTTATTTTACGCTGTCGGCCATTTGTTACATCAGGTATAAGCCTATTGAACCCCATCATTTCCATGCGGTGATCGGTAATATCAACGTTGCAGATGAGCATTATGCCTAACTATTACTTTTTTAAATCTCGATTTGACGAAAATGTGGTCTAGACACGAATCTAGTCGAGTTGGCTTAGAGATTACTTGCATCAGTCCATGTTCAGCCATGAGGCAAGAGTAATCTGAGGCAGTGTTGTCTAGATCAGATAAAAGATTTATATTTATATCACCAGCCACTACAATTGTAGAGTATTTTTTAAAAGAGTTCATTATGTTGTTAAGGGAGCAAACGAAGTTTTCAATTTGCCTGTATGATGGAGAACGGTAGGAATAATGCGTATATAGCATCTACGTTGCGCTTTGACATTATTTACTGGGGAAATTCTACAGATGTTCAAACTGCCTTTAAAGCCCAGAAAAAATGCTTACGTGCAATATATAAATTAAAATCTTGGGAGAGTTGTAAACCATTCTTCATACAACTTAAACTATTGACATTACCTTGCATGTATATTTTTGAGACAGCAGTGTTTATAAAAACAAATCAGCATTTATTCGAGACACTAAGATCAAAACGTCGTAATAATGAAATACGAGCCAATGCGCACACCACGACATTATATACAAAAACTTTTCTGGGAATGGCACCAAGGATTTATAAAAAAATCCCAATTCTATTTTGAGTAAAACTGATCTATCTAGTTTTAAGAAATGTTTCTATCAGTTTTTAAGTGATAAAGCTTACTACACTGTGAATGAATATCTGATAGATAAAAATGAAATTGTATAAAAATTACCCTAAAGTACATGCTTGTTCTATTTTATTGTGAAAACTTATATATTTGAATTTATAAAATTGTGCTACTTATTCAATTGTATGTTAATATTATTATAAAATTATAAATTGTTATTTGACATATATTCCTACCATAGAATGAAATGAAATGATATTTATTCATATAGGTTATTAAATAATACTTATGAACGTCAATTACATTAAAAATTAATTGTGTATGACTCTAAATTTACATTTACTGTCATTGAATTATAATACAATTATACAATTATTGAATGATTAATTGATTATTAAATATACAAATTATTAAAATGGATTATTAAATGTATTCAGTATGTATTATCTAATAAACCAAAATTTGTACGCCATGATTGGCAAGACTTATCGGAATCTATATCCCATTTTTGTAACAACTTTTTACCTATGTGCTACAAATAAAGAATTTTGTATTGTATTTGTATTTAATACTATCAATTAGATTACAGGCTACATGAGTCAAACGTTTCCATTAACCTTTTGAACGCCGTTGATACCTTTAGGCGTCCATCGGAAACTGTCCTGAAACGCCAACGACTTCTAAAGTTGTCGAAATTCGTATCACATTCAAGCCAAAAAAATCGTTACTATTATGATAAGTTTATAGAAGTAATATCAATAGGTAGCTTAATTATCCCTCAAACCTTGTTTTTATCAAGGCGGTATTAAAAGATAAAACCATTTATTTATACCTTATTTACAGTGCTCTAAAATTAAATGAAAATACACGATTACGTTGCGCCAACACCTTATTTAGGGGTCAAGTCTTAGAGCATTAAACACGGGAGATGCCTTTATCTGCCTGGCGGGAAGAATTTTGTGTGCTGTTTACGGTGGGGAACGAGGTACACACGTACAGCACACAATAACATCTTTCCACACACTAATGAAAATAAATTTCGTGTAGCATCACATGCACACTAAACAAAAACCATCCCACAAATACAAATCATTCACACTAACAAAGAATCTTCTGTTATTACATGGTTGACGTAACGTCAACTAGTGTAATGTGCTAGGGAAGGGACACAATACTTTTGCCGCGCGAAATCTCAGGCACCGAAACCCCCGCGGAGTCGGATACTGACTCCGCGATGAGTGTCGCCTTGGGGCTAGTCCCGGACAAGGCGACTCTGGCGCGGAAGCGCAAGCGCCGCCCCCGTCGGACCCACTCGGGTTCCGAAGGGGAGTCGAGCGCGGCGCCGACTCCGAAAATTGGCTCAGCCCGAAGAGGCAGGGATCGGCCTGGCATACCGGGGCCTTTCAGCCATGCGAAGGCGGCCGAAGAGGCCACAGCTAAACGCGCGGCGGCAGAGCTGTGCGCAGAGGAGGAGGTGGCGCTGCTCGCGCGGAAAATACGTCCGCAGGGGAGCAGCCCCACCCCGAAGTCGGTAGCGGAGGCGGTGCAGAGGGTCCTTGACGGTTCCGAGATTGTGACGAAGGTGGCGTCCAAGTCTCGGAACCTCAAAGGGACCTTCCAAAAGCACCTCAAGGAGGCGGCGGCCGCAACGAAGGCGTCGGTCGATTATCTGGCCGACAAATTCGTGCGGCTGGAGGCGGAAGTGGCGGAGCTGCGCCGGGAGATGGTGCAGCTCAGGGCCGAGACCCGAGGGCAAGCACCTAAGGGGGCGCCTCAGCCGTCCGGTAAAGAACTGGACATGCAGGCGTCCTTCTTTAAATATGTGGACGCCCGCATAGAAGGTCTCGGCGACCGGCTGCTGCCGTCGCCAAGCTATCGGTCGCGGCTGCAAGCCGCGCCTCCTGCGGCTACTGCTGTGGCCTCTAAAATGTCATTGCCGGCGCCGCCGGCGCCGTCATTAAGGTCTGGTCCCACGCCCCCAGTAGGCAGTAAGAAATCTGGCGGGAGGAAGTCTGCCAACGACTTCCCGCCCCTTCCAGCACCTAGGGCTCCTCCGCCTCAGAGCTTGCAGCGAGGCCCCACTAGGCCCGCGCCCCGTACGCCGTCAACCCCCGCGCCTTCCATCACCCAGGGTGAGGGTTGGCAGATGGTGGGGAATATGGGCAAGGCTCGCCGCAAGAAGGCCAAAAAGGCCGCTGCGGCTGCTGCTGCGGCTGCTGCTATGGCTGCTGCTACGGCAGCCACAGTAACAGCAAGCCCCGTGAACCAAGGTGGGGCCAAGAAAAAGAGGCGGAGGAGAAACAGACTCCGAGCGCCAAAGTCAGCTGCCGTGGTTATCACGGTGCTACCGGAGGCGGCTGAGCGCGGCCTGACGTATCAGGCCGTGCTCTCCACTGCGAGGCGGAACTCCGAGGACATTACGCACCTCGGAGCCAGGGTCCGCCAAGCTCATACAGGAGGCCGCATCCTGGAGTTCCCCGGAGCTGACGGAGGCAAAGCGGCAGACAACATTGCCACTAAGCTCAGGAGTCTGTTTCCTGAGACGGATGGGGTGAAGATTACGAGGCCGGTAAAGTGTGCAGAGATGCGCATTACCGGCCTCGATGATTCGGTGTCCGCGGAGGACGTCTCTGGCGCTATTAGCGCCAGAACTGGTTGTGCTGTGGATGCCATACGGATTGGCACCATCCGTCCTGGCCCTGGAGGGGTCGGTGCTGTGTGGGCGCAATGCCCTGTCGCCGCGGCCAAGCTGCTGGCTGACGCCGGGCGTCTGCTCGTGGGCTGGAGTTCGGCCAGGGTCCACATCCTGGCCCCTCGGCCCATGAGATGTTTTAGGTGTGGGGGAGCTGGGCACGCTCGTATTAAGTGCCCTAGCCCCGAGGACCGCAGCGACGCCTGTTATCGCTGCGGCCAGCCTGGGCACGTCGCTGGAGCGTGCAAGACGACCCCGCACTGCCCGGCGTGCGCGGCAGCTGGTCGAGTAGCTGCCCACTTTCGTGGCGACAGGGGGTGCAAATCCCCGCCCACAAAGCGCGTAGAAGAGGGTAGCCCATCGACCCCGGCTGCCGCCCTACCTGCTGAAATAAAACCGCCCTCAGCGGTGGAGGAGGGGATGTCGACCTAGTCATGGACCAGGACCGTGAGTATCTCCTCCTCCAGGCGAATCTCAACCACTCCGCCCGAGCGCAGGACCTTTTCCTGCAGTCTATGGCGGAGTGGTCGATCGGTGTAGCCGTAGCCGCGGAGCCATATTACGTTCCTCCCAGCCCCAATTGGGCAGGTGACCGGGACAGCTCCGTGGCAGTCGTCGGCTCCACGGCGCCTCGTTCACCCTCCCTCTCAGTTAAGGAGAGGGGAGCGGGATACGTTGCGGCCGCGTGGGGAGAGGTCACAGTCGTTGGTGTGTACTTCTCCCCCAACAGGAGTCTGGCAGACTTCGAGGCCTTTCTCAACAACTTGGAGGCCTCGATACGGCGGATATCATCTAGCCGCATCCTTGTGATGGGGGACTTTAACTCAAAGTCTACTGCGTGGGGGTCCCCCCGCACGGATGTCCGAGGAAGGGCGGTCGAAGAGTGGGCTGATGCGGCGGGCCTCTGTTTGCTGAACAGGGGCGCCGTCAACACGTGCGTGCGACGGCAGGGGGGGTCGATAGTGGACCTTTCGTTTGCTACCCCGGCCCTCGCCGCACGCGTAAGGGGATGGCGTGTCCTGGAGGAGGTAGAGACCCTTTCGGACCATCGGTATATCCGTCTGGAGGTCTCCCTGCTCCGGGACCCTAGCAGGGGTCAGCACCCGTCGGCGGGCAGAACATCTCGCTTTCCGCGGTGGGCTGTGAAGAGGCTGAACCGGGACCTACTGGAAGAGGCAGCCATAGTTCAAGCTTGGCTGTCTCCTGCACCCCCGTCTGGGGAGGTAGACGCCGGGGCTGTACGCTTTCGCGACAGCATTCAAGCTGTTTGCGACGCGGCCATGCCCCGAGTGCGACACTGGACCCCAACGGGGGTCTATTGGTGGTCCCAGGAGCTGGCGGACCTCTGTGCGGCCTGCATTCGTGCCCGGAGGTTGTACACACGCAGCCGAAGCCGTCGCCACCGCGATGAGCGAGAGGAGAGCCGACTGTATGACGCGTATGGCGAAGCGAAGGTGTCTCTGCAGTCGGCCATCTGCCGCGCCAAGGAACGGGCGAAAAGTGAGATGTTGGAGGGTCTAGACCATGACCCCTGGGGGCGCCCATATCGCGCGGCGCTGAACAAGCTCCGTGCGCGGGGCCCCCCCCTTACGGAGACCCTCCAGCCCAACTTCCTCTCCGAGGTGGTCGAGGAGTTATTTCCTGACCGGGCAGAGCACGTGCCCCCGACAATGGCCCCATCGGGAGGCCGACATCGGGAGGCCGACATCGGGAGGCGGACCTCAGTGCTCCCCCGGTTACAGACGCGGATATGGGGGTGGCTGTCTTGCGGATCCGCTCCAAGACGACCGCCCCCGGACCTGACGGTGTGCCGGCGCGAGCTCTCGCGCTGGCCCTCGATCACCTGGATGTTCGCCTCAGGGAACTTTTCGACGCGAGCCTGGTGTCGGGACGATTCCCTGAGTGCTGGAAGGAGGGGAAGTTGGTACTGCTGGCCAAGCCGGGACGGCCTCCAGAGTCGGCCGCGGCGTACAGGCCCATAGTGCTGCTGGACGAGGCGGGGAAGATGTTTGAGAAAATTCTCGCCACCCGCATCGTCCGGCACCTGAGCACGATCGGTCCCGACCTGTCGGACGCTCAGTTCGGATTCCGGGAAGGACGTTCGACGGTCGGGGCCATTATGCGCCTGAAGGCCGCGGCCGAGGAGGCGGTCGCCGGCGGCGGTGTTCTGTTGGCGGTGTCTTTAGACATCGCCAACGCGTTTAATAGTCTGCCATACAGCTGTGTCCAGGGGGCGCTCCGATATCACGGGGTACCTTTTTACCTGGAGCGGCTGGTGGCAGACTATCTGAGAGGCAGGAGTGTCCTCCTCGAGGTTCGAGGCGAGGTTTGGCGGCGGCCCATGTCGTGCGGTGTCCCGCAGGGATCGGTTCTTGGTCCGCTCCTGTGGGACATGGGGTACGACTGGGTCCTACGTGCTGCCCTACCCCCCGGGCTGAGCGTCATCAGCTACGCTGACGACACCCTCGTCACAGCCCGTGGGGGTACCTTCGAGGAGGCGGCCCGTTTGGCTACCGTGGGAGTTTCCCAGGTGGTCGGGCGTATCGAGGCGCTGGGTTTACGGGTGGCTATTAACAAGACGGAGGCCCTGGTCTTTCATGGGCCTCGTCGCAGTCCACCCCGCGGCGCCTCGATAATGGTGGGCTCGACGCGCGTTCCCGTCCAGGCCCACATGAAATATCTGGGCTTGGTGCTGGACGGAAGGTGGCACTTTGGCGAGCATTTCAGACAGCTCACTCCGAAGCTTCTAGACACTGCGTCCGCCCTTGGGCGGTTATTACCAAATTTGGGCGGGCCCAGTGCTGGTTGCCGGCGACTCTACACGGGGGTTATCCGGTCGATGGCGCTTTACGGCGCACCGGTGTGGGCGGACTCCCTGACCGCTCAGTGCAGGACTCTCTTGCGGAGACCGCAGAGAGTCATAGCGGTCAGGGTAATACGTGGATACCGCACGGTGTCGGCCGACGCAGCTTGCGCGTTGGCCGGAGCACCCCCGTGGGATTTGGAGGCTGAAGTGCTCGCCGAAGTGTTTGCAGTGAGTGAGGCGGTGCGGGAGGAGACGGGTTGTCGTCCCCTCCCGACAGCTATTGAGTGCGCGCGCAATCGAGCCCACCAGGGCATGATTTTAAAGTGGAAGGCGCGGCTGGAGGCGCCCCTGGCCGGTTTCAGAACCGTTGGGGCCCTCCAGCCGGTATTGGAGCGGTGGGCAGGGCGGCAGCATGGGACCCTTTCCTTCCGGCTAGTGCAGGTGTTGTCAGGGCACGGTTGCTTTGGCAAATACCTGCACACGGTCGCTAGGAGGGAACCAAGTTCCATCTGCCACCACTGCGACTGTGAGGAGGACACGGCGCAGCACACGCTCGAGCAATGTCCTGCTTGGGCGGTGCAGCGCCGTGAACTCATTGAGGTAGTGGGTGAAGATCTCTCGCTGCCGGCCGTGATCAAAGCCATGGTCGACAGCGAGAGGAAGTGGGCAGCGGTCGCGTCCTTCTGCGAGGACGTCATCTCGCAGAAGGAGGCGGCGGAGCGGATCCGTGAAGAAAGTATCCTTGCGGATCCGAGCCGTCGCCGGCGAACCGGGCGGCGCAGGCGCGCTTACGCGCGCCTTATGCCGCCATAATGAAGGCTGCGGGCGGGAGAACGGGGATCTCCCGTCCGCCAGCCATTGAGTCGGTCCGACGCCTTATGTAGTGCCGGGGCGTCGCCGAGGAGCTGTAGACTGCTGGATGGGTCGCTGAGGTAGTAATTGTTGCCAGCGGCCCATCCACTATACAAGGCAGCGAGCGTGCACACCGTGGGGTTTTGGTCCGTAGGCCCGAAGTACGGGAGAGCCGGACATAACCCTCTCGCCTCCCCTTGTGGCGAGAGGGTATGCAACAGGCGCATTTCCCCACGTAAAAAAAAAAAAAAAAAAAGGGACACAATACTTTTAATCTAAATGAATGAAATTAAAAGAATGAAAGTCATAGATAGGGTGACGTCAACAAAATATCTTATGATATTTTGTTGCTATTATTAGCGGACGTGAAACTGTCATAACTGGCGAACCGTTGTGATCTCTTGTAGCCTAAACAGTTGACCAATTTTGAAATGCGAGGTGATGTTACATCCGTCTTCATCCCCATAGTGTACATAACTAATATGACGTTGATAAAAAAATATAGCAAACCAAAGAAATACTCATTATCATATTCGTCACAAATAATGGTTTGTACTCATTCTAATAAATTGATAAATATTATTATTTAAAAAAGTGTGAAATAAAATTAATTATTAAATAAACAAAAACCCGACTGCTAAACAGTGAAAAACAAAAGCATTGCAGGCGGAGATAAGCTAATAATTGAAATTAGAAACAAATATTTCTTCGCTCGACCTACAATGATTTTTCTTGTTTATAGTTTTTAGGAGTCGGATTTATTGTATTATTTAATAATTAATTTTATAAGATACATTTATGACCCGGGCAGTTCCTGCATGATTGCAGAAACTGCCCGGGTCATATATAATATGTTGAAAGGATATTAGGTGAAACATTAAAATTATATGTATGTATTTATTAGTTTGTATACGTGTTTATTGATCACAATCATAATTAATTAATAAAAATGACACAAATAGTTAACTATTATTGATTTTTAAAATGTATAAGTTTGTTGTAGATGTGACGGATACATTTTTTAGGGTCAGCCTTTTTCATCAAAAACGATATTCTAGTATCCGTATATTTTTGCATCACCAATATTCCCAACTCCATATTATGATTGACGAAATCATGATCAAAGGCATGTCTTTTTATATTTGGAAATATTGCTTTTCCTACATAGTCCTTTAAAATTTTTGATACAATATGTCTTGTAGATATTGACGGCTTCAGCCTTGTCGTGTCATCTAAGTTACGCCGTATTTCAATTTCACATCGCCTACATAAATTTGTAACATCCTTAGATGCGTATAGTAGGTATCCGCGGCTTTTTTGATAAGTCAGGCTTTGTTCAGTCGGTGGTCCTAGTAATCCCTTAATACAAGTTGCGCATTGTATGTTTCTTGTTATTGAATACACGACAAACCCAGCTATATATTCTAGCACCTTTTCACCGAATGGTGAAAGGTATGACTGACTTTCTATATCATTCATAATTTCAATTTCATCGAATGAATCATTCGGTACATTTGATGTATTGGGAGGAAACAGTGTGTCAAAATTTTTTGAAGTTGTATTTATTTTCTCGATCGCTGATGAGCAATTTAAAATAATAAATTTTTCCAATGGCATACAATTAGCACCCGAAGACAAAGGTTGTAGTTCGCTATGTATCAGAATTTTCTTATAACTGGCTTCAAATTGACGAGCCGTAGGGTTGTCGGAATACCCTCCACGGCTTCGTATTACTGAGAAGAATATTTCTATGTGATCTTGACTAATTTTATGCATTGGGAGGTATTTAAGCTTGTCTTTAATCACAAGATCTTCAAACATCGCCTTGGTGCTAGCTATGCTTATTAAAATCCCTAAAAAGCCTGTATATCGTGGTGATTTCAAAATATTTACACAGTTTACTCCGTCACCTTTCATGACATCTGTAAATAAATTCATGAGAACTTCGCGAGCTTCATCAAATTTTTGAAAGGCTTTTATATAAGTTTCGGCATTTAGAGCTCTTTTAAAACCGTATTGCCTGGTACGAGAATCTAAAATGTCAAAAACATCATTTATGAGGTTTATGAATGAAGCTGTTCTGTTTGCACCTTTAAAATCTGGTAGCTTTAAGATATTTTCACAGAAAATTAGAGCATCGGCGACACTGGAGCTGAACAGTTGCGTGGCTAGTTTTACACTCATAATTTTTGTTTTAAAATGAATATGATTAGCTCGTAACTTGTTGGCCAAAAAAAATAATTCCTTTTCTTGAACATTATGCAAGTTTTCTATATGACTCCACTTGATCTCAGAAGAATTGTAGTAAAAATGGCCATAATGTGCTAAAGAATTTCGAATTAATTTGAGCATATGACACGGATCAAGAAAAAAATGGATGGTTTGACCTGTTGATGCATCAAGTATTGTGGTTTCAAGTTGTTCTGGGTTTAGATTGTAACCTAGTTCTTCGGCCATAGCTAAGTTGGCTTTTGTGCCATCGCAAGTTAAAGACTTAACTACGATTCCAGTTTCATTGATCAAAGTGAGGGCATTATTAACAAGCTGTGCTTTTTGGATTCCATTTAATTTATGTGAATAAAAAAGAACCCGATCGGTATCTTGAATATTTTATTGATACCTACGATTAAGAAAACAAGTACATCGGTGGCCAGCTCTGAATTGTCTGTAATGTGATCAAACCCATGATTAACATACCCGAAATATCTTTGGGTTTTCGGATCCCACTCTGTACTTTGTTTTATTTTCATCTCATCAAAGATGAGAGCAACATAAATTTGTTCAGGACTCTCTTATGCTTTTAACTTCAAAGTTTTAAAAGCTTCTTCTGTAAATCCCGGATATCCACCTATTTTGCTATACCACTTACATAAAGTTCTAGGGTGTGGTAAACACGTCCCAAAAGTTTTACGAACATATTTATACGCCTTTGGAGAGTAGTAATTGAGAGTAAGGGCGAAGCATCTCAATTCAGGTGAGTATTTTGCTCTGGGTAAATTTCCACTTGCACATTTTTGTATCTGTCTCTTTAGTAGTTCTCTTTCCTCTACACCGATTTTTTCTAAAACACGTCGATTTTCTTTATCTATTAAAGATTTCTTACTTAAATCGCTTAAAAGCTCTTCTAAAGAATTAATTTTTTTTTTAAGATATCTTGTCTTTGCTTGTAATGCTCTAATTTTTTTATTTTTGATATTTAGCTGTTTTTTCAGTTTCGTTTTTCTAGGTGTGTCAGGCTGAGGAGAGTAAAACATATGACATTAGTAAAGTATAATATCAAAAACAAAATACTGTTCTTGTGTACACATAACAAAATATAGTTCTTGTTAAAGAACTATATTTTGTTATATGTTTCTACTTTCATATACAAATTTAACTTAATCATGATCAGTAATGATGAGTGATGCAGATTATTTTGCAGTGACTTTTCTTTCACTTATTATTTTACTTATTTCGATTAAATGCCAGTAATTAATAATAATTGATTGCATTCTTATAACTTACTACTTGAGGCTGTGACATCGACGGGAATGAACCAACATGGTCAAATTGCAGAGTATTTAATGGAACAACATTAAGTTCACTACTTAGATTAATAGTAGATTTAAGAACTTGTAGTTTCTGAAAATAAATCATATTATAGATTAGTTTAAAATCAAGATAATCATTATTTAACATTAACTTTACTCTGCAGTTCAAATTGAATGTTACGTTCCTATGGGTACGTCCTATGTAAGTGCAACATTTCATCCAAATCTATTTAGTCCAAAGGGGAACATCATCACTGTACGAAACATTATACTATGGATAATAAAGGTAGTGTCGACGTTATTCATGTTATTTAGATAAGGACGTGTAATCTGCTTAATCTGCTGTGCTCTCGAAAGTAAACTCCCATCGGGCTCTATCTAAATAATATGGCTAATACTGGGGATGATTAGTAATTACTTAGTCGAGCTGGCCCATTCATTCTAAAAGCAGTAAAGTTCCACCTCGTTTTTGAGAATTAATTGTGTTATAAATAACTTACGAGTTGAGATTGCGATGTTGAAGGTAGTGGAGAAATATTGTATACAAATTGATTTGTGTCAGAATCTCGTGCTTGTGTTTCGGAAATATCTGGTTGTGAATAACATTTATAAACCTTAAATTCGTTATTTTCATCTACAGTCTTATACACTGGTGCATTCTGAAAATAATATTGGATAAATTATATAACATGTAATACATTAACGTGAAAACCAAATAGAAGTTTCTATAACATTTCTCAGTCAAGCACGGTTTCCGTCTAGTTACGGCAAGTTAACAATTGTCTAATACAGGGTACGTGCAGACAAGTAGATTGATAGTATAAGTACTCACACATTTTTATTAATCATTGTAATTTTGACTTAGGACAAATGTTAAGATTTATAAATTTATTATTTTTCATAAATTAATAACAGAACATGTGATAAGCTTACCAAACAGTTACAAACATATATCGTTGGCATAGCAGTCTCAATTAACTTTCTACGATTGTTAGGAAGTATGCGATAGCTTCCTGGTTCAAAATGTTCTGAACAAATGACACTTGTTCGCGTCGGAGTCCATGTGTTACTTCTTTGACAAAATTCTATCCACTTCTTACGTAGAATTAATATTTTAGGAAAACTGCAAAAAGATACTTGGTTTATTGACATAATTATTAATAATCATATAACACATATACATCAAAATTGCTAATCACTTTCGATAGGTACTATCGACAGCAGCGACGGATGACCATTTAAGAAAAATTTCGCTTACGCATGTTGACTTTAAGTGACCCCGCCCTTAATTTTGTTAACCAATCAAAAAGGAATCTTCGAACAAAAACGTGTACCAACCGTTTGTTTTTATGACTTTTCTTACTTTTGCCAGATGGTATCATATTTGGACAGTTGTTGCGTTGACACAATACCGAACTTCTAACCACGAGCTCCCACAGGAACTTTAATACTCTACTTTTCTAATAGTAAATTTAATTATAGCTTTTTGTATTAACTTTTGTTTTTGCTTTATACAAAATAAATAAAAAATATTGTGTCTTAGGATTAAAAATAACGGTATGGAATGTAAATATAAATTTGAGCATTATTATACTTAATCATTTAAATAGGTTTTATTTGTTACTTTTTCTTTTGTTTAGTTTGATGGAACGTAGCTACCTAGGTAACTTTTAAATTACAATTTTACTGAGATAGTAAGTATATTGTTGTTTTATTTATTTATTTCAAGGTAGCTTTATTCATTTAACATTTATAATTATTATATTAATGAAGTCTGAAATATTTAAAAACGTATCTGCATCAAAGAAGTCCATTATACGAGCACATCAATAAAACTAAATAAACTATTATGTAGCCGACCTACGGCCTATTCAAATATTAACATTGTTGTATAAATAAATAGGTAATAAAATATATTTGATACCTTCCAGTCGTTTTGATTCGTTTGATCATAGCGGCTTCAGAACATAACCAATGTTAAATTGCTGATTTCTATTTGAGAATGTTTATACTAAGTATAAATAATCAATCCTGGCGGTACACAAATATATACATAATACATATAATACAAATGTAAGGTGTTAAAAAACTCAAACAAAAAGGTCGTAGCTGACCAGTTGAGTTTGTATCGCCTTAGAATCAGTAAACAAAAGTAGTGTAAAAAAACTCAAACAAAAAAAAGGGGCGTGTCACGTGCCATGTTGGCCTGCTATGCGATTTTAACCTTAGGAATGGTCATCCGTGGCTGCTGTCGATAGTACCTACCAAGATGGCTAAATTTCTATCAAACCTATTTTGATCGAAATCTAGTCATCTTAAAATGAAAATACCTATCATCATATTAAGAAAATAATAATATTGTGTTAAAATTTTGAAACGGTGACGAAATTTTATTATTGAATTAAAATCATAAGTAAAACTTTATTTTCGTTTTCTCACAGTGAGTAAAATTTGTGTAAGAAATACCACAAAAGAATTGGTAAACACTTTTATTATTTCTTTTCATTCAATCTTTCATTCGCACATTATATACATCCCTATTTGAGCCACGATGATATGCCTCCGTACCACGAGACTCTGTAATTTTTAATATTGTCGACTATCGATCATGTGGTGATGCAAATTATTGTCTATAAGCAATAAATAATAAAAAGAACACTTACATGTGAAACGAAATACCATCTTTGAAATAATTTGAAGTGTTTGAACGCCTTTTGCATGTTAAAACAGCACAACAAACCATTTTATTACATTTACAAGAGCTCCGTTTAGCGATACGCGGCCGCATGGACTGCGAGACGGTTAACGTAAACTAGTTTTTATAAACTGACCGGACAAAAAGTGTCATGTACCTTGGCTAGAGGGGAACACGCGCTTAAGGCATCTCCCGTGTTTAATGCTCTAAGGGTCAAGTAGTTGTGCACGTAGTGATGGGACATTTTGTATCATTTTCATCGCTAGGTAAGGTACCTAGTTTTGTTATTATAGTAGGTGTGTAATAGGTATATATAATATAAATACATAATATACATAGTTACGTAATCTATTTTACTGCGCTCAGTTTTCATAGATCGGTAATAGTATCATCTGATCTAACGAATTGCAAGACTTGCTTAAAATGGAAGAAGAGAGACCTTCCTCGCCATCGATATTAGAAGAAGATTTATAAAAGAAAGTACACAGGAACAAAAAATTCAAATAATAAGCAGACACGAACTGAATACACTGTTACCGATGCTATGGTGTACAGAAAATCTTCGAAAAAGAAGATATTTCTTATTCTAATCATTATTGCCTAACATAAATTTCTACGTTAGGAGACCGTCTGATAACTATGTATAGGTTACGTGATTTCTAGTATGTTTTTATGATTTCTCGATTATTGCTATATAATTATTTTCCTAAACCTCTCTATACTTAGTACTATTTATATATAAATCAAAATTAGATCTTTTTATGTAACTTTTATATATTTACTGACATATTTTCCTAAAATGTCAAAATAATAATTTACTACCTGCTATCGATAAAAATAAAGGACGTTTATAGATATTTTCACAATAATTAACGTTCCCTATACGCCACGGATACTTTAAGGCACCCGCTTATGACGTCAGAAGCGAATGCAAGTTAGCGAATAGTGCTTGCAAGATGTGGGTAGAAAAATAAATAAAATATATCATGATGACCCATGAATCATTTGTTGTTTTATAATCATATTGTAAGTAGCTTTGCTTGTGAACGATGTGATAATAAAACTGACCTGAATACGATATGGAAAATGACGATCTCATTGCAATTCTGAAGGTGTGGAGGACGACGAAACGTTTATACCTGTTTCTGATGATGCTTAGGAGACCAGAGTCCGCTATGTCTAGTCTAACCAGATGTGGCAGAATTCCTGGTTTTCACAGAGCGACTGCCGTCTGACCTTCGCAAGCCAGAGGGACAACGGTATCCTGGTGTTAGACTAGATTAAATCGCCAGCATTTTCACTCACGGAACGAAATGCGACAGTATGCTTAGGTATAATGTCACTTCACGTCGATTTTCTGTGAGAGGGTAGTGTAGTTCGAGGATGAGCCGATTCATTCATGCTGAAACTATCGTGGCTCTACTACCGATTCATAGTTAAATATATTCTTAATTTTATTCATGTAATCGAAATGCACGCTAGAAAAGCAGCGGGCAACTACTAATATAATTTTAATATCGATGTTCCTCATGAACAACACTATCTATTCCATACATTAGTTCAGAAAAGACACAGTACTGATGCCATGGACAACTAAAGGAGTCGCCTAATGATGTCAACAAATTAGTGTTATTTAAATGATTATAAAAGGTTTTCTAGCGTATTTCCTTTTTGTACTGATTTGAATATGGAGCAATATGTAATCAATGTGTATGAGCAGTAACAGGCAAAGATAAAACAAAAAATATATAAAAAAAAATACATTGTTTTTTTTCGATAGGGATGTACCAGCCCTATCCTCAAACTGCTGCCGTTTACGCGAAAACTGGTCGCGGCGGCGCAGCATGCACGCTTGTTAGTTTTTCCTGCTGCGTACAAAGGGTTAAAGCCTTTTGGTTTAGTTACTCTACTCTGTGGTTAAAGCATTGCTCAAACTTTGTGTACACACGGCTACACATCAAGTTAGACACCCTATATACGCATAACTACGCTACATACAAAAAAGAGAATTGTCGAAAAGGGACAGTGCATAGTGGTGTCGATGTAATGGTAAGGATAGAGTGTAACAAAAATATAACGCACTCTCTCGCACGATTCGCAACTCTTCCTATATACAAATGTACTCTGTGTTCGCAACGTTCAACTTTGAATAGTTCAAAGTCCCAACAGTCTAGGTTGATGCGTCGTTGTTTTTACATCACAGAACAACCCACAACTTGATATCTCACAAAATAACTTGATTTCACCAAAACACTACAACGGAGGAACAGGGTGCTCGACTTAACGTTTTTAATGCAGGAGAAATCAAAACTAGTTTATTTATCGAAAATAAATCAAAATTACAAGATAAACAGTGCGCAAGCGGTGGCAGACATTTTTCTTGTAGTGTTGCCAGTTTAACGTGTTACCAGCCGGCGGGCAGAAGCCAGGTCCGTAGCTGGTAACCGTTAAGGTTATAATGAAACACGCAGACTGATTCAACTGAGAATATATTTTCAATTTTTCACCTATCTTATATCCCATTTATTAGTCATGCAAGTAATGCTAACACTAATGTGTACAATAAACATTTTCACCAATCAGCGACAAGTAAACAAAAATCTAACATTTTCGAATGATTTCTTGGAAATCTGTTCGCGAGTATAAAAGTAGTGCCACGTATAAAAAGCAGAGGGAAGCTTCGCGCGTCAACAGTTCGAATGTTGATATCGTTGCGGCTAGACGTATGATGCTCCGTTCGATCGCCTTCGCGCGTCGCTTGGTTTCGGCGCGGCTAGTTGTACGATGCTCCGTTCGATTCCAGGTTTCTCGTAAAGCTATATGTTGCCTGTGCTTATATACATACGCCACATCACTCCCGCCTAAGCGAAGCGTACGTTTTGTTTCAGCGCGCGGCCGGATCTGGTGACGTACGAATTTCGCGGTGAAGGTGATGACTGTGATGAGGCTGTCCGCATTGGTGTGGGTGATGTGTTCGAGGCTGGCTATTTTGTTAATGTTGTGTTTTCTAGCGAGTCTTCCTCGTTGAGTAGATGGGCTGGCTTCAATCTGTCGATTGAAATTACTGCGGTGCGAAGCGGAAGTTGCACTGTGAAGTGCTTGCCGTCGGTACTGCGTTGAAGTACATGATATGGTCCGTTGTATGGTGGTACGAGAGGTCTGCGCACGATGTCGTTGCGCACAAACACATGCGTACATGTCCCGAGGTCTTTGTATATGAATGTGTTTGACCTTGACGCTTGCCTTGTTGATGTTGGTGATAATGACGACATTGTTTCAGTCAGCTGACGGACAAATTCCGCATCTTCAATGTTCGGCTTGGTAGGCGCGAAGAAATCAGATGGGACGCGTAACGTAGATCCGTATGTCATCAGGGCCGGGCTGACGGTTGATTCTTCACGTAGGGCGGTGCGAAGTCCTAGTAATACTGTGGGTAATTCATTGATCCATCTGTAATCGGTTGCTCTTGCCATCAGTGCCGCTTTCAGAGATCGATGCCATCGTTCGATTTTTCCATTAGCTTGCGGGTGAAATGCAGTAGTACGTATTCGAGAGACGCCTATTTTCTTCATTAAAGCTTGAAATAAAGACGACTCGAACTGTCTCCCTTGGTCTGTAGTAAGTCGTAGAGGACATCCAAACCGCGATATCCATCCCTCGTATACGGCCTTCGCGACCGTTTCGGCGGTAACGTCACGAGTAGGTATTACCTCTGGCCAGTTAGTGCAGCGGTCAATCATAGTAACTAAGTATCTATAGTCATCTGATGGTGGGAGTGGCCCAACTATGTCCACGTGCAGGTGTTCAAAACGAGATGATTGTTGAAACTCACCGAGCGGGCTAATGACGTGTCGATGAACTTTCGCTCGTTGACAGCTGATGCACGCCTTGGCCCACATACCTACGTCTTTGATAGATGGCCAGAAAAACTTTGTCATCATTATTCTTCTTGTTGTACGAACGCCGGGGTGACTTAGTTCGTTTTGTACTTTGAAGGCTGCGACACGATAAGGCAATGGTAGGTATGGTCGAATGTTCGCTGTCGATGTTTCGCACCAAATAGGCCGTTTGACTCCCGGTAGGTTTACGCGAGAAAACTTCAGTCTGGGGTTATTCATGCAAACACGTAGCTCGGCGTCCGTTTCTTGTTCTTGAGATAACTTATCGTAGTCCATCGTTGCGTTGAGTAGTTCGATTTCTGTGATACGTGATAACGCGTCAGCGGCTTCGTTCTTATCACCGTGAATGTATTTGATGTTAGTGCAGTATTGGCTTATGAAATGCAATTGTCGTTCTCGACGCGGTGTGTCATTGTTACTCGGCGTTCTTGTTAGAGCGTACGTCAATGGTTTGTGATCCGTACATATGGTGAGTTCGTTACCCTCTATCAGTTGGCGTAGGTTTTTAACAGCTGTATACATTGCTAGAAGTTCGCGATCGTATACACTGTATCTTCTCTGCGTCTCGCTCATTGTTTTTGAGTAAAAGGCGAGTGGTTTCCACACGTTGTCTATTTTTTGTTGTAGGACTGCGCCGAGGCTAGTGTCAGACGCGTCGGTGAGTAAGCATAACGGAGCGTTAGGTATCGGGTGCGATAATATAGTAGCCTCGAGAATGCTTTGTCGGCATCGTTCGAAGGCTGTTTCAGCTTCATGTGTCCATTGGATAGGTGTTTTGTCGTTTTTCTTGCTATTGTGTAGATACCTACTTGTTAAGTAAATTTTGGTATTCGGCTTGATGGGGTAGGCAGCTGCGGTAGAAGTTGATCATGCCTAAAAATCTTCTTAACTCTTGCACTGTAGTTGGTTTGGGAAACGTAAGTATGGCTTGAATGCGTTCTTCTGTGGGTTTGATTCCGTCCGGTGTAACTTCATAACCGAGGAACTGTATTTTGTCTTTGCCGAACTCACATTTATCAATGTTTAGAGTGACGCCGTAGTTGTCGAGTCGTTCGAGAACTTTTTGTAAGTAACGCTTGTGATCCTCTGGGTTTTCTGAGTGCACTAGTAAATCATCGATGAAACAGAATACGTTGTCGTCGAGCCCTCGTAGTACTTCGTGCATGAAACGTTGAAATGTTTGGCCGGAGTTGCGTAAGCCGAACGTCATACAGTTGAACTCGAAGAGGCCGAAGGGAGTTATTATGGCAGTCTTCGCAGCATCTTCTTTTTCAATAGGTATCCAGAAGTACGCCATTTTGAGATCTAGTTTAGAAAATATTTTCTTTCCATGTAGCTGGTACGTAAAATCTTGAATTCTCGGTATAGGGTAGCGATCGGGTACTGTAACGGCGTTCAATCTTCTATAGTCGCCACACACGCGTAGCGAACCATCCTTTTTCTTAACGACGTGAAGCGGGCTGGCCCATGGACTGTTTGACGGTTTACAGATTCCCATCTCCATCATCTTCTCAAATTCTAGCTTCGCAGCTTTGTATTTATCGGGCGGCAGGGGTCGCGGCCTTGAATAGATTGGTTGGCCTGTTGTTTCTATGCGATGAGTTACGTTGTGCTTAGTCGGAGTTTTGAGTGACATGGGTCGCAGTACGTCGGGATATTCTTTCAAGATGTCGTGATAGGGGTGATGGTGGCTGATAACGTATACGGCTTCCTCGGTGCTATGTATTTTGATGGTGTGAACGCTAAGGTCGGTAATGCGGTCGATGATACAAATACAAATACAAATACAAATACAAAGTCTTTATTTGTAGAACATAGGTAGGTACACGTAGATCTTAATACAAACTATGAATATGAACGCTATGTCTTGCCGTCAACGGCGTACAAATGTCAATATAATGGCAATTTGATATTATGATAAATTAACATTAATGTCATTAAATTAATTCTGAATACAAAGTCATCAATAAATAAAATAATCAAATACATAAATCCTTAGTTAATATAACAATAGTAATAACAAGAGGATACAAGTTACGTAGATTAAGAAAGATTAACAATTAAATTATATATATCTATCAGTCAAGAAATCATTAACACTGTAATAAGTCCTAGAAATTAAAAATTGTGTTAGAGCCTTTTTTAGGTTGTATATGGTGTCTATGTCTCTGATTGATTTAGGAACCTTGTTATATATCCTAGGCGCCATACCTAAAAAGTTTTTTGTATAAAGAGTAGTGCTGTGTTGCTTAGAGCATATGTCTTTGTTGTGTCGCTTGGATCTTAATGATTTAAATAGATGCAAGTTTGAATTTACAAACACTACAGTCTCATAGATGTACAAACAGGGCAACGTTAGAAGATTGTGTTGTTTAAAATATGGAATACAACTATCGGTTGGTTTCAGTTTAAATACCGCACGAACACATTTTTTTTGGGTTTTAAAAGCTAGTTGATGGTCGGTAGAGTTTCCCCAATATATTACTGCAAAGCGTATGGTTGAATTGATATATGCTTTGTACGCTGTTAGGACTACAGATTCATTAACTATTTTTGCAAGATTATGAAGAGCATAAGCGTACTGGTTCAATTTCTTACACACATTTTCTATGTGACATTTCCAGTTTAAGTGACTGTCTAAATGAAGTCCCAAAAATCTAGCGTTGCCGGTTTCAGCTATCCTTTGGTCTGCGTATGAAATATTTAAGTTCGTTTTCTTTTTTTGGTAAAATGTCATGACCTGAGTTTTGTCTAGATTTATTTTCAGTTTATTATTAATTAACCATTCTACTATACAACGTATGGAATAATTTATGTCACTTTCGAATGTTTCTATGTTTTTGCAAGGTACTATAAGTGTGCTGTCATCAGCAAACAAAACAGTTTGATAGTTAGTACATTTTGGTAGGTCGTTGATATATATAAGAAACAATAAGGGCCCAAGTACACTTCCTTGTGGTACGCCACATGTTACGTTTCTAATTGACGACAAATGCCTAACTTCTGTTTTAGTTACAGGACAAATTCTATCAGTAATCGTGATTTGTTGTCTTTCACATAAGTATGATTTCATTAGATCTATTACATTTCCTCTGATTCCGTACCGCTCTAGTTTACCCAGTAAAATTTCGTGACAAACATGATCGAAGGCCTTAGACATATCCATAAAGACAGCGGCGATAGGATTTTTTTTGTCTACATTTTCAATAATCTCAGTAAATAATTCATAGACTGCCTTATCAATGTTTCTGTTTTTCCGAAATCCAAATTGTTCTTTACTTAGAATGTTATTTGTTTCTAGAAATGAGTTTAACGTATTATAAATAACTTTTTCAAAAATTTTGGATATTACAGGTATTAAGGCAATGGGACGATAGTTTGAAATAGTAGCTTTATTACCCTTCTTATAAAGTGGCTTTATTATAGACATTTTTAATAATTTCGGAAAGTGACCATGTTCTATGCATAAGTTAAATATATAACTTAATACAGGTGCAATGTATTGCGATACACATTTAATAATCTTAGTTGGTATCCCGTCGTAGCCCGTGCTGTTTGTATTTCTTAACAAATTAATAATTTTAAATATTTCAGTGGGATTTGTCGGAGTCATAAATAAAGTTTTGGGAAAATGATTTATACAAGATATGGAACTATAAGCATTATTTACGTTTTTTTCGGTGTTAACAGAATCTATGAAATAATCATTAAATGCAGTAGCTATTTCTTTAGGGCCAGTAATGTGTTTATCGTCAATAATTATTTTTTCGATGGAGTTAGAAGGAAAATTAAATTTACAACGATTAATTAATCTCCAAGTGGCTTTGGTTTTATTTTCTGCACTCTTAATTATATGACTGTTTAAAGATTTTTGAGTCAATTGTATAATTTTTTTTAGTCTTTTTGAATATTGTTTAAATAGTTGTTTGTTTTCAGTATTTGGAGATCGTCTATATTTCCATAACATATCCCTTTTTCGTTTGCTACAGCTTTTAATACCACTAGAGATCCATTGGGGGGTTTTTCGAGCCGTTATCTTTTTTCTAATATTTGGGAAGCATAGGTCATGAAATAGTTTAAGAAGGTCATGAAAAGAGTTAAAAGCTTTTTCCGGGTTACAATTATTGTAAACTTCACCAAAACTCATACTACTAATAGCATCGATGAATTTTAATTTATTTTCATTAGAATAATCCCGGTTTAACACATACCAATGATTAATTGAACAGGTCTTTTTTACAGGACACTTAAAAAGTTGGGCCGTATGGTCTGACAGGGCCAATTCAAGTACCTCGCCAATACCTCCCCTAACGTTATGTATAATGTTGTCGATACACGTTCCACTAGACATGCGCGTGGGTTGATTTATGCTAAGTCGAAGATTGTAATTCCAAAGTAGATGTTGGAAGTTTGTAGATAATCTTGTACTCTGCAGCGTATCGATGTTAAAATCACCGCATATTATTATCTTTTTCGCTACATTTCGACCGCAAATGTTTAATATGTGTTCAATTTTTTCAAAGAATATTGATATTGCGTCCTTATTTGTTTTAGGTGGTCTGTAAATGCAAATTATAATTAATTTGTGAGGCACAACTTCAATTGCACAACATTCTATAATGTTAGGAACACATAACTCTTTAATATCTACGATTTTATAGTCGTATCCATGTCTAATTAGAATACATGTACCTCCTTTCCTGGTTTTTCTAGATGAATACGTTGCAAGTTTATAGTTAAGGAGGCATAGATGAACGTTATCTTCATCTTTCATGTTGTGCTCTGTGATGCATAGTACGTCAACTGTTTTGTCTTTATGAAGAAGTTCGTTCAGGTGAATACTTAACAAGTCAGACTTTCCTAACAATCCATTGATATTTTGATGCAAAATAAGTATGTGGTTATATACGAAATAAATCATTATTGATGTCTTTATAAGAGCATTCCGTTTGTGTTGCCTGGTCTATTTGTAGTTGATTAAGCGATTGTTTCAAAGTGTATTGGTTATAAAGGTTGTCACCGTGGTGACAGAAAAATGACGCACCTGTTTGTAAATCTATGTAAGCTATGTATTGCATTAAGTTTTTAAATATATTACTAATAGCCCTATTATTTATCCTAGCATTAATCTTCCAAAACATCTCGTTAGTGTATTCTAGACAATAGTTTGAATCAAAAAGATACGCATAGTCACACAATTCAGAATATACATACATTAAATGATTAAATATTTCAATTCGCTTATTAAATATTGTAAAATTATTACTTAATTTAAAATTTGGAGAACATATTATAATATTAGTATGTAATAGAATTTTAAGTTCATTTTTTATGTGTTCAACTAAAAGTCTATAATTATTAGACACTTGAAAATCTCTTTCACCTATGTAAATGACACAGTAGTCTTCATGTGTGAAGTTTTTAAGTTTTTTATCTAGATTTGCAAACAACTGCTTAATGCCTCCATTTGGTATGATATAATGACAAAATTTGTACCCTTTGAAAGTAGTCTTACTTATATCTAGTATTTTATTAAAGTTATTGCTTGTAATCATACATAGTTTCTTACAATTGTTTATACGGCTTTTCGATGTAATATTTATGAGAGAGTTACTTATATTTTGATTTTTATCTTCTTCCATGATTATCTGTGTTTCTTGCTGTTTCGGGTGATAGCTCTCTTGTTTCCTATTTTGTTCATATGTTTGATTTTGTAATAAAGTATTTGACTGAATATTAACTGAAGTTTGAGCATCTGACAGATTCAAAGGTGAGCTTTTGTTTAACTGAAGAACTTTTCTTTCACGGTTAGACATTGGAGTACTACTTTTCCGTGTTGCCGGGGTATTGACTTTTTTGTAGATATCAATTATTTTCAAGCTATTGTGTAGATCCGTTTTTAATTTTAAATTCTCGGAATTCAAATTATCAATTTCCTGGTGAGCGCTTAATAAATCATTTGTTAATAGATTAATTTTTTCATTCAGTTCGTTCATAATTTGGCTGTTATTGAATGATGTGTTTGGCAAGCTCATCATGGTGCTGTCAAATATGCTTGAATGGTCGTCAATTTTAGTTATATCAGTGAGCGAGCTTGTTTTGTAGGGTTTACGATAAGTAACATTGTCCTCCATCTTTGGGTGGGTATTTTGTGCTTATTTCCTTCAGTGCTACTTCTTGCTTGCAGATACACTTTTTACAATTTTGTTGTTAAAAAATTACAACTTTTTACAAATACACAGTTTATAATTTGCGTGTTCTCAAAGAAAAAGAAAAAAAAATATATATATATATAAATCACAAAAAGTCTAATTGCTCATGTGCGGTTCGAACTCGGGTTCACTTTGGTGACCATAAGTGTACGCAAACTCTTTATCCTTTGCGCCAAACGTACTTGACGTTGTGTGTTAAAATTGTTGTACTAGTTCGTTAAGTCTTGATCTCATTAGCTAATTAACTAATATCATGTTGTGTGGTTGTGTCGGGCAGGTCCAAAGTCCATTTCTTTGTTTGAAGAACGATGTGAGGTAGCTGTTAATATTTGAAATATTGTTTCTTTCCGTCGTGTTTTTAGTCACTATTTTTGTTTGAATTTCGTTGAGAATCATGCAATATCTCACTATCAATAGTTTATATTAGACAAATACACAGTTTATGTTGATGATCACTGTTAATTTCAGAATAATTGTTAAAATTGTACATACAGTTTTTAATTGTTTATAGCTTCACTTGTTGTAAATGTTTTATCTGTATAACAATGTCACACATGTATTGGAGTGTCTTTTCACTATATCACTTATTTTTGTCACTAAAAAACTATTTGTTTATTTATGAGGAATTTTTAAATACGGAGCTGATGTTTACGTGGACGGCAGCGCCATCTCAGATGAGTTTTCTTTGATGTAGATCGACAAGTAATTTGTGCTTTGCTAAGAAATCTGCGCCTAGTATTGATGTTTTCACGTCAGCCACGGTAAATGTCCATTTAAAGCTTCTGCGTAGACCTAGGTTGAGTTCGAGTGTGCGCTCACCGTAGGTACGTATCTCTGTACCGTTCGCAGCAAACAGTTTGTAGGTACTTTGAATCGGCTTCACGTGTTTCTTATTTCTTGCGGCTAATACGGATATGTCGGCACCCGTGTCGACTAGAAACTTCTCTCTGTTGTTAAGATCGATAACGCAGAGGAGGAAGCTTGGTTTGCTAACATCGACGCCCGCCATAGTCGATGTATTTTCTAGTTTTCCTGCTTCTTTTTTGCGCACGGTGATTCGCATCTACGGGCTTCATCTCCATAGCGCAGGTGGTAATAACACAGCCAGTCGGGATCGCCAGGTTTGCGGTTCGAGCGGGCACGGTATCTCGAGTTCGATCGCGATCGGTTGTTGCTATGCGAACGAGTGGCGCCATAGCGATACGACGCATGTTGTTGATTGGTTCGAATCTCGGCGATCTCCAGCGTTAGTTTTTCTATTTGTTTATATAATAGGTCGAACTGTAGATTTTCTGTAGTTGGGTGAGTTGGGCAATGTAAACACGACGGGCTTGATGTGTGCGCCGGCGTAGAGGATGTAGTGTGGACTGCGGCAACAGTAGCGGGTTCGAAATGTTCAACCATTTTGTCGGCCATCACAGCTAAACATTCTAGCGACGATTCGGTGTTCACGGAGAGTACGGCGCGGACTTGTGTGGGTAATTGGTTGAGCCACATAACTTTTAGAGCTTCGTCGGTTAGTAATTTACCGCTCAAATCGCGCATCTTACGTAATAACTGGCTAGGTTTCATGTCGCCGAGTTCTAGGCCGCTGAGTAATTTCTGTAGCTGACGATGGTCTGATTCTTGGTACGTCGATATCAGTCTATTCTTTAGCGTAATGTACTTGTTGGTCGATGGCGGGTTTAATATGATGTCGCCGATTTGTTCGAGGTCACTACAGCCTAGCAACGGTACGACGAGGTTAAATTTCTGTTCTTCTCCCATCTTGCTGGCGGCGACGGCGGCTTCAAACTGTGCGAACCACAGTCGTGGGTTTTGACGCCAGAATGGAGGTAGACGTGCAGGCAGTGAGATTGTAGCGACATCACCGTAGAGAGGGGTCGTTACTTGCTTGTCGGTGAATTCTTCAGCTTTTTCTTGTGCCATGACGATAAGGTAGCGTGTTCGTACGTCTAGATTTGGCCGAAAACCAACAGATGTTGGGTGTCGGTTCAGTGAACCGATATTATAACAGCACTAGAACGATGAGAGGTCAGGGGTCACCAATTTAACGTGTTACCAGCCGGCGGGCAGAAGCCAGGTCCGTAGCTGGTAACCGTTAAGGTTATAATGAAACACGCAGACTGATTCAACTGAGAATATATTTACAATTTTTCACCTATCTTATATCCCATTTATTAGTCATGCAAGTAATGCTAACACTAATGTGTACAATAAACATTTTCACCAATCAGCGACAAGTAAACAAAAATCTAACATTTTCGAATGATTTCTTGGAAATCTGTTCGCGAGTATAAAAGTAGTGCCACGTATAAAAAGCAGAGGGAAGCTTGGCGCGTCAACAGTTCGAATGTTGATATCGTTGCGGCTAGACGTATGATGCTCCGTTCGATCGCCTTCGCGCGTCACTTGGTTTCGGCGCGGCTAGTTGTACGATGCTCCTTTCGATTCCAGGTTTCTCGTAAAGCTATATGTTGCCTGTGCGTAATACATACGCCACACCAGTAAATGACACGAAATTAATTGTAAATATTTATATATCGAATTATCTTTTTTATACTGCGATTAAAATACTTTGCCCTATTGTTTAATTATCGAAAATGTAATTCATAATTAATTCCAAGTTTTTTACGTTGTATTTGTAATAAATTAAAATAAAAACATTTATAAACTTAAGTGTATTTTTTCAGTGGTATCATTACAGCAGAAATGATATAGCTATCCTTGTTTTCCACTATCGTTATCTCTGTCGCGTCTAACAACCCTCCAATCAACATTTTGTAGAACAGTGTTGACCGACCCTGGTGTACATGCACATAAAAGCATAATTGGAGTAGATTTCCGATAGATTTAAATAAAAAATTTAGTCGGATTTTATTTATTATGGATTCGCAGCGGCACGCCCGTGGCCAGACAATAGATTGTTAACTTTGTCTCGTATTCAAAGACTTGACAAACTACGCCATCAAATTTCTTAGCTACGATTATCCACTAGTACGCAACAAATTAGGTGTTTTATAACTAGTAATTTTGTTTAATAAGTTTACAGTTCTATAAAGTGACTGACAATGCTCAGAACCAAACTAATCCACTAAATCTAATGAGGCACAAGATCAGACACTTATTAATTGTGTACCTATGTAAATTGATAACACATCAATTAGCACCTTTGATTTACGCACACATAACTGTCTGATTTTGAATGATAAGACACATGGTTCATGTCTGTAAATGCAGGTCATAATAGCAAAATCTGAAATCATTGTAATTATACAATGATTTCAGGTTTTATTTACTTTATAACAAAACAGAAAATGTATTCAACCAGTAACTTTATTCAGTTTACTTATTTATAAACATGATAATTCTGACATAGAACTCTTATTTAACTATTTTTAATTGAATTTTATTTTCCCTTGGCTTTTTCATTAAACTCTGCTAATAGCTGGTTCATATCATCAAATCCAGATATTTCCTGTGCTTGCTGTAGTGAAAGCCACTTTAAATCTTGATGCTCATCAGACAATGTTACTTCCGTAGAAGGATTCTTAAGCTTTGCTAGCCAGTAGACAACCACTTTTGGTTTTCCTTTTACATTATAGTACAACTCCTTACTTATATCTTTGTAAACCTGAAACAATAAAATTTTGTAAACAGTATTTGGCTAAACAGTGCATAATAATTTTACTTACTTCCAAATCATCTTCTGACAATCCAGCCTCTTCCTTTGTTTCCCTTAATGCTGTTATCCAATCTGACTCGCCAGGGTCAACATGGCCTAAGTGCAAATAAATTTAAATAAAATTGGGTTTATAATTATCCAATTTGTATAATTACTTTCTATATTAATTTCTTTCTTTCTTTATTCTGTATTTCTTTGTATGTTGATAAATTATATTTAATAATATTGTAGATAGAAACTGTTACATGTTGTTATTAAAAAATTGTTACGTCTTAGCTAGTTATCATTATAAAATTTGGTTATTATTTTACAGTAGCAACATGTTCAGTGCGCATATAATTTGTGACATACATTTACTATTACAATAATAAATATAAATGATAGGTTAGTGTAAATACAACAATATGTTTTTTTTAATACAACAGGCAGGCACTTCTTATGATTGATGTCATTGTGCATTCATTGAAAGGACAATTATTCAATGACACTATTTATAGAAATAAGGCATTTATTTAAAATAATTTCTTTTTGAGTTATGAGCATTGAATAATAAGATACTAATTTCTATTAATTTGTTTCATCAACATATATTACAAGTACGGTATATTACAAACATAACTACTTTATCAATATCAGTAGGTAATGTAGGGCACAAACATTATTTACTTACAGATATATATGTAATTCAATTAAGAAACATTTTATCACCGTATATAAAATATATTCGGTAATTATTAGCTGAGAATAAAATCGACTAAGTATAATATTTTAGAAATAAGTACAGAGATATATTGGTACCCTTTGGTGGAGTCCAATGATGTTGTCCGTAAGAAGTTTGTAACAGCAAGAACTGTACGGCTTCATTTATATTTCTGAAAATAACTAACCCAGCAGCGCGAGTTGGAGACATTATAATATTATAATCTTGTATTTAACAATATTAAACATAAACATAACATAAAATCTTTTATAAGCAGTCAGAACGAAATTTTGTAAATACTTTACTTACGATAATTATTATTATGTAGATTATAGGTTATTGTCATATTCATATGTCAGTCAAGACTTCAGGTTGATATCGTTCAGAAATTCAACAAATGGTATTATATATTTTATTAGCCCAATAAACTATATTAGTGCGGATAAAACTGTAAAATATCAATCATTATATCCAGAACTCATCTTATCTGTGCAGAACTTGATTTATATCGAACCTTCTTTTTGCAACCTATAGATAAATTCGATACCTATCCAATGTAGTCCATAGACAAACTTTGACATTTGATTCAAAACTTATAACTTTCAAAACGGTTGCATGAAAAAAACAGTCAGGTCAGAATTCAAACTGCAACGGTGTCTAACAACATTTCATTGAAACAAATGTTATGAAATTGTTTGTTTATTAATATTTTCGTTACATTTACATGGAGTAAAACATTAAATACTAGATAGTGGTAAAAATAAAATAATTTGTGAACCATGTTACAAAAATGGAAGCTTATTATCAACAATTGGGTAAGCAGCAGATATATATAATATTTCTGATAGTATTGATAAATAAATGCGCACCGCTATACGCTAGTAGGATAATAAAATTATTTATTTGTTTTTTTTTTGTATTGTACCTAGATAAACTGCTATGTCGATAAAAGTGACCAAGATGAACCTAACGTGAACATAAAGTCCCTTTCGAAAATAATATCTCATTTGCGTGAGAATCTGAATTTAGATGAGTCAAAATCGTCAGTACTGGAAGCGCATACAGTTGAAGAGTTCATATTAGAGAAGTATCCAAACTTTAAATTTGAAAATGGAACAGCAGTAGCGGATAGCGAAAATGATATTTATTTAGTGTCGTCGTTGCTTCTTTTCTTTGTGTGCGTGAATTCTAAGGACGTGGATTTAAAAAGCGCGATGTGTAGCAAGCTCAGCAAAGAAGATCAGGAATATATACTAAGGTTCAGTAAGAGCCTAATGGAGAGGTCTCCCATTACATGTAGAGATGTTCAGTCTGCCATCACAGGTAAATTATTCAGCTATATTGTTTCACATATCACAGATAATTATTCATGTTCTTTGTCTGCCTAGGACTGTTTCTTGCTGATGTGAACTCACTAGCTATAACTTAGAAAACTTCAAATATATTCTATTCTTAAAAATCTTATTAATTATTACATTATTATCACTTATATTTTAATCACTTTAAATACTATAATACCAATGCCTCATGCAGCTAATATAAAATAATTATTTATATACATAATTAATATTTTGTCACATTTGCTCAAATCTTTTGAAACTGCAGAATAGTGAAAATATACATATATGTTATATTAAATTCTTACAGTTCTTATACTGAGAAGAGGCATGTGCCCAACAGTGGGACAGTTTTTAAACAGAGTTGATATTATCAATACATTAACAGTATATTATCTTTAAATGCATATGGAATATAGCCTATATTCCTAGTTAATATTCCAAGTAGCCCTTACACATTGATATTGTTATCACACTAATGTATTGCTCATTGTGCAATAATAATAGTTCCTACTTGGCAACAAAGTGTGGTCTTCTTATGGTAATTTGTGTAGCAGCTGTTATACAACAGCTGTTTCTGGTTGAATGCAGCTGATGTCATAAGTATTATTATTATGATGTCAATTGAAAATATTGGTCATATAAATAATATATTTAATGCTTACTATTTAAAGCATTTTACTTACGATTTAAGCTAAACTAATTACATCTGAGACGGAGAGATTTAGCTGGCATCCTGCTTTAAATCTGGTTATTTACATCTAATTTATATTTGTTAACTTATAATTAAAATCACAATGCAATCAATAACATGCTTAGTTTAATGGAACTTATTAAATAAGTTTGCTTGTCATTAATTTACAACTGATTTCAGAGAACCCTGAATGATAAAATTAAATTGATTGAGATAATACCTGTAATTGTTTGCTGCGATTTTAAGCTTATGTAATTTTTTGTCTGTAAACAAAACAAAAATTCAAATCTCAGTGGCGTAGTGGTTAGTGGTAGACTGCCACACCTGAGGTCGCGGGTTCGATTCACGCACAAGTCAAACATTTGTGTGCATGAACATGGATGTTTGTCTTGGTCTGGGTGTTTCTATGTATAATATGTATGTGTTTACAAAAAATAGTATATATGTATTTTTTTTGCTCCGAGCCTCGGAGAGCACGTTAAGCCGTCGGTCCCGACTGCCATGAACATCTTTGGCAGTCGTTATTGGGGAAGTCGACACAAAAGATCCTACTGGGTCGAAGTGTCGCCGGTCTGTACTGACTGGCCCCCACACAAGATAAGATAAGATAAGATAAGATAAGATATATGTATTTTTATCCATTGTCTAGTAACCATAGTACAAACGCTGCTTAGTTTGGGCTAGATGGTGTTGTGTGTATGTGGTAGAATATTAATATTAATTAATTAATATGCCCATTACACTTGAGAAAAAAATTGTAGAACATAATAATTATCATCGCCTTACAAGGTAACAGCTGATAGATGAACAGTTTTATTGCAAAATTATGTATAAATTGTGAACTGCAGTTTTATTTATTAGGTATTGGTATATGTGATTTCAATGTTTGTAACTTTACAAAGTGCCCTGTAAGAGATTATTCATACATAGAAAGCAAAAGGAGAACTGTTAAAAAAAATTAAGATCCAATAATGATATTTTCAGAGGCCTGTTGCCAAGATATGGCTACCATGTCACAGGGGACAGGCAGCGCGTCAGTGGCGGAGACACCGCCCGCGCTGCGGTCGCTGTACGGCGAAGTGCGGCGCCTACAGGCAGCGCTCGACGCCGAGCGGTTTGACCGCAACTATCTGCAGGAAGAACTCTCCAGAACTAATTTGAGAGTGGAAAAATTAGGTAACAATAACAGAGAGACGAGACGCGACGTAACGCATATACCTGTTTTGTGACACCACCTACTACGAATGGTTGATTCTCAAATTCAGACTTATTAAGCAGCATTAATGTAAAACATTTTATAATCGTTTCTTAATTTTGGATATAAATGCTGGTGTTCGTCAAATATAATATTGTCTTCTGTTTACGCGAATATTATTCATTGAAATTAAACTACTATATACGGATTATATCGCGTTGTTTATTTGACACAATTTAGAAACTGTTACACTACATACTATTAGTATTAAACTTTACTATTTTTTAAGCTAATTAAATTATTAAAACTATTTATATTTAAGTTTACATTTTCCCCGGCGTTTCGGTTGCATTTTTTGTTTCCGTGACCATAGCGGCTGAAAAGCAACCGATACGTCGGGGAAATAGTAAACTGAAACATAAATAGTCTTAATAATTTAATTAGCTTAAAAAATTGTAAAGTTTAATAATAGTAGTATGTACCTAGTGTAACAGTTTCTAAATTATGTAATAAAATTCGCCAAATATGTTTCTTTGTATAAATATTATATTTGTTTTCTTTCCGTGTATTTTACTATATTTTTAAAAGTCTCTTCTTTAAGTATAAACTTTGAAGCAAAATTGCACTGTACTACCCAATGATTCGAGAAGTAATAACCAAAATCACGTAGGACATTAATTGTCGCGTGTAGCATCGCGTCGCATTGCATCGTGTCGTGTCGCGTCGCATTCGTCGCGTTCGTCGCTCACGCAGGACACTCCGTAATACATTTCTGCTTATCTCTTATGGGATAAAGATACATAGGGCTTTAGCTTTACCTTTGGTGTTACATGAGGAGGTTAAATAAAGTCCTTGTTATGTTGATGGTCGGTATCGCACGTGTTTGATTGTGACCTTCTTTGAATTTATATGCGGCATGAATTTTAAACTTAATTCTATAGTGATACAAAATGAGATTTATTAAGAGGGCTTATATATTGGTTATGTATTAGTATAATAAGCATAGTACTATTTTAGTTGTGAAAACGAAAACATCTCATCAACATCAACATCTGTCCGCGTGTTTGTGTGATGTTGAAACAAACAGTTAAGCAGATCAAAATTCTATCCGAACAGTGTATTACAATTAGTATTCCAAAATGTGTCCAATGTACAATCAAAGCCTTGTTTCAATTTCCTAATTAATAAATGTATGAGATAAATATCTGATTTAAGTTAGCGTTGTGCCGGCATTGGCACACCTATTAAAATCTATTGCCGTAGTTATTTAGTTGAAATTAACTGCAATTCGGAAAGTAATTTAATTATATTCCCTAACATTCACGTATTAACGCGAGCATACGTATTTACATGAACGTAGGTACATATTTACTAGGAGAAAACTTAAGAGACTAATGAATTAAACCTTCTCGTTTCTAGTAAAAGAAAAAGAAAAGTACAAGCTAGATGTATTGAACCTGTCGGCGCAGATGTCTCTGTGCCGCGGTAGTGAGAGGGACGTGCACGGGGCGGAGGCCGGCACGGAGGAGTCCGCCAAACTGGCGCGGCAGTTGAAGGACATGGAGCTCCGTCTCGTGCGGACTCAAGAGTTGCTGGACGATGCAGTTTATGAAAGAGATAGCTTTAAAACAAAGGTAAGTTCCCGAGCCCCCTTTAATCTGTCCCGGGATTGAAGCATTGCATTTTTGTGTGAAAATATTATTATAGTTTACGTTTCCACGAATGATTAGCTCGCGGATTTGAAGCAAGACCGCGACAAATGGCTCGCTTTGAGCCAACAAGAAAGCGCCCGTGTCATCCAACTGACCGACGAGCTGGACACGGAACGGCGGCACCTGCAGTCTCTCAGAGAGCTGGTGAGCGAACTGCGCCAACACAATCGACTCAACGGACTCGACTCCAGTCAGCTGGAATGTGACGATCCTGACGCTAGCATACACTCTTTGGCACACAACTTATGTGAGTACATATGGTTTTCAGTCGCAGTTTTATTAAAAAGTTATTTTGCTTTAAACAAATCAGTCTGAGAGTTCTCAAGATCATGATGTCCCAGCCATACCTAAAACAAATTTTAGAATGTTTGTATTGGATCATAATTGCGAGTTTTTGATCTATCTATCTTAGGTATTTATTTTATTCAAAGCCATCACATTTAATTTTTAGATCACATAGATTGTATTTGTTTTTAGTCAGTGTCAATTTGTGTTATTAATCCTTGTTCTTGGATCTTGTTCTATCAGATGAATTCTGTACCTTTAGAATGGGAGTTTGATGAGACTTGTAACAGAGTGACAGCCTGAAACAGTCTGACAGATAAAATTATTTTAAAAACTTGTGTGGAAATATACAATTGTATATAAGTACTTTCTGCATCGTATAACAAGTAATTAAATGTTACAGCTGTATGTAGTGAAGCATGTGCTAACGTCATTGAAGTACAGCTCAGTGAGGAAAAAGCCAAGGTAGAGGCACTCAAACAACAGATTCTAACTTTACAGGTAATTCTTATTGTTTATGAATTTACAAGAGCTAATAAAACGTTTGCTGTTGTTTATTCAGTTTGAGAATAATATTAAGTCGAAACTAATAATCATTTGTCATGTTTACATAGAAAGAAAATGAACAGTTGCACTTTGCTATTAAAGAGGACAACAGTAAACACGGACTTATAATAAAAGAAAAAGACTGTGTTATTGACAATCTAGAGAAACAAATAAAAAAAGAAACTGCTCTGCTGGAGTTGTTAAGGAACGATCAGGTAGTCCTCACATTATCCTGGGATCAATATAAGTTAGAAACAAGAGATATGATACAAGAGAAAGATAACCAAGTTAAACAGTTAACGGAACAATTAAGTTTACTTCAACAATGCTATGACAAACTTGAAAGTGTACGGCTTGAAATGACTAAAACAATTGATGTGTTAGTCAAAGAAGCAGCAGATTCAAAGAGAGAGTTCAGTACTGAAAAAGAGGAGCTACAGAAATCCTTAGCTAATGAAGCAAACAAATGTGCTGCTGCTATAAGAGAAAAAGAAACATTACACAATCAGCTTTTAAAAACAAAGGTTGTTATAGACATTCTAGAAACTGAGAAGAATAATCAGTGTGAAAAATACAAAGCTCTTATTGCTGAGAAAAACGAGTTGTTAAATGAAAGGGTGATTTTAGCACAGCAACTCTCTGAAGAGAAATCTCTTCGGCAGATTTTAGAAGAACAAAAAAATGTATTGTCGTCTCAAAATGCAGCTATAGAGAAAACCTTTGGTAAACAAATGAAAAGTATTGAGAAGAAGTTGGCTAATGAAGTTGCAAACGCAGAAAAGGTTTTACGAGATAAAGAATTTCTTAAACAAAAACTGACCGAAGTAAAAACCGCCAAACATTCGGTAGAGAAGGAAAAGAAAAAACTTATAAATGAGAAGAATACTTTAGAGCAAAATATAACAGACATTAGAAACTCCAAAGAAGAATTAAATAAACAGATTGAAGAACTGACTGAAAAGAGAGATTCATTAGAACAGCAGTGGATCAATGAGAAAGCATTAAATGAAGTACTCAATGAAGAGAAGATGCTGCTTCTTCAGGATTTGACCGAGGAGAAATCTTCCAAGCTTGTGTTAATCAAAGAAAAGGAAAGCTTAGCTACTCAGAATGAGTGTTTAAAACATGATTTGCTGACTCATAAAACACTACAAGAAATACTTCTCAGTGATAAGGAGTCAATTATGCAGCAGAAAGATGAGCTTGCCAAAAGTCTAGGGGTGGAGAAGTCAGCTCATGATATGACGGAGACTGCGAAAAATCACTTGTCGCTGAAATTGAAAGAGTTGAATGAACAGTACACTTCTGAAGTAAACATTAAGAAAACTGAGATTGAAAAAGTTGCTGATAATGTAAAAATGTTACAACTCAAATGTGAAGGTAAGAATCTTTATTGTTACACATTCTCTGTGTAAATACTTTTGTGGGCATTTGTCATACTAGCATGGAGTTTAAAAAGTTTTGGTCTGTTTAAGCCCTAAATAATGATGTTACAGCATCCTTGTTCATCATCATTCATCATTTAATTATTTTATTCTATTGCAGATCTAGAAGAATTGAACACGCAAATATCAAATACACTGAGTGTGGGTCTAGATAAACTTATACAAGATCTTAAAAAAGAGGTAACTGCACATGAAGTCCTGCATGACCTAATCAATGTTGAAACAGAAGATGTTCCCACTGCTTACAAATGCGAACTTCTCATAAACATAGCCAACACATTAACAACTGAAGTGGTGATGAGGAAGAACTTGGAGAAAGCTTTAAAACATGAGAATACAGCTTTGGAGAACGTAAAACAAGTTTTGGGAGAAAAAGAAAAACAAATATCTAAGCTAAAAGTGGAGATTAACAGACTGCAGCAACTTCTTGATGAAACAAAAACTGGTAAGTCAACAAAGGGATGTTATAGAGCACTTTGTGTTTCTTTATTAAACAGCTTGTAACATAAGATGTGGTCATACTTTAAGGTCGTATTGTGGACCACTGACCATTTGGCTAACACCTAGTTCTTAACATTTTATGACAACACTTTTTATGATAAAATATTTTTGACTGAGAATATGGACTTGACTATGTCTTAAACTGCTTTCATTTACAGATTTAGCAAAACAAAACGAGACACATATCATAGAGTTAGACAATAAAATAAGAGATATGCAGTTAATTCAAAAAGAAAATCAGTCCCTCACCAATGACTTGAATGATGTGAAAGTACAGTTAGAAGTTAAGGTACATTCTCTCAAAGAAAGACTCATAGACAATGAGAACTTAACTGACAAACTGAAGAAGACGTATGAGTGCCAGATAGATAACTTGAACATTATGATCAACAAGCTGACAAACTATTTGAAAGAGAAGACTGCTGATTTTGAAGCTGTGAAGAAGGACAAGGACAAGTTACAGCAAGTTGTGGACGAAAATAATAAAGGTATGGATTTGGTGTTTTTGTTTTCTGTTGCACTGCTGCTTTATAAATAATATATAGGAAGTAAATTATCCACTTTTGTAACCTGTACTGCTAACTGCCTGAATCGGGGCTACTATTGAGAATATCTTGAAGGAAAAATCCAATAACTCTTTGTTGATCCGATCCGGGTTCGTTCGCTTGAACGCGAGACCTCTTAAACAGCAGTTGCGTTCCGTCTACTAAAGTGGCAAATACACGACAACAGCATATTTACGCCTAATGGTAAGCGGTGATATTAAGGCTATGGGTGATTTTATATTAAGATATTATTTGGATGCATTGTCTTGTAGTACAATCGGGCAGCCGTAGGTCTTAGCGAAATTACGGATTCGAGTGGGTGAGGCTGCTGTGGCCCGCCACGTATAGTTTGACAATATATACACCAGTGGTGATGCACAATGCTCTTCATAAGGCACAATGTGATAGCTAATTGCACTGGTTAATTAAGATACAGCATGATATTAGGCATAGCATGGCTTAAATGCGATACCACACTGAAGTTTTACGTCTTGCAAAACTGTTGCGATAATGCTGATTAGTTTTATTTGTCATTCAGACCATTGCTATCCATTAAAGGATATGGATCTCGCTCAATGTTTCTGGATATGTCCGTAGGAGCGGGCACAAAGGGCATTAAAACTGGAATAACATTAGGTATAATTAGGTAATAGCTAACCTTATTCTACATTTAAACTGGACTGGATGTGGCAGCACTCCTTAGGTAAGGCTCCATTAAGCAATAGCAGTTAAATAAAGTTATTTTTATTTAATTACAGTAATGAAGTCTTTAGAAGAAGAAGTAAAAACAGAGAAACTAAATCAAGAGAAGCTTATACACGATTATGAGTCAGAAAGACAAGTTTTGAAGAACATGGTAACTGTGACAGAGTCTGTTATGGAAGATCAAAAAATCACTCTTAATAACGCCATTTCTGAACATGTAAAGGTCAATGAGATGTTACAAGAAGAGAATAAAGGTATTAAAGAGATGATTCAGAATGAGCGAAACAAATTTGAACTAAAGATACTAGATAAAGAAACAGCTATTGAATCAATACATAAAGATATAGCTGTACTGAAAATTGAGAAACAGGATGTAGAGAGAGAAATTAAATCTCAGAAAGAAGCAATGGATAAGGAAATTAGTTTATTGAAGTCTGAGATCCAAGAACGTCAGAATGAAGTTAAGAATTTGAAAGAGGAGAATAATAAAATGCAATTTATAATTCAGAACTATAAGGATAGTAAGTAAAAGTCACATTACATGTAAATCATATAATCTATCATTTTTTTTATCAATTTCATTTTAAGATAACCATATATTTATAGGTTGCTTATTTACAAGCATTCTTATATAAATGATATAATTTATATAAGAATTTATAATTCTTATTATCTATATTTTTACATCTGTTAAGACATCTAAATAGACTACGATTCTGTATGTATCTTCTAACTTTTTTATTTACAGATGTTGTCCTATTTGAGAAGAAAAATAGTGAGCTGAAGATAAATCTTGATTCCATTGAAGTAGAATTCCGTAGTAAGATGGAAAAATTGACTGAATCACTACAAGAGCAAATGGAACATAAGAAAGATTTAAATTGTGAACTTAAAGAAAAGACAGACAATATATTAGCAATGGAGGTCAGACTAAAACATCTCGAGGCAAAAATAAATACTTTAGAACAGGACAAAACCAATTTGATAAAAGAGAAAGATTCTTATTTGAGCAAAGCTAATGAAATCCAAGATATGTTAAAAACAAACTCATTGAAAGATTCTCAGCAAATTGTTAAGTTGAAAAAAGATAAAGCCGAATTATCAGAGAAATTTGGTAAATTGAAAATAGATTATGTTGAATTAGTAGAGAAATTGGATACATTGAAAAATAATAATATGGAATTAATGGAACAAAAGGATAAATTGAACGAAGTCAACATGGAATTAGCTGAAGGAATCCATAAATTGAAATCGGTTTCTACAGAATTAAGAGAGACAGTGTGTAAATTGAAAATAGACAATACTCAATTAACTGAGAACATTGCTGAATTTAAGAAAACTAATGCCGAGTTAGAAGGCAGGTCTGATACACTGAACAAAAATAAGGCAGAATTAATTGAAGAAAAAAATACATTGAAACAAGTCAACACGGAATTAGCTGAGGAAATGAATAATTTGATAAAACATAATACGGAGTTAACAGCAGTAATAAATAAATTGAAAATTGATTCTACTGAATTTGAAGAGTCGGTGCGTATTTTAAAATTAGAGAATACGCTGTTAACTGAGGAACTCAGTCAATTTAAGAAAGCTAATGCTGAATTAAAAGATATGCATGATGCACTGAAAAATGATAATACAGAATTAGTTAAAGAAACAAACACGTTGAAAAAAGACAACTCTGTTACAGTTGAGGGAATGGCTAAATTAAAGATAGATAATGTGGCATTAAAAGGTGAAATTGATAAATTGAAGCAAGATGGTGCTGCATTAGCAGAAAGGTTTTATAAACTAGAAGATAATTATATTGAGTTAGGCAAAGAAGCTGATACGTTGAAAAATTGCAACAAAGATTTAAAAGAAGAAATGGGTAAATTAACAGTAATTGAAAAGGAATTAGTAGAGGAAATACGTACATTGAATATAAATAATTTGAAATTAGACGAGAGATGTAGTAAAATGACAAAGGAAAATGAAGAATTAACAGAGGAAATTTGTAAAATGAAAAATAATAATTCTGAATTAGCTGATAAGTTTGATAAACTAGAGAATAATAACACTGAATTAAAATCAAAAATGGATAAATTAAAAATATACAACTCTGAATTAGAAGAGGTCATCGGTAAATTGAAAAGGGACAATACAGCGTTTACTGAAGAAATAGAAAAATTGAAAACAGCTAATATGAAATTAGAAAACAGAATGAGTACATTGAAAAAAGAGAATACAGATATATCGGAATGCGCTGATAAATTGAAAAGAACTAATGAAGTATTGGAAGAGGAACTTGACAAGTATAAAAAGGAAAATAAGGAATTAGTAAACGAAACTGCTAAATTGAAAAATGATAATGCAGATATAGTAGCAGAATCTGGTAAACAAGTATGTAACAATTCAGATTTACTTGACCAAGTTGTTAAATTTGAAAAGCAAAATATGAAATTAGTAGTAGAAATGGGTGAATTGAAAAAAGATAATATAAAGTTCACGGAAGAAATTTGTAAATTGACCAAAGATAAAACGGCGTCTGTAGAAGAAATATGTAAATTGAGAAAAGAAAACTCAACATCCATGGCTGAAATAGAAGCATTGAAGAAAGATAAAATAGAATTATCTGAGGGGATGGGTAAGCTGCACATATATAACAATGAACTCACAGATGTTATTAATGAATTAAGAAAAAATAACACTGAATTGACAGAGGTAATGGATAACTTGAAAAATGTTAATGTGAAGTTAGTGGAGGAAATTAGTAAATTGAAGAAAGAGAAAACGGAATTGTCAGAGAGAATCGTTAAATTAGAAAAGGACAATTTGGAATTCATTAACAGAATTGTAGAGAAGAAAACAGGTATGTTAATTACTATATTATAAAATTTTCCTGTAATTACGTATCGCGTCAGCATATCATTGCGCTTAACAATGAATGTCATAATGAATGTATCGTCACCGTGAAGTAATAGCACGGAGTCCCGACACACGGACATACTCAATTATTTATTATTATTATTTATATATATTTTTCAATATTTTACAGTGATAGCAAACCTAGAACAAACTATCAAAGAAGATGAAAAGCAACTTAAGAAGCTTCGAGAAGATACAGCCGGCGAGAAAGTGACTCTCGTCCATAAATGCGATATACTTCAAGATTATCACGCGAAAGCTGAAAAGGAGTTGGAAGAAAGACAAAAAGAGATTGTCTCTTGCCAAAAAGAAGTTGTAACTCTTCAAGCGAAAGTGGAACTGTGTGAACAAGAGTCGAAGGCTAAGGACGGACTCATATCTAAGATGAGCAAAGAAAAAGATGCTATCATTGGTAATATGAGCAAGGAGCTAGTGGAAGAGAAGAAGTTGAGGGAGAAGTACCAGAAGGAGTTACAAGAGAAGATTGCGACTATTTGTGAGTTGAAGCAGAGTTTGAGTGTTATCAACAACGAGAGGGAAGCACTGAATATACTGAAGAAAGAAAATGAAGAGCTGATCAGAGCCGTCGGACATAGAGAGACATGTATGTATGACATATATACTATCTTACTGGAAGAGATTACTGTTGTTATGAGCATAGTTGCTGTCCCACCACAGGGAAAAGTCCTCCTCTTTCTCCTTCTATTGTTCCCTAAGCCTTCCAGCATGGACCCAAGTCCTTCTGTTTGTGTCCAATTCTTCTCACAGAAGGAGATGTTCTTCTGGACCTTCCTGGGAAATATATTACATTAGCTCTTTTAGACAAGGGTGCTTTATCGCGTTTGTAAGTAAATAAAAAAAAGCTATCTATTTCAACCGAATTACCATAGATCGTAGACACGAGTTGACGGAAAATGTGAAAATGACCAATGCAAGTCCGTTGTCGACCCGCTGTCTAATGATTTGTACAAATAGCTAGTCTTTAATAGTTTAGATAGATAGATCTTTAGTACTTACTTTATAAGAAGCAAGTTATGGTACAAGTCACAACACATAACTGAACGTTAGCACACAAATATGATTTGTTTGTATTGCAAGTCATTTAAGAGTACAAGATATATATAAAACAAAAAAAAAAATTACTACAAAAAATACATGAGTTTTCTTGTGTTTGTTTCTCAGATACTTCTTGTGTGCGTTCGCGCAGCGGAATGTTGTTGAATTTAAAGATTTTAATTATGCAGATATTTAGTGTATGACGTCGTATAATTGCGTATGGTAAAAAAAAAATTGTGCCCGCAGCCGTTGTGGAGAAATTCACCAAAAACTGATTCCGCTGGGCGAACGTTGTCCTGGCGGAACTTTTTTTAATCCATAGACTTTAGAAGAAAAGAGATGTGTCCAAAAATTTGTGTGTATTTGTGTGTAATTGTGTATGTATGAATAAAATTAGTGCATGCATAAACTTCGGAGAAATTCAAGTTTCCGCTACGCGAACGTTTAGCCATTAGCTAGTTTTCATATAAAGCGCTTACATAGAAAGCTGTAGATTTTTACATACGTTGTTTTGAATTTGTTTATATTTGTTTAAAAAACAGATTTAGAAAAAATCGTAGGGCTTAAAAGATAAAAATATAAACGTAAAATACGCTTATTAGGTCTTAGTTCCTAAAGTATGCACTTTGGGGTCTAGATTTTCACGTTTATACAAACCTTGTAAGTGTCTGCAACATGTTGCCAAGTATCAATGGTGTTCCGTTAGTAATTAAAGAGTTATAGGACAATTTACCATAAATAGATCACTGTTTACAAAGCAGTCAAATATCACGACGTTCTAAAGGAATTGCATGGTAAAATGTATGCCAATAATTAGTTTATTCATTCAACTATTCACATGCAAAATTTCATGTCATTAAATTCAGTAATTAAAGAAAAACAATTATAATACTGACGAAGCATCGAAAACCTACATAACCCGACCAAGTTCGGATAGCTACAAAAAAGCGGCCGTGCAATATATTTAGGTAACATCCCAAAATTTACAGTATAATACCGGTATTGAATTGGTATAGGTGATAACACTATTGTTGTTGCTACTCATTTAAGAATATTTTCTTGAAAATACCTTTGTTATACCAATGTTTTAGTTTATAAGCACTTTTTTAATGTTGATCAAATCTAAACAACTGAATAGTCTAGTTATGTGATGTGATTTTAATTTTTATTGAAGCTCGCTTTTAGTTAAAACACATTTAAGTATATTGCTGTCGTTGCAAGCGTTTGTTAACGTTATTATAATTACATAATTAAGTATTATATGTAATTAAAAATATTTTTGTACACGATATTGAAATAGAGAAGTACTTGTTAATTGAAGATTTATTTTTATCGTAGATAGTGGCGTTATTATTAAAAAAATATTTTTCATTCAAGAAATGCAATTGTTTTATTTTTTCCTAACGCTTGTGTACGCAACTGTACCATATTAATAAATACTATATTGGAAGGTTAAGAACGTTTCTTAGTTATATGGCACGGCCGCCTGAACTTGGTCAGGTTATGTAGGTTTTCGATGCTTCGTCAGTATTATAATTGTTTTTCTTTAATTACTGAATTTAATGACATGAAATTTTGCATGTGAATAGTTGAATGAATAAACTAATTATTGGCATACATTTTACCATGCAATTTCTTTAGAACGTCGTGATATTTGACTGCTTTGTAAACAGTGATCTATTCATGGTAAATTGTCCTATAACTCTTTAATTACAAACGGAACACCATTGATACTTGGCAACATGTTGCAGACACTTACAAGGTTTGTATAAACGTGAAAATCTAGACCCCAAAGTGCATACTTTAGGAACTAAGACCTAATAAGCGTATTTTACGTTTATATTTGTATCTTTTAAGCCCAACGATTTTTTCTAAAATTGTTTTTTAAACAAATATAAACAAATTCAAAACAACGTATGTAAAAATCTACAGCTCTCTATGTAAGCGCTTTATATGAAAACTAGCTAATGGCCAAACGTTCGCGTAGCGGAAACTTGAATTTCTCCGAAGTTTATGCATGCACTAATTTTATTCATACATTCACAATTACACACAAATACACACTAATTTTTGGACACATCTCTTTTCTTCTAAAGTCTATGGATTAAAAAAAGTTCCGCCAGGACAACGTTCGCCCAGCGGAATCAGTTTTTGGTGAATTTCTCCACAATGGCTGCGTGCACAATTTTTTTTTTACCTTTCACAATTATACGACGTCATACACTAAATATCTGCATAATTAAAATCTTTAAATTCAACAACATTCCGCTGCGCGAACGCACACATACTTCTTACCTATGCCAATAATGAAAAGAGATTTATGTTGAAATTAGTGTATTGAATATTAAGTACTGCATCACGTAGACTTGTGTCATTAGTCCCATGGTGTTAGGCTGCGCTTATGCATAAGATTGATATGAGGCATGGGTTCGATTCCCGCCTCGGACAAAATTATTGGAGATTAGTGATTGGCAATTTTCGTGGGATGTAAAAGAAATCTGTCGTAATATAGGTGTGTGTCAGTCTACAGTATACATAATTACGTTCTCATAGAATAAGTAAGATATAAGAGTGCCTTATTAAAATGTTATTGTTTTCACAGTTGTAGTACGCAGTCAAGAAATAACTTCCACTCATAAGTATTCGGGACAACTGGCGGAAAAGGAGCTCCGCGACCTTCAGCACCAGGTAGATAGCACTTCAGACATCACACATTCCTCCATCGAAAGCATTAAAACCATAAATGACTTAGAAAAGATCATTCAGGACAAGAACAGAAACATTACCACTCTTCAAAGTGACGTCACCTACCTCAAGACTCTAATGGCCGAGTCGGAAAATAAAGTGTTGGACGTGACTAAGGAACTGGATGTCAGTAAAGAGAACTGCCATCAGCTGTCCACACAACTCAAGAAAATAGTCCATCAGAAGAACGAGGAAATAGCCGAGCTCAAGAGACAAATGTCCAAAATGAGCGTCACAGAGAACAGGGCCACGCAAATAATTAAAGTATCCGCCAAATACCAGGCGATCATACTCAAGAGAATTGCCGAAATTAAGTCCAATACTGTACTCAAAGAATTAACTAATTTCGGCAACTCCAACAACTGTGATAATGAACTTCGACGAAGCCTGACCGCGGGATCTATTACAATGGAAGATTTAGAAAACTTCCTCGAAACTACGGAGAGGCACCTCAAGAAATGTACAGAGAAACAGGTCGTTCTACAAAAAGAACGTGACAGATTGACTGAAGTCAATAGAATCAACGAATCAGAGATTATAAATCTGAAGAAATTCTTGACTGAGCTGTCAGTAAGCTTCCAAACGTTTAGTTCTGTTAAAGAGTTGTACGCGCAGAAGTTGAGCAGGGTAGTGTCAGTGCAGCGGACCGTACGGCGGGAGATCCTCAGCCTGGATGGACACCTGGCTCCCGCGTGCACGCTGGGCCTGGAGCGCGGGTACGCCGCTGCCATGCAGGACCTCGTCGAGTGCGCCATGAATCTCGAGAGGTGGGTGGAGCGATCCATCGGCAGGACGATATCTGCGGAGAAAATAAAGCAGGCTTTCATAAACGACAATGAACGGACGTCACTCGCGCCCACCAGCGTTCAGAACGCAGGGCTAGAGGTGCAGTTGGACGAGTTGGAGATCTCGTTCCAGAAGCTCCTAGAGGAAGCGTCGCGCGCGCTCCGGGGCCAGGCCGGCGCCCGGGACACGCCGGGGGAGGCCGACACCGTGATGGAGGTGCGAGCGGAGTACGAGGACAAACTCAACAGAATGAAGTCGAAAATGGTCAGTATAGCACCTATCCTGTTATTGGTATTACTCTATCAGATCGTGTGGTGGTTCTACCTGCTCATGGATAACTGACCGGTGTGGCTCGCTTGGCGCTCAGCGCTCACAGTTACGACTCGCTTTATAATACTGTTACAATAAATCGTTTTAATGGATGCTTTTGTTTTATTTCTAGTTTGATTTTCGCTTGCGAGCGTTCATTAAAACATATGTAGTAGATTAGCACAGTAGTACAGGCCGCCCCGACAGGTAATTCGTTCATATACTTCGTATGCATGGTTCGCACGCGTGATATGGATGCATGCCGATCGCCTGCGACGTTCCGTCAATTAAACAGTGTATTCGATATTGCAGAAACAACTGTACACGGAACAGATCGCGGCCTTCAAGGAGAAGCAACGCGAGGACATCGCTCGGCTGGAGCGCGAGCTGTCCCGCGCGCGGGACAAGCTGGCGGGCTCCAGCCGCGCCTACGAGCAGCACATCCGCGGCCTCACCGCCGAGCTGTGGGCCGTGGGCGAGAAGTTCCTCGTGCAGAAGGACGAGGCCGACTGGCTGCGGCGCCAGCAGCGCTCCGGCTCGCTCATGTCGCTGCAGCACGTGCACTCGGTAACTGGCGCCGCCCGCCTGCTGTCACGCGCTCGTCTCTAACCATTAGTGTGCTCACTGGTGTTCCGTGTGTTGTTGCAGTCGGGTCTGGTGCCGGTGCAGGAGCCTCCCGGCCGAACCTCGGACACGTATTCCCTCCGATCGTTACCTGTCAAAAATAATGGCGCGAAAAGAGGTAAGAACATATTTATATTCATTTTGCAGCGAATCATTTCGATGTGTCGATGTGTGATACAGGAGTCCTGGTAAAATGTACGCAATTTTTTTCCAATAACCTTATAAAGTCATATTGATTGCCACATATTAGACCTTAAACGGGCAGCAGATTATCACAAGCAATAAACGTAGTATTATATTAAGGGTTTGTCCTACCACCTTCAAATAGCATTTATCTACGTATCCCAAAATTCAACGATAACCTACCTATGACTACAAAAGGAAAAAAGAAAAAATTCTATCTTGAATTCTTGTCTCATAACGAAAAACAAAGCGATATTCTTAAAAATGGACGCCCTTTATTATATTTTTAAGTACCATTGCTACAATTTTACAAATACTTCTATGTTTTTTTTGTATTGGCAACATAAGTAGCACTACCATCCATCACAACCATTAAAAATTTCAGAATGCGTGTAGCTTTTAAGCAAAAATTAACCAAAATGATGTTGTTTTCTTAAATTATGTAAGATTTTGAGTTTCAATTCACTTTCACTCATCGCGGTGAAAAAAGAAGTATTGACACTAATATGGCAATTATTTTTAAAAATTGGCGCATCTAACTAACTACGATGCCAAATTGGTATAATATTCTAGGAAACTAGCCACAAAAATATGCATAGGTACATTTTCTGAACAACAACCATATTTCGCAAATTGTTAGTGTTGATAGTAATCACTTTTACTATTTATCCAAAAGGTTTATTGTTGCAAGTTCTTAGAATTTGAATGAGACATGTTCGTAGTCCATAAAATAAGTTAGAGAGAGATAGATAGAGAGAGATTATGCGCTAGAGGGAGATAGATAGTAGATGCTCATTGTTTAATAACATTAGGGCAGGTAGAGAAGTAGTTGTCCTCAGCAAGTTAGTACGCTCTATTCCTTTGTTTACTGTACACCGTTCTAATGTTCAATTAAAGTGGCTCTCGTATTAACGACTTTTGGACTGGTTTTCTGGACTGAATTAAGTGACCTGGCATTATTTTGAAGTCTGATTTTGTGTTTTGTGACGGAGATTTGTCGTATCCGAGTGTTCAGCATTCATCACGCCGCTACCATACACACCGTTGGAATACGCTCCTGATTTATGGAGAATGCCGATGCAATGCTAACGCTGCTAGCAGATTGTATCGAGCAAGGTACCCTAATCTTCAAAGATATCCGGTTATCGCGTATTTATTAACGTGCATCAAGCTTTTTCGGAGAGCCGTATGCCGTCTGACAGGAGAAACGCTGGAAGACCTATATCGGAATGCGATGAAGAAGTTCTCAATTAAATAGAAAACGATTCAACTACCTCGGTACGTGCCATACAAGCAGCAACGGAAATCCCAAAAAGTACTGCGCATCGAATTTTAAAACGTCACCGGCTTCATCCATTTCGTTACAGGCGCTTGCAGGCGTTATTACCGCGGGATTATCCACTGCGGGTCGCATTTTGCCGTGCGATGCTGCAAAAACACAGGGAAGATCCCCAATTCTTAGACAAAGTTTTATGGTCGGATGAAACAACTTTCAAGAAAGATGGCTATTAAATCTTCACAATCTACATAGTTGGAACAATGAAAATCCGCACCTGATGAGACAAAACAAATCCCAATATCAATTTAAGGTTAAGCTATGGACGGGCATAATAAATGGAAAAGTGATTGGGCCCTTTGAGTTGCAAGGAAACTTAGATGGCAATAGTTCGCGATCCGCAGTAGCGTGCCAATCGATCCACATGAACGATCTTTGGTGTACCTCGTGGTCCTTTCTGGATCCGGTAGGTGACGTCATTCATCTTAGTGACTATGCGATAGGGTCCATCTCATTTTGCCTGCAACTTAGGAGATTTTCCTTTGCTGCGTACCGGATTATGTAACCACACCAGCGATCCTTCTTGGAAGCCTTTATTGTTCGCCTTCCGATCGTATGCGCTGGTATACATCATTCATCCTGCTGCCAGTGCGTGGACCCTTCATGGCAGAACAACTCGTGCAGTTACGGCACCATTCCTCAACGTCTTTTCGACAATGGATCCAATAAAACCGTTCCCGGATCTTGATCAGAGTTCTCTTAACTCCCATGTGATCTCCTGAAATCCCATTATGACAGAGTTGTAAAACTTCCTGTACCTTGAGCTTTGGCACAACCATTTGCAGGTGATACTTGTCACCTCGAGCATTCTCCCATTTACGGCACAGAACTCCATCCTGGATAACCAAGCTTTCCCACTGTGCCCAGTAACTCTTGGTCATAGAGCTCATTGCCGCTACTTCACACCAGCGAGGTCTTGAAGCACCTGTTTTCTTCCATTCGAGGATGGGTCTTATGTCTTTGTCCTCTTGTTGCGTTCTCTGGAGAGTTTCCTTCCAATCTTCGCTAAGAACCGCCCTTAATATCCTCACTAGTCCTTCCTGCTTGGCCCCTGCGCCTTGCCTGGCGTAGTGCTTACACTGGTCGGGATACGGTCTACGTGACAGGGCATCTGCATTACAATGTGACTTGCCACTGCGATGCTGTATTACGAAGTCCTGTAGTTGTTGTCCGACACGCACATCGGGTGATCCTCTTACCGGCGACTGGTTTCTGCTACGTAGATTCCTTCGCTTCGGGCAGCTCAACCTGATGTGGCCTCTTTCGCCGCAGCTATAGCACCGGGGTGAAGCCGACACTTCCCTGATACGTTGAGCGCGATCGTCCCGTCGCACTACTTCCACCTCCAGAGCGTGGGCTACGGCGTCCTTCAGGTTTTTGAAGTGTCCGAGTCTCACTGCGGCTATAACCTCCAGGTCTCGGATCACGTCGGTAAAAGCTTGAACGAGTTTTGCGTCGATGAGCGCAGGTGAGGACTGGTACGCCTTTCGCACCAGCTTCTCCACCTCCAGGGCCCACTGCTGCAAGGTTTCACCAACACGTTGCGATCGGTCTTTCAGCTGAGCGCGAAACACGTGTTCCAGGTGTGCCTCGCCATATCTCGCCTGCAAAGCCTTCAACAGCTTCTCGTACGTGACGTCTTGACCAAACGCTTCTAACAAGGTCAAGACCTAGTCGCGAAGCCCCAAGGTGAGAGCAGTCAGAGCCTGCGTCCACCCGTTCGATTTCATGACGGCCTCGAACTGGATCTTATAGGCTGACCATGACGATGAGCCGTCGAATGGTGGGACTTTAAAGCCTCGTGGTGAAGGCGCCACAACAGCAGGTGTCACGATGCCATCTCCAGCCTTGATCCCGCGTATCGTTTTCTCCACCTCGGCGATGCGACTTTCATGGCGTTGGACTTGCTCTTTCACCTCCTTCATCTCCTTGCCAACCGTTGCGCTGAGGTCTTTTAACATCATCAGCTGCTCCTCCTGGCGGCGCATACCCTCCTCCTTATCGCGTTGCAGCTGTTCCTCGAGGCCGCGTGCGTGCTCCTCCTGGCGGCGTACCTGCTCCTCCTGGCGGCGCATACCCTCCTCCTTATCGCGTTGAAGCTGCTCCTCAAGGCGGCGTGCGTGCTTCTCCTGGCGGCGTGCCTGCTCCTCCTGGCGGCGTGCCTGCTCCTCCTGGCGGCGTGCCTGCTCTTGCATAAACGCCATCAGAGTTGCGAGGTCGGGATTCACCGGCGAGTGAGCTACACTAGATGGTTCCGCTGCAGCCGCGGTTTCACGTGGTCCACCTGACCACGGCGACGGGGCCATCTCCAAAGCGCCTCTGGTCCACATCTTGCTGGCGCTGGTTCCTGGTACGCATATTCTTATCTCACTTCTGACACCAATTTGTTACGTGCTGGGTTCGACGGATAAGAATACAAAACAAACACTATACTTCACTTTTCCACTGTAACTGCTTCAAACTCCGTAGTATTTTCGCTTCCGTTCGCTTCGATGAACACTTGACTGCTTACGATAGTAAACTGACTCGGCGGTCCGCATGCGCTCTATTTATACGCGGGTAAAGCGCTTCTGGAATCTTCCAGAAAAGCCATACCCGGCACGCAACAGTACAATGATTCGAGAATGTGCTAGCGCTCTCTCTACTGTGCTCGCACTGACACTACGTAGTTCCGCAAGATGTCAATAGATGGTGCTCTAATAAATTATTAGACGGAACTGTCTAGTCTTCCACACAATGCTGAGAGATAGCGCTGGGTGTAACATTATTAAACGATGAGCATCTATCTATCTCCCTCTAACGCATAATCTCTCTCTCTAACATATTTTATGGACTACGGACATGTCTCATTCAGATTCTAAGAACGTGCAAAAAAACTTTTGGATACATAGCAAAAGTGATTACTATCAACACTAACAATTAGCGAAATATGGTTGTTGATCAGAAAATATACCCATGCTTATTTTTTTGGCTAGTTTGCCTAGAATATTATACCATTTTGGAATCGTAGTTAGTTGCGCCAATTTATAAAAATATTTGCCATAGTAGTGTCAATACTTTTTTTTCACCACGATGAGTGAAAGTGAACTGAAAGTCAAAATCTTACATAATTTAAGAAAACAACATCATTTTGGTTGATTTTTGTGCTACAGGCATACTGGAATTTTTTTGATTGTGATGGATGGTAGTGCTGCTTATGTTGCCAATACAAAAAAAAACACAGAAGTATTTGTTAAATTGTAGCAGTGGTACTTAAAATATAATAAAGGTGCCCATTTTTAAGACATTCGCTTTTTTTTTCGTAATGAAAAACAAATCAAGATAGAAGTTTTTTTTCTCGGTTAGTCATAAATACCTTTTGGTGCCCGCTTATCGTTGAATTTTGGGACACGTTGTATAAGATAAAAGTTTCGCCATCTCTCTTCTTTAACCTAACAAGCGTGAGATAGCATGCGATTTATCTTTCGTATAACTTTTACTTGTTAGTTGTGGAAGTATATCACATGCATATTACGATAATACATGGTACACTCTATATCCACATACAATGAGTCTCTGCAAAAATTTAATTTGCTTACCCCACACTCGAGACGACTGTTACTTCAGGCACAGATAATATATTACTATACTAGTACAGATACTCAATCCCATACAAAAATCTTGGACACGCCTAACTCTGGCTATTCTACTTGCTATTTTGGTACCTATCTTTTTACACTAGATGGCAGCACAAAACTAGCGCCACTGCTGCCATCTACCCATAACAAGTACACAAGTTCCGAATCCTATTTGATAACAGCTCATAAGAGTAAAATAGGTACTTGACTGTTTACAACGGATAGAACATATTTAAACGAGCCGATGCCAAATGTGCGCAACCATGAAAATAAAAGTTATCTACCTATAGTGTTGTGTGCCGAAATGCGTACGATCAGAGTATTATTGTTCTGTGGTACGATCACACTTTGGTGATTCTCATTTACTCGGTTGGGTTTTCGTGAATATATCGTGTTGCTATCAAAATTTGACCTTGTATATATTTTTTTCTTATAATTTTAAAGAATGCGTTTTAAAATGTATTAATAAAACAATATATTTCATTATGTATGCGATTGTGATTGATATTCGGGTACTTTGAAAATCACTCATTAGCGTATAGAATTATACTTTGGCAGTTAGTTATCTATATTTCACTATAATTGGAAATATAAAATAACATAAAATATTGCGCTCAGATTTTTGAAAACAACTGTGCAATGCCTAGTATTTAGTCTCTGTTGAAATTTACTGAGTTATGACTATTTATAAAATACATCACATAGATTATTTTGAATTTAACTATCGATAAATATACAGGGTGTTTGGAGGGTGAGTAGCCATAGGAAAATGGTCGATAGGTGATGGTGTTGGCTACGTGTTGCGCCTACTTAAATAACATTTTGCCTTAAGTTTAATTAGTAATAATTTTTTTTCTATTTTTCTAGAAAATCTCCACTTTTTTGTATAAAAACTAATTGTTTTTTTAATTACCGCTGAAATGTTAAAAAAATGATGTCATTTGTTAGTGTAGTCTTACCTTATTCAGATTTAATCATAATTTCATACAAACAATTCAAAAAGAAATAACAGTGAAGTATCAAACTTTCATAAATAAAAAAAACCATCCTTATGTCAACTTCACATGGTAAAATAAAAAAAACTTACGGTGTATGGCATTTACAAATGTTTTTAAAAACTTCTCTAGTTAATATTCTTTCGAACGGTATGTAACATGTATCATAACTGTGTTGTGTGTATGTTGTAGAATATTATATTATTATTATTATATTATTATATATTATAACTAACCAGGTAACTCAACAAAAACCGGTTTGTCGTCACGAATGCATTAAAAGGGTGAAAACCTAAATTATTCAATTGAGCAGGTAAAATGTTTTGTTTTGGATGACGCAACGAAAAAGTGCAATAGGTTTAGCTGTTGCACTTTTTTGTCTTCTATTACTATGTATGTACTTTATTTTGGGGCAATTAAAACAAAAAAGTATTTTTTAAATCATTTATTACAAATCTTGTTCAAATTGATGTCCATTATTTCTGATACATGCGTTACATCTCTTTCTAATTTCCGTTGTGGTATGGCTTAACCTGATTTCTTGTTTCATTATCACAAATGCATTATCTATTTTTTCAATTAATTGCTCTCTTGTTTCAATGGTTTCCGTATACACTAGAGCTTTAGCACGACCCCAGACATAAAAATCAAGCGGTGTTAAATCCGGCGACCTTGCAGGCCATGGGATTGGGACCATTTCTGCCAATCCAAGCGTTGGGAAATGAATTGTCAAGGTGTTCCCGGACTGCTAATGTCCAGTGCGCTGGGCAGCCATCTTGTTGAAAAACAATGGGTTCTTGATTCTGAACATTTGAAACTCCATTCATGAGTTCGGGCAAATCATTTATTAAAAAATCTAAATAATTATTGCCATTCAAATTGTCTGGTAGATAATGTGGACCAATAAGTGTATTGCCAATTAGTCCTGCCCAAACGTTAACCGAAAACTTCCTTTGATGTGTCACCGCTCTTTTCTTTTTAGGGTTTTCATCCTTTGGGACACAATGATGCAAATTATGAAAGTTTACAATGCCTTCCCTTGAAAACTTTGATTCATCCGTCCACAGGATACTTTTTAAGAAGTCGCGGTTGTCAACATCCATGTTTAACAAGAGACGGCAAATCTGGACGCGTCTTTGATAATCGTTTTCTTCTAGACCTTGCACGGGAGTGTAATGAAAAGGATACTTTCCATTAGCGCGAAGAACAGACCACACTTTCCATGGGCTTAGATTTAGTGTTGCAGCTACAGTGCGGATACTTGTTGTGGGATCTTCATCAAAAGCTTCCAAAATGCGTTCGTCATCAGCAACGTTACGTTGTCTGGCAACTCCAGGTTCACGGCGATTTAGATTGCCAGTTTCCCTTAAGCGTCTAAATGTCGTTTCAAAAGTATGACGATTAGGTTGACGTCTATTGGGAAAACGCTCTTCATAAATTCTTTTTGCTTCTCGTCCATTTCCATCAGCTTTGCCGTAAGCCATCAACATATCAGCGTATTCCTCGTTAGTAAAAGCAGCCATTAAAAATAACAGTAACAACAAAACTTAACAACAACAAACGAAAACAAAAATAATGCGCAGAGCGGAGTTGTGAAGTACAACACGTGAAGTAGCAAAGAACGACAAGTGTCGACTAAATGCACCCGACAGCGTGCGCAAGGGCCAAAGGGAGCATAATAGTCAACCGATGAAAGAGATAGCACAATACTTTTAGCTGTGTTACAATGAGACAAAACATTTTACCTGCTCAATTGAATAGTGTAGGTTTTCACCTTTTTAATCCATTCGTGACGACAAACCGGTTTTTGTTGAGTTACCTGGTTAGTTATGATACATGTTACATACCGTTCGAAAGAGTATTAACTAGAGAAGTTTTTAAAAACATTTGTAAATGCCATACACCGTAAGATTTTTTTATTTTACCATGTGAAGTTGACATAAGGATGTTTTTTTTATTTATGAAAGTTTGATACTTCACTGTTATTTCTTTTTGAATTGTTTGTATGAAATTATGATTAAAACTGAATAAGGTAAGACTACACTAACAAATTACATCATTTTTTTAACATTTCAGCGGTTATTAAAAAAATAATTTAAGTTTTTATACGAAAAAATGGAGATTTTCTAGAAAAATAGAAAACAAATTATTACTCATTAAACTTAAGGCAAAATGTTATTTAAGTAGGCGCAACACGTAGCCAACACCATCACCTATCGACCATTTTTCTATGGCTACTCACCCTCCAAACACCCTGTATAATAACCAGCACGTTTTTTTTAAAAGACTCATACGGTTACTCTTTTGCCGTATAACAGACTCAACACAAAAAATCTGTTGAACATAATTTATTTTCTGTGTGAGAATCGAACCCATAACATTCCGCACGTCGATAAGTACCCGGTTTAAGCGATTAAACCACTACGCCATACTTGAAATCAAATCACACGCACGCGCGAGTATCGCCCGGCGGCGGCGTTCGGTTTATTCCGGTCAGCTTCGTGAATTTTTGTGTATAATATCGTGTATGAGCGCTGCCGGTAGCCGCGGCGTCGAGTAGCGCGCCTGCCTACCGCGTCGATTCTCAATAGAGAGTCGAAGCTTGATTGTCAACTGAAGTTTTGTTATGAAATATTAATTATCTGGATCTGCTTAATACTTTAACAGAAGTTAAAGCTAATAATATAATTATTGATATACCTCATATAAAATACAATGTACCTATTAATAGATTAAAAAACAACTGAGTTAGTAGGTATGCTTTACGCTTATTAGTCATGGCTCGTAATCTTTTATCCATGTCATAATAATTGTTGACATTGTATTCTTTTACTTTTATATCCATATTAATTATTGATTTTGTAGAGAAATCAATAATAATTAATATGTAATAATAGTTTAAAGTCAAGTAATAAAACAATAGATAAATACCTACCTACTTAATGAATATTGTGGTACTTATGTAAGTAAAGGTCACATTAATATACCATGATAAATGCGATGTTACTAATCCTAAGACACTATTAATGCTTTGGTATGATTTATTTAAATATTCGTGTCTAAATAATAATTATAAGGATATATGGTGACGACGACGTCCAAGAAATATTTATCTCATGTTATTATTACATCCGAATATTTATTACAATGTCAACCAAACCAGATATGAACACATTAATATTATAGTAACTAGTTAAAAAATTATGAGTGTGATTTGATGAGTGAGTGATGTAAGTAAAAAAGTAAATGATAATATTCGAAACGAAATGTGATGTCATAATACCGTCACGTGACGTCGACAACAGGAAGAAGCAAACAAAAACCAATTTTTAAAAATATTGCTCATAATTTATATTTTTCGAAGCAAAACAAATAGTAAACATCGTTTCATACTTGGCCTTGTAGCCCGAGGGTGGGCGGGTCTTACCCTGCCCACCCCCGCGCCCGCACCAGCGCGTGCGATGAGTGTATCCTGTTCCAAAAGATTTCATTTTGTTGTTGTAGGAAACATAAACTAAGACATTATCAGGCTATTATGAACTAGGTACTTAATATAATGCTAGTTAACGGGTCTTACTCGCGATAAAGTATTTAAAAGGTAATATATGCCTATATTGATTGCCCGACGCGACGTTTCGACCGACACGAATGGATCGTGGTCACGGGTTGATTAAAAAAAACATTTATTACGAACTACCTTCCTTTAAACGATGGTTAGCACGATTTACTTGATCGTCGCGTATTTCATCAAGGGATATGAAATTCACAACAAGCACAACTAGGGTTGCCAACCGTAGGTACTTTATAGTAAAGTATTGTACGTGATTTCGGGTAAACGTAATTTATACTTTAGTAGGTAATAAAGGACGTGAAGATACTTTATTTTACCTGTGTCCGCTTTTTCAGGTTTTATTTAATTGTTAACTTAAAGCAACGCTATAAAGATTCCCTAAATTGAATAAAATCAATTGTTTATATATCTTAATATAGACATATTTTATAAAAATCCGGTTACGACTTTCCTTGATAAAGAATATTTGTTAGATTTAACTAGCATCAATAACAATATGGTTACCAAAAGACAAGTTAAATAATTTTCAGATCATGTACTTTTTTAAAAAAGATAGAGTATTTTATTTGTTCAAAATAAAATTGGCAACCCTAATCACAATTGTGCCTAACAAGCTTTTAGGCCCTTTGAAACAGATTTAGTCTAGTTGCGTCTAGTAACTAAATAATGCCAGAAATTGCCTAAGAACCAAATTAACAAAGTGGCATGAACAAATAACAGGCTTTAATTTTATAGAATAATTATCATGTTATGTTACTTAATAATTACCTAGCTATTTTTAGTAAAATGTTGCTATGATTTACTAAAACTCCATTTCTATCGGCATGTCTATCGTAAGTTTGTAATTCAATTCGGAATGAGTAGGTAGCACAGAGATAATGATAATATAACGCCGACGACTGCGTTATACTGCCGCACAAGTAAACGAAATTTGACAATAGAAGTTACGAGAACGGACCAGGTGTTTGAAAATAATGCTATGTAGTACAACAAATTTACAACAAAACGTTTTGTTTAATACATTGATATTTGTTAAGCATAGGTACATATTTTTCAGATTATAAGTAATTTCTTATTATTTAGTATCAGTAATAAACAAATATTGAAGTAAACCAAAAGAAGGGTATGAAATAAAAACAATGTTTTTGTAGACTTGTATAAACATATAAAAGAGCCATCTAGCGTTTCATCTAGCCCTATAGGTAAAGTAAAATGATAGGTAGATTACCTATGTGTGATGTAAAAATATCGATATCTTTAAATCATAAAGTAAATGCGTTTACCTTGATGCTCGTTAATTAAGTATGTACAATGTTTATTTATAATAACATTTTATGGTCAATTTTCTTCCAATAAAGCACTTTGATTGATCTTAATATTAGCATTGGAACTCATAGTGCCATCTATGATCTATTTATGGAATTGTTTACTTTTTGTTCTAATTGGTACCCCATGCATCAGGCTATGATGCTCTATGACCTTATTAGCAATAAGTATGATTGTACCGAACTTATTAATACTTTATATTATATTGTACCCAGATATGTAATAAGACGAGAGACGCGCGCCTACCCGCCTACCCGCTATTTGCTACGACTGCTAGTCGTACGAATGAGGGAGAGCGAGCGCCCCGTAATATATTTTTGCTTCTACTCGCAATTAATTTAAACATAATGTAATACAGACGCTTCGTCATCAACAATAGTATTAAAAAAAAGCAACAGAAACGTCGGGAAAAGTGTAAACCTAAATATAAATAGATTTAATAGTTTAAATAATTTTATTAGCTTATAAATTAGTAAAATTCAATAGTAGTAGTAGTGTAATAGTTTCAAAATTTTGTTATGATAATAATAATGTCCTCCAGACCGATTTTCGGTCACGGCGGCCAATCTTAACGGAGGCTGGCCATCTGCGCAGGAGATATTATAGTGCACAAGTACCCTCATAATTCCGATAGGACGGATAATCCGACACGACCGGAGAGAGATCAGGCGCAGGACCAACGGCTTTACGTGCTTTCCGAGGCACGGGGGTGTCTAACACCGCCAACTTCGTAAATCCGGGCTCGTATTGAGATTTCTTAACAGAAAAACCCAATATCTTTATGTTGGCCCGACCCGGGATTCGAACCCGAGACCTCATGCACAGCAGTCGCATTCACTACCACTGCGCCACAGAGGCAGTTCAGTGTAATGATAAGTGATAAATAAACAACGCGATAAAATCCGTATATAGTAGTTTAATTTCAATGAATAACATTCGCGTAAACAGAAGACAATATTAGATACTTAGCTCTAAGCTTCTATTAGGTTTACTGTAGGTACTTCTGAAGGTAATATGTGGAAACGCTGTGGATTGTACATTCATTTATTTTGTTATGTACCTAGCCATTACTGTCTTATTAGGAAACATAATTATGTATGTATTAAATCGTGTCATATCTTTATATATATAATTCTGTATAACTGGACCGATGTGATTTTATTATTGTGGGTGTTTGAGTGAGTCCCGACAATTGGATCCAGTAGGTGGCGCTGCGTTCAGATTCTAGGATTATATTATATTTTATTTGAAGCGAATCTTCGGGCAGGTGTTCGCCTGTCGGCTGCGCTAGACGCCATGTAATGCTTGTGGTGTAGCAGGGCGCGGCGTGCACATGTCGGACGAGGAGGGCGAGATCTTCGACAACCGCTGCCTGGCCGAGCTGGCCGAGCCGGGCGCGCCGGGCACACCGGGCGCCGGCGCCGGCCCGCGCCTGTCTGAGCTGCGCTGGCGCAACTCGCTGTGTCCGCCGCATCTCAAGAGCTCGTACCCCGCCGAGACGCAGTTCACGCCCGCCCTCGACGAGCACGATATCAAGGTGCCTCACTCAGTACTGCTTACGCGACATGAAACTTCATTTACTTACCAACAATTCATATCATTTTCCATTAATTTATCGTTCAAGCCCTCGGCAGATGATAATGTTACTTTTATTATCGACAAACATTAACTGCAGCACACATATACAACCCGTATCACCGATCTAAGCTGATATTCCTCGCATACTGTTTCAGGCCATTGGCGGTTTAGGCGCGGTGGGGGCGCGACAACAGCGCAAGGAGGTCGGCATCACCGCCTACAAGAAGCCCGGGCCACCCACTCCTAGCAAGCAGGCTGGCAGACTGTCCGCCACTGTAAGTTGCCAACGCACCATACTTCTATATCATTTGTTAGCTCCAAAATGTGACTCATGAATATAATCGATTATATTAATACGAAATACATGTATCGCCAAGACATACATATTAGCTATATGCTATATTTTTTGCTGTATTTAAATAGTTGCTCTATGAAATCATATGTGCTGGTAACGATTTACTATTTATATAAGCAACAGCCACACATTTAAAACCGAAACCGTGTAACTTTTATATACTCGGTAGTGTCCACACAATTCTGCAAGTAAAAAGTAACAAAATCGTTTTTAAATTGACGTCGTTTGATGATCACAGGACTCAGAGTTACGCGAGTCGCTGCGCGTAGAGGCGGACCCACAACCGTCTCGCAAGACTAGCACTCCGTCCCGGATCCGATCGCTATTCCGCTCCTCCAAAACTGATACCACCGAAGTAAGTATATTTTATGCCGATATTGAATCATACTTAAATATTAGTCTTAGAGAATTGATAAACAATGACTCCAAGATCATTGGCGTATACAGGGTGATTTTGAAATCGTGTAATTCCTTTTAACCACGCATTCTACTGGTGATATAGAATAACCCTGACCATATTTTTATTTAATTAGATTTATTTTTTTTGAAAAATTATTGTTCCGTTTTTTTTATGAAATGGTGTCAGATAGTCATATGTTAACCAACCGAGGCAATTTTAATTTTTTACTAATTAAAATAAAAAAACATATTAATAATTAATGTCGTAAATAATAACGGGCGGTCCTTTTTATTGCCCCTTATTATTTACGACATCAGTTATTGTTATGTTATTATTTTTAAATTAGTAAAATATTAAGATTGTGTCAGGTGGCTAAAATATGACTATTTGAAATCATTTCATGAAAAAAATCTGTACTCTAATTTTGCCGAAACCATTATTCTAATTAAGAAAAAATATGGTCAGGGTTATTCTATATCACCAGTAGAATGCGTGGTTAAAAGGAATTACACGATTTCAAAATCACCCTGTATAGACCAAGGGACTGTGGCAACTCTAAAAATGTCTGGCGCCTGATGTCACAGTATGTGTCGCTGTTATTGGCCTGACCAATAACAGCGACACATACTGATGACACATATCTCTTCAATATATAATACTTTAGATAGGCTAATGTCCAAAATTCCACCAGATTCAGATACTCGTATACGTTCTCGGATATTAGAGATTCAAATTAAGAGCTATGTTTCGATTTCATTATTCATGTCATATAGTTACCATAACCCAAACCATAAAATGCTAAGAAATTTGAAATCTACTCAAACATAAATTAGATTTGAGCGTTTCAAATCTAGCAGTAGCGGTCATTGTCAAATGACAGAAAAAGGATGGACGATAAAAACTGTGACGTAACCGCTATTTAACCGTAGCTGTGCGAAGGAGTTCGACGTTCGAGTTGTACGACCACAATTTTCTCATATTATCTAAATTTACTCGCTTATTTAGCAACTAATTATAGCAAGGTGGCAAGTCATAGCATAACACCTCTATATCCACCCCTAAGGAGAACGATGCTCGGGGCAAACTCAACTATATGCAGAATGTGCAAAACTGAACGAATATAGTGAATGTAGTCGACATTCACCACGACCACGTTAATGTTATCTAACAGTTTATCTTCTATTATATCAGTAGTTATCATATATATATCAGTATATCTTAGCATTCTATCGTCATACAAACGGTCGGAACTCGTGTCATACCTACGCGTCTCGAGGTCTGTAGGCACTTGGTTCGCAACCAGTCACGAATACGCCGCAGCGATGAACGGACGGTGTGATGGTTTTGTAAGCAGTAAGCGTGCAACTTGTTAATATTTGATTGAAAAGTTTGGCGATTAAAAAGAGTGGCTATGAGTTTCTTGCCCGTTCTTCTCATGAGCCCTACACACCCTAGCTTTGCTGAACGTGGCAGTAAATGTAAATTCACAGGAAAAAATTTACGTGTAACTTTGACATTCATAAGTGTTACCTTGTAACCTAATTTGAATAAATTTATTTTGATTTTGATTTTGATTTTGAAATAAGTACAAGGACTTACATAATAATTATGGCAAAGTGCAATTGCAGACAAAAGTATTTTTAATTAAAGTTGTTATACGAATGCGATTTGTTTTATACTTACTATTGAATTTAACAATAAAGCTTTTCGTACGTCTCAGTCGAGGCGTAAACATTTCTCAACCTTAATTATATAAGGTTGTATTTTTATTAAATCTACTAATCAAAAAACATAACATGATTTTTACTGAACATTTCCTATTTTACTCACAACAAATTCCATTTTTTTAAATATTATGTATAATATTTACAATCACTAAGTTTAGTGATTGTAAATATTTCTAGTTAGAAAGAAACTCAAGTAGGTAGGTGGAATTAAAATATGGGCAGCCCTCTCGCGTATTCGCGGCCCGCCTGTAGGTAATTATTTCAAGGACAGAGCCGAATTACAATACTGTTAGATAACATTACCGTGCCACGACAGTTAAAGCAAAATATGTAGAAGTTTTATTGTTAACTGGATTAGGCCCGTGGCTTCGCTCGCGTTAATGTAGATTTATGTTGAGATAGATTTTAGTAGCCTATATGTTATTCTGATGTATAAACAATAATACTGTATAGTTTCATCAAAATCCGATCAGAACTTTTTGCGTCAAAGAGTAACAAACATCCATTGATCCTCACAAACTTGTACATTTATAATATTAGTAGGATTTTAAGTAAATTTATTTATGTAAGGTGATAATGTAATTTGTTTTCATACTTCGACATGTTATTTTAATTAATCAAATATCTTCATATTCATTATTATTATTGTTTTTATTCTAATCAAATCCTTTATTTTATTTTGTTTCCACTTTTAAACTGTATTAATTATCAATATTTATAATGTAAGCGACTTCAAATTATCAAATTGTTTTCCTTAAAATTTTAATCAAATTAATATTATATAATTAAGTAACTAGAGTCGTATCAAATGCATGTGGTGTTAACCTATAATTAATTGTTGCACTGAACTATGTTAGGTACCTTAGTCTATAAGTTCTGATCAATGTATTGGCGTAAACAGTTGTTGGTTGACCTTATAAAATAAATAAATAAAGAATGTACATAATCAAACATATTTGTAAAGATTTATACATCTTGGGGTAATTCTATATCAATGCTGTAAGAATTTTACTAAGTTGTATAATTGTTTGTTTCAGGGAACCCCCCGAAGCAGAAGGCTGAGCAATATTTTTAGAAAGAAGTAGTTGTTTTTTATTTTTCATCTTTTAATTTGAAAATTGTGAAACGAAATTGTTAATAAATAAATTTATTAATTGCTATAGTATATCATAGTTGTTTTATTTAACACAAATGATGTATTTGTTTGATGAGTTTGTCTCTTTACTATGTTTGTAGACTTGAACTTGTTTCTTAAATAACCATTAGGGCTGGTATCACGATCGCAGAGCAATCTGACAGAGGTCCCAGAATACAAAAGGCAAGAGTGGAAACACGGGTGTACTTTTAGTACGAAGTAATGTGACATAACTTCGCCTTTCTAAAATACCATTAAATCTGGTACCTATTTAAGAATCTTTTCAATTTCTGTTCGCCAACTAAATTATTGGGTCTGTCATAACTCTTCGTTCCTAAAATACATTAATCTGAATTTATTCTAGAAAGCTATACAATCCCTATTTACAACTCTGTCCAGTAGATGGCAATATTCTCCTACCCCTATTTCGGCGGACCTCTAAAATCGTGTGTATCTGGATAAAAATTCCATTTTTTAAATCAGCTACGTGCATACAGTGGCTTGGCCTAAATCTCAAAGTACTACTTCTAATCTTTGAGTTATTAGTGTTTGTTTAAGTATCTAGTTAAGATTTTATATATTTCAAGTAATTTTTTTATCTCTAGAATATGTCATTTGACAGATTTAGTGCGGTATATTTAGGACCCTCAATTCATTAATGTCTTTACTGGGGAATCTGCAAAACATCTATTTATCACAAGAAATACATAAATACGCATGTAATAAATTATACTTAGATACTCTGTGAATAAGTTAAAAAGAAATAATGACACAAATGTTAATTATTAAAAATTAAATTAGTCTTTGTTTGACATTTTAAAGTTCTACCGTCGATAATTTAACTACCTAAGTTTAAAGATATAATAAAATATGCTTCAAACCCAGTAACCAGTAATCCAGTGACGATGGATCAGCAACAACATTAACATAGGAAAAATACACGACATGTTATCCTACAAATGAAATAGGCAATATTAAAGTGATCTAGGTACTTATTTCGATATCACAAAACGGAAACAATAATAATATTTACTGCACTATTAAAATTATTGCACCACACAAAACACGGTCGCTTACGACAGTTCAAGCAACAAATATTTACTTAGTCGCTTAAAAAATAGCTTCTATGTACCCTACTGATCAGTCCAAAAAGTAACAAAATCATATCTACCCTACCTAAATGTTCTTCTATAAAAATTGAAAATCATCTTTCTCTTAAAGTATGGCATTTAGAAGAACGGACGAGGGTGCGTTTCCATTGAGGGATAGACATTTGAATTTTGAGCTTTTGAATACGTTAGCTTTTAGTAAAAGTTCTCAAACAATTGTAAATATAACCCCTAGTTTGTAAAAGTAGCCACTTAAAAGTTACAATCGATCAAAGGTGGGTTCGTCAGTCGTGACTGAGAGGCATCCATATCTCTTAACCTTGTAAAATTTACAATTGATAAGAATGACTTCTCTTAGTAAAAGATGTCGGCCTCGATGGCATAGTGGTTAGTGTAACCGACTGCCACGCCTGAGGTCACGGGTTCGATTCCCGCACATTATATTATTATTATTTGTAAAACTAATTATATTAAATATCAAGCTTTTCCGTTCACTGTATAACGAGAACTAGTGTGCAGAAGGTGGTCCCTGAAACGATCACCATAAGTTTCCTTTGAGCGGAGACCACAATGGAATTTAGAATGTTTATATGGTTTTAGCGTTAGCCCCTCAGCTGTCACAGATCATTTTGCAATAATTAGCGAATCTGTTACGCTACACCTGGGTAGTCCCGCGTGATAGCGTGATAAGGTTTTAACGTATTACCAGCCGGCGGGCAGAAGCCAGGTCCGTAGCTGGTAACCGTTAGTGTTATAACGAAACACGCAGACTGATTCAACTGAGAATATATTTACAATTTTTCACCTATCTTATATCCCATTTATTAGTCATGCAAGTAACGCTAATACTAATGTGTACAATAAACATTTTCACCAATCAGCGACAAGTAAACAAAAATCTAACATTTACGAATGATTTCTTGGAAATCTGTTCGCGAGTATAAGAGTAGTGCCACGTATAAAAAGCAGAGGGAAGCTTCGCGCGTCACCAGTTTGAATGTTGATATCGTCGCGGCTAGACGTATGATGCTCCGTTCGATCGCCTTTGCGCGTCGCTTGGTTTCGGCGCGGCTAGTTGTACGATGCTCCGTTCGATTCCAGGTTCCTCGTAAAGTTATATGTTGCCTGTGCGTATATACATACGCCACATCACTCCCGCCTAAGCGAAGCGTATGTTTTGTTTCACCGCGCGGCCGGATCTGGTGACGTACGAATTTCGCGGTGAAGGTGATGACTGTGATGAGGCTGTCCGCATTGGTATGGGTGATGTGTCCGGGGCTGGCGTGTTTGTTAATGTTGTGTTTTCTGGCGAGTCTTCCTCGTTGAGTAGATGGGCTGGCTTCAATCTGTCGATTGAAATTACTGCGGTGCGACGCGGAAGTTGCAGTGAAGTGCTTGGCGTCGGTACTGCGTTGAAGTACTTGATATGGTCCGTTGTATAGTGGTACGAGAGGTCTGCGCACGATGTCGTTGCGCACAAAAACATGCGTACATGTCCCGAGGTCTTTGGGTATGAATGTGTTTGACCTTGACGCTTGCCTTGTTGATGTTGGTGATAATGACGACATTGTTTCAGTCAGCTGACGGACAAATTCCGCATCTTCAATGTTCGGCTTGGTAGGCGCGAAGAAATCAGATGGGACGCGTAACGTAGATCCGTATGTCATCAGGGCCGGGCTGACGGTTGAGTCTTCACGTAGGGCGGTGCGAAGTCCTAGTAATACTGTAGGTAATTCATTGATCCATCTGTAATCGGTTGCTCTTGCCATCAGTGCCGCTTTAAGAGATCGATGTCATCGTTCGATTTTTCCATTAGCTTGCGGGTGAAATGCAGTAGTACGTATTCGAGTGACGCCTATTTTATTCATTAAAGCTTGAAATAAAGACGATTCGAACTGTCTCCCTTGGTCTGTAGTAAGTCGTAGAGGACATCCAAACCGCGATATCCATCCCTTCGCGATCGTTTCGGCGGTAACGTCACGAGTAGGTATCTATTACCTCTGGCCAGTTAGTGCAGCGGTCAATCATAGTAACTAAGTATCTACAGTCATCTGATGGTGGGAGTGGCCCAACTATGTCTACGTGCAGGTGTTCAAAACGAGATGATTGTTGAAACTCACCGAGCGGGCTAATGACGTGTCGATGAGCTTTCGCTCGTTGACAGCTGATGCACGCCTTGGCCCATATACCTACGTCTTTGTTTATAGATGGCCAGAAAAACTTTGTCGTCATTATTCTTCTTGTTGAACGAACGCCGGGGTGACTTAGTTCGTGTTGTGCTTTGAAGGCTGCGACACGATAAGGCAATGGTAGGTATGGTCGAATGTTCGCTGTCGATGTTTCGCACCAAATAGGCCGTTTGACTCCCGGTAGGTTTACGCGGGAAAACTTCAGTCTGGGGTTATTCATGCAAACACGTAGCTCGGCGTCCGTTTCTTGTTCTTGAGATAACTTATCGTAGTCCATCGTTGCGTTGAGTAGTTCGATTTCTGTGATACGTGATAACGCGTCAGCGGCTTCATTCTTATCACCGTGAATGTATTTGATGTTAGTGCAGTATTGGCTTATAAAATGCAATTGTCGTTCTCGACGCGGTGTGTCATTGTTACTCGGCGTTCTTGTTAGAGCGTACGTCAATGGTTTGTGATCCGTACATATGGTGAGTTCGTTGCCCTCTATCAGTCGGCGTAGGTTTTTAACAGCTGTATACATTGCTAGAAGTTCGCGATCGTATACACTGTATCTTCTCTGCGTCTAGCTCATTGTTTTTGAGTAAAAGGCGAGTGGTTTCTACACGTTGTCTATTTTTTGTTGTAGGACTGCGCCGAGGCTAGTGTCAGACGCGTCGGTGAGTAAGCATAACGGAGCGTTAGGTATCGGGTGCGATAATATAGTAGCCTCGAGAATGCTTTGTCGGCATCGTTCGAAGGCTGTTTCAGCTTCATGTGTCCATTGGATAGGTGTTTTGTCGTTTTTCTTGCTATTGTGTAGATACTTGTTAAGTAAATTTTGGTATTCGGCTTGATGGGGTAGGCAGCTACGGTAGAAGTTGATCATGCCTAAAAATCTTCTTAACTCTTGCACTGTAGTTGGTTTGGGAAACGTAAGTATGGCTTGAATGCGTTCTTCTGTGGGTTTGATTCCGTCCGGTGTAACTTCATAACCGAGGAACTGTATTTTGTCTTTGCCGAACTCACATTTATCAATGTTTAGAGTGACGCCGTAGTTGTCGAGTCGTTCGAGAACTTTTTGTAAGTGACGCTTGTGATCCTCTGGGTTTTCTGAGTGCACTAGTAAATCATCGACGAAACAGAATACGTTGTCGTCGAGCCCTCGTAGTACTTCGTGCATGAAACGTTGAAATGTTTGACCGGAATTGCGTAAGCCGAACGTCATACAGTTGAACTCGAAGAGGCCGAAGGGAGTTATTATGGCAGTCTTCACAGCATCTTCTTTTTCAATAGGTATCCAGAAGTACGCCATTTTGAGATCTAGTTTAGAAAAGATTTTTTTCCATGTAGCTGGTACGTAAAATCTTGAATTCTCGGAATAGGGTAGCGATCGGGTACTGTAACGGCATTCAATCTTCTATAGTCGCCACACACGCGTAGCGAACAATCCTTTTTCTTAACGACGTGAAGCGGGCTGGCCCATGGACTGTTTGACGGTTTACAGATTCCCATAGAATAGAATAGAATAGAATTTATTTGCTAGAAACATCGTACAAAGGTGTTACATATATTTTAGATCGACATGTTTCGCCAGCACAGCGGCATGCAAATCTTATTATTTTAATCATTATTACATTACGTTAATAACAAATCTAATGAAATTAAACAGTCACAAGAAAACTATATATATATATATTAGTAAACGACTAAGAAAACACATAATTGACAACATCAATTGATAATTCTTACTTATGCTTATACTTCAGGGCAAAGTCGAGACTAAAATATTTGCACGGATACTTTACAAAATACTCATTAATAGAATAAAAACTTTCCTGCAACAACCATTTTCTTAATTCAATACAGAATTTTCTAAAAGGCAGTTGAGTAATTATCTTTGGCAAGGCATTGTATATCAAAGGAGCCATATAGACGCAGCTGTGCCGAAAAAGTTCTAACTTAGGAGCAGGTATATCAAATTCTAATTGGGTGACTTTTCTCTTATTCGTGTTATTTTTTGCTTCGAATAAAGTACGATAGCATCTTAAAAATTTTGCCACCTCATAAAAATATATGCAGGGTACAGTTAAGAGGTTTTGTGATTTAAAAATAGGTCTACATGAGTCAGACCACTCTAAATTATAAATCGTACGAATGCACTTTTTTTGAGCAATGAAAATTTTGTCTATCTCGGATGAATTGCCCCAAACAACTATACCATAACGAATTACCGAGCAGATGTAAGCGTGATACACCATTAAGGAAGTTTGCCTAGATGTAACATCTTTAATTTTCCTTAAAGCAAACACAAATTAGTTGATCTTCTTACAAATATTATCGATATGATTGCTCCAAGTGAAATGAGCGTCAAGTGTTATACCCAAAAATTTCGCACTAGATACTTGATCAATATTTATATCATTATATCCAATATTAAGATATACAGGTTGACTTTTCCATGTTTTAAAATGTAATAATTTTGTTTTCGTGATATTTAATTTAAGTCTATTGATATCTAGCCATTTGATTATATCTGTGAGGGCTTGATTTACTTAATTTTCATAGTTTTCTAGCTCTTTACATTTTATAATAATTGTAGTGTCATCAGCAAATAGAATACGTTGATGATTAACAGATTGCGGTAAGTCGTTGATATAAAGAAGGAACAGTAATGGCCCTAAAATACTACCTTGCGGTACAACACAGTTGTTCATTCTCGGTTCAGAGTCAAAATGTTCTAAACTATTTGTTAATTCGTTATATTTTAATATTCTTGTTATCTGACTTCTGTTGTGCAGATATCAGTGTAACCACTCTTTAGCTGGACCTCTAATACCGTATCTTTCAAACTTTTTTATAAGTCTCACGTGTTCTACTAGATCGAATGCCTTACTCAGGTCTAGAAAAAGTGCACAGGAAGGATTTTTTTGGTTAATATTGTCCATGACCGCCTTAACTAATGTATAAATTGCTAGTGTAGTTGATTTATTTTGCCTGAAGCCATATTGCTGACTGACAAAAATATTGTTTTTATCTAGAAATTTAAGCAGCTGTCTGTACATAACCTTCTCAAATATTTTTGAAATAATGGGCGTGATTGCTATTGGTCTGTAGTTATCAACATCTGATTTTGACCCCTTTTTATAAATAGGTTTTATCAAAGAATATTTCAACCTATGAGAGAAACACCCCTGTTCCAATGATAGATTTGTGATATATGCTAAAGGTACTGCAATATACGCTGATATATGTTTAAGTAGATCAGTATTGATATTATCATAACCAACTGATTTTGAATTTTTTAGCGACATGATGATATGATAGATTTCTGTCTCATCAGTGGGTTCTATAAATATACTCTTATCGTACGCTTCTATATTATGGATGTCAATATTGTTATTAATACATGTCGGAAAAGAAATATTATTAGGAATGTCAATATAATGATTATTAAATTTATTTGCTATGTCAAGTCCAGCGGTTAGTGTAATATTATTGTCTATAATTTTATTGATAAATTCCCTACCTGGTTCACTACCTAGATTACGTCTAACGATATCCCACGTGGCCTTAACCTTATTTTTCGAGGAGTCTATATACTTTTGGTTACACAAGGCCTGTAATTTATTCATACATTTTCTCAACAATTTAGAATATATTTTATATTTGTCCCTATTTTTGTTATTTTTGTTTAGGTAATATTTATGCCGTAGTGTTCTTTTAGTTTTACAGCTATTTTTTATTCCTTTTGTTATCCATTTTGATGTATCAGTTCTATTTTCTTATTAATTCTAATTCTTGGAAAGCATAAACTATATATACTAACTATATATCAAAATCTCGTGAAATTTGTCAAAAGCTTCATTGCTATCATTCGAATCATAGATTTCATTGAAACTTAAACATTTTACGGATTTTACATACTTATTAACGTTATCCTTGTTTAAATCATTAATCAGCATAAACTGGTGCGTTATTTTATTTTTAATTTGGTTTTCAAAAGTAACAATTTGAGCTGTATTATGATCAGACAGATGACAGTCATATGTTTTCCCGGATGCATTGGCAACATGCCCGATAATGTTGTCAATGCATTTGTCAAGTCTTGTTGGCGTACGTATATAATACTGCATTCCATTATTAACAATCAACTCTTTAAAGGTTGTACTATTTTTCTTGGTTGCTAATAAATCGATATTAAAGTCCCTACAAATTAGGATGTTACGTTTTTTGTGCTGAAGCCTCACCAATATGTTAGAAAATGTTTAAAGAAAATGTTGACATCTGAATCTGGGGTTCTGTATACACAAATTATAATCAAATTTATTTGCTTAATTTCTATGCCACATACTTCGAAATGTTTTTCTACAGCAAATTCCTTTAGTAAGTCTAATTCAGAACTTTCATAACCATCTTTGCACAATATGCATTGTTTCGGGCAGAAACAAGGAGATAAAATAAAATCGTTGATCCTTAAAATACTTGTATTTTCTATAAAATTTATCTGTTTAGTTGGCGTGTTCGAATGCAAGGCGTTAAGTGTTTTTTGTGTGCTGTTACGTATGCGCGTGGCCTGTGAGGAATTATGTCATTGGTTAAAACAAATATGTTGTGATGTGTAAGTGTTTTGATTGGTGGAAGTTATACAAAGCAAATTAGATGTTAATGTAATAGTGTAAGGGTCATGTTTCTATTACTATTTACGGAGCGGCGCGAACATCTTCCCGGCTCTTGAAAGCTACCACAAAGCTTTCAAGTTTAGTTGTCGAGAGGCAGCAAACATAAGCGATTGAGAGCCCGGCGAATGGTTCCGTTGGCGGTTTTTATGTCCGCGACGCGCGGGATTCCATCTGGCCCAGGGAATATTCCGGTGACTCGTCCCAAGCGCCAACATAATGGTGGAGACTCATCCTTGATAAGCACCAAGTCGTCTAGGTTTAAATCTTGACCTTTCAATCGCCATTTGGTGCGATGTTGCAATTCGGATATATATTCGCTTGACCATCGTTTCCAAAAATGTTGGCGAATTTGCTCAATGCGCTGGAATCTGTTGCGAAGCGGAGTGCTGTCAGTGCTGTAGTTCGCAGTAGGCAGAGATGTAAGGGGTCTGAAAATCAAGAAGTGACCCGGTGTGAGCGGTTGTAGGTCGTTAGATGAAGGACTCAGGGGACATAAGGGTCGGCTATTGAGGATAGCTTCAACTTGTGTAAAAAGGGAAGACAGTTCCTCAAACGTGAAATGAGTCATTCCTAATATTCGTCGGATGTGAAATTTGGCTGATTTGACACCTGCCTCAGCTAGGCCGTTGAAATGAGGAGCGTACGCGGGAGAAAATTTAAATTTAATACTACGTTGAGCTGCAAAGTCACAAATGGAGTCGATATTATTTTTTAAAAAATCCTTTATCTCCCTAGCTGCAGCCACATAATTTTTACCGTTATCGCAGTATATGACTTTAGGTCTACCTCTGCGTGCAATAAAGCGATTAAGGGTTAAAATGAATGCGTCTTTGCTCAACTCACTTACGGCTTCCAGATGCATACACTTAAATCTAAAACAAATAAAGATGCACAAATAACATTTGGTTATTTTGCATCCACGGCCTTTTCGGTCCGTGATAAAAAATGGACCAGCAAAATCAGTAGCACAAGTAATAAAAGGGTAATCCTCTTCGACGCGGTCGGGGGGCAATTGACCCATAATATTAACCATGCCATTGCCTGCCAATCGACGGCATTTGAAGCAGTGCCGATAGACGTCTCGTGCAAGCTTGCGGCCTCCTATAGGCCAATACTGATCACGAATACTGGTGTACAATAATTGGGGCGCAGCGTGTAACAAACGTAAGTGTTCATGCTCAAACAATAATTTGGTTAAGTGATGCTTGCTTCTTAATAAGATGGGGTGCCGTTTATCATAAGGATGATTTGAAGCATCGATTCTACCCCCGACACGAATTAACCCTTCCTTGTCAATAAATATATTAAATTGTATTAAATTAGATTTACTAGGCAATGGTTTCTTATCCTTTAAGCATTCTATTTCTATTGGAAATGATTCCAACTGAGCAGTTCTAATGAGTTGATTTAAAGCCTTTTGAAGCTCATCTACTGATAATATACCGAAAAATTTATTATGCGGATTTTTAAAATTATAAATTGATCTGAGAACCCAAGCTACCACTCTCTGTGCCCTGAGTAGCCTTGAGAACCTGGTAATGTCTATAAATGATACCGTAGGTGAAGGCGCCGCTATCAATAATCATTGCTTTCAATTCGGGAAGCTCGACAGCCTGAAACTCTGAACTTGGCCATAAACCTTCATCCAGTTCAAGAAAGGCAGGGCCATGCCACCAGAGGCTACACTTACTAACATTTTGGGGATCTACTCCACGCGAACACATGTCAGCTGGATTCTCTGCTGTTGGCACATACCGCCAGCTTTCGGGGTTAGACAGCTCTGTAATAGCGGCTACTCTATTGGCAACAAAAGTCTTGGTCTTGCTAGCTGATTGTATCCAACATAAAGCTACCTTTGAGTCTGACCAATACACGTGACGATCTACCTTACAGCGTAGAGCTTGAGTGACAACCGCGCTAACTTGACATCCTAACAATGCGCTACAAAGCTCAAGTCGGGGAATAGTTGTCGTTTTAAGGGGTGCAACGCGGGCCTTGGCGCACAATAAACTTACTTGCAATTTCCCGGTAGCATCAATCGACTTGAGATAAATGCACGCACCGTAAGCACTTTGAGACGCGTCACAAAAGGTATGCATTTCGATGTACTTGGGTTCATTGATAAGAACATGTCTTGGTAATTGAAGTGTAGAAAGTAAATTTAAACCTTTTGTAAATTTAAGCCACGAGTTTTTAATATTTAAAGGTACTTCTTCGTCCCAATCTAAATTTAGTGACCATACATTTTGTAAAAGAATTTTAGGCCTTATTGTAAACAAAGCTAGGAGCCCGAGTGGGTCAAAAATTTTGAAAGTCGAGGATAACATAGACCTCTTAGTTAATTTATCTGTTGGCTTATAGTCTATTTGAAATTGCAACATATCTAATTTTGCGGACCAGTCTATACCTAAAATGCTAGTGGCATTACTTATAATAAGATCATCCTCTGCGGGTGAAGAACAACACTCAATCAGAGAGGACAAGTTTGATCTATATTTTCGGAGATAAAAACCCCCTTTGGCGAGCTCCTCTGACACTTGACGCTGAATGCACTTCAAAGTTTCTTCATCGTCCGCTCCAGTTAATAAATCATCACAATAAAAATCATTTTGGATTATCGATTTTATTTTCTGGTCAGTACATTCATCACCAAGTTGCCAAATACACCTAGTAGCAAGAAAACTAGCACTTGCAAAACCGTAGGTAACCGTGCTCAACCTTAAAGTGCGTAAAGGCTCGTTTTCATTGTCACGCCATAGAATGAGTTGCATGTCCCTATCCGTCTCCCTTATAAGAACTTGGCGGTACATTTTTTCAATGTCTCCTGAGAGTATATATTTATATTGACGAAAACGAATAAGAATATTGAATAAGGAATCCTGTATGACAGGTCCTACCATTTGCAAGTCGTTTATTGAGAATCCAGAGGTAGTGGGAGCGGAAGCATCAAAAACAACACGGAGTTTTGTTGACTCACTTTTAGCCCTGATAACAGGATGGTGAGGAAGAAAATAGGAATTGACAGGTTTGTGAAGTGGAGATTCCGATAGATGGCCGAGTTTACCGTACTCGTGAATGAAATCAACATATAACCTTTTGAGTTCTGGCTGTTTTCTGAAACGTGCTTCGAGGCTCAAAAACCTTTTCTTTGCCAAAGTATAAGAGTCACCTAAGCAGTCCCTCTCAGAATGCAAAGGAAGACCAACGCAGAATCGACCATTTTCCAACCTATAGGTATTTGAGAGATAGTGCTGTTCGCAAAGTTTTTCTTCTTTGGATAAAGGATGAACTTGTGGGACATTTTCCAGCTCCCAAAATCTTTGCAGTTCATCCTTGATATTAGATGAGTCAGATTGGTTAAAAAGAAAATTACAGTGTGTAATTTGATTGGATAGTTTTGAATTAGATTGTGGTAAAGTAGGCAGCGGCCCAGCAATGAGCCACCCTAATTTGGAACTCCGAAGAATAGGCCTATTAGTACCTAAAGAGTGCTGAGAGGAACCTATCAAATCCCAAAATAAATCAGCACCAATAAGCATATCAATAGAAGATGACTCAAAAAATGTAGGGTCCGCTAGTTGAAATTTAGTAAGATCAAACTGACTGACATCTAGTGTGACCTTGGGCAATTTATCTGATATTTTTGGAATTACTAGGCATGTCAAACTGACATTAAATGGGTCGGTTAATGATTGAAAATGAAGTGCACAACGCTTTGTCTTTTTTGCTAATGGAGTGTCTGACAATCCTATTACGTTGATATTTGTAGACCGTGGAGCCAAGTTTAACATACTTTGTACTCGTTCAGTAATAAATGTAGACTGACTGCCGCTGTCAAGCAAGGCTCGTGCTATTATCATTTGATTGTTATCAGGATTCTTTAGCTGAACCTGAGCAGTGCTCAGAAGTACCTCTGAATTAGAACTAGTAGTAATAGCAGCTAAGTTTTGTGATAAAGTTGAGCTAGCACTAGAAGGTTTGTTAGCTTCTGAGACATGCAATAACGTATTGTGCTTTTGCTTGCAAGAACGGCAAGAACCCGGCAGCCTACAGCTTTGAACTTTGTGACCGGGCCTTAAGCAATTTTCACATAAATTTAGTTTCAACACTAGAGCAATCCTTTCCTCAGAAATTTTGTTTTTAAATGAGTTGCATTCATAAAGGCGATGTGTACCTTTACATAACAAACATTGAATATTAGGCGACGACGAGTTGCGCTCAGTCGTCAAGGCAAATGATTTGGTTTGAGCTTTAGATTGGGATGACGTGGCTAACATTCTAGGTTTGTCTTGCCTTTGCCTACTGACAGTCTCTAAGACATTTGCACGATTTTTTAAGAAATCAAAAAAATTTTCTAATATAGGTATATCTGGTAGAGTATTCCTAGCCTCCTCCCATTTATAACACGTATTGCTATCCAATTTAGCTGTCACCATATAAATTAAAAGGACATCCCATTGCTCGACAGGCAAACCTAAAGTGCGAAGAGCCCGTAAATTTTTATTTACGTGATCAACTATAAAACGAAGCGACTTGTCGGTCTCTCGTACTGTTTCAATGCTGAACAATGCCTTTAGATGATTATTAATTAACTGCCTTTTATTATCAAAACGCTTACAAAGTAGTTGCCAAGCCTCTGAGTAATTAGCCTCAGACACTTCTAAATTGCAAAGAACACGGGCAGCTTCACCCTCTAAATACGAGAGAAGATAATGAAACTTATGAATATTTTTTATTTTTCGTTTTCATGTACTAGGGAGATAAAAGTTTCCCTAAATTCGAGCCATTTAAAATATGTGCCATCAAAAGTGGGGATTTTTATGACAGGTAATTTAAAACCTAATCCACCACAATTAGCATGATTACATTGAGAAACACTAGAATTTACATTACAAGATGAAAACTGTTCTTTATGGGTCGAATTAGATTCTATAAAATTTTGAGCAAGAGAAATGTAGCTATCAAACTCCTGTTCAAAAGTGTCGCGAATGTTTAATTCCTCGGTTTGGTTACATCCTTCACAAATCTCCAATTGACTTTGCACCTCATCGAATTCACTTAGTAAGGCTTGTATTCTCGATAACTTTAACGAAAGCTTACTTATGTCTAACGGTGTAATGTTTTCTAAAACAGAAATATCGTCTAAATAATTCTTAAACTTCGTTAAACGACCTTTTATATTGCTACGCTTAGTTTTTAATTGTTTAGGCTCAGCCATAACGCTGAATTATCGAGAAACAAGCAACAAAGATGTGAACAAATAATAAAAATAATAGTTACGATACGCTCCTCACTTCAAGTCGACAGCTGATCGGCGCGGAGTTGCAGCTCGCCTTATCAGCAGACGCAAGCGCAGACAACAAACGTCGCGTCGATGACGTGCGGCCGGTCCGCGATGTATGTATTTCGCTGTAAATGCAAAGATGCGCACGCTGATTACTCAGTTATATACATTTGGTTCCATGTGAAGTTTACGTTTGGAATAGCTTATTAATATGTAGTTATTAATTTAATTTTACTGAAGACCAAAGGCTCGCTAAATACCTAGTTATGAATGTGAAATAAACAAAACAATTTTAAAACAACTAAAAGAATAACTGATTGTGTATATGCGTAGGAAAGTTGGCTAATGTTGACTATAGGACACAAACTGTAGTCACAATTTAAGATGGATGACTTGCATATCACATCTTAATTATGCACTATTAATAGTTGGGTAAGTATAAACTTTTATGCCTCGTTTACGTTAATTAAAAGATGAAATGTTATGAAATCTTAGAATGTCTTGTATTAAGCACTAAAACCTAAATGCATCCGGTAACAAAATCTAGATAAAGGTTAGACTAGAACATTTAAGAAACCGAAAATCACAATTTACACAAGTCAAAGAGGAGTGAACTTAGGAAATAGTCAGGAACGGGCTCACTTGATTTAGGGCAGGCTTGTAAATGGACTTTGAGAAGTGCTGATGAAGACTGCGGCGTGGATCCGGCGCCGCCTGGCACGACCTGGAGATGCTAGTGAATGGCGGTCTGGCTGCACGTTGTAGGCACCTAGGCGCAGCTGATTGCCGTGGTATTTGCCCAGGAATCTAGGCGCTGCACGGTGTCCTCGTGGCGATGACCCCTTCTTCCACTCGCGTGCACTGGTAACTTGTTGTGTTTGGAGACTTCGGTGTCCTGTCACGGTCGCCAATTTGTTTCGGGCAGAAACAAGGAGATAAAATAAAATCGTTGATCCTTAAAATACTTGTATTTTCTATAAAATTTATCTGTTTAGTTGGCGTGTTCGAATGCAAGGCGTTAAGTGTTTTTTGTGTGCTGTTACGTATGCGCGTGGCCTGTGAGGAATTATGTCATTGGTTAAAACAAATATGTTGTGAGGTGTAAGTGTTTTGATTGGTGGAAGTTATACAAAGCAAATTAGATGTTAATGTAATAGTGTAAGGGTCATGTTTCTATTACTATTTACGGAGCGGCGCGAACATGCATGTACCTCCACGCCGTTGTTCTAGTCGTGTATAAATTGCCGCAAGATAAAATTTATTTAAGTTAAGATAAATTTCTTCGCCTTTTTTTATAAAATGTTCACTCAGACAGACCACACCTACATTCTTGTTTAAATCATGCAACTCTAGTAAGATTACTTCCATTTCCTGAATTTTGTTTAAAATACCAGCGATATTCTGATGTAGTATAGCGAAAGATTTAGTTGCGAAAAAATGTTTGCTGAGGCATTTCCAATTTATTAGAGGCTACCTTAATCGATTTATTTTTAGCCAATATATCAAAATAGTAAGGGATTGTACCTTTAGCAGGTTTAACATCATTAAAATTAGTTTTTTTTTCGAATTTAACAGATTGATGTTTATTGTTCGGTTTGAAGTAAAAAGGTATTGTGCCTTTTTTGTCTCAGCGCTATTTTTAATAGTACAAAGATTTTGAAAATTATGCGTCGTATTGTATAGAATGTCTGAACCATTATGATGATTGTGGTTGTTGTAGGAAAGAAATTTATGTCTATATTCATTAACATTAATGTGATAAATTATATGTCTAGAGATATCTATCGTCTCAATAAATGTACAATTAGTAAAATTACTAGCTAGCAGCTTTAATTAATTATTTAATTTCCATTCATTAAGTGCTCTATTATGAAAAACGTTGACTATAAACACATTGCATCTCTTTAAGTAGTGTAAAACTACAGATATTTCTGACAAAATCTCTAATGGATTGAAGTCATTACTATTATTACATTATCATTTTCTGATATAGTTTTAGACATGTTACAACAATCTACAAGTACATCTTTAGTTTTAGCATATGGTTTCGTTATGGATTGTATACAACAGACTTGCGTTATAAGTGTATTTTTATTTTTTATTAGAGACTGAACAACGCCCTTGCCTTGATTATCGGATAGTAAAAAGATTTTCCCATATTCTTTGTCCATTTCCATTGTAGGCTCTTTCAGAACAGTTGAATGGCATAGATAGTCTTTTGAGTTGTCTTCCAAACTACTGCTATTTGCATTGATAACTTTCTTATTAATATCGACAACCTTAGGAGTAATAGTATTATTCCCTGATTTTACTGGAGACATATTCAGAGGATAGAATTTTGGAGTGTGACATTCTAAGTCAAGGTTTAATATCCGTGCCAAGAATTTAGACTTTAAGACGTTCAATCTTCTATTAGATCTATTTAAATTACTAGATGATGTTTCTAATTTTCGTGTGCTGAAATTAGTGCTTAAGCCAGTACACATTTTCTTGAGCCGTTCGTTTTTCTGTTCTTCCACATCTAATTTTTGCTTTAGCGTCGAATTTTCTAAAGTTAATGTTTCAATTTCTGCGTGTGCGCTTAATAATTGTACTTTTAATCCTTCGATGGAATATTGCAGTTCCAATACTTCGTCACTCTTGACACGTGTAGATAAATCCATCATGCTCTTAACACTTAAGTTCAAGAAAGATGCATCCAGCGATTCAAGAGATTCATTGGAGAGTGATTTCATTACACGGCGGTTTCTCAAAGTAATATTGTTAGACTCCATTTTCAATAATATAAATCACCCGAGTGTCCAGTCTTATAGTTTTATGTCAAGTGAATATGCAGCTTTATTATAGTAGGCAGCGTGAATGTACAGCTTTATTATAGTAAGCGGCGTGAACGCGCAGCTTTATAAAGTGACACTGCCACACATCTTATATCAGTGTCGAGCTGGAACGCGCCCGGTGCAAATAATGTTGGCAGCATTGAGTATAGCGCGATAGATATTTGTTTGAGTAATGACAACGGATTTATGTGCAATAACTTATATTTGACACAAATATTAGTTCACTATATGCCTAAATGATATCACTTCTTAAGACCATTCGCTACTATTCGCCGTAATCAAGTTTGGTACTCACAATTAATAGTTATTGTCACAAACATTATGCACTTTGATTATGCAGTTTTAGCCGTTGTGAAGTGGTATTGGTTCTCGTAAATAGTCCATCTCCATCATCTTCTCAAATTCTAGCTTCGCAGCTTTGTATTTATCGGGCGGCAGGGGGCGCGGCCTTGAATAGATTGGTTGGCATCAGTGTTCCCAACTACCTACACTGTAATAGTGGTAAAAACACTGTATTTTCAGACAATTTACCACCTACTGTAGACACATCACTATTACACTGTAATTTGACGCCAGCAGATTCATATTTTATATTAGATGAAAATTTTACAGTAGATATGATTTTACGAATAATAACGTTTATAAAATAAATTATATCAATGTTTTATATTACGTCTGGTAACATTATCTTAACGGGAAATCCTCTTTGTTTATAACCTGAACTTTGCAATGATCGGCAAATGGAAATACGGCTAAATAATATAGATATGCATAGTGTAATGTTACGATAGGAATTGTGATATATTAATTTGGTTAGGCTACCACAGTATTTTGTTCTAATGCATGTAACGTTTTCTTTGGTATATCTAAGTAAATGACATCAAAAGCAAGAAGCGCAATAAGTTATTGACAAAATCAATAAAAGGGAATCTTTTAAGTGAGCAGGCTGTTCGCAGAAACGGGACAACGTGTATCAATTTTGAACCCACAAAAAATGCTGGATGGTTTTAATACTTCTATATATCAAAATGAAGATGAAATTGTTACATTATCTGATTCTGAATAAATATTTTCGTTATTAAAAGTATTTGTTCAATTATTTCACACTAATTTTACCACATTTTCTATAAAGCTAACCACACATTTTGTATAAATCTACTGTATTTTAACCATAGAAACACTGTTACTATATTTTTGGGAACACTGGTTGGCATGTTGTTTCTATACGATGAGTTACGTTGTGCTTAGTCGGAGTTTTGAGTGACATGGGTCGCAGTACGTCGGGATATTCTTTCAAGATGTCGTGGTAGGGGTGATGGTGGCTGATAATAACGTATAGGTACGGCTTCCTCGGTGCTATGTATTTTGATGGTGTGAACGCTAAGGTCGGTAATGCGATCGATGAGTTTTCTTTGATGTAGATCGACAAGTAATTTGTGCTTCGCTAAGAAATCTGCGCCTAGTATTGATATTTTCACGTCGGCCACGGTAAATGTCCATTTAAAGCTTCTGCGTATACCTAGGTTGAGTTCGAGTGTGCCCTCACCGTAGGCACGTATCTCTGTACCGTTCGCAGCAAACAGTTTGTAGGTACTTTCAATCGGCTTCACGTGTTTCTTATTTCTTGCGGCTAATACGGATATGTCGGCACCCGTGTCGACTAGAAACTTCTCTCTGTTGTTAAGATCGATAACGCAGAGGCGGTAGCTTGGTTTGCTAACATCGACGCCCGCCGTAGTCGATTTATTGTCTAGTTTTCCTGCTTCTTTTTTGCGCACGGTGATTCGCATCTACGGGCTTCATCTCCATAGCGCAGGTGGTAATAACACAGCCAGTCGGGATCGCCGGGTTGGCGGTTTGAGCGGGCACGGTATCTAGAGTTCGATCGCGATCGGTTGTTGCTATGCGAACGAGTGGCGCCATACCGATACGACGCATGTTGTTGATTGGTTCGAATCTCGGCGATCTCCAGCGTTAGTTTTTTATTTGTTTATATAATAGGTGGAACTGTAGATTTTCTGTAGTTGGGTGAGTTGGGCAATGTAAACACGACGGGCTTGATGTTTGCGCCGGCGTAGGGGTTGTAGTGTGGACTGCGGCGACTGTTGCGGGTTCGAAATGTTCAACCATTTTGTCGGCCATCACAGCTAAACATTCTAGTGACGATTCGGTGTTCACGGAGAGTACGGCGCGGACTTGTGTGGATAATTGGTTGAGCCATATAACCTTTAGAGCTTCGTCGGTTAGTAATTTACCGCTCAAATCGCGTACCGCTCAAATCATTTTACGTAATAACTGGCTAGGTTTCATGTCGCCGAGTTCTAGGCCGCAGAGTAATTTCTGTAGCTGACGATGGTCTGATTCTTGGTACGTCGATATCAGTCTGTTCTTTAGCGTAATGTACTTGTTGGTCGATGGCGGGTTTAATATGATGTCGCCGATTTCTTCGAGGTCGCTACAGCCTAGCAACGGGACGACGAGGTTGAATTTCTGTTCTTCTTACGATCTTGCTGGCGGCGACGGCGGCTTCAAACTGTGCGAACCACAGTCGTGGGTTTTGACGCCAGAATGGTGGTAGACGTGCAGGCAGTGAGATTGTAGCGACATCACCGTAGAGAGGGGTCGTTACTTGCTTGTCGGTGAATTCTTCAGCTTTTTCTTTTGCCATGACGATAAGGTAGCGTGTTCGTACGTCTAGATTTGGCCGAAAACCAACAGATGTTGGGTGTCGGTTCAGTGAACCGATATTACAACAGCACTAGAACGATGAGAGGTCAGGGGTCACCAATTTAACGCGTTACCAGCCGGCGGGCAGAAGCCAGGTCCGTAGCTGGTAACCGTTAGGGTTATAATGAAACACGCAGACTGATTCAACTGAGAATATATTTACAATTGTTCACCTATCTTATATCCCATTTATTAGTCATGCAAGTAACGCTAACACTAATGTGTACAATAAACATTTTCACCAATCAGCGACAAGTAAACAAAAATCTAACATTTACGAATGATTTCTTGGAAATCTGTTCGCGAGTATAAAAGTAGTGCCACGTATAAAAAGCAGAGGGAAGCTTCGCGCGTCACTAGTTTGAATGTTGATATCGGCGCGGCTAGTTGTACGATGCTCCGTTCGATTCCAGGTTCCTCGTAAAGTTATATGTTGCCTGTGCGTATATACATACGCCACAGGGTCATTAAAACGAAGATATCCCGAAACTTTTGTATAGGAATTGTATATAAACTTTATATCGTTAGAATCGACATGAAATAAGCAGTTCTTACTCAACTAGAACAGAAAAGCTTTGAATTGAAATATATTCTTAAATCTAATTTGAATCTAGTGTAAGCTCATTTTGCCTAGATGATCGTACGTACATCTAGATGATCGTACATACATAAGTAGTTAAAATTGAATAAATAAACCACTCATACATATGTTATTTCTATTCTATTTACATTAACACATTCATAACAATACGATCCAACATAAACAACAGCAATTTACGTAGCATACGGAAGTTAAATAGACCAATGATACAGTCTATCCTTTAGTAGTTAAATAATCATGCAAGCATAAAGCATCCTCGCGTCTTAACAAGTTATACGTGTTACACATTAGCTCCGTTAGTAAAATAGAAAAAGTGGACAAAAAGTGACTTTTAAAGAACAAAACTTATACCAGAAGATACAGGAAGTGACGCTCTATAGAACAGTGTAAAATATCACGTTAACTCTTAGTGCAATAAAGTGGAAAAACGTTATAAAGTGCAGTACAAAACTGTTAAAATTCAAATATTCATAAACATCGAATATTGGTAACAATAGATTGGACTTTGACCCCATTAGCGACTGTGCACAACACATACCTAACCTTTGTTAAAGCAAACCAAATTACCATACAACTACTATTTTCAACCCAACATCTGTAGTGAGCGTGGTGCCTACAAGCTAACGTTGGCCTTGCGATATTGCATCCGCGCGTTCGAGCCTAAGAAGAGATATTTTCTTTTTGAACTTTATTTTATATATATATTTTTTTTTTGAACGTGAAGTATCTATCCTACTTTGCTACCACCAAATTATAAAATAAGACAACGTCTTTTATTTTCTGTTATTATTATTGAGTTATTATCACACCATTATCGCTACCATGCCGCTAAAACGCACTCCTCCGACCACTCCGATGACATCTATTACGACTCAGTCAGATACGGACATTCCTCGTGCTGTAGATGAGGACACGAAGAACATAACAACCCGCCACAAACGGCCGAGAACAGACTGCTCACCCCCTTCAAGTAACGTCACACGTTCAGATATACAAGCCCTGATACGTGAGGAAATGCGCTCGGTTATGATCGAATTTATGGATGAAATGAGAAACACCTTGAATTCACAGCTTCATGAACTGCGAGATGAACTGAGTGAATATAAGGACTCCCTTAATTTTCTGAGTGCACAGTACGATACAATAAAAGATCAAATGAATACTACCCGTCTCGAGATGATCAAGATAAAGGGTGAAAATGAGTCGCTGCGGTCTGAGATTGTTACCCTCACCAGTCGAGTTAGACAAATGGATCAGATGTCTAGGTCAGCTAACTTAGAACTTCAGTGCGTACCAGAGCACAGAGCTGAGAATCTGGTTAGCATCGTGAAACAACTTGGCCGTGTTGTGAAGTACCCAATTGAAGATCGCGATATATGCTACTGTTCCCGTGTCGCCAAGTCGAATCCTAAATCACCACGACCGCGTACAATCTTGGTAAAGTTGATTACGCCGCGCACTCGTGATTCTTTGCTTGCGGCTACCATACAATATAATAAGGACCACCCGAAAGAGAAGCTGGATACTAGTACCCTGGGTCTGGACGACAAAAAGACAGCGGTATTTGTTTCTGAAAACTTGACAGCTGAGAATAGAAATTTACACGCCGCTGCCCGACTTCGTGCTAAGCAACTCAATTATAAATTTGTCTGGGTGCGCGGAGGGCGAGTATACGTACGTAAGCAACCGGAGGCTGAATCAGTATTTATTAGCAATATGGATGTTCTAAATAGATTAACTTGATCAACTTATGTTTTGCTTTGTTTTCTCATGTGATCATAATCACTGAATATCAACATACTATAAAGTGTTATTATCAAAATGTAAGGGGTTTGAGAACTAAAACTACTGATTTTTCTTGAATGTGTTGACATGTAATTATGATATCATTGTACTGTGTGAGACATGGTTGGCAGGCGACATATTGGACTCTGAATTGTTTTGTAACCGTTATTTGGTATATAGGCGTGACCGCGAAACTAGTGGTTTTCACAACAGTAAGTCTGGTGGTGGTGTTCTAGTGGCCGTGTCAAAGCGCTTGGCCTCTTCTAGGCTTACTGTTTACGAAAGCAAATGTGAAGATGTATGGGTGAGCATTGATATATGTATAAACAACCGGCCAGTTAAACTTTTTATTTGCGCGGTGTATATTCCTCCACCCGTACAAAAACATATATTGGACCAATTTCTTGATAAAGCTAATTATGCTTTAGAGCACTCCAATGCTGCGCTAATACTGGGTGATTTTAACTTGAGCAGTATTGAGTGGAGTGGCCCATCTGGCTCACCACTCGTTGCTTCCGTAAACAAAACCGGCATTTACGAACAAAAACTTTTAGATTTCATATCTCTTAATAATTTAGACCAATATAACTGCATTCTTAATCATAAGAACAAAATTCTTGACCTTGTTTTGACTGATGTTTCACTGGACAGGCTGAGTATGTCAGATGACCCATTGTGTAACGTAGATTTATACCATCCACCTCTTGCATTTAACTTGCTTTGTAACATATGCGTGGACACCCTGGGCCCTAATCATGAGCCAAAGTTTCAGTTTCACAAAGCAGATTATTGTAAAATTATTCAGGAACTGAAAGACATATTATGGCAGGACATTTTTTCTAGATGCGACAATGTCGACAGTATGGTTGAGTTATTCTATGAAAATATTTATAGAGTAATAACAATGTATGTACCCAAGTCAAAGCCTAATTCTCGTAGATATCCGCCATGGTTCAGTAGGGATCTTATTCGTCTACTACAGGAAAAAAACAAATACCGTATTCGTTATTCCAAGTATCATAACCCGATGGATAATATTTCATTCAAGCTGCTTAAGGATAGGATTAATCAATTGACACAGCTTACATATAAAAAATATATCAGTTCTATTGAATCTTCTATCACTTCCAACCCAAAGTTATTTTGGTCTTTCTTGAAGCAAAAACGGTACGGCAATAGTTCATATCCTTCAAGTATGATATATGGAGATAAAAAATCTAGTGGAGGGGAAGGCATTTGTAACCTTTTCGCCTCGTGTTTTTCTACAGTTTACGATCCCGGGTTAGGTAGTAGTGTTAGTCATGCATGTAACACAGTTAAGGAAACTCAATGCACACAGGTTTTACATCAGCTGAGATTTTCAAAGGACTCTGTTATAACTGCTTTAAAAAGACTTGACCCTCGTAAGGGAGCGGGACCCGACGGGCTGCCTTCCTTATTTGTTTTAAAGTGTGGCGAGGTCTTGGGGGAGCCTCTCTCTATGATTTTTAATATGTCCCTATGTACAGGCTGCTTCCCTAAGTTATGGAAGGAAGCTTTAGTTGTGCCAATACACAAGTCTAATGACAAGGCACTTGTGAAAAACTACAGACCCGTGTCTATATTATCTGTGTTTGGAAAGGTGTTTGAATGCATAATTTATCCCTTTATTTCGTGGCATGTTAGACACATATTATTGCCTGAGCAGCACGGTTTTATAAAGGCTAGATCAACGGCAACCAATCTTACATGTTTTGTCTCGGATGTGGTGAATGCGTTAGATCGTGGATGTCTTGTTGACGTCATCTACACCGATTTCAGCCGGGCTTTTGATAAAGTGGATCATTCAACATTGTTAAGCAAACTGTATTATTATGGTATAACAGGAAACTTATTGCAGTGGTGTGAGTCTTATCTTGTTGATCGATCCTCGAAGGTGGTGGTTAATGGTTTCACATCTAACTCATACGAGACTCCGTCAGGAGTACCTCAAGGATCTCATCTAGGCCCACTTTTTTTTAATATTTTTATTAATGACGTAGCATCTTGTTTTTTTCACTCTCATATATATTTATATGCCGATGATCTTAAAATTGTAAAACGTATTGAGAATGATTGTGATAAGCATAGTCTGCAAGATGACCTTGATCGTTTTTCCCAATGGTGTCTCGATAACAAGATGTTACTTAACGTTGACAAGTGTTACCATATGCACTTTTCTAGAAAAAAGGGACCTCATTTTCAAAATTATGTAGTTAACAATCGCAAAATCGAGGAAAGGGATGCCATTCGTGATCTCGGTATTCATATCGATAACAGGCTGCGTTTTCACACTCATGTCAATAACATAGCCTCAAAGGGCTTTAAGCTGCTTGGATTCGTGTTGCGTAACAGTAGGGAATTCAAACATGCCTCAAGCAAAATATCCATATTTAACTCTCTGGTCAGATCAGGCTTGGAATATTGTAGTGTAGTTTGGACTCCCTATTACGATATACATAAACGTCGTTTGGAGTCTGTTCAAAAAAGATTTCTATGGCATCTGTCTTACCATTGCAACATGGCTAAAGAATTACCTTCATATGCTACTCGATTAAAACATTTTAAATTAATGACCTTGGAGGGTCGTCGACAGATTTTAGACCATCTCTTCTTTTATAAAATTTATAATAGCCATATTGACTGCCCTCATTTACTTTCTCAAATAAATATTAATGTGCCATATAAACTCGCTCGGTCGTCTAGATACCAGCCTTTCAACGCCAAAACCTCCAAGACAAATCTAGGGCATTTCTCCTCTATCAACAGAATGCAAGTGCAATACAGTCGCCTGTCACGCCTACCTGATGTGGATATCGATTTATCCTACTCCTTGCCCAAGTTTAAATCAATATTGGTCGACAAGTTGATGTGGAAGTAATTTATTAATTGATTTAATTTAGTTTTTATATATTAATATAATTATAATTTATTGTATTTTTTCATTGTGAATATAAATTACAGTGTCAGCATTTTAAATTTTATAATAATTATCAATTATCATTTCAATTTCCTTTTTTAATATAATTTATAATTACAAACTATGCATGAATTTCGTTTGTATGACTTTTTAATAGAATTAATCTCACTTTGTAATTTCACAAACGAGCTTATATAAATATATACATATTTTTTTTTGTTAATGCATGCCGTGGCAGCCTGTAAGTAAGGCAGCACTATGATATGTATCCGCATTTATGTTTCATTACGATGTTTAAATTAGTGTATGCTTTGTTGGTTGTCCATAAATAAATAAATAAATAAATAAATAAATAGTTGTTTTTTACTCATGATAACTTTATATTAATTTTCATTGCATATTTATATTAATTATTATATTTAATTTATATGTAACTTAGGAGATTTTCCTTTGTTGCGTACCGGATTATGTAACCACACCAGCGATCCTTCCTCAAAGCCTTTATTGTTCGGCTTCTGATCGTACCGGGTCTTCATCCTCTCAGACATCCATTGACCGGTCTGTCTGATATGCTCGTTTAGGTACATCATTTATGCTGTTACGCAAATCATTCGCATAATTTGTTATGCTGCGTGGAGATTCAGGTGGGATGCCGGTGATCAAGTCTGCAGGTAATCGTAGTTCTCTTCCGAAGTTAGCGAAAGCAGGTGTTACTGGTGTGCTTTCGTGAACGGCACCACGGTATGACAGGAGAAACGGTTGAATGTGTTTGTCCCAATCCCTTTGTTTGCTTTCTACAACTTTCGCCAGATATATTTCCAGAGACTAGTTAAGTCGTTCAACCATGCTGTCTGATTGCGGATGATAAGCGGTTTTGTGGGTACCCATCACACGACAAGTCTCCTTAAATACTTCAGATTCGAAGTTTCGACCTTGGTCACTGAGTATCTCTGGAACCCCGAAACGACAAAAGACTTCGTGGACTAGTTTGTCGACCACCGTAGATGCCTCTTGATTGGGAATTGCAAACACTTCTGGCCACTTTGTGAAGTAATCCATGACCACCAAGAAGTACTTGTTCCCACTTTGGCTTTCAGGAAACGGTCCAGCACCATTTAATGCTATACCCACGGGGCTCCAACATTGTACACCTTTAATGCTGCGAGTGTGTGGTCCCTTTTCAGCAGCACAACTCGTGCATTTGCGGCGCCATTCCTCAACGTCTTCTCGACAAAAAATCGTTTACGGATCTTAATCAGAGTTCTCTTAACTCCCATTTGACTTCCCGAACTCCCATTATGACAGAGTTGTAAAACTTCTGGTACCTTGAGCTTTGGCCCGACCGTTTGCAGGTGAAACTTGTCAACTCGAGCATTCTCCCATTTACGGCACAGAACTCCACCCTGGATAACCAAGTTTTCCCATTAAGCCCAATAACTCAAGAGCTCATTGCCGCAACTTCACACCAGTGAGGTCTCGAAGCACTTGTTTTTTTACTTTCGAGGATAGGTCTTATGTCTTTGTCCTCTTGTTGTGTTCTCTGCAGAATTTCCTTCCAGTCTTAAGATCCTGGCGCAGTGCTTACACTGGTCGGGATACAGTCTACGCGACAGAGCATCTGTATTCAAATTTCAAATTTAAATTCAAACTTTATTCATAAACAATTTCACATTGTGTTTGAATGCATAGTTATAAAAATATTTATACAGTAACATATTATTATAATTATTCCAATTCCATGACATTAAACATTATACATACACCATTAAACATATATGTCAAGAGAATAGTCAGTGTTCTATAATTAATTATAATCCAAAAAAAGCACTTTGTAAAATAACAAAGTCAATAAAAATATAAAATAGTAAAAAAAAAAAAATATGGTTTGAGTTATTTTCTGAAAATAGAAAATATTGTAATAATTATAATTATTATTGCTGTCCCACTTCACGGTAAATACAGTTTACCACCTGAACCGTCTTGAGCTTGATTTTAAAACTACTTTTATATAGCAAGCTCTTTAAACCAACGAGTAACTTATTAAACATTTTAATAGCGCTGTAATAACTGCTATGCTTGACTATGTTCAATTTAGGTATATTTCTACACTGAAAATCTTTTCTACGCGTGTTTTCTCTTAGCTGGCGTTCATCTTCCGTTTCATATTTATGAACGTATTTCACAAAATTGGTTAACAAAACCAGAATCTACAGACTCGGCACTGTTAAAATTTCGAGCTCGACAAAATGCTGTCTGCAAGATACGTCTTGCTTTATACCTACGGTCGTTCTTATCGCCCTTTTCTACAAAGTGAATGCTCTGGAGATGTTATAATTGTAACTACCGCCCCAGAATAATATGCTATACCTTAATTTGGATTCTACCAGAGCATAGTATACTATTTTTAAGTACTGAATGCCAACTTCATCCCTCAGACTCCTTAGGACGTAACAAGCAGAACTGATTGCATTTTCCAGACTGGTGAGCTCATCTTTCCAGTTTAGGTACTCATCTACATTAACCCCAAGAAATTTGGTTGTTCTTACAGTGTTTAACTATTTCACCGTTTAAAACACAATTAAGATTGTCATTATCTTGGCTGTTGAACGAAACAACATAATGTTAGTTTTACTGGTATTTAATTCAAGACTATTGATTGAAATCCAATTCTCAAATATGCTTAAAGCCTCATCGGCTTTCCTACTCAAGCCGTCCATGCTCTCTGCTGATATAATAGCATTAGTATAGTCAGCAAACATAATTGGTTGAATATCTCCCATTGAAACCATTAATAAACGTAATAAAGAATATAGGGCCGAGAATAGAACCTTGCGGAACGCCTGTTATAATTGGAGTCATTCTTGACCTAAATGTCTTCTCATAACAATATTTGCTACCAGAACCACTGCTATCAGCTACTGCATGTATTTCAACAAACATTTTTCTGTTTTGGAGATATGATTGAAATAGTTTCCTCGCATATCCCCTTACTCCATAGTGCTCTAGTTTTTACCCGACTGCGTCAGAAGGAGGGTAATGTTTTTCGAGTGTATGTATGTATATATGTATGTATGTATGTGGGTATGTATGTCCATTTCTTTGGCACGCCCTACAGCCCAAACGGCTGGACGGTTTTGACTTATGAGGTCGTTGAATTCATCAGAATTGTGGTAGTGACATAGGCTAAATAAATTTTCAAAATGGCGCCCGCTAATGAGGAAAAAAGGGGGAGGGTGTTTCTTTTTTGTCTTACCTTAGCAATATGGGTATCAAATGAAAGATCGTGAAAAGACTATTTCAAAAATATATGTATCATATCACGTTTATATTACTGGTTTAACACAAATCGTCAAAAAGCATACCAATTATATATCGGGACGTCCGAAGTTCATTTTCTAGCAAGAATCTATTCAAGTCAGGAATTCAGGAATGACATTGCCTGTACTTAGTTATATATTAAAATAAAACTAAAAGTCTGAAATAAAATTATTATTATAAAAACAAAAAACCTGACTGCTTAAAAGTAATGAACTGAAAGAGAAAAACAAGTATCACAATATCTATATAAAATTCGACTGACTAATGCATTGTTTTGTAAGCTTACTTTACCAAATCAAAAACGTTATCGTTACGTCTAGACATCAGAAGTAGTCATCCGTGTTACTTATCAGTCCCATAAAAACAATTCTAAAAGTGTCGAAAAAGTGATTGTTGCTGTGACTATCTTATATCAGAACGATCACCACGAAGCGCGCAACCTAGTGACATAACTTTTAACTTGAATTTTCCGTGCAGTTAAGTGTTATATGCCAAAAACGATATCGAAATTCTGTTAAAATTCAAAAACTTTTAAAACGGTGTTCACTTGAAACAATAGACTGGACTTTGAACTCATTAAGACAGCAAAAGTTGAGCAATATTGCTAGCTCAAATCGATAACAACACAACAGATAACTAATTACACGTCGTGTCTACTAGCAAGCATAGTCCATTATCTATAAGTGTCCGCTCCGCTCATGTGGTTCGCGTTCGATCCCTAGTGAACTCTGATATATTTTTTGTGTCTTAATTTGACTTTTTGATCTATGCCCTGCCTTTTTGTGATATACTTTATCTTTTTGTGAAACAACGGGAATTTTTGCAATATTTTTGGCCATTTTTGCAAAATATTTTGACATTTTGTGACATAGTGCGACAGCAAACCTATCGCGCGTACACACTCAGTTGTTAACGCCACTCCGACTTACAACGTTTCTCAAAGTTTCCGGCTCGGTCTTAACTTTTACCACAAAATGTTTAGTTGCAAGCGCTGCGATACAGAGGCTAGAGATGGCGTCACATGTTCACTTTGTTCGGGGCAATTTGATTTTCCTTGTGCCGGCATCACTGAAGGTGGCTGGCGGAAGCTTGGCGATCGCAGAGCTACTTGGAAATGTACTACTTGCAAGTCCCTAGCAGCGAGTAGTCCTCGCTCAGTCTCTCTCAAGCCTCCATCGGCGGACGCGGATATCATAGCTGAGCTGAAGAGGCTTTCAACACAAATGGAGGTACTGCCGGCACTGATGGATAGTGTCAAGGTCATACAAAGTGAACTCTCCGAGATCAAAGCTATGAGAACTGAATTTGCAGAACTGAAGACATCCATTGAGTTCATACACGAGTCGACAGAAGGTCTCACTACTAAGGTCACCTCTATTGAAAAAGAAATTGAATCCTTAAGAAGGTCCAGGGATGAAATTACAAGCTTACGTGCGCGGGTCGAAACACTCGAGACCCTGTATCACGAGAGCGAACAAAGATCTCGCATGAATAACATTGAGGTCAAAGGAGTGCCTATGTCCAACAATGAAAACCTATTTACCATCCTAGAAAAAATCGGGGACAAGATTGGTTGTTCTATACCTAAGGAGCAAATTAATTATATAACAAGAGTGCCAATGCGCAACGATAACAATACCAAGAACATCATATGCGCGGTTCATAACAATTACCTTAAGAGTAACTTTGTAGCTGCAGCAAAAAAGCATAAAACCCTAAAAGCTTCCGATTTAGGCCTACAGAGTGAAAATAGGATTTACATTAATGAGCATTTAACATTGAAGAACAAAACGCTACTGAACCAAACCAAAGTTCGAGCTAAAGAACGCGGGTACGAACATACTTGGGTTAAAGGAGGCAAAATTTTTATACGCAAGAATTACACTTCTCCTCCTCTGCATATAAAATCAGAGCTAGATATAAAGAAGTTTTTATCATAAGGTCATCGAGTCGACATACTGGTATGTTGTTACTTCACATTCACCACACAAGTTTGAGAACCGTAGGTACCTATTCTTTCCATTCAAACAACACTTGCCGGCTTCTTGTTCACTTATCGCTCAATAATAATCCTTCCGCATATTTTTGCTATAATTACTTTAAACTTTATTTGCTGCGACATAGAGATGGATTTAGCTTGCCTCAAGAAAAATATTTATATACAATTTTAAATTCTTACTTGAGTTATTGTATTTGCTATTTCATGTATGAACCGTATTTGTACGTCGCTAATGTTTTATTTTGCTTAATTATAAAAATGAACCTTTACTTAATGCTTTATATTTTTTATGTCGGGTTGTTTATTTTTTCTATTCAACTGCTAATTACCTTTATGACTTGTGATTTATGATGGCGACTATTGATATTTTTTATCAAAATGTTAGGGGATTGCGAACTAAAACAGGTTTATTCTATAGAAATGTGTGCATCAATAATTATGAAGTTATTTGCTTGACCGAAACGTGGCTAAATAGTGGTATCTCGGATAGTGAGTTGTTTGACGACAAGTACTTGATATGGAGACGTGACCAGGATTATGCTACTAGGAATCAGTCAATGGGAGGGGGGGTACTGATAGCGGTTAGAAGGGATCTCGTTGCCGATGTTCGTAGTGAGTGGTGCACGTCTGCGGAGGATTTGTGGGTTACATTAACATTACAACGGAAAAAACCTAGAGTAGCCTACAAATTACACATTTGTGTTGTATATATTTGCAACCAGAACCGAGGAAACATGTTGTCGGTACAGTTGATAAATTTTTCGAATAGCCTGACAAATTTAATTTTGTCACATCCTGCGGATAAATTCATTGTTCTTGGCGACTTCAATCAGTCCAACATTTCATGGCATCCCGAGGGTGAAAATGGTTCATTGTGCCCTAGTAATCTGCAAGGTGATGCACAAACAACTCTGATAGACAACTTTAACATCTGTAACTTGATTCAATATAACTGTCATTTTAATAATAATAACAGGCTACTTGATCTGGCACTTTCAAATGACTTGATTTCTGTCTCGCACTGTAATGATGCGTTGGTGCCTGAGGACCCTCATCACAGGGCTTTGTGTATCACTGCGGATTTTGTTGAGTTTCACAGTCTACCTACTCGACCTTTTAAAAAGCTACTATACCGTTCAGGAAACTATGATGCAATTAAGTGTGAGTTAGATAAGGTGGATTGGCATGCCGAGTTAAACAGTAGATCACTTCAAAATGCTATAGAGTACTTTTACAATACAATAGATAGATTACGTACATCCTATATACCAAGTAAAATAGTATATTCAAATCCAAAGTATCCACCCTGGTATATAAGTCCTTTAGCAAAAATGATCAAGGAAAAGTCAAGGTATCATTCGAGATATAAAAAATACAAAAATGTCTCCGATTACACGTCTTTTACCATCTTACGTAAACGATGCAAAAATCTTGAAAAAACGTTATTTGATGCTTACATATCTAAAATTGAAGCCAACATATGCAACAATCCGCGTGCCTTTTGGAGTTACGTGAAATCGAAAAGACAAACTAATTCGTACCCTGCGGTAATGCGTTTCGGACAACAGTCGTCTAGTAACGGTGACGATATTAGCAATATGTTCGGGGACTTCTTTTACTCAAACTTTATCCAAGAGACAGACACCAGCACCAGTTTCCCGCTACATAATGTGCAAATCCATGCTCAACATGTAAATTGCCCGTCTGATATAGGCTCTGTTGAGGTACGCGAAAATGAAGTTCACACATTACTCAAAAATGTGAACCTGAATAAATCTGCAGGTCCTGATAATGTGCCACCTTTCTTTATAATGACATGCTCTAAAAACCTTACTACTCCCCTTTCAATTTTATTTAAGAGATCACTTGATTCCGGTGAAATACCTATAATCTGGAAGTCGGCATATATAACACCGATTCATAAGACGGGACCACGGGGCCACATAGAGAACTATAGACCGATCTCTAAGCTATGTATATTCGCAAAAATTCTGGAAAAGATTGTTCATAAACAGGTTTCTTCGGCACTTAAACTTAATTTTTGCAAATATCAACATGGTTTTATGACAGGTCGATCGACTACAACTAACCTAGTACTCTGTGGAGATTATTTATCGGAGTCCATGACATTACGGTCCCAAGTCGATGTTATATACACCGATTATCGCAAATGTTTTGACAGAATACATCATGGCACTTTATTACAAAAACTCTTGTCCTTCGGCATCAGGGGTAACCTATTCAGGTGGTTTGCATCATATGTCGACAATCGGTGTCAGACTGTCGTACTAAACGGGTACTCCTCCAGAGCGATGCGCATTCCTTCAGGAGTCCCCCAAGGTTCCTTACTGGGACCTCTGTTATTTAATATTTTCGTGAATGATATAGGTACATGTTTCATTAACTCAAAAATTCTGTTATACGCTGACGACATGAAGATCATGAAAACAATAACTTCAGATTCAGACGCTCGATGTTTACAGGAGGATCTTGAACGTTTTCAGGATTATTGTTTTATTAACAAGCTTGATTTAAATGTCTCTAAATGTTATGTGTGCTCATTCACCCGCAAACCAAATCCTACCAATTATGTCTACAAACTGCATGATACGTTGATAGCCAGGGTCGACACCGTTAAGGACCTAGGAGTGACCTTTGACTCGAAACTTTTATTTGATGTACATATAGATAATATCATTAAAAAAGCCTCCAGGGCTCTGGGATTCCTCTTGCGAATATCATCTGATTTTAAAAATATTAAGACTATTAAAATCTTATACTGTTCCCTGGTTCGTAGTCACTTAGAATATGCCTGTCAAGTATGGAATCCTTGTTACGACGTATATATCAATCGCATTGAGGGGGTGCAAAGAAAGTTCTTGAGGTACGTTCAATTCCGATCAAAGTGTTATTTGCCAAACTATATTAGTCGCTGTAGAAAATTTCATTTTCTCCCTCTTCATCAACGAAGAAGAATAGCAGATTTATCGTTTTTATTCAATATAATGAATGGTTCAATCGATGTATCAGAACTGGTACGTAAGATAGGTCTGAGGGTACCATCTGCGTATCTACGTAGATCTCACTTACTATTTACACCCACGGCGAGGACTAATTATAGGCAAAATTCTTATATATTAAGAGCGAGCCGTACGTACAATAACACATGCCAGTGTGTCGATATCGATCTCTTTGCATCTAGCGTTTTCAAATTGAAAAAGAGCCTATGTACTCAGTTCTTTGAGAATAAGGCACAGTTTTAAGAAAGAGAATGTTAATCGCAAGGAGTATATTGTTTGATTGTTTAATTTTAAGGTGTTTTAGTTTTTATATACAACTTTTGTTTAATACTTGTGAAAACTTGTAATTGGCCATCTTCATTTTATAATACTTGTTGTCAAACCTTGTTAGCTGTAAGTTTTCCTATAAATTGAAAAAAAAAAAAAAAAAAAAATAAATAAATAAAATAACTACATATGTATATTCAAATTAGTTAAACTAAATACTTTATGGTGCTGCAGGCGGGGATACTTAACTAAACAATAGGTACTTTGTTACCTACGGGCAAAGAAAGATCTACCATAACTACGTTTGTCACCGCATGCGCCACCATAAAGTATTTAGTTTATCTCTTCTCGACGCTAGTTTAATTCAACAACTGATTCTTCTGTAAAACTTTGCATGTATGCTGTTCTGAAGTGTCTGTATCCTGTACTTGCTGATCTCCAAAGGTGACAATATGAGATATTAATGACGTCTGTATGAGTGCTAATTTCCCGATATTTGATTGAGATTGCTGATGAGTGTGACAGTCTTCTTTACAGCTATTGAGTGGAGTTTTAGTTGAAATTTCTTTCAGTGAACTACCAGTAGCGCCATCTAGTTCGTGTACGTCACATTTCTCCTCCTGGGTCATTATGTGTATGTCCTGCATTGTTGCATTTATTATTTGGTTATTATCGCTTTTGAACTGACTTCCAGTATATGCATCCTTTGGATTTGGGGAAGAAATAACAAAGGATTCTGCGAGATGATCATAGCATTGTTTTTGCAAAGTATTCCCTTAAATGGCATTTCCGTCTGTATTTCCTGTCTGTGGTTCAGGTTTTGTAACCACCGCATCCTCAGTTTCATCTATACAAGGTGTAGGGCTATCAACAAAAGAGTCTGTAAGTCGACGTCTAGCATGAGATTTCTTGATAAGTGGAATTTTGCGAAGTGATGACATGAGATTCTTGCATATTTGTTTTAGTGCTATTATTTCTTGTGACAATTGTATAATTTGTTTTTTTAGTACTGAATTTTCAAGAATCACATTTTCCTATTCATGTTGCGTTTTCTCTAAACTAGATTTTAGGTTGTTTATTTCATTTTTCATTTCATCACGACATAACGCTAGAACGTAGCTGGATATGTCTAGACTTTTGCCCAATAGTTCCTCGGAATACGAAGAATTTAAAGACACGCTCATCATGTCCATTTTCTAATGATTTTGATCTTGTTAGCGGTTTTCTTAAAGTTATGTTATTTACTGCATCCATTCTTACGCCCTCTATCCTATACTTGTGGAATCAATATGTCGGTTGCCTGTCTTTGGCGTTTGCGCAACACGATCAATAGTTTTTTAGAAATAAGTACGTGAATTTTCAAACAGATTTCGCTGTTTTCATACAGACATTGGATAGCAACGGTTGTTGCAGATTCCGCCTTGTGACAACAGATGGCGCTATTATCAGAATTCCATATTTTAATATGTTGTTGATGCCATCTATCGGCAAGTGGAAAACAACGTTTTGATACATTTAAGATTTTCACTTTTTGTCTCTAAAAACTTTAGTGCTACTGTTTTATAGGATTTAGTTTACTCATTTGTGTCCATTATTGCACTGATGGTCTGGTATATATTACTAAGTATTTTGTAAAATATTGTACTCGTTGTTCGAACACACACAATTTATATTATTGTCCAATTATATATAGAGATAATAATTACACAGGTCCACTTTGTCTATTTGAGCACATTGGTGTTAAGTAATGCGTAGTTTATAAATATTTACTATTTTTAATATTATTTAACACTGAGCTGTATGTTTACACGGTGGCAGTAGCGCCATCTATTTACACTTCTACATTACCATGTGACTTGTCACTGCGATGCTGTATGACGAAGTCGAATTCCTGTAGTTGTTCAATCCATCTTGCTACCTGTCCTTCTGGGTCTTTAAACTGTAGAAGCCATTTCAATGCAGCGTGGTCAGTTCGCAGGTGAAATTTCTGCCCCAACAAATATTTGCTGAAGTGCTGCAATGTCTTTACGACAGCTAGAAGTTCCCTTCGCGTGACATAGTAGTTCCTTTCAGGTTTGGATAGGGCCTTGCTGAAGTACGCTATTACAACCTCATGCTCTCCTTTACGTTAAGATAACACGCCACCAATGCCGGTGTTACTGGCATCTGTATATACTATTTAACGTGTTACCAGCCGGCGGGCAGAAGCCAGGTCCATAGCTGGTAACCGTTAGGGTTATAATGAAACACGCAGACTGATTCAACTGAGAATATATTTACAATTTTTCACCTATCTTATATCCCATTTATTAGTCATGCAAGTAACGCTAACACTAATGGGTACAATAATTATTTACACCAATCAGTGACAAGTAAACAAAAATCTAACATTTACGAATGATTTCTTGGAAATCTCTTCGCGACTATATAATAATAATAATAATAAGTCCGAGTCGAACACCTGACTCACGTAGGGGGCGGACACGCAATATTGTTTCTGGTGCGGCTAACATGGCTCTGGTAACCCATGTTTATGGAGATGATACTAAGAAGTAAACGTATAGGATCGCTTCCCGGGGGCTATCGCCGGGGCACACTTGGAGCTGACGCTGGGTGTCACAGCATGCGAACCGTTGGCGACGGGGGACTGAACAGGCGGGTTCCCCTCGAACAAAATGCTACAGCCGAACGATCACCTTCACTCTCACCTACTACGTCATCAGAACATTCACTTTTCGCTAACATTCCATCACCTTCATCAACTTACAGCTTATTTCAGTCACCCAATTCATCACCATTATCCACATATTCATCCCGAACTACAAGGTCAACGGCTGTTGTGCAGGAGGCATTAGCCATTAATCCTGCACCCACTGTTGGCCCTGCCCGTGCGCGAAAAAAATGGACTGAAGATATGAACCGATTCATATGGCGCACATACCTTCTGATAACCAAATGTGAGACAATAAACATGAACAACTATCTAGAATCTTTACACCTACAATTTAACAATAGATATCCGGAAATGCAAACCACACGCCAACGAATAGGAGACCAAAGAAGAGCTATATTGAGAAGAAAACTACTGCCACAGCATGTATTAGATGAGATAGGATACGAAGTAAATGAACACATACATACTGAGAACGTTTGCCATTCACCTATGCACAATCATACAGCACACATCTCTCCACAAACAAATGACATTATTAGCCACGCCAGAATGAAATGGACAGACGAGATGAATGAAGACATCATTAAATGTTATTTTGAAGTAACTGAAATAGAGACAAATAAAACTGCCTACCGAAAAAAACTACATGAATTATTCGTAGAAAGGCATCCAAACTTGTCGAACCTCACTGAGCAGAGAATTGCCGATCAAAGACGATTAATATTTAACAATAAGATATACAGCAATAAAATAAATGCATTGAAGAGAGAAATAGAATTAAAACTGATTGAGCTGAACAACCAACGCCAATCTGACAGAGAAGGTGAGGGATCCAATGAACTAGAACACTCTTTAACAGATCACACACAGCAAACCCACCCCGATAGCACAATAGATAGCACATCCACACTTGCCCAAGGAATAACCAATAGTCAAAATGAAAATAGCCCTAATCTTAGTCGTATAGAAACAATTAATAACATCAAAATAGAATTCAATAGTGCTCTTGCCCGATTTACCACTGTGGATCCTGAATCAAGACCATACATCCCAAAACAAAAATCCTCACGTAAATTTGCTCAAATTGTTCATTGTTTAAATAAGGATATTCTCCCAAAGCACTTGAACCACAACTTAGATTTCACGACACTGCACGCCATAATATACTCTGCTGCCTTTACAGCTGCCACTTGCAATGGCACGAGATTTAACCTCGATGAAAATATATCAACAAATAGGCGAAATAAAAAGCCGTCTTGGCAAAGAAGGATTGAAAGTAGGATACAAAAATATAGACTGGAAATAGCCAGATTAACACAATATATTTTAGGAAATAGAAACCAAAGAATACTTAAGACCGTAGAAGAAATAAAAATAAATACAAAACCCATTCACAACACGAAGAACCCAATACAGAACCTCAACATTTCCTCGATACACTGAAACAAAAATTAAACGCGATTTCAAATAGACTTAAACGATATTTAACGTGTACCAAACGCAAACAACAAAATGCAACCTTTATAAATAATGAAAAACAGTTTTACAGATCTCTTAGCCACAATAATCCAATCCATACTTCACAGCCGGAATATCCATCGCCCCAACAATTACATCAATTTTGGGCGGGCATCTGGGAAACCCCAGTACAACATAACATTAACGCTGATTGGTTACCAAATATAGCTGACACAGCAAATATTAATCAAATGGAGTTTGAGAACATCCCTGTAGATATTTTCATTAAAATCATCAAACGCACCCATAACTGGAAGGCACCGGGTACAGATAACATACATAATTATTGGTACAAGAAGTTTAGCAGTACTCATCCATTCATCCACAACCACATTTGCAAATTCATTAAATCACCACACACTTTGCCAACATTCATTACACATGGAGTCACTTATATGTTACCGAAAGGCTCAGACCCAAAAAATGCCGCAAATTACAGACCTATCACATGTCTTCAAACTATATACAAGATTATCACAGGATGCATTAGCGAAATCATTTACAACCATTTAGAGCAGTACAACATTTTAGCAGAACAACAAAAAGGTTGTAAGAAAAATAGCCAGGGCTGTAAAGAGCAGTTAACTATAGATGCAATAGTAATGAAACAAGCACAGACTAGAAATAGGAATATACATACAATGTACATAGATTACAAAAAGGCATTCGATTCTGTTCCCCATAGTTGGTTAATTTTTGTATTAGAACATTATAAAATTCATCCCAGTCTTATTTCATTTTTAGGTGCAACTATGCTCAATTGGAAAACAAAATTAAAATTAATTGAAAACCCTTTATTGACTACTAGACTGATAAAAATTCAACGAGGCATATTTCAAGGAGATGCGCTTAGCCCCCTGTGGTTTTGTATAGCACTCAACCCATTGTCAGAATTACTTAATAATTACAATATAGGATTTAAAATAAAATGTAATAACTCATTTCACCTTCTTTCACATTTATTTTACATGGATGACATCAAAATTTATGCAGCAAATAACACCGAACTTACAAAACTAGCTGACATCACACAAACATTCTCGACGGACATCCGAATGCAATTTGGAATTGATAAGTGCAAAATACACTCTGTAACTCGAGGGAAAACTGAACACAATATATATACTCTTAATACAGGTGAACAAATAGAACCCATGAACGAACACAGCACTTACAAATATTTAGGTTTTCATCAATCCAAGCAAATTCAGCAAAAACAAACAAAATTAGAGCTAACTAAACAATTCAAAGTAAGACTAAACCAAATTTTAAGAACCCAGTTAAATTCTCGCAATATCATAAAGGCAATAAATACCTATGCAATACCTGTTCTTATCTATTCCTTTGGGATTATTAATTGGTCTCAAAGTGATCTAATTAAATTACAGCGCATAATCAACACACACATGACAGCCAACAGAAAACATCATCCCAGATCATGCATACAGCGTCTCACACTGCCACGCCAAATTGGAGGAAGAGGCCTCATCGACATACAAAACTTACACAATAACTTAATAGATAAATTACGCAAATACTTCTGTAGGCTCCCTACATATTACATTTACTAAACATTTACTTTACTATATACTACCTACATTATACTTACACTATCCTATATACATTTATATAAATAATACTTACAGTAATTAGAAACTATGTACATCAACACATTATTATCATATTTCACTGCACAGCGTCGAAGCCGTGCGTTGTGCGAATATCGTTCAATGGAACCACGCCCGGCAAACCGGTCCCTGAACCTAAGTGTGGCGCGGGCGCCGGTCGCTATGTCATTCAGTCGACCTTAAACTCTCTGACGTGTACCCCGTGTCATCCGTTGACCCGCCGCGCGAACTTACGAGTATATAATATATTGTTTACGTGCTTTTCCATCGCTGTCTGATTCTCACGCTTTCTCCTACGCTATCACTGACTTTCTCCTTCTCTTGTATATCTTTCTTTCGGACTATATCTGTGCTTGTGCTTGTGCTTGTGAATATATCTACTCTTCTGTGAACTGAACTACGCGTATTTATTTAATACCCGAGTGATCTACCAGGTACAGAACATTATAATTATAATAGAAAGGATTATATGGTGTGCACAGTGAACTCCATACCTCACTACCCATACTATAACTGGTGACCCCTTCAAGGACATTTAAGACAATGAGTGATAGCAGTGACACGGCTAAAACCGCGGCTTCTAGAGATGAAAACGTTACTACGCGTCGACCGAAAAAAATGCGCGTTTCCACTGTCCGTCGCGACTCGTCCTCCGAACATCGGAAGCTTACGCTGAAGGTGCCAAAATTTTCGCCTGAGGATCCGGAACTCTGGTTTGCACTTCTAGACAATCAATTTGATAGCCTGAATATTACAGAGGATTTCCTGAAATTCAGCAGCGTAGCTACAAATCTTGATATTCAGCACGCGAAAACAGTGAAGGACATTATATTGAATCCTCCTTCTAAAAACCGCTATGAGAAAATCAAGACCGAGCTCCTTCGTCGTCTGTCAGCTTCGCATGAGATGAAGGTGAAGCAGTTGCTCACGCAAGAGAAACTGGGTGATCGTAAGCCTTCACAATTCTTACGTCACCTACAAGACTTAGCTGGATCGTCTGCGGCTGATGATATCGTGAAGCAAATCTGGTGCAACCAACTGCCTATCAGCATTCAGACGGTGCTAGCATCCCAGCCTTCACACTCTCTGGAGCAGCTCGCTGACTTGGCTGACCGCATTCATGAATTGACTGCGCCTCCTGTAGTTGCAACCACATCAGCAACCGCTCCTACCAGTAGCAGCACTTCGTCTGAGATCGCCGAGTTGAGGAAGATGGTGGAACGTCTAGCGCTGAAGATAGACCAGCAATCGCGCAGACCTAACCGCACAAACGAACGATCTAGGCTCCAACGACGCCGATCACCTGCACGTTCCAGGTCCCGATCGAGTTCAAGCTACCAGAAGTACCCTATCTGTTGGTACCACGCCAGATTCGGGTCCAGAGCTCATCAATGCGTCGCTCCGTGTGACTACGGCAAGTCGGGAAAAGCCACAGGCAGTCGCTGATGGCGACTGACGACTGCCCGACATCTTCAGGTCGCCTCTTCGTCTACGACCGCAACACAGACACACGATTCCTGGTGGACACTGGGAGTGACCTGTGTGTCTATCCTTATTCTGCGCTGCGTGAACGACGTGCCAGGACCGATTTTCAGCTATGTGCGGCCAATGGGACTCTCATAGACACTTTCGGAAGCATCGAGCTAAATTTAAACCTAGGTTTAAGACGCAATTTACCTTGGCGTTTTACAGTAGCTAATGTTACCAAAGCTATCATAGGTGTTGACTTTTTAAGCTTTTATAATCTCATGGTAGATGTACGCAACCAACGCCTTGTTGATAATACAGCCACTTTGTTTTGTAGTGCTTCTGTAGTTAAAACAAATGTATCTTCGGTGAAGGTAGCAACGGGTGATACGAGGTACCATACTCTCTTGGGTAAGTACCCAGAAATTACTCGCCCTTCAGGTACCCCACTGACGCCGAAGCACAACATAGTGCATCATATTCGCACGACGCCCGGCCCTCCCGTATTTTGTACACCCCGCAGGCTCGCCCCCGACAAACTGAAGATAGCTAGGCAGGAATTCGAACTCATGCTTAGTAACGGTACAGCACGCCCCTCTGAAAGTCCCTGGGCGTCTCCTTTGCATCTCGCGCCAAAGAAGGATAACGGCTGGAGACCTTGTGGTGATTACCGGATGCTTAATGCACGGACTATACCAGACCGCTATCCCATAAGGCATATTCACGACTTTTCCCATAGTATAGCTGGGTGTAAAGTCTTTAGTACTATAGACTTAGTGAAGGCCTATAATCAAATTAAAGTCTTTGAGGACGATATCCAGAAGACGGCCATCACCACTCCCTTTGGCCTCTACGAGTTCCCTTGTATGACCTTTGGTTTGAGGAACGCAGGCCAAACCTTTCAAAGATTTGTTGACGAGATGACTAGAGGACTCGACTTTGTTTATCCGTACTGTGACGATTTTTTATGCTTTTCTGTGAATGAGGTCCAGCACGAGCGTCACCTACAGCAGCTCTTCGAGCGTATGAAAGAATACGGTGTCCTCGTCAACACATCAAAGTGCGTTTTCGGAGCCAGTGAGGTAAATTTCTTAGGATATCGTATCTCGGAAGCTGGCACCAAACCTTTAGAGTCCAAGGTTCAGGCTATTCTAGATTTCCCAGCCCCAAAAACTGTCAGGCAACTGAGACGTTTCTTGGGCATGCTCAATTTTTATAGGCGCTTTTTGCCCAAGGCTGCTTCAATCCAAGCCCCTCTAAACACACTACTTACTGGGTCAGTAAAAGCTTCTCAACCAGTTGATATAACTGGTGATGCACTTCTTGCCTTTGACCAGTGTAAGCAGAGCCTTGCTAATGCTGCATTGCTATCACACCCAGACAGTAATTGTAAGTTGGCGCTAGTCACTGACGCATCTGATTTAGCAATGGGTGCAGTTCTACAGCAACTCAAGGACAGCAACTGGCAACCACTTGCTTTCTTTTCGCGCAAGTTTAGCCCCTGCCAACAAAAATATTCGCCATACGATCGCGAACTTTTAGCGATATATGAAAGTATAAAATACTTTTGGCACATGTTGGAGGCTCGCCATTTTGTAATTTTTACTGACCATAAGCCGATTACTTATGCCTTCCGTGAAAGAAAGGCTAATTGTTCGCCTCGTCAGTATCGCCACCTTGATTATATCTCGCAGTTCACGACTGACATCCGACACATATCTGGCAAAGATAATGTTGTAGCCGATACATTGTCGCGAATCGATGAACTGCAGATGTCAATTGACTTCGATAAACTAGCAGAATCACAGGCTAATGATCAAGAGCTCCTCCAATTTATTGACGGTGAATTCTCACTCCGCCTGATGAAGCTCAAAATTCCTGGCAGCAGAAAGGAACTTTATTGTGATGTGAGCAGACCACAACCTCGTCCTTTCGTAACCAAGCCACTGAGAAAACCACTGTTTGACAGCCTTCATGGTCTCAGCCATCCTGGCGCTTTGGCAACCACAAAGTTGGTAGCTGAGCGGTTTGTCTGGCCTGGCATGCGTAGAGACTGTCGAGAGTGGTCTCGTAAGTGCTTGGCGTGCCAACGCGCTAAGGTAAATCGACATGTATCTGCACCTTTGGGTGCATTCGATTTGCCTCGTGCCCGCTTTACCTTTATTCATGTGGACATTATAGGCCCACTTCCATCATCACAAAACTACCGCTACTGTCTGACTGTGGTAGATCGTTTCACACGCTGGCCTGACGTCACGCCGATGATGGATATTACCGCAGAAACCGTAGGCAAGGCACTGATATCGTGGATATCCAGATATGGATGTCCTACGGATATTGTCACAGACCGCGGCCGGCAGTTTGAATCCACACTTTTCCAGTATCTTGGAAAAGTGATAGGATTTAAACATCGCCGAACAACCGCGTACCATCCGGCGTGCAACGGCCTTGTGGAAAGATTCCACCGTCAGCTTAAAGCAGCTATAATGTGCCACGCGGACTGCAATTGGGTCGATACTTTACCGCTAGTTTTATTAGGCATTAGATCATCCTATAAAGAGGATCTGAAAGCTTCATCAGCCGAGTTGGTTTACGGAGAACCTTTGCGTCTGCCTGGTGAATTTTTCCACCCAACTGTGTCAGGTTCTACCGATGTATCGGATTTCACCACTCGCTTACGCAATTTTGTTCGAAAACTGCAACCGTCACCAACTTCTCGCCACAGTAAAGACAAAATCTTTATTTATAAAGACTTAACATCTTCGAGCCATGTATTTTTAAGGGACGATGCATCACGAGGTTCCTTGCAACCTCCTTACTCTGGCCCATACGAAGTGCTTGAGCGTGGGGATAAAGTTTTCATAATATTAGTTAAGGGTAAAAGAGTCTCGGTAACCATAGACCGCCTTAAGCCAGCCTATTTACTTGCTGACCCTTCCCCTAGCACTATCCCTTTCAGCAACTCCACTCCTTCATTTATTCCTGTTCCTGATCCTACTTCTAATCCTGTCCCCATACCTAGCCAGGTTAACGTCCCAGCTCAGACGGATACAAAGATTACTCGATCCGGCCGCAGAGTTCGATTTCCTGACTACTATCGACCGTAGTGACGGTCTCTAGGGGGGAGTGATGTAGGCTCCCTACATATTACATTTACTAAACATTTACTTTACTATATACTACCTACATTATACTTACACTATCCTATATACATTTATATAAATAATACTTACAGTCATTAGAAACTATGTACATCAACACATTATTATCATATTTCACTGCACAGCGTCGAAGCCGTGCGTTGTGCGAATATCGTTCAATGGAACCACGCCCGGCAAACCGGTCCCTGAACCTAAGTGTGGCGCGGGCGCCGGTCGCTATGTCATTCAGTCGACCTTAAACTCTCTGACGTGTACCCCGTGTCATCCGTTGACCCGCCGCGCGAACTTACGAGTATATAATATATTGTTTACGTGCTTTTCCATCGCTGTCTGATTCTCACGCTTTCTCCTACGCTATCACTGACTTTCTCCTTCTCTTGTATATCTTTCTTTCGGACTATATCTGTGCTTGTGCTTGTGCTTGTGAATATATCTACTCTTCTGTGAACTGAACTACGCGTATTTATTTAATACCCGAGTGATCTACCAGGTACAGAACATTATAATTATAATAGAAAGGATTATATGGTGTGCACAGTGAACTCCATACCTCACTACCCATACTATACTTCTATTCCAAAGCTGAACAATCTCACCTTCACAAATACTTAACGAATGCAGATAAAAAACTAACCCCCCTTAACCTATTGAATAGAAATGTACAGCCAAAATTATTGAGCAAAGAGCAGAAAATAGTTTTGTGGTCCCAAAAGTCTCTGCACGGGAGACATCTCGCTGATCTCGGCCAAGAACACGTCGACAAAGAAGCGTCGAACGAATGGCTACGGCGCGGAGAGCTCTTTCTGGAGACAGAGGCTTTTGTGATCGCTATTCAGGATCAAGTAATAGACACCCGAAATTACCAGAAACACATAACCCGTATACCTAACCTTCCCACTGACTTATGTAGACGTTGCCATAGTAGTTCTGAAACTATTCAACACATAACTGGTTCATGTAAATCCATAGTACAAACTGATTATAAACATAGACACGATCAAGTTGCAGCAATAATCCATCAGAACCTAGCTCACAAATATTCCTTTATTGGAAAAAAAACTGCCTATTACAAATATAAGCCCAGTACTGTTTTAGAGAATAATTCCTTTAAAATGTACTGGGATAGGACTATTATTACTGACAAAACTATACACTACAATAGACCAGATATAACTATACTGGACAAAACAAGAAAATCTGTTTTCATAATAGACATCGCAGTATGTAACACACATAATCTCCTCACTACGCACGCGGAAAAAATGTCGAAGTATGTTGATTTAGCTACCGAAATAAAAAGGCAATGGCAGGTAGACACTGTTAAAATCATCCCTATTGTCATATCTACAACCGGAGTAGTCCCTAAGACACTTCTACATAGCCTGAGCATACTTGACATGCCAAAATCTACAATCACAGTCATACAAAAAGCCGTTCTTCTTAACACATGTCGCCTCACACGTAAATTTCTTGCATCATCTACTCCTTAACTTTCCCCCTCTGGCACACTTGGCTAAGGCCCGTGTGTCAGGTTTTTACCCCTTTGAAATAAAAGGGAGATTAAATATAAATTAAAAAAGAAATAATAATAATAATAATAATAATATTTTATTGTCACAAAAAGATACATACAAAGGAATAACCCATGTGGTTATAAACATTTAAACATGTACAATAATTTTGTTGACCACTGGTACCCAAAGTAAGATTTAACTTGTGGTATGGGTACCAGGGCTCTCACAATTAATTGCAACAGGTAGATATGTGAAAGTGTAGTGTATCGTAGATGCATATGCATGTGCTGAATTGCTAAGGTAGGAATAATATATAATTATATAAATATTCATATTAATATTATAATTATATATATCGTATATATATGTATATTATATATATATATCTATATCTGTGTGTATGTGAATGTTCGTGTTTGTATGTGTGTGTGTGTGTGTGTGTGTGTGTGTGTGTGTGTGTGTGTGTGTGTGTGTGTGTGTGTGTGTGAGGGATACATTTTGGATTTATAGTATACTTAGCTTAATCAAATTTTCTGTGTCTTCATAAGATTTGGACAAGAGCCATATGGTAACTTTTTTCTTGCATTGCGATCTATTTAATGAATAGATGTTGCAGTATTTATTTGCAGTGTTATATAAATGACAGCTTACAACAGTGTGGTGACGCGCTGCTAACGCACTTCTGAAGCTATGAGCCTGGCAGACCTTATATGCACGGCGCTTTTTTGTGACTTGAATGTCATATTCCAGATCAACATGTTTTCTGCAGATTGTTTCAAGCACAAAGAGCTGTCTGACAGTAAGCAGTTCACATTCGTGATATAATTGGGCAGTCGAATATCTAAAAGGCTTAAATGTCATAACTTTAAGGACTGCTCTTTGTGCTCGTTCTAGGGGCAGAAAAAACGATTTCATAGCTCCACCCCAAACAGAAATACAATATGTTAATATAGATTGACATAGTGCATAGTAAACTAATTTTAGTGTCTCAAAATCAGCTGAATAACGTAATTTTTTGAAAAAGAATATCATCTTGCGGACGCGGGCAGTAATATTAGTCAGGTGGTATTTCCATGAAAGAAGATTATCAATATATACCCCCAGATACCTTGTGTGGGCAGATCTCAATATAGTTGGGCAGTCGCAGATGTTAGTGGATGTGTTTGTCGAACAAGTATGTGCTCTTATATTGAATGTTTCCAAATATGGTTGGGTTATAGCTGTCTTTGAGAACGTGATGTATGTGGTTTTGTTGAGATTAAGTGTAAGTAGATTGTTTGACAGCCACTGCATTACATGTCTAAGAGCGCATTCTGCACGAACAAACACTTCTGACCAGTTTTTGCCACGAACAAGTATTGCAGTATCGTCTGCGTAGGTAATGATAGAAGAATAGGGAAGGGATAGGGTGCACAAGGAGTTTATGTAGAGTAGGAAGAGAGTTGGGCCAAGGATTGATCCCTGTGGGACGCCAAAAAGGAGGGGTGCGTTGTCACTAACGATGTCATCTATTTTTACACACTGTGTCCTATCAGAAAGATAATCTTTAAAAATACGAAGTGCATATCCACGGATGCCCATTCTCTCCATTTTTAATAAGAGATGTGGAACAGAGACAGTGTCAAATGCTTTGGTAATATCTAGGAAAATCGACAGACATTTTTGTCCATTATCAAGACTGTTTACTATTTCATCAACCAGAGAAGCGACTGCATCCTCAGTCGATATTCCTGTCCTAAAACCAAATTGATTCGGCGCTAAAATACTGTTTCTCTTTAAAAAGTTTCTTAGGCGGGTGTTTAGCACCTTCTCCAGGATTTTAGACATCGCAGGTAGGACAGATATAGGCCTATAATTATTGACACTGTCTCTGTTTCCACTCTTAAAGATGGGATGCACAACGGCCCTTTTAAAAGATTTGGGGAAAATTCCTTCTGCCATAGAAACATTGCAAATGTGGGTAATTATTGGTACCAGGATGTTTGAGCACTTTTGCAATAGATGAGCAGGAATTGCGTCCCACCCGACCGCAGCATCTTTACGCAAATTTCGAATGATTGACTCTACTTCAGACTCATCCGCAGGCAAAAGAACAAAAGAATTAGCATTAATGTTATCATTCAGCAATTGAGTATTTTGAATATCAGGGCTTGTACAGTCTCATTCAACTGTACATTGCATTTTGCTGACAACGCGACCTGTCGGCCGCGCGTCATTTACTTAATCATCAAAAATTATGTAAATTATTATAAAAGCAACTCAGTGCTAACTATACTGTCGCGAGGTACAGACATTAGAGAGACGAATTGCCAAAACCTAACTTGTGTTACCGTAACCTATACCTACGTGATTATACGTGATTATTTAGTGCAACTTGTGTCTTTTCTCTTCTCTCCGCACTCACAAAACCACAACAACTATCAAGTGTACGAAACCGTACATTTTATGGTCCTTCGAGCCGGATTATTTTCAGTGTTAAGTGTCCCTGTTTACGATAGCGAATCGGTTCAATCGGTCTCCCAGAAGCGGGTCGCCCCGGTTGGATTGAGAACGGCGCACATATCGTAAGTAGAATACGAAAACACTGAGGATCCAAAGCGACAACGGAAAGGAAACTGCAACCTACGTTCTTCTAGCTGCATACCAACGCTACACTCAGCCATCCACCGTTTTCTACGTGTTGGAACCGGGGCTAAATCAATCTACTACTACAACTAACTCGACGTTCTTTTGTCACCGAACAATACGTGTCAGAACTTGTCAAACAAATACTAAACAAAGAAATACTAACATGGACAAACTGGAGCTGCAGTCAACATGTTTCGATAGTATAAAGAGCCTGTGTGTCAACTATCGCAAGGACTCTGAGTCTCGAAAGACTGTAGAATACCTAAACAAGCGTTTATCTTCACTGGAAAGCCTATGGGCGGAGTTCGACAAACGGCATGCCCTACTGATGCTGGAATTAGAAGATAAAACAATGAGTTACTTCGTGGACGACATCTACGCAAGAACAAAAGAGATGTACGTTGCAACAAAAACGGATATCACCAACAAACTGACGGAAAAGGCAAATCCAAAACCGTCTGTCAAGTTCGACTTGTCCGGTACATCAACTATTGGTGAACGAGCTGAAAAAGCTGATGATGTACAAGTTCTGCTTAACAAGCAACAATGTAACTTTAACGCGATTTACCGGACGATATCTAAAGTCGAAAATGTATCTGCTTCGGAGAAATGGGAGCTAGAAGATCATTTAGCAACCTTGAAATCCAAGTGGGAACCCATTGATCAAACTCATTGGCAAATAGACTTTCACTTAAGAGGATCAAATGAGCAGTATAATGAAATGTTCTCGGAAGTCGAGCATAAATACGACGAGCTTAAAAGAAAAATCAATGCAAAAATTTGGTCCACAGCGCATTATCAGAAATCAACGCCGAAGATTGAGATTCCTGAATTTTCAGGCAGCTACAAGCAATGGATTTCATTCAAGGACTTGTTTTTGGAATCCATACATAAGAATCCATCCATCAACAATGCGCAAAAAATGCAACATCTCAAAACTAAACTTCGAGGGGAAGCTGAACGGTTAGTGCAGCATCTCACAATAAGCGCCGACAATTATAGCTCTTGTTGGGATATATTAAATCAGCGCTACGACAACCGTCGCTTGCAGTTCACTTCTTTTATGAATACCATGCTCAATCTGCCAGTAATACAACAACCCGATGCATTTAACTTGAAAAGAATGCATGACACTATAACAGAGTGTTTAAACGGCATTTCTAACATAGGCATTGATACATCTACGTGGGATCCGATCATTGTTCATATCATGTCACAAAAACTGGACTCTACAACCCTTAGTGACTACATGAAGGAACTTCAGGATCACAGAGAATTACAAAACTTGCAAGATTTCTTGTCTTTCTTAGAAACACAATTCATGGCTCATGAAACTATGAAATCCGCAAAGAAAGGGAATTCAACTACTGCTGAAAAATCACCAAATTACAAATTTAGCAAGCAATCCCAGGCGAAAAAACCTAGCTACAATTCTAATAAAAACAACTATTATGCCGCATATGGAAAATGCCCGCTTTGCAACTCAAATCACGTTTTAAGGCAATGCGACAAGTTTCTGGAATTAGACACCGGAAAACGTAATACAACGATTACGAAATTGCAGCTGTGCAAAAATTGTTTGTACAGTCACGGTAACGAAGAATGCAAATCGAACAAAACCTGCCGTGAATGCAATCAGAAACATCATACACTACTACATAATAACGACAAGAAAATTATAGCATACCCAAGCAGAAAAACCAATTATGAGCAAAGCCCTATGTCGTCAACTCAACAGATGACATCTAACCATCTGCAGACTAGTGATGTAGAAGTCATACTGACAACAGTTCAGCTGAAAGTTAAATCATTAAATGGCTCGTATATAACACTGCGTGCGCTCCTTGATCAAGGTTCACAGGTGAACTTAATAACAGAAAACGCGGCACAAGTTTTAAGATTGCCACGAAACAAGATCCACGCATCCGTGACAGGCATTGGTGCTGTTTCAGGCGATTGCAAGGGACAGTTAAGCCTTACTTGTAAATCTATATACTCTGAGTACAGTTTTGAAACGCGTGCGCTTATTATGAAAAAGCTCACCAATAACTTACCCATATCTACGTTCAAAAAGGGTGAATGGCCGCATCTAAAGAACTTGAAACTAGCGGATCCCGACTTTAACATCTCACGTCAAATCGACCTGCTATTAGGGGCCGATGTGTACTCAAAAATTTTACTAGATGGAGTCCTAAAAGGAGACAGCCACATGCCCGTTGCACAACAAACGCATATAGGGTGGATTGTTTGCGGTAAAATAAAAACGTTTTCATGTCATGTGGCATTAATTGATTTAGAACAACTAACAAAATTTTGGGAAACCGAAGATATACAAACTAATAAGGACACACCTAAAAACGATCGCTGCGAACAATTTTACAAGGAAACTGTGAAACGATCGCAAGATGGAAAGTATATTGTGAAAATGCCACTCTGTGCTGACTATCAAGAAAAACTAGGCAACTCTAAATCAATTGCAATTTCACAGTTTTTGCAATTAGAAAAACGGCTGACTAGGGCTCCAAAACTTGCTAACATGTACCGTGAATTTATTCAAGAATATGCGGAACTAGGTCACATGAAACTGTCGCAGCCTCACATGTCAGCAAATTCTTGTTACTTACCACATCACGGTGTCCTCCGTGAAAATACTACAACTACAAAATTAAGAGTAGTATTCAACGCTTCCCAAAAGACCTCCAGTAGTTACAGTCTGAACAGCCTAATGGAAAAGGGGCCTAACCTACAGAAGGACATCCAGGCCCTGATCTTCAAATGGCGAACATACAAATACGCTTTCACGGCTGACATTGAGAAAATGTACCGATGCATATGGCTCTCGAAAGAACAACAACCCCTACAAAAAATTATCTGGCGAGATTCGCGTGACGAAAACTTACGTGAGTATCAGCTATGCACGGTAACATACGGAACCAAATCCACGCCTTGGCTAGCTATTAGGACATTACAACAACTAGCTAGCGATGACGGACCCAAGTACCCGGCAGCTGCCAAGATACTACAGACAGAATGCTACGTCGATGACGTCATTAGTGGCCATAACAACATACAAGATGCGCAAATATTACAAAATTCACTCATACAACTACTAAAAGGAGCCGGTATGAACTTGCGAAAATGGACAAGTAATCATCGAGCCTTACTTGACAATTTAAGCGAAGATCAAATATCAAAGCAAAGTTTGTTTGACTTTAAAATGGAAGAGTCGTCAAAAGCACTCGGGCTCTGCTGGCATCCTGTGAGCGATACCTTTAACTTCAACTGGCCAGTCAAACACTCTAAGAAACTAACGAAGAGATCTCTGCTCTCAGATATATCGAAGTTTTATGATCCACTTGGATGGTTGTCACCGATAACGATTATAGCCAAATTATTGTTTCAAAAACTCTGGATAACTAGGCTCAGCTGGGATGACGAAGTGCCTCATTACATCGAAACTGAATGGCTGAGGCTGAAAACAGAACTACATTTTGTTAAAAATATGACAATTAACAGATGGATAGGCGACACGCATAAATGTGTAGAGCTACTTGGATTCTGTGACGCAAGCGAAAAAGCGTATGCATGTGTAATTTACACGCGAGTGTGGAATAAACATGGCTTACCGACAATAACGTTATTCGCGTCAAAAACAAGGGTTGCACCCCTTGCACAGAAAACTACGCTGCCCCGACTCGAACTATGTGGTGCTTTGCTTTTGGCCAATCTAATTGAAAAAACCAAAGAAGCCTTGTTGGAATATGACGTCTCTATAACCGCTTGGTGTGACTCTCAAGTTGTGTTGGCGTGGATAAAAGGTGACCCGTCAAGGTGGGAGACCTACGTAGCGAACAGAGTGACGAGAATCAAACGCGTCATTCCTGCAAACAATTGGCGATTCGTGAAGTCTGAACAAAACCCCGCGGACTGTGCAACGAGAGGCTTACTACCGAGTAAATTACTTAACTTCAAATTATGGTGGCAAGGTCCTGAATTTCTGGCGAAACAAGAAAGCTCAGATGTTTCGTGTTCTTATGAAACTAACTATGGCTCTATAAATGTTATCGAAACCATACATAAACCACCCAAACACAATGAACATTTTATAACAACATTAATAAGCAAATCTAGCTCATTAACATTTATAACTAGAGTCGTCGCATGGATACAGCGCTTTATTTCGTACTTGCGTAACAAAACGAAACCGAACACCGAGTACCTAACTACAAGCGAGCTAGGCGCAGCGAAAACAACTATCGTCATTCACGTGCAGCGTTTACAGTTCGATGCAGAATACAGACAACTTATTACTAATGGAGTTGTATCAACAAAGAGCAAGATTTTGAAACTAAATCCCTATCTTGATGACATCGGCATCATTCGTATTGGAGGTCGTCTGAAGAACTCTAGCCTATCACCAGAGATGAGAAATCCAGCTATCATACCACATACTGGCAAATATACTCAATTGCTGATTGAACAAGCTCATTTGAGAACACTACATGGAGGAGCTCGTTTAACTTTGACTGTTTTACGTCAACAATATTGGATAGTCGGCGGGAATAGAGCAGTAAAAACAATCTTACGAAAATGTGTGCGCTGTCATCGATTTAACAAAACGAATACACACCAACTGATGGGAGATTTGCCTCGCCAACGTATTACCCCATGCCGGCCCTTTACTCACACAGGAGTTGACTTTTCCGGCCATGTAGACGTTAAACTTAACAAGGGTAGAGGGGTGAAAACATCGAAGGCGTACATCGCCATATTTATCTGTATGGCCACCAAAGCCGTCCATATAGAACTAGTGTCGGACCTTAGCACCGAAACATTTATAGCGGCCTTCCAGAGAATGTGTGCCCGGCGCGGCGTGCCTAAACACATGTACTCGGACTGTGGTACTAATTTCATTGGCGCGTCTAAGGTGCTTCGGCACGAGTTTGAAGCCTTTAAAGTAATTCTGAACCCAGAATTGTTTTGCGAACTAGCCAAACTAGAGGTTGAATGGCATTATAATGCGCCAGCTTGGCCTAGCGCCGGTGGGCTGTGGGAAGCAGCAGTAAAGTCGATGAAACACCACCTGCGACGAGTATTGGGCGATCAGAAACTTACCTTCGAAGAGTTTACTACGCTCTTGGCGAAGATAGAGGCCTGCCTTAACTCAAGACCTTTGTGCCCTCTAACCGAAGATCCAGAAGAATTTTATAATTGCTTGACTCCCGGTCATTTCCTCACAGGCAGCCCGACGCTGTCGCTTCCACTATCGGATTATAATGACGTCAATAACATCGACTTACGACGTAGATGGCAATTAATTGAACATATGTTTCATCAATATTGGAAGAACTGGTCAAACGACTATCTCAACACATTGCAAGCTCGCAGTAAGTGGAACAAACCCACTAAAAACATACAGAAAGGAGACATCGTTTTGGTGAAAGACAACAATGTACCCCCAGGCAAATGGGCATTGGGAAGAGTCTTGCAGACCCTTAAAACTGCAGCCGGGATAGTGAAGCGTCCTGTGGTTAAACTCTCACCATTACCATTAGACTCTGAAGTCAACATTGAGGAGGATAACGTCAAACAAAATAAACCTAAACAAAAACATTTTAAAACAGGCATCAAACCTATTACATCATTATGCCTCGCGATATTAACATTGTTTACACTTATATCGGGTTCCTACGGTATCAGTGACAATGTACGCCAGGTGCCTAACGCTCAAATTACATGTTTAGAACGCGAGCGGCCGATGTACTATGACACTGTCGGCAAAATACAAACAATGCACGATGAGTGGATATTGCTAATGTATTATAATCTCACTAATTACTGGGAGGGAACGCATCGGCTAAAATTGTATATTGAAAATTTAGAGAACATTTGCGATCAATCACAACTAAAACACTGCAAAACAACAATGCAACAACTCAAACATGAAATGGACCTGTTGGGTTATTACAACTTTGCATTGAAAAACCCTCACAAGCACCTCAGTAATCGAAGAAAACGAGGACTAGTGGACGGAGTTGGTTACCTGGCTAACAGTCTATTTGGAATACTGGATCAAAATTTTGCTTCAAAATATGAAAACGATATACAATCGCTTCAAAACAATGAATACTATTTATTAGAACTTATAAAAAACCAGACAAGTATTGTAAAGCTTGAGAATCAAGTTTTAAAACAAAGTGAGAACAATATTAAGCGCCAAGCTGAGTTTATTAACGACTTCGTCAACCAAACAAACTTACATATGTCTTCTATAAAATCGGAATTAGAAATTATATCGGCAACTACATATATTAACTCGGCCTCCTTGACTGCATATTTATTAATTAACAGTTTACGAACTTTTCAAGAAATGCTCTTTAACACCCTTACAAACGTGTACCAAGGCCATGTTGACATACACTTGATAACGCCTGTGCATTTGATTCAGCAACTGAGCGACATATCTAGTAGCCTGCCAAAAACGGTGTCATTGCCAGTGGAAAATTATAAAGAAAACATCAAGGATCTCTACAAGCTGATTACAGTGAAAGCTCGCGTTACTGATAGTTATTTCCTGTTTGAAGCCCGTATTCCTCTAGTATCTGACGAAGATTATATATTCTACAAAGCCATTCCATTGCCGGTTAAACTTGCCACTGATGTGACATATGTGCATGTATCAACTAAGTACATCGCCGTTAACCTGCAGAAAAACAAATACATCTCAATGACCGAAGATGACCTGCGGCAATGCATACAACATAAACCAAGCAAATTTCTTTGCAAGAAAATTATGCCGTCATACGATCTGCATAGTAACAACGCACCCTGTGAAGCGAAATTGCTGTCGCATAAAAACATTGCGCGTTGTGACGTCGATCACGCGTCCTGCAAGGAAGTCTGGATAGAACTACACTCGCCGAACAGCTGGCTAACAACGTGCTGCGATGTATGCTCACTACGTACCATATGCAACGATGACGTCACATCATCTACTATATCATCGTCAAGCATAGTGACATTATCTCAAGGATGCATTTTGCAGTCGAAAGATTTGACCATCTACGCTCACCGACAATACAACAGTCACATGAAGATGGATTACGAGTTTAGCATGCCGACATTAGACACATCTATTAACAACATAGTCAACTTGACGTATCACAACGCCCAAAACACGCTTCACCCTATTGCTACAGATCTGCAACAAATTGAAGACAATCTTGAGACTCAAAGGGAAAGTGAAGCTAGGCATCATATAACAATTTCTAGCCACGACGTCCACCAATATATTATAAGCTATTTTTTATTGGCGTCAGCGGTTGTTACTTTCGTTGTGGTCGTTGGAAGGAAACGTTGTCGCCTTTGTTTAACCAAGAAGCGTGAAACTATGCCAAATGGACAACAGCACGAGGATATTGAGCTGCAAGAATACAGTCGACAACGGATAACCAAAACAGCATCACCGAGTCAGGATGACGTGCATCACTCGGACCATGAATCCGAGACGGCGCGTCGAACTTTCATTACAGGGACTAAGAATATTGCGTTCAATTTTGATTAAATTTTATGCATTTCTTGCTTTGTGATGGCTTTTCTACTCTCTTATGTTTGTTATTCCTATTTCTTTGGGGTTGCCAAGATGTACAGTCTCATTCAACTGTACATTGCATTTTGCTGACAACGCGACCTGTCGGCCGCGCGTCATTTACTTAATCATCAAAAATTATGTAAATTATTATAAAAGCAACTCAGTGCTAACTATACTGTCGCGAGGTACAGACATTAGAGAGACGAATTGCCAAAACCTAACTTGTGTTACCGTAACCTATACCTACGTGATTATACGTGATTATTTAGTGCAACTTGTGTCTTTTCTCTTCTCTCCGCACTCACAAAACCACAACAACTATCAAGTGTACGAAACCGTACAGGGCTAATTTGTAATGCTAAGTCACTACCGATGCGGGAAAAGTACTCATTAACTCGGTTTACAGATGTCAAATTATCTTTGTCTATATTTAATAGTTCAACAGGGGATTGTTTAACGGAAACCGTGTGAGTAATGTTTTTGATTATTTTCCAAGTAGACCGTGGGTTATTTCGTGCTTTACGTAGTTCATTACTTTCGTAGTTATGTTTTAATCTTTTTAATAATTTATTGCAGAAGTTGCGGTATCTGAGATAGGTTACTTTAAGAGTGTAATTATCAGGATTCATTTTAAGCCGTTTACTCATGGAGTCTCGATTTCGTATACATCTGAGCAATCCTTTAGTGATCCAAGGTTTGAATATTACTTGTTTAGATGGTGTGCGAATTATTTTAGAGTGCTTTTGTAATAATGATTCAACACTTGTAATCAACATCTCAGTTGCAACGTTAGGATCAGACGTGTTTAATATTTGCGAGAAATCTGTGTTCGAGATATCCGCGCTAATAGAATAATAATCTACTTTTACAAAGTGAGTTTTGCGTTTATTTGGTCTTAGTAACGTTTCCATGCTAAAGAGAACCGGTGCGTGATCTGTGAGACTAGAATCTATAATCAGTGTAATAGTTTTGAGATTAGATTTCAATAAGACATGATCTAAACAACTTTTGTCACGTGTAGGTAAATTGTGCGTTGGTAAAAGTCCATGCAATGCCGTTAGATTGAGATAATCGTTCGCCATACTGTTCAACTCTGTCGGGATGATATTAATATTAATATCGCCGATTAGAACCACATTCTTATAGTTACATAAAGATGCAAGTGTATTTTCCAAGCCATACAAAAAATTGTCAATATTACGGTTACAGGGTGGCCGATACAGGGCAATTATAGAAAGATTTAAAGACTCAATTTTGCAAATTAAACAATTTGCGTCCTGTATGTGCGACTCTATAACGATGTGTTTCATTGACCTCTTTACAAAAACAATAACACCATCGTTTTGATTAGTGTTTTTTATCGTATGATAACTAACATAACCGCCTAAAGCTGGAATGGTAGACGCCTTGCTCAGCCAACACTCGGATAAAACTATTATTTCAGGAGGGATAGATAATTTACTTAAGAATACAGTAAAATCATCAAAATTGTGGTTCACGCTACGTATATTAACATGCAAAATGTTCACCAAATTAGAACTATTATTTAAGAGCCCACTACATTGTTCTAGTTTACATACGCATGACTGTGTTGTACCAATAGAATCTAGTTCATTTGTTATTGTGTTTAAATCGAACATTTATGAGATAAAAAAACCACAAAAGGTGTAGTAACAACGATTATGTGCAAACATCGCATATGCCTGATAATAAAACAATAGCAACCTTTTTTGATAATCACTTTTGCTACTACTGCACTTTAAATTAACTTTAATGTAGTTTCTGCCTATCCCACCGTGAGGCAGACGTAAGTCTATATATGTATGTAGAAACCAGTTGTTATTACCACTTTTACATATACTGTATTTAAGATTAAGATTTCTGATATGAATTTTATAAAACTTGTTACCTAACGCATAAAGTGATAAAAAACGAATGAAATAAAACGAACAATAGGGTGAAACTATGGCCAATGCTATAGGTACACCCGTGGCAGCTATATTGTCTAGTTCATATAATAAATAAGACCACAGTATACTTAAATAAAAGTGTGTGTGTTTACATGTTAGTTTATATTGCAATATTAATGTTGTTTTGAGTAGTAAATGGTAGTGTATATAAGTGTAAAGTATTCGTAAGCTTCTATTATACATATTTTTAAAAGTATTAACATTGAAAGATATAAAAATATACAATTTTAAATATTTAAAAACGTAAGGGTTCCCAAGATATATATAGTTATTGTAACTTGGGCAAGTTATTAAGACTTGACAGAGATTTAATAATGATTGAAGGCATACCCTCATATTTCCGAAGAAAAATCTTATTATTCTGTGACCAGCAAAATTTGTAATCATTATCGCTGGCGTATTTGCGAGCTTCAAAAAACAATTGTCTGAGACTACTCGACAGATGATCAGCCACATAGATGGGTTTAGTGTCTCCCGATATGCCAATATGAGTAGTATTTAATTTTTCGTTTGACGATCTCCCTTTATTGAACATTCGAGCTGCCTGCAATACCTGGTTTTTTTGAGGAACAGTTACAAGTTCAGCGACTATAGGTCTATTTGATCCTTTTTTCCCTGGCATACGATATATGTCCCGCAAATCCGCTTGCTTCACCGAGGCTTCGAGTTTATTGCAGGTTTGCAATACGATAGAAGTGAGGTCGTCAATAGTCTCCTTTTCCGTTTGTGGAATATTTCTAATCTCAAAACTCGAAGAACGCGAATTTTGTTGTAAGTCCAAGATCCTTTTTTCCAACTCCACGATATATATACGCTGTTCTACACGTTCCTTTTCTAATCTTTCTACGGTGTTTTTCATGGTCTCGTATGCCTGGTTCATAAATTCAATAGATTTTTCAATTTCAGTGTTTGTTTTTTGTATTTCTTTGTTTTGTGTTTTCACCTCATTGATGTCAGTCGTTATTTTATATAATACAGCATCTTGCTCCTGTTTCCACGTCGTAAGCATGCTCATTATTTTATTTTCAAACGATTCGAACCTGCTGTTAGATTGTGCCAACGTTTGCTGTTCGGGAGAGAAGTCGGGACGAAAACGTTTGGTTCTCGTTGTAACATTTGATTGCTCAACCTCAGTTTCGATACTGGATATATCAAGGGATGATGTGGCGCGTTGTGCTGACACAACAGGAGTTGCCGGCGGCGAACGTTGCATTCTCGGCATTTTTGCGGTGTAGATAGATATGTATGTTGTTATTACAACTCAATCTCAGAGTAACAAGGAGCGTTGCCAGTTGTCAAACCGGTCGGCAGATGAGTCAGCGATGAAGCGTTACGCAGGAGCGAGCACCGGCCGCGGTGACGCGCAGGTGGGGATGTCGCCGCTCGTAGCTCGTAGCGAGTTGTTGTTTTGACGGGCCGCGCTAACGTTTCGCTGGCTGATTTGGGTGAGCCGGTGGCTTCCGCGCAGAGTACTCGAGTTCGAATCCTAGCCGCCTTGCACCAATTAGATCAACACAACCGCCTTTTATTAGAGTAGTAACACCACAAAACACAGTCTATCCCTTTCACGGGGAGGAGTCCTGCCGTTAGAATGTCGCAAGAGTAAACGAGAAATTGGTTTCTAGAATTGGTCCAATAGGAATTTAGAAATTAAATATAATTTAAAAGTAAGGAACACACGCGACACACGTCCACTTCCAGTGATGGCCGTAGCGAGAGGTCTATAAAAGTAGTGCCACGTATAAAAAGCAGAACTTCCCTTTCGCGCGTCACCAGTTTGAAAGTTGATATCGTCGCGGTTAGACGTATGATGCTCCGTTCAATCGCCTTCGCGCGTCGCTTGGTTTCGACGTGGCTAGTTGTACGATGCTCCGTTCGATTCCAGGTTTTTCGTAAAGTTATATGTTGCTGTGCGTATATACATACGCCACAACTGCAAATTCATGTTAACAATGGTCGGGATAGGCTAGAATCGGTGCATTACACAGATGTTCCTTCAGCTTCCGAAATGCGACGTCACAGCTCTCATTCCAGCAAAACTTTATTTTATCCTCAGTGAGCAGAGGCTGAGCGATGTAAGCAAAGTTCCTCACAAACCGTCGATAGTAGAAGCACAAACTAAGAAATGCTCTGAATTGTGTATTGTTCTCTGGAACTGGCCAGTCCTTGAAGGCAATGATCTTAACCGGATCCGTTTGGATGCTTTCTTCGGAGACCACATGTCCTAAGAAGTTCACTTGCCGCCTGAACAACGTGCATTTCTTTGGACTTAACTTCAGCTTGGCTCCTCGAATCTTCGAGAGCACTCGTTCCAGGTTGCAAAGGTGATCCTCAAAGGTGCATCCTACTATGATAATATTGTCCAAGTAGACCAGGCAGGCGACTCCAATCAATCCAGTAAGCAGTTGTTCCATCAATCTCTCAAAAGTGGCAGGAGCATTACACAATCCAAAGGACTTGACGTTGAATTGCCACAATCCTTTGACTGTGGAGAATGCTGTCTTCTCCTTATCTCAAGGATGTATCTCGATGCCAGTAGCCATTTTTCAGGTCTAGAGTAGAAAAACACTTCATCCCTGTTAGCGTATCCAGAGTGTCGTCAATCCTTGGCAACGGGTAATTGTCTTTCTTTGTGATGTCGTTTTGCCGACGATAGTCTACACAAACGCGTATGCTGCCATCCTTCTTCTTAACCGTAAATGTTACTAACAAAAATTCATTTATTCAAATAATACCTAATTACATAATTATTTACAAATTTTGTCGTATAAGCAAACTGAGCAGTTACTTCAAATAAAAATTTGCTGATCTGTCTTAGCGCATCATTATTATTAACCCACTTATTACCGGCACTGCTAGTTGCTTATGTAGGTTATTAAAATGTTATTATTAAATTGTAGTTATGTAAATTTATATTGGTAAAATAGTTTGTAAGCACTTCTTCGCCTGAGCCACAGGTTCAATATAGCTCAGGCAAACAACAGCAAATGTATTTTTATAACTTAATGAGTCATTTATTATCAATTATTGTACATATTATTTAAATAAATATATTATTATATTATATTATTATATATGTGTATGTTGCCATTGCTAGAGCTAAAGCCCTGAACTAATTATACGGGTTATTGGAAAACCCCGAGTGCCATAAATACTTATATGGCTAAGGCTAGAGAGAGAAAGGCGAAGGTTTTATCCCATATCAAGTGCATGAAAGACGAAGCAGGAGTGATTCTTACGGATGATGATAGAATAAAAGAAAGGTGGAGGACATACTTTGAAAAATTAATGAATGAAGAGAACGATTGGAGCGAAAATCTTGAGAATGAGGTGAGAAATATTGGATTAGTGAATGAAATAAGTATGGATGAGGTAAAAACGGCTGGCAGTAGGTTGAAGAGTGGGAAGGCGTTAGGACCAGATGGAATACTAGTAGCAGCATGGAAGTCGTTAGGAGGGAATGGATGGGTGTGAGTGACTTTATTCTTCAATAAGTTGTTGCATGAGGAGACAATACCCGAGGAATGGTGCAAAAGTTACCTGGTGCCCATTTTTAAAGATAAGGGTGATATCCAAGACTGCTACAATTATCGGGGAATAAAGTAAATGCCTCATAGAATGAAAGTATGGAAGAAAGTAATTGAGGGACGCCTGGGAGACGAGAGTGAGATCCCACGTAATCAATTCGGTTTTATGCCTGGTCGAGGTACGGTGGATGCCATTTTTGCATTTCGCCAATTATGTAAAAAATACAGGGAGGCGCATAAAAATTTGCATATGGTATTCGTCGACCTTGAGAAGGTATATGACCGGGTACCGCGTGAAGTCTTATGATGGGCCCTTAAGAAGAAAGAAGTGCCTGAAAAGTACCTGAAGTTGATTCGAGCCATGTACGCTGAATGCTGTCCGGTCCGCAGCTGCTGGTATCACAGCCAGATTCGATGTAGCTGTAGGCTTGCACCAAGGGTCGGCTCTTAGCCCATACCTCTTCCTGTTAATTATGGATGCTATAACATCGAAAATACAGGAAGAGGCAACCTGGTGCATGCTATTTGCCGATGACATCGTATTGGTAGCAGAGAGTGGACAAGAGGTGCAGAGCAAGCTGAAGGAGTGGCGGCAGAGACTGGAGAACGTAGGCCTTAGAATAAGCAAAACTAAAACGGAATACATGTTCCGTGACTTTGGCGGTTTCTCCAGTCCTATACCGGTTACATTTGGCGGTATACCTCTACCAGTATGCTCCGACTGTCGCTACCTCGGTTCACTCCTGCAAGATGACGGCAAAATTGATCGGAATGTTAGGCAACGAATCGACATGGGCGACAGATCGCATATTGCGATCCTAAACTGCCTTTGAAATTAAAGGGTCACATGTATAAGGCGGTTATAAGGCCTATCGTACTATATGGAGCTGAGTGTTGGGCTACTAAGAAGATGGATGAGAAACGATTGCATGTAGCAGAGATGAGAATGTTACGATGGATATGTGGAGTGACGAAAATGGCCAGAATTAGGAATGAATATATAAGAAGTAGCCTGAAAGTGGTGCCCATAGACGAGAAGGTGAAAGGCAATCGTTTGGCTTGGTATGGACATTTTATGCGAAGAGATGATACGTTTGTAGATATGTAAGCGATGAATATGAGGGTAGAGGGACGAAAAGGGAGAGGAAGGCCAAGGAAAAGATGGATGGACTGTGTGAGGATGGATATGAAAGGGAACGAGGTAAAAGATCAGATGACGGGTGACAGAGAAGTATGGAAGCGAAGGACATACTGCGCCGACCGCAAATAAAATGGGACCAGGGCAAGAGGATGATGATGATTATATCATTATATAACCAAAACCATTGGTGAACACCATGGACTGGACGAAGGCTCAATCACACCTTCTTTCACCATACCCTCGATCATAGTCTAACAGGGAAGCAGCATAGCTACAGTGAAAACCTACAAAAAATCAGATCATAATTTCAACGGCAAGTGAGTCAATTGTAAATATTGCATCAACACAAACCATTGAATAAAATTTTACTCGCCTATGTACATAAAATCATCAAGTACAAAACTAAAGTTGACCTTTGGACTCTCTGAATGACAAACAAAACGCCGAAGTACGTGCCAAATCACATCTGCGTCAAGTAATAAATTTTTCTAATTGTAATTAACGAGCACGTTTGGTTAACTTTGCTAAGCTATTGCTTGCGATGCAAATATCTTGGGATCGAATCCTCATGAATTAGAAGTATTTTTGTAAAGTAGGTATTATTGCTTGTATAATTTCAACTAGCAATTTAAGAGGATGCAAAAGGTCCAGTAAAACATAAAAAAATATTTAATATCATCAACACCATCTAGCCCAAACTAAGCAGAGCTTGTACTATGAGTACTAGACAATGGATAAACATACATATATACTTATTTTTTTGTAAATACATACATATCATACAAAGAAACACCCAGACCACGACAAACATCCATGTTCGTGCACAAAAATGTTTGACGTGTGCGGGAATCGTACCCGCGACTTCAGGCGTGGCAGTCGGTTACACTGACCACTACGCCATCGAGGCCGACAAAATTATCAATCACATTTGTTCAATAAAATTATCAAGAACTCACAAGCTGTTACCGTGCACATTGGTAGATATGGATTCACCAAATAACGTAACGTATCGAAGCAAATTTCAGAGAGTTGGCCCGCTTGATAATAAATTTTATCTGTTGTTTGTTGTTTTTTTTATCATAACAGTTTTAATTCACGTTTAAGAAATACGTGGCCCTTTATTTAAGTTTTTACTAATTTCCTTACAAGTCCTATTTTTAGTTTTGTAAGGATTAAAAAAATGGGCCCTCGATCTAGATGCACACCCTAAAATCAAGGCTGCTAAAGTGTGTGTGTAATACGCTCTTGCCTACATTTACGGTATATGCTCGAAGCCAGGGATTACTTAATCTGCGCCGTGGGAGGCTGAACCGCCAGCCCGTGTGAAGTACCCGTTGCCGGAGGAGGAGACCGGAGTGGACTCGACTAATCTATCGGGAGGGGACCGGCCTTCCGGCTGCCGAGTCGGCAAATCACTCTGCCTGCGCCAGGCTCTGGTGAGATGTAAACACGTCTTTGTCCCTTGCGCTGATAGTACAGCATCTACAGATATCCCTCATACCCCCTTTTTTTTAAATACGGCCATAAAGAATAAATAAATGTTTATTCAGCGGCATCCTAATCCATATTACAGTTACGACTTCTGCAACATTCTTATGGTGCAGAAGTCCTCTTGGACTTCACTCGAATATCAACGCTGTCCATTAACATATGGAGACAGTGAACACGACCTTGTTTTTCTTTACGGAGACGCAAATATCATGCCCGACCGACACATCCTATCTCCTATACCCTGGCTACAAGTTAGAGCACAACTTTGTGCGTCGTGCAGGGGTCTGTGTATATGTCCGTGATGATATTTGCTGTCGCCGTCTGAATGGCCTTGAAGACAGAGACCAGTCGACTTTGTGGGAACGCGTAGATTACAAAGGCCACACCTGTATCTATGCGTGTCTTTACAGGTCTCAAAGCGGTGATGCAGACACGACTCGACTTTTTGAGCACCTGCAATCATCGACTGACAAAGCTCTTGAGCAGTACCCTTCTGCAGAATTAGTGATCTTAGGAGACTTTAACGCCCACCACGTAGAGTGGCTTGGTTTTCGGTCCACTGACTTTGTGGGAATGTCTGTTCATGACTTTGCTTTGGCCTATGGGTTTTCTCAACTGATACATAGTCCTACCAGAATACCAGACCAAGAGACCTACATCAGCTCCTTATTGGACCGGACCTTCTGCTGACTACGCGCTCAGATGGATATTCCATCTAGGTGGATGCACCTCTTGGTTCTTCTGACCACTGCGTTGTTCGAGCGCGAGTGCCACTCCGGCCCACCATACGGCGTCGAGTGTGGCACTAGAAGTCAGCAGACTGGGATAGGCTGCGAGAGTTCTACGCAGCGTACCCGTGGAGGCAGCTTTGTTTCACTTCAGGTGATCCCGAAACTTGCGCTAGCGCAGTTGCGGAAGCGATACTCGCGGGAATGGAATGCTACATCCCAAGCCCGCGGATCGGCGCAGGAATTAAAAAACGAGCGTGGTTCAATCAGGTCCTGCAGAGATGCTAGAGCTTTAAAGCAATCTGCCTATGAGGCTTGGACCACGGCCTGTACTAACAAGGAAGCTAACACCTCCGAAGTAAAACGCAAACTAAATACTGCCTTGAGGCTCAATAAGAGGGAACCATCCTCTTATTGAGCCTCGAGGCAGCAAAACTCAAACTTAGCCCTGACAACCGCCAGGGCTAAGTTTGATTACATCGGCAGAATTGGCAAACGATTTGCTAGCTTCCCTTCCGGGAGTCGCGCTTTCTGGTCCCTCGCTAAGGCTGCCGAAGGTAATTTTTGTCAGTCGTCCTTGCCACCACTCCGAAAGCTCGATGTTAATCTGACCCATAGTGCAAAAGCAAAGGCCGCTTTGCTGGGTTCTCTCTTTGCCTCAAACTCGACTATGAGCGATGGAGGCGCCGTACCACCCACCATCTCGTGGTGCCGTCATTCCATGCCGGGAATCTCAATTTCACAACGTGAGGTCCGGCGGGCACTAATGTCTCTAGATGTTCATAATTCGAGCGGGCCAGATGGCATACCGGCAGTGGTACTAAAGCAGTGTGCTCCTGAGTTGTGTCCAATATTGCCGCGCCTCTTCTTGCTTTCCTATTCTACAAGACAAGTTTCGTCTTCATGGAAGACCTCATTCGTTCACCCAGTGCCAAAAAAAGGTGGCAGATCTGACTCATCGAACTACAGGCCTATCGCCATAACTCCAAGGTGATGGAGCGGGTGATCAACTCTCGGCTCCTGAGGTACCTTGAGGGTCACGATTTGTTGAGTGAACGACAATACGGCTTCCGCCATCGTCACTCAACTGGCGACCTTCTTGTGTATCTCACGCACCGATGGGCACTAGCCATTGAGAGCCAAGGAGAGGCATTGGCTGTCAGCCTGGACATGGCGAAGGCCTTCGATCAGGTCTGGCACAAAGGTCTTCTATCGAAGTTACTATCATACGGACTGCCCAAGGGATTATGCGAATGGGTTGCCAGCTTTTTGTCCGGCAGATGCAGCCAAACTGTGGTTGACCATGATTGCTCTAACCTGGACATACATATATGCAGGCGTCCCGCAAAGCTCTGTGTTGTCCACGACGCTGTTCCTGCTGCATGTCAATGATATGTTGTCAATTAATGGCATTCATTGCTATGTGGATGACAGTACTGGGGATACTTATTACACGGGCCGCGCTAATATCCCTCGGTCAACAGTGGAGGAAAGCCGCGAACGGCTTGTGTCTGAAATCGGAAATAGGTACGTACTCTGGATGGAGTATCTGAAGGGGGAAGACTAAATTTAGTCGTGTTTAACCCAGCTAAGACACAAGCCTGCGCGTTCACCGCTAAGAAAACCCCATTTACTGTGTCTCCACAATCCAGAACAAGTCTCTCACCATCTCCAAGAGCATTGGAATCCTTGACCTCGACATCTCAAGTGATGTCCAGTTCCGCAGTCATTTAGAGAGCAAGGTCAAGCTGGCTTCCAAAAAGCTTGGTGTGCTCAATAGGGCTAAGCGGTACTTCACTGCGGGGCAAAGACCACTTCTTTATAAGTCGCAAGTCCGGCCACACATGGAGTACTGCAGTCATCTTGGGGCAGGAGCACCAAAATATCACCTTGATCCTTTTGACGCAGTACAGAGTCGAATACTGCAAATTGTCGATGAGCCCAAACTCACAGATGGTATTGAGCCACTAAGTCTCAGACGGGACTTTGCCTCCCTTTGTGTGTTTTACCGCTTATACATATAATGGATTGTGTTCTGATGAGTTGTTTGAGATGATGCCCTCAGCTACTTTTTATCATCGCATCGCTCGCCATCGGCAGGGATTTCATTCTCACACCTTACAACCTAATTGGTGCCGCACCAAGCGGTTCCAAAGGAATTTTCTCCCGCGGACGCTCAGGTTGTGGAATGAACTCCCTGCCCAGGTTTTCCCACAAGACTACAGTATGGGGTTCTTCAAAATGGGCGTTAAAATGTTTTTACAAGATCTGCAACGCGCAAGAGATGCCTCTGGTATTGCAAGCGTCGATAGGCTACGGTGACCATTTGCCATCAGGTGGGCCGAATGCTTGTTTGCCACATTAGTAGTATAAAAAAATATTTATATATATATATATTTATCTATATTTCGGTAGTATGTAAGTAAAATATAGGTATAAAATAAAGATCACAAATGCTTTCATTATTTCCTTTAATTCATAGAAGTACCACGAAAATCACTATAGCACCAAACATTACATACAAAATGTACAAAATTGTGCCTGTTTACTCATCACATTTATTGGGGGAATGAAAAATCTAGCTCATTAACATAATGCATTAAAATTATTATCTATATCGTATGCACAAGTACATCGTAATAAGAGTTTGAGTAATTGTCTCACAAACCTCCACTTTACGTTACGCTAGTATTAGACGTCACATACTGTCGTACTCATCTTACTAATAGTCATAATTGTACAAGCTTCATTATTTATTCCTTTACGGTGTCCGGTTACGCGGGGTTGGTTCCATTCGTCACATGCTTTTATTACAATGGGATAATAGAGTTCCTATTATACTTATCACTGATGCGGGCGATTGACATGTTGGATCCAAACCGGCATGACGGGAACACGCACCCACATCTCGGCTACTTAATGTACAATGCGTAACGGACAACAACTGCTTACATACGTACGTTGCGACACATGCGATACTCAATGTTTAACAGAAAAGTGTCCTTTTGTATAAAGAAAAGGAGCCAGCTACGAAACAATTCATTTTTATTATTAAATTATTTTAACTACAAAAAATAAATAATATCATAAATTAATAAAGTCGTAATATACAAAATAATTGCATTATTTACAAAAATCTCATTAGTAAATTAAAAATATGCTGTTTGAAAACTAAACTATAAAAATAATTGTATTAAATTATTATTCTGTTTATGATTTTTGACTCGTGTGGGGTTGAGCATAAGGCTCTAATTGTGATTTTACTTACTCACTAAGTTATATTTTCGTATATAAATAGCATAACAGATAGAAACACTTTATCAAGTACATAATAACGTAGCAAATATAACGTAGACAAACCTCACTGAGAGCTAACTTACATCTGTGCGTTTTATTATGTTATATAGTTATGAAATGTTTGCTTGTCTCAGGAAATCATCTGCTATAACAGTTCTTGTTATCTAAAAGAGATTTCTTTCGAGATTAGGGAATAATATCGAACAAGTGAGCAGGGAGCTTTACAAATACCACCACCCAGCCAGGGCGCGCGATGATTGGCAACTATACACTTGAGCCAGTGGCTCCTAATTACAACTTACTGATTAAATAACTTTAAACAGTTCTCTGTGTATCCCTTCTAGTACCTTCACGTACTTTTCGAAGTACGCGTATCATGGATTGGGAAACATTGTTTTAAGCTAATTAACCATTATAGTTTGGTATGGAAAATAACTTATCACTTAAGATATTTGTTATATTAAATGTCATCTTATAGAGATCTACGCTGATGACAGGTACTGTATGGTCAAATGATTGATTACCGCTCTAAAAAGTTCGTTAATTTTAAAATTAACATTTTGGGCAAGCAGTCTTATACGTTTTATCTTATAACTGCTTTGTCATTGCCATGTCGCTAAAATTCTACCGATTTGAAGAAATAATTGCACAGAATGTCCCTTCATGAAACTGAAGTATAAAAGAGCTGATAGGCAAGATTAAATCATTCTATTTATTTATACTTATGAAATAAGTTGAGTTACTGAGTATCTCATTACTCGATTTACTAGGAGAGTGTTCTATTGTCGAGCCCAATAATTACCTACTACCTACATAAATATGAGTGTGCTATTTTACTCGTATCTACACGCATGTTTTCTAAGCGTAACAAGATAATTAAATAAAAATATCCTCTTGCATATTTTTATTACTGTTTACTATCGAATGATTCGATTTGCAAAGATTCTACTGGTAGTTGCCATTAAAATCATATTAGTATAACATAAAAAAACACAAAGTGGGTAGTCAAAAAAGGAATGTGAGAATCATACGCCTGTAGTTCCTGCCTATCTCTTGGCGAACAAGCGTGCATATATAATATACATATATGTATGTAGTAGGTAACCGAACACCCCCTCGTATATTACGATGAACTAGCTAATTCTAACGTTTAACATGACTGATTACAGAAACAAAGCAACTTTAATAGATTTGTTAACATTAAAATAGAAAGCTCAACACGTTATAATAATTACGATTTTATTCGCTTAGTGATGCTACACGTAGGAGCCATTATCAACAAATAGCGATGGACGATCCCGAGGCCATCATGTCATTGGTAGAAACACTTCATAAAGTTAACCATCAACGGTCTACGAAGAGATTTTTCATAGCTTTGACTATGACTGATTTTGTTATCGTTTCGTATCAATCATGGGGCGCGATAGGAACACACAATTTTATGTTTGAAAATTTTGTAATTGATACCTCGGTATCATGCATCGCTACAACAAAGTCAGCGGGTTCGTTGCGATCTGACGATATTATTATTTCGCGAACGTTTCAAAGTTATAGTTTTATCACAATTACAACATCAGCCTCCGAGCAAACACTTTAAGCCAGTTTTATAAACATATGAAAGATACTCGTGTGTTGTACCGACACTAACTCATACTCGCCGCGACGAGTCATTCGACCACCTGTTCTAAGCTTATAATTAGGTATGGTATTATTTATTAACAATTCAATTTACGTGGTTATCATTGTTTGCGGACAGTAAAGTAAGGGTTGTGACAAATTTATAATAACAATCAATGAGACATTTTGGCAGGGTATATACATAAATCCTTGTATAAACTGAGTACCTGTGCCTGAGGTATAGAAGGTAATGATCGATCAGAGAACTGAAGAATGACGGGTACACTACATTTATATGAAAAACTTTATTCCGACAGTCACAAATACGAATATCAAAATAACGATTTTCATAATGCCGAATGGTTTCAAATTCCTAATATTACAATTCCGATTTATCATTAATCCTATTTTTATAAATCCAAAATTTCAATAACTAAATCAAAATAATTATATTAGGTATAGAAAGAAGGTAATGATCGATCAAAGAACTAGAGAATGATGGGTACACTACATTCATACGAAAATCTTTATTCCGACAGTCACAAATACGAATATCAAAATACCGATTTTCATAATTCTGAATGGTTCAAAATTTCTAATATAACAATTCCGATTTATTATTAATCCAATATTAAATAATTCCAAAATTTCAATAACCTAACCCAAATAAATAATTAGAAACAAAATTTATCACAAAGCAAAATTAGATAGCTCGACGGCGCTTCACTTAGCGGAGTTCCTATTTCTGGATGGTTATAAAAGAAAATAACCACGAAAGCTACGGCTTTACAAACTTTTTTTTTTTTTTTTTAACCTATCCGTGACGGTTCTGAATCGGGGTGTTAACCATAATGATGGTATCAGTATATATTTTTAACCTGCTGGAATTATCGGAATATTAAAAATCGGAATGTCGTTTTTCGGACCGAGAACCCATCGAGCATTTGATTCTTGGAACTTATGAAAATCGGAACACAAACAAATAGCATTCACGATTTTTGGTAAAATAAATTTCGAGATGTTTAATAATAGACATTATGATTCAATGATGGTATTATGAAATTCGAACTTTTGAAAATCGGAACATCGAAATTCGGAATAAAATATTTTGCAGTATTTGGATGTCCACAAATGACTTTCCATAGATTATGTATAATTTATTAATTATAGTGGTGGCGGAGTATGAATGCAAATGGTTTGTCATATTTGTTTTATAGCTAGATTAACTATCGACTAAAATGTTCGCTTGGATAGCTATGTAACACGATTTATTATGTAACTACTTACAGCTAAAATACAAATATGAATAATGATCGAATACTTGTGATCGAAGGGCAGTATTACGGTCAGTGTCGGGTGCGTCGGTGCGGGTTGTGCTCGCACCAGCGCGGCCACAGCGGCGCAAGAGGCAGGCGTGCGGGTTGTGCTCGCACCAGCGCGGCCACAGCGGCGCAAGAGGCAGGCGTGCGGGTTGTGCTCGCACCAGCGCGGCCACAGCGGCGCAAGAGGCAGGCGTGCGGGTTGTGCTCGCACCAGCGCGGCCACAGCGGCGCTAGAGGCAGGCGTGCGGGTTGTGCTCGCACCAGCGCGGCCACAGCGGCGCTAGAGGCAGGCGTGCGGGTTGTGCTCGCACCAGCGCGGCCACAGCGGCGCTAGAGGCAGGCGTGCGGGTTGTGCTCGCACCAGCGCGGCCACAGCGGCGCTAGAGGCAGGCGTGCGGGTTGTGCTCGCACCAGCGCGGCCACAGCGGCGCTAGAGGCAGGCGTGCGGGTTGTGCTCGCACCAGCGCGGCCACAGCGGCGCTAGAGGCAGGCGTGCGGGTTGTGCTCGCACCAGCGCGGCCACAGCGGCGCTAGAGGCAGGCGTGCGGGTTGTGCTCGCACCAGCGCGGCCACAGCGGCGCTAGAGGCAGGCGTGCGGGTTGTGCTCGCACCAGCGCGGCCACAGCGGCGCTAGAGGCAGGCGTGCGGGTTGTGCTCGCACCAGCGCGGCCACAGCGGCGCTGGGCGCAGGCCACGCGCGGCCAGGCGCGCGCGCTGTGTGTCGAGGCGCAGGTACACGTCGGGCGCCGCCGCCTCGGCGCGGTCGGCCCACAGGCGCTCGGCCAGCGCGGCGGCGCGCGGCCACAGGCGCGCGTCCAGCCCGCCCGGCGCCAGCTGCTCCGTCCACTGGCACGCCTCGCCGCCCTCCACGCGCCACGCCGCCGCGCTGGGCGCACCCGCCACCGGCCCCGCGCCCTCCTCGCTCCACGGCCGGTGCTCGTACACCTGCTGCCACGAGCGGTACGGCCCGCAGTGCCCGTCCGAGCTGTCGCGCCATGAGCCGAAGCCGCAGTCCAGGTACCAGGCGTCCACGTGCGACAGCACGGAGCGGAAGCCGCCGTCGAGCACGGCGCGCGACTCGGGCCAGCGCGACGAGCCCCACACCTGCACGCCCACGTTGAGCTGGTCCAGGCGCTCCAGGTAGGGCGAGCGCGTGAGCCGCGACGACCACAGCAGCACCAGCTCCGGTGCCTTGCCACCGTTGGCGCGCTCGAGCGCGTGCAGCGCGCGGCGCGTGAACTCCAGCCACAGGTCCATGGGGTCCGAGTCGTTGAAGTGCTGCGCCCAGCAGCGCTCCGATACTTCGTCGCCGCCCAGGTGGAACACGTCGTCCACCTCCGTCAGCTCGATGATCTCCTTGTAGATGCGCTCCAGCAGCTTGTACACGTGCGGGTTGCGCGGGTTGAGCTGTCCGCAGGGCGGCTCCCCGCAGTACGCGCTCCAGGGCTCGGCCTCGATGCAGTGCGCGAGCGGGCCCAGCCCGGCGGCAGGCCCCCAGTCCCAGGCGCGGCCCACGTGCCCGGGCGTGTCCACCTCCATGAGCACGCGCACGCCGCGCAGCTTGGCGTGGCGCACGACGCGCCGCACGTCGGCGGTGCTGTACACGGCGTCGGGCCCGTAGGCGCCGCGCTGCGCCAGCGTCGGCGCGCTCTCCAGGCGCAGCGGGAACGCCTGTGAGTCGCTCACGTGCCAGTGGAACGTGTTAAGCTTGCAGGCGCCCATCGCGTCTATGGTGCGGATGATGTCCTCAGTGGGGAAGAAGTTCCGCGCCGTGTCGAGCAGGAGGCCGCGGTATGAGAAGCGCGGCGCGTCGACGACGGTCGCCGCCTCCAGTATGAGCAGCGAGGCCGCGTACGGGTCCAGCCACACGATCTGCGAGAGGGTCTCGAGGCCGTGGCGCGCGCCGCAGAACGAGTGCGCCGTGATGTCGGCGAGCAGCTGCGCCTTCCTGCCGGGGCGCAGCGTGAGCTTGTAGCTCTCGTCGGTATCGAGGCGCATGCGCGGGTCGGCGCTACCGTTGACGGCCACGCGCACCAGAACCTCGCTGTACTGCCCGTAGTCGGTCTGACGCACCTCGTCAGCTGTGCGCCGCTCTAGCGTGCGCAAATCCTTCCTCATTAGCTCGAAGGCCTCGTCGAGTAGACGGGACACCTCCTGCGCCGGCGTGGCGAGCACCTGGAGCCGGAAGCCGTCGGCGCGCACGGGCACGACGGCGGTGGCGAGGCTGACGGGCCCGGTGGGCTGCGGCCACAGCTGCGTCGAGTCGCACAGCATGTTGCACGTCTGCAGCGACTGCAGCGTGGGCGCCGCTGACGCCAGCAGTCGCTCGCAGCGGTAGTTCCGGCACACCCACGACCATTGCGGCTCCACGCCCCTGCAACCCAACAAACGATATCATACAGTAGAGTTCTTCGGTAGGCAGCGGCTTTGCGGTGTCCTGACATTGCTGAAGTCCATGAGCAGCGGTTACCACTTTCCATCAGGTGGGCCACGTGCTCATCAGCCAAAAGCGCACTAAAAAAAAATGTGCTCTCCACATCCAGATCCGGCTGATTATTCGTATTTACGATGTTTACAGTCGCTCGTCGAGTCCTTCGCACGTTTGAGTTTTGTGCATCGTTATATTTATTTGCGAATCAGCAAAATACAGCACACAAAGGAGTTTCAAAGTAGCTATGATATACGATACTAGGTTAGACACGGCACCTTAAACATTATTTGGTGGCATATATCGATCGACATGAGGAACACCTAGAGTTGGAAACAACTATTCGTTGATGACACCAATTTGTAAATCCGTGTGGGGATCGAACCCAGACCACTCGACGCAGTGCCAGTAGCGAGGCAACCACCTAAACCTAAACGCCGTCCAGTGCTGTCAATGTGGCATAAAGAAACAAGACTTAGAAGCCGGACCGTTGTGGTAGGACTCGTTGAATAACAGTTAATGCCTGCATTAGGCACTGGTATTGGTGAATAAGGAAGGTGTAAGGCAGCGACGTACGGGTAGAGCGCGTGCAGCGGGCGGTGCGCGCGGTCGTCGCTCTGCTGGCGCCAGTACAGCAGCGCCGCTGCCGTGCACGCGGCCGCGGCCAGCAGCACGAGCGCGCGCCGCAGCCGCCCCACGCGCGCGAACTGCGCGCCCGCGCCGCGCCCCAGCGCCTCGTCCCACCACCTCATCGCGCCGCTACACGCACCACCACCTGCACACAACAAACACAACATACAATACATCTTTTTAATCTCAATTCAATCTTAACAGACACTAATCATTTACGGACGAGATATTATAGTGTACAAGTATGTGCACAAATGGCATACAGGGTTTACAGAGTGAGAATAATTTCCTAGACGATCTACTTCGGGTCAGATAGAATATAAAAGTTTTTTTACACCAGTTGGCACTACACACACTTGCATAATAACAAAGATTGTTTCTAAGACTTATTTATATTATTATAAAACCAAAACGAGAACTTGAGTAGCCTGTCAGTCAGTTCCGGCATTACGGTCGAAACAGTATCCCAGTTCGGTCAACGTTTGACCACCACGTGTTATCTAACTCCATTCAGTAGAACCCAAGATTGCATAGTGTGATCAGCGGTCGTTAAAATGCGGGTGAACGAAGTCGCGGGTAAATCTCGTAAATTACACAAGACAACATCTTTCTCTTCTTCTAACATTTCCACATTATTATTAATTGGATACGAATGCAGTTTATTATAATATGCGACTATAAACATGCCAATAACCCTGTCGACCGATCGATCTGCGCGCTCGTCACCGCGTCAAGGGCCTCTCAAATCAAATCTAACAATGTATACAAAATATAATAATAGTCGGGCTTGTCCTATTTGCTAACGATTGGATTTAACCACAGACTAAATAGATAAAAAGATGGCCGGCTCAACATAACGCGCCAAAACGCACACACTCACCCATTTGTGTAAATTGCAGGCAGCTCTCGCGCTATCGCTTTTGTTTATTGTTGATAGATAATACAAATTAGCAACAGTAATCGCGTATTTTGTTGCTTTAAATATGGCAATTACTACCCAAAAAATTCTTCCTGTGTCAATTCACGGGTAACTTCACAAGTCTAACATTTGTGTGCATGAACATGGATGTTTGTCTTGGTCTGGGTGTTTCTATGTATAATATGTATGTATTTACAAAAAAAAAAGTATATATGTATGTTTATCCATTGTCTAGTACCCATAGTACAAGCTCTGCTTAGTTTGGGCTAGATGGTGTGTATGTGGTAGAATATTATTATTATTATTATTACTTTACAAACATTTAAAAAGACACAAATAACATCCAGACTCGGAACAACTGTTTGTGGAGTACACACATTGTTGTTCAGTGTGAGGATCGACCCCTTATACCATATTATATGACCTGTGCTACTACTAGGCGCAGTGGCAGTGTGAGGCGATCACTTAAACAACTACGCCACTCGTGCAGTCATAACAGAGGTGCAGGTTATATTCGGCTGAATATAGTGTAACTGTAAATCATACATAATATCTCTACCTACACCTTTCGTTTCACCTGCTGAGAGCCTTCCACCTGGACATCAACTGCCATGGTCGGTCTGGAAGTCGCTAAATAGACTGCGAACCCAGGTCGGTCGGTGCAAAGAAAACATGTTTAGGTGGAAACTCTCAGACGGTACCGATCTGGCTTGCGCGTACGGTGTAAGACAAACGATGTCGCACATTACATCGTGCGTTGCGTGCCCGACAACTTGCAACGCAGCTAGCGTAGCCGCTTTCTGGGCGGCAAATATATAATTTAAAAGTGTATGTCAACGATACGCTAAGAAGAAGAAGTGTAACTTAATTGTAAATCGTTTGAGGCGCGCGTGTTCGTTTGTGTGCACGTTTCCTTATATTAAGGCGACCATCTGTTTCTGAATAATTTGTGAAGAAACGCGCAGATGTCCGCACTTGTCTGTCTACATTAACTGGAACTTAATCTCTCAATAAACCGGTTTATTTCCAATGAAGCCGCTACAATGTTGTGTAAACAGTAGCACGTTGTCGTCCGGGGTTCACAATCGCCGACGAGCAATGAGACCGTTTTACAGAAGAAGCAATAAAACTGATTTAATTAAGTTGTACGCCTTCTTTTGAGAGTTTATTATTATAACAGTATATGTTTTTAAATATTAGCTTGTATATACCTACTTATACATGATATATATCTCGATGTTTTAACCTGAAAATACGAATATCATTTTATGTTAAACGTCATCAATTCATAATTATTTAAATTATATGTCTTCCGAATATAGCTTACCGTCCTATTAGAGTCTGTATACAGCACGATTAATGTTCTACTTAAGATAACTATATTTTAATAATAGGCATATTTAAATTGGCGGCTATTTGTGTGAACACACGATAGGTATCAGGTTTATTTCAGTGGATAAGCGACCGTAACAGCACTTGTGTAGTAAGAACAAACATTGCTAGCATCGGCATTCGTGTTACTCGACAGCGAGACAGCGAGACAGCGAGGTGTCTATTTCTAAAGTGAGCCGAGTTAAAAGGCTCCAGACGTTCACTCGTTCAGCTTTTAGGTCACTTCACTCAGCTCCCCTATATAGCGCGTTTGTGTTAGCTTTTATTTACTGATAACGACACTATCTTAACAATCACTGTTTTCATGCACACGTGTTTCAAAACAAAGCCTGACTTTTTAATTGAAAACGTGATCACACTATGATAAATGCATCGAAAGCTGCTGGTTCAAATCTATCGTTGAAAGTAATTGGTTTGATAATAATAATATTGAAATATATTGCTTGTTGTAAATTGTCCAATTGCTGGGCATGGTTAACTTTTAGAGTGAAATGATTAAAAGCTGGTAGGCAGCATTCACAAATCTCTGAAAATATTTTGGAGAGCTTTCGGATAATCAAAGTTCCCTGATGACTATTGAATACGCACATAAGTTCCAAGTCAACACTGCGCGCCTTGGGTTTGAGTTTGAAATGCCATTTTTACCAGTCTTCGAGACAGTATTACCGTTTAGGTAGAATGCAGTACTCTAGATATTTATCATGATATTTACGTTAATGATTGTTGGTAATGAAATATCGCCATTGATCTAGATCAGCGGTCGGCAACCCGCGGCCCGCGTTTCTCCTCTTTGCGGCCCGTAACTGTTTTGTAAATAAGGTCATGGTCTTGTCATTTGGAATTATTTTAATATCGCGTCAAAACTGAAATCATCTCCAGCCGCGAAAGCCGGCACTGACCCACAAAATACTTCTCAACATCTGTGGTTGCTTTTTTGCATTTTTAACATAATCGATAAAGGCATAAAAAGTTATAAACATGTCCGGCCCGCTTCTATTTAATTTTGTCACTATGTGGCCCGTACCTGCTAAAAGGTTGCCGACCGCTGATCTTGATCATAAAATGTATTTATTAAGCAGTTTTCGCCATTATTTTGGTACTATTTTGAAGTATAACACTAGATGTAGATTCATCCCCACGGTCGGTCGTGTTGAAGTGCAGGGCAACACAGACGTTTGATCCAAATGCTAAATTTAGATATTACATAAATACCTTTCTTTTAAATGTCAACTTTAGTTAGTAGATATTTACATTGGATATTTGTTTAAACTAAATATTTTTCATCTTTGTCTGGACAAAATGAAAATGAGAGAATATTTTAGGACGCAGAAATTAAAGATACCCGTATCTTTAATTTGCTTTTGGTTCGATCATTAATTATATCTTTGCGTGAAGACCATACTTGTTCCTAGTTTGCATCTCCTTTGTGTACCTACTTGTTTTGATGTTTGTAAAATACAGGCAACATCCGAATTACCACAATCTATCAATTACCGAATTTCAATCTTTAGCTGACGTATTAAGGTATTTCTTTATGTTCTACCCATATATTAGGAGAGGAAGTATTTTAAATTTCTTACCATGTATAGTACATTACTATCCTATTTTAAATAACTGTTTTAAGTCTTCACCGAATTGAACACTAGACACTTTTAGAATTCGTTATCATTTAAAATATCCCACTATTTATTATACACTTTCAGTCCGCACGTAACTTGGATACAAACTATCAGGTAACTGCGTGTCTCACAATTCTTGTCTATTGTTCTCAGCGTTTTTATCAATCACACCAGTAAGAGTGCAATCTTGCTATATTAATGGCTACGAGGTGATGTAGTCCACCAAACGGCATCACATAATATTATTTGTGATCCACACAACACAATTACGAAGTTGTTGTTGTTATGGCTACATTGTGCCGAGCGCAGGGCTGTCGTCGCGCGGACCATTTAGAAACTCACGGTATCTGTTGTCGAATGATTCGATTACATGTCGTACGATTCAATATATATTTTGTTTAGATCAATTGAATTGAAAACTGACGTAATGAATTGAAATTATTTCTATAGTTTATTGTTTTAGCAAGCTTAAAATGAAAATGCGATTTGAGGATGACAACCTTTCTTGGTAATACGTACATAAATGGATTCAATCAATTTGATTTACAATCGGTGCTTGAAAGGTTGACTGCCTAACATAGGATGTTAACCCAGATTTAACATAAATTATTTTAATTATTTTTCTACTACTACCATTTGAATTGTCCTTAGTTTTTAGGAAATGTATTTTTTCTAAAGAAGTGTAAAGTATATGCAATAAAAATGTAAATAAATAATTAAAGTGTATAATGTTGGTATATTTTCTGCAATAATAGACTGGATGCACAATAACAACTTAAAAATAAATTTCAAGAAACCTCATGTCATGCACTTTAGCCAAAGACCGAAAAACAATCAGCTTAAAGTACAGTACAATAATGACATTATAAGTGATGTAGATAATGCAAAGTTTCTAGGATTAGTCATAGACAAACAGTTGAACTGGAAAGCTCATATTGAGGAGTTATCCAAAAAAATAAGCACCCGATCATATGCGCTTTATAAACTTGCTCCATTAGTAAATTTACCAGCTTTGCTGATTGCGTACCATGGCCTCATTGAACCCATACTAAGATATAGCATAATATTCTGGGGCAATTCTGTCCACAAATTAAATGTGTTCAAACTGCAAAAGAGGTGCATAAGAACCATGTTTGGGATACAAGTCACAGACACTTGTAAATTGCACTTTATTCAACATAACATCTTAACGTTGCCGAGTCTATACATTTATGAAACTGCAGTGTTCGTAAAAACTAACCCACACCTTTTCCCAAAAATGTCAGACGTAACCGTTCGCAGTCGCCGTGATGACAATAAATTATGTATGCACACTGCAAATACAACACTCTTAAATAAAAGTACTTTCTGTATGGCTCCAAAAATCTATAACAGATTACCTAATTCATGCAAGGCCCTCAATATAACACAATTTAAACGCTTTGTAAAGGCACTTCTGACAACCAAATTTTATTATACTATAGACGAATTTCTCAATGATAAAAGCATTATGTAATGTAATTGTTGCCTATTTAATTGTGACATAAATATTAAATTTTGACATTGTTGTAACTTGGACATAATTATTACTATTTTAACTGACATTATTTTTTTTTATTTTTTTTCTGTATTATTTTAACATTGACATGTTATAAATAATGTTGTTTCATAATAGTTAATTTATATAATTATATTAAATTCCTAATTAACTTGAATTTGTAACATATATATTAAATTTTGACATTGTTGTAAATTTGGACATAATTATTACTACTATATCTTACATTCATTTTTTCCGTATAATTTTATAGGCTATATTTACATTGACATGTTAATAATAATGTTGTTTCTTAACTGTCAATTTATATAATAATGTTATTTAATTTTCTATTAATTTGAAAAGCCTACTTTGTTATTATTAATTCAATATTTGCATGTCTAGGAATGGACAGAACATGTTGAAACTCTATATATATAATATGTAACATAATACCAAAATTTACACATGTTGTGACAAATAAACAATCTTTATCTTTATCTTTATCTTTATAGTTTACGCAAACATCTTACGTTTTACATAGTTTAGTGCATATTACCGAATTTGTTTCAATGAATGTGACTGTATTAACCTCAGATTCATATTTTGCCTTCTTTAAAGTAGGCAGCCCTAGTAGTGTTGCAGTCATCGCGCCGTCGTGTTGTCACTCGAATCGTTGTTGGAAAATAAGGAACAAAACAATTATATCAGAGTTCCTTCTATATGTGTAATATAGAAGGAACTCTGATATAATTGTTTATATCTCTGTACTACTGCGCTGTACTCCATGCATAGTGAGCGATTACCATATTTACACTATCGCATGCAAAAACGAGATATAACATCAGGTTTATAACTTATCGAACAGGTGTACCTACTATAACATTTATACTTGCATCATATTTAGTTAACATATTCTAAACAGCTCTTGTAATCAGCTAATTGAAGTTGAAATGGTGGTGTGGGTTCAATACAGTAGTCAACTGACACATGTTAGGCAAAGGAGGCGTGAGACCTAATGCGGACAGTACAGCTGACTGACATGATTGGTATATGTATGTATATAATAATATATAAACGTATATAATGAACTCTTTGATATAATAGTCAAAGCTATATAAAATCTAGTTTCTGCTATTATCGCAAGCACACACATATGGCTTGAGCGATTGACTCAACAGATGGGGTGGGGTTTCTTTAATGCTGCTACAGTTCCATGCCAGTACAATGCCACCCCTGAGGTGGCATAAATACATGTCACTAATATATAACTATCTATAAACTATGCCAGGTGGCAGCCGCTCCGTGTAAAAACTAACATCCAGTCAAATACAGTTATACCAGAAAAGCCGACCCAAGTGACTTGGGAATAATAAAGGCTAGGGAGAAGAGGTCGGACACAGTACCCTACAACGAAGAGCGGGGCGTAACATTTCTCCCTGCAGCCAGACAGCACAGATTGCAGTAGGCAAGTAAACAGGTCACGACATCGGGTGTAAAACTTCGTCATCTTGCCTTCGGTTGTAATATTAGTTTTGGATTGCATGTTAATTCTGACAATATTTTGCTCATCAAAGACTAAATTAATGGTTATCGCACTGTGAGGCTGTCCAGCTAATAGGAGTTATAAAAAAGAATACTGCATGTGTGTATGATGGGAGGGTAGAGAAGATGTCGACTCAGAAGATTTGATCGTGGAGCAGGCTGCTGTAAGCTAAACCGCAAGCTGAACCATAAACTGAATGGGGTACATTAACAGGGTATAAGAGACCACTGCACCAGATTTGCCTTAACGTAAACTTGTCGAATACCTGAACAAGTACTTTTAAGTAGCTAACTGCAACTAGTTCATTTCTAACATGTTACACTTTAATCGTTCCAGGGTAAGTAATTATACAATACTTGCCCGCGACTAATTAGTCTTTGTGAAAAACTCAACTGAACCAGAAGAATCCATATGAAATGCTGGCGGTAATTTCCTCGCGACACACTCGCTATCCACATGTGTGAAGGTTTCATAAAATCTGAACGTATTTTTATATAGACTGGCTGTTACTTGCTCCCTTGGTTCTAAATACTAAACGTACAGACATGTATGGGGATGACTGTACAATTGATATCTGCTCTCCTAGTACTTTTACGATGTCGGTATCTCAAAACCGTTTCAATATTTTGGCTGTCCGCAATTATTTCACAGGTATCTAACATTTCACCGGAAGATAATGTAGGCTAGTTCCGTGGCGGCGTCATAGGAGAACAAACCAACAAACATATTTTTGCAATTGACGTACGTAAGTTTTACTTTGTGAAACTCCTAAATAAAATCAATATTAGTTTAATTCAAGCGTTATATAATTAACATAATACTATATATACACAAATTATTTACAAGTAATATAAACTAAAGAGAAAAATAAGAATTCAAAATTAAAAAGCTTCATAATAGTCCTCCGCATCGTCGTCAATTGGCAACGTGCTTAGAAGCCTGGCAGCATTGCCACGTTAAATGGCAATACTTATTCTTTGTGCTAAGAAAATACCAGCCCTCTGGTCACGCGAAGCGTCGGTGAGCCGCTTAGCTAGGTTTCTATAAACAGACCTAGCACTTGGACCCCATGGCCCCAGCGTTTCGACACCAAACGGCTCAAATATGTACTCTAATAATACAAAATAAATGAAAAATTAATTTTGTGTAGATGTTTGTTGATCAAGCGTTGAAGTTAGAACTTGCCATGAATTAACTTAACATAGACTTTTTGACGATTGACATTCGATCAAATCGATCTTAGTTAGCTCTAAGCATGCCCTAATGTGAGAGTGTCTATTTTCACGCGTTATATTGAACATCTGTTGTGCGTCGAGACAACAAAATTAAACAACACCCAACTGCCAACTAGTGTTGCATCCTCCACGCGTGCTTGTCTAACGTCGACGTGTCGGTTGCCAAATGAATGTCGTTATGAATGTGTCTGACTTTTTCAATTTGAAGTCATTAAACTTTATATTTATTTTTATACATCTATGGTGGCAAACAGGCATACGGCCCACTTGATGGTAGGTGGTCACCGTAGCCTATGGACGCCTGCAACACCAGAGGCATCACTTGCGCGTTGCCGACCCTTTAGGAAAGAAAGTGGGAAGGAGAAGGAGCGGGAAGGGGGAAAGAGGGTGATTGGGCCTCCTGCACTCTCACTCACCAAACGAAACACAACAGTAGGAATACTGCTATTTCACGTCGATATTCTATAAGAGAGTCCTTCCCCGGTCGAGCCGGCCCATTCATGCTGAAATCAGCAAAATCTAATCTGACTAAACCACTACACCTCTTACCCTTTAGGTGATATGTTTTTAATGCAGTGTATTTTTTTTCACCTGCCGCGTATCCCGTGCACGTATTGCAATCAACTAGTAGATAAAATAGTATGAGGTGTAACTACTATTGCCAAAGCAATCCATGCTCGAGTAAACCGACTGCACGAATGACGAATTGGTTTAAGTGGTCGCATCGCCACTGCTACGAGTGTTGTGGGTTCGATCCCCACACGGGATAGAATTTAATATCTCGGGTTCGATAACCGGGTCTGGCGAAGTGTTTTTGAATTTCTGTGTTGTAATTCACAGTAGCATGGAGTGTGGTGCTAGGCAGAGGGCGTTAATTACGAGGGGTCTCAATGCAGCTGCCTACCTCTTTACACATAAATGCATGAGAATATGTTAGTATATAAAAAAGCGTTTTCAAGTTATGTCGTCAGCGAAGTGTACTTAGCATGAGCTATTACAACTTTCCGGTATAATGTACTAACATTTTCAACATTTGCAATTGGTGTAAGTGGTCTGGCCGAGTCTGCGAACTTGCATATTTGATATCTGAATTCAATGGCCCCGGCCCGTGCGGCCGCTGCCTACCCACCATATATATACCGTCCTACCAAGCGAATATAGACCTTATTCCAAAGTAATATGAGCTTCACATATCTTTGAGCGCTGCATGTTAGCAATACTTAATTCAATTTCCTGTAATAGGAAAATAATCTGTACGAAATTATATATAGAATAGACATTATTAAGTTTGTATCCCATGTATATTTAAAGCTATAGTCTTGTAGATTTTCTATTCTGCAAAACTGCTTAAGGAAAATTGGCTGCGTCTTAGTATTGGTTAGTTATTGAAAGATTTTTAAAATAATTAATAACATTTTCAAATTTTCATTAGTTATATTTAAAAGCAAACACCTACATCATGATTTGGCTTCATGTAAAAGTCTGCATTGTATGCACCCTAAACTGTGTACCTACTACCGTTATTCGGGTACAATTCACATAATGGATCCATGGTACTGAGAATTTTGCTAATCTGGGAATTAAATCACGTATCACACCATCTTATCGATACTAAGCGCAAACGTAGACCAAACGCCTCAAGACAGAGCTTATCTAAAACATCTATGACACTGGTCCCTCTCAGCCAAAATACGGCGTATGTTTTACAAAACGTACTTTAACGTTTTTGGGAGAGGAAGGGCGGTTTCTTTAAGTTAAACATGGCATGAATACATCAACCCCTTTTCATCTCTGCTATAATGGGGTATTCAAAGGTTGTGTAAGAAACTTACCAGGCTAACATAAAGTATGCACAGGTAGCACGAGCTAACTTTGATCCACGTTATAATCATATTTTATGTCGCATACTCGCGGTGTATACCATCAAACAATTAGACTGAAGAGAGAGTAGTTTGGTGGTGAGGTAACTATCGCCATCCATGCATTCAATTATTGTTTTTATTTGCCATTATTGTCAAAAATAACAAAACCTAAAACAATATCTATAAACACTTTTGTTAATCCTGAATGTTGAAGTACCAGGCGCACATAAACTTTATGAAAGTATATGCGCAGTAGCGTCGTTATGACTATTTTATATACGTGTAGCAGTGACGCACGAGGCGAAGGCCCTCTCTAGGGAACCGCCACCTGTCTTTACAAGTCAATATATTCACGACACTTGTTATAAGCGCCTGACAGATGGGGAATACAAGTTTCAGACAATACCTTCAAGTTATTACGAAGTTTTAGACATCAATTTCAATAGTCTCTGTCAACGACCTGGTTAATTAATAACTTCTCTTTTCATTATAAAGTTAGTAGCAAATTACAGTGTAAGTTAATTGCCTGTCTCACCTATGGGAGATATCTTTTTGTTTGTTGCTTCAAAAAGGACATTTACGCACAAGAAATATGTCCTGTATCGTGATACTTCATAAATCATAACAAAACAAAAAATAACCAGGGTCAGTACTTTCTGAAGATCATATAAATTTTTCTCCCGTATTAATCAAATTCACAACACTTGGCGCACTTGTACTGGCGAGGCGATTACTAAACCCACAGTGGCACCCGAGCTGCCGAATTATTCCTCCATCTGGAGTAGTCTAGTTTAAGAAATATCTCGACGGCTTTCCATACAAGATTGTGGTTCAATAAGCTTTTATTGTGTTCTTGCCATTAGAAAGCTTTTTACGGTTACATAAAAAAGCTGTGCTTATATCAGGGACAATAGTTCAATATTCGGTAGTCTGTTCTGTGTGCTGTTTGTGCAGACTAATCTGGATTCGATAGTGTTGCAATAACACTTCTGGTATTGAAAGCATCTACCGAATATTATAACCACTTACCATCATACCATGGAAAAGTCCCGTTATCAAGTATCGACATATTTTAATACAATATGGCAACTAAACAAAGCTTGTGTAATATGTCTGTAACAGTCTTGGTTGAAAACCAGCAGGTGGAATGTAATGTCCGTTTAAAAACATGACCATGAATGCAAGGTATCGTTTACTTTTGCTAATAGCGCTAATGACGTGGACCTAAACAGCCTTGCATCTATAATTCATGCATTAGTTGGCAACATTTGCGAAGGCTGCATCGATTGCCACGCAAAAGAAAGGCTGCATGTATTGATAGTGGCGTGTTCTCAATACTGTGTCGGAGTGTCGGTTACAATCAGCTGGGCCGGCGCCCGCCGCGGCCCAGCGGCTGGCGGGCGACACACTCCTTTATAATTCAATGAAATCGATCATGTGATACCACTCTATTAATATCAGCTGTTGCGCACCATTTCATTAGTTTTATTATCTATCTTACTGACATATGAAAAACAACAATTTTCAATTATTTCCACGGTATGAACGAGGTGGTCGTTTAAGTGATCATCACGTTTGAAGAACGATTCGACTCGCAATAATTTTAAATATGAATTAAATACTGTACGTTGATAAACGCATCAATCGAGAAGGGTTGGACTTATTTAGCTATTCGTTTTTAAAAGACATAGACGTTCGTAAAAGACCAAATAAGGCACTATATGCCAAATTGAAAATTTTACAAACTTTATATATTTTATCATATTATATAAATGCAATGTTATATCTACTACGTATGTACACAAAATCAACTCCCTAATACTATACTATATATATAATATATATATAAGCCGGTGGATTAAAGTGATGATTTTTGCATTGTGTAAAACTTTTGAGTCCAAAGCACGTTAAGCCAAGAGGCGCATTGAGCCATGAACTTTTTTTATTGTCGTTGGCAGTAGACGAGCGTACAACCCAAGGCAGGGTTGAAAAACTTAATTTTTATTTTTTTATTTTGGCTGTTGGTAAGCTGTAGCCACTTATACTCATGGCTGTGTTTTCTTGACATCACCGAAGTGATTCCAAGGTTACCAAACAAGCGCATAGTCTGCCTGACGTCAAGCAGTTACTGTAGTCTATATAAAGTCGATGGGTAGAGTATAAAAGAAGTAAAGGAAGCAAGGTAGCATGTAGTGATTGGACCTGCTACTAACCTATTGTAGATCCGTAACGATGTGTTTTGTGACAACCTCGGTCACTGCAAGACAAAAACTAACGTGTTTGCCTATTGACTGAACATTGCAACAGTACCTAAATACACAGGTACAAAAGACACAAAACAAGTTAAAGAGCTTACTGTCAAAGCTCGGTGGAAATTACGCGACGTGAAAGTGCGGGTACACGCCCGACTGTATATTAATACCTACTAGTCCCTCTGTAATACTATTGTGAAACGCCGATTTACATTCTACCAAACGTTTTTGCGTCCATAACATTCATACATACAGAGACAAACAGTCCTTACGAAAGCTCTTGTTTTGTTAGCTCCTAGAACTTCTTACGACGGTAAGGCAATTGCCGCCGATATTTAATTACAAAATTCTTCTTTTCTTTAATTTTGCGCTAGAAATAATTCACGTGCCGTGGGATGTTTACAATCATTAAAAAACGGACACATAAAACATCCAATTTGACCTGTGTGGGATCGAACCTTTAGCACTTGGCGCAATATCGTTGGTGGTTAACAGAGACAAGGCGTGCAATAGGCATTGGGCAAACTATGCCGTCTAGTAGCAGCGAAGGCAGGCAGTAATATTCTCAGGACTTATTATATGAGACTCAAACAAAGCTGTTGAAATATGAAACTCACACAATATACGAACATGATGTTTCGTTACTTTCAGGAAAGGCCGTTTAGAAATTTAATGTATGGCGCTTAGTATAGATAGGAACAGGTCTCGTCGTTTAACTTTACCTACATTCAGGATACAACTCTCGACGTGAGAGAGTCAAACTAAGTTTTAAATGTCATCGTGAAATATGAAGGGTATAATGTCCTTACTCATGTTTCCATCCCGTTTTATCGTGTACTCTCGTTAAGGTCTCTATTACAGACCTTCCGGCATTTCGATTTATTTTAGGCAATATAAAAGACTTTGCTTAAATAAAATCCTCTATTCGTTTTTCGTTTAAGAGTTTGCTAAAGCTTTGGCGACACCATTATTATTCGTTAGATTGGAAAATGGAATGTCTGCAGCTAAATGTCACGAGATAAACGTTGATACGACGTCCTGAGCGTTCTGTGCGAGAATATACACCCATCTTTAGCTTTATGGCGGAATTTACGTGTGATTCACATTCATATTTGGCGCACAGATTGGCTTTTTATGATACATATGACTTACTTCACATACTCGTTGTTCGCATATTATTTAATCTGTAGAGTATTGTTAGTATTTCATCTCTTAATGTCATAGCTTTAGTAAGGGGTATTTATCTCTAACCTAGCCTACCCTTTTATTTAACTACACGAGCTGTTACCTACGAATTTAAAGTAGTTAATGTCCTTTCCCAGTATCTATCTCCTATGTTACTAGGACGTCTTAGCCGTGGAAACGTAGCAGAGTTAGTTCTATTGTACGATGTTGGCATGGAAATGTGTCCTTAGTCTGGCCATAAACAATCTACAAATTACCATTAAAAATAAACATAATATTACATTTGAATTTTGCAATCTGCCATTCTTATATGAATATTCATTGTGTTTTCTCATTTTCGCGCCAATCGATGTTAAATATTTTTGTGATATTAAAATGGAGTGGGGTGATAAAGAAAACCGAATTGCTGTGATAGCATTACACAAATTAGGTATTGGGACAAATGCAATTTTTGAAATTCTTCATCCGCTTGGTATTAGTCGAATGTTTGTGTACCGGGCTATTGACAGGTACAATGAAAACTTCTCTGTTTAAGACAGAAAAAGATCTGGCGGTCCACGTAGTATTCGTACAAAAAGGCGATAAAAGCAGTGAAGGAATTAATTCGAAGAAATCCTGTCCGAAAGCAAAATATTTTATCTCGGGAAATAAATATAGCACCTAGAACCATGTCGCGTATTTTAAAAGATGACTCGGGACTTGCAACCTTTAAGAGATGCACTGGTTATTATTTAACTGATAATTTAAAAATGAATAGGTTTGTGAAATCAAAACAACTTCTAAAGCGGTACGCAAAGGGAGTTCACAGAAAAAAATATTTACCGACGTGAATTTTTTTACTATTGAGAAATGTTTTAACAAGCGGTATGACTGAGTTTATGCTTAAAGCTCTATAGAAGCTTCCCAATCACTCAGCAGAGTACAACGTGGACATTATCCGATAATCCTAGATTTTGTGAATACATTTATATATCTCGGGAACTAAATATTTGTCGGGATGAGAGGTACACTTTATCCATTTCTGAACCTCAGACAACGTGTATGCGAAATTTCATGATGATCGCTCGAGAAGTTAAGGCACGAAAGCATAACAAACAAATTTACATTCGCATTAATAATAATAGTTAGGATAGGATGCAATACAACACCACTATAATATGTGCAGATATAACTAATAACGCCTCTGTTAACAGATCTATTTATGTATAATATTATGCAATACGAAACCAACTAATCATCTGATTTCTATTAGATTTTTTTTCTACTTTAAGGGTTTATACAGTTTTTAGTAAAGAACAACAAAGTTTACTGCAGAACTGTAACAACTGCTCCTTTATATGACATATAGAAAATAGCCTGTTTGAATGTTATGGTATACTTCCATACAACAAGTTTAAAATATTGATTGGTAATTATAATGATAGAAATAATCGCTCCGCACTTACAATGAAATCAGATTATCTTGACAAATATAAGGTGCTACACGCCGCCCGTTAGATTGAAATTCAATGTTGCCCTAATTTATGTGATTAATTGCATTAATAATAATGATTTTCAACTGTATCAGTTGGTTCGTGCGTACATTGAGATTGACAAGGCACGCTAGATCACTCTGATAAACTTGTGAATGTGTAATGAACGCGATGTATCAACCGTGTCACAAGGGCTACCAACACTTGGTTAATAATTTAAATAGTAGCTAAAGGGAATCCTCAAAGGTGTACTAAGTAGTAGTATCGCGGCTTCTCGGTCTGTAGACGGGGCGCTTACGCTTCGGTTGAAGACGTCTTCTCGGAAACTTTTTTCTTAGATAAAGATCTAGTGATAGTTGCCAAAGATCTGATCTTAATAGACTTAAAACGTCAGCCTTCCAAGTAAATTAAATATAGAATATTACTAGTAAATACTTGTATTAAGGAAAATAATCCTTCATTAAAGAGTCTGCCCACTACAACGTCTCATACCATGACCGTGCTAGGAACGTATCAGACACGAAAAGCAACACGATACGCCCTGCTATAGGAACTGCTGGTCGGTGACGGAACGGTCTAGTGGGCATAGTCTTATACATTTTCTTACAAAGAATATTTTTTTGCCTGACACGTTCCTAGCACGCTCATGGTATGAGACGGGGTAGGGGACAGACTCCCTAAAAGTCTGATTCCTCCGGCATTTAGAATATCAGTCTAAAAATCATCGTTCATAAGCTTTCTGTAAACATTCATTACCTATATTATTGTTATTAAGCAAGGTAGCATTATTATAATAGCATTTCTTGTTCATTTTCATATAACGTTAAGATATAAGCTTTTAGTGAATTCTATGAATGGGACCGTTACAAATGATTCATTAGTTACGTTTAGTGCATAGATACCAGCGATTGGACCGATGTTCTTTGCTCATAATCGCACATGGCTTGCGCTCTGCCACAGACAAAAGCTTTTTCCCCTACAATGTAACTTGTAATAAGCGTATGCTAGTTGTATTGTTATTGAGCGCGGTGGCATCCCTACATTGAACCTTAGCAATTGGTCTCGTGACGCGAGGATGTCATCGCGGCGAGTCGATGACACCGACTGTAGGCACATATGTTTATTTATTTCGCCATGCACCCACTCTACGCAGAATCTGCAACCTGTGTATCGTGTTTGCATATATTAGCATAACAAAACTAACAAATACATGCTAATAATATATTTAAAATTAGTTAGTTGGTTTGATTGTCTCTAGTTTAGGTAACGTCATTCCTTTATTCCCAAAGGGGTAGGTACAGATGTATTAAACATAAAATTTAACCAACTATGTTCAAAGTACCCGAAATAAGGAGCGTCTCCACCGGGTACAGATACATTTTCCGTGCTGCTTGAAAGCATTCTTTGATAGTAAAATAACACTGCCCAACCCGGGTATTGAAACCTAGACCTCATGCACGGTTGTCGCTTTAATATGTCTATAGAGTGTGTTAATTTGCATCATACTAAGGTACTGGTAGAAATTGTAAGTAGGTACATATGCAAGTCGGTGAGTTACGTGAATATACATACATATGTAGATGCAAATAGAGAGCGCTGTGAAATATATGTGGTGTGACTCTGAAAGATAGAATAAGGAATAGTGTGATTAGAGAGAGATGCGGCATAAAAGTGGATATAGTGACGAGAATAGAAAAAGGTATGTTAAGCTGGTTTGGGCATGTAGAAAGAATGGACGAGAAAAGACTGACTAAGAAAGTTTATAAGGCTAGTGTGAATGGAACAGTCGCAAGGGGAAGACCTAGGCGAACGTTTATTGATCAGATCTGAGACGTTCTGGATAAAGGCCAGGTTAAGAGCACCTTAAACCGGCGAGCGTGTATGAATGAATGAAGCCAGAGAAGTGTGTCAGGATCGTAGCAAATGGAAATCCGTAGTCTCTGCCTACCCCTCTGGGAAACAGGCGTGAATCTATGTATGTATGTAGATGCATTTGCAAGTATTGTTAATCCTAGTTTATGCATTTCCCATTTGAAACTGTCGTTATATTTGGTGTTTTGCTGTCACGTACATGTTACTCTAAAATTATTATAATCGAATTAATGTGAACATTTGTGAAGATGTTTGTTACTCAATTACACGCACATTGCTGTTCGGAAAAGCACACAAGCTACTTTTTGTTCTGTTATGAGATCCCATGGTAATCAGATAGGGAGAAGCTGCGGGCAAAACATAATGTATAAAAATTTTCACGTAAAGTTTAATTTTAGAATGTTACTTCAAAGTCCAAGTCTCCCGACACGTGTAATTTATCGAGAATTGAATAAAAGCTCACACGGGTTTCTCGCTAATTCTCGGCACCTGATAAAACGCCACGTGAATTTCTTTTATAAATGGTTACAAGTCAGCTATAGTTCAGCGTCTTTATTTAGCTGCTTTAATTGTTTAAGGCTTCCTAACAGGTAATATTTTTACTGCAATATTGTCAGTTATGTTACTCAACATAATTATTTGGATAGCTATATGCAAAATACTTTCGAGTATTCCATAATATAGCTGTTATTGCCGACCAGAAAATTGCAGACACACATTGCTGCAAAAATGAAGCCCATTTAAAAATCCCTTTAAACATGTCAAGTAAGAAACCGAAGAGCTATGTATGTATATGAATAAAATTCGCTCACACAACAAAAAATGATTGAGAATAACACCGTTATGTTGAGTTTACTGTGATTACTTATGTATATTACTTGGCGAGACATCATTGTGTATTAATTGATGGGTCAATGACCATTGTGTACGACTGTTCAACAAACACCACATTTGATTGGCTTACGTATATATATACATATATCTTTACTCAAACAATAAAAGATGCAAAATCTAGTGTGAGGGTTCGATTCCCACATGGAGCAAGCACTGTTTGCGTTGCTGAGTTGTTTCAATGTTCGTAAAGTTGCCTGCGATTCAGGAATTACTTATAATGAAGGATTATTCAGTATTTATAAAAATGCTAGTCTGGAGGCTCTATATATGTAGCTCTCGGAGCCAACTGCCTTCATCCATAGACATACATATCTCACACCGAGGTCTATTTACACACACATTGCGTCAGCTACGATTTTAGTTTTCACGTAAGATTGGTCGACCTGTTACCCTCTACGAGGTACAGTTACAGACCGTGTGCTGATAAGAACTTTGCCAGAAAATCCAAGTAGCAATTTGCCTGACCTAAGCAACGAATCCGAGACCTCACGCATATCAGTCGCATAGACTACTACGCCGCTGCCTCAGCGGCAGAAACATCACTACATATTATAAAACAAAGTCCCCCATCGTATCTGTCTGTCTGTCTGTTCGCGATAAACCCAAAAACTACTAAACGGATTTTCATGCAGTTTTCACCAATAGACAGAGTATTTCATGAGGAAGGTTTAGATGTATAATTTATTAAGGTTTTGTGTTATCCATGCAAGGCCGGGGCTAGTAGGCTAGTAGTATCTAAAATAGAATATCATTGAATAACCATTCAGGCGAGGTTTACGTGTTTAAAATAGATCGGTGCAATTGTATTACACAATAGAATGACACGATCGCTGGTAGCTAACATCATTCTGTTGCAATGTTGTGAATAGATGCAGCGAGCGTCGTGCATATGGCGTAATAATTATAATTGATTGTTAGCGATTAAATCATTTCATCAGTACAGCTGATTCACTGCTCAGTGTGCTTCTGTTTTATTATCCTTAATAATATAATTGCGAAAAGTGTTTGTCGGTTTGTCCGTGTTTAACGCAGCAACCGATCTACAGATCGACAAGATTTTTGCAGAGTGATACTTTATGGGTCGGATAACATATGCTTTTTTTCAGCTTCTGAGAGATAGATACTTAGAACGACGAACGTGGGTACATACTAGTGACATATAATTTAGACTTCTTAGTTCACTTCATAGATTTAATTTCAATGTTTTATTATGTTACAAGTCTAGCCTTTACCTGACTCTACATCAGCTTTTCTTTTAAAAGTAGTCTATGTTCTCGTGAACGAAACAGAATCATAAAATTCGGTCCAGTGGTTTATTTAACCGTGAAAACGTAACAAGCAGTCACAGTTACCATACAAGTATGTACGAATCATCGTCATTGACTGAAGTGAAATTAAATAACGACTTCCAATACATTTTATGAAATTATTTGTTGTTTAGCAGCGTTGGTCTGGATTGCCAGCTGCTGCAGCTCGTCCAGGCCCAAAAGCAAAAGCTTTGCTTACTATGTATGTCAATATTTGGTTGATATTCTGAGATGCAAATCTGGGTCAGGAAAAGTGTAACTGAGTTTTTTAACTAAAAAGGTGTAAGTCTTTCTCAGCCTACTATATGTGTCACATGATGCGTGAAACGCATTGCGATTACCGCGTACTATTCTATTATACAGGGTGATTTTGAAATCGTGTAATTCCTTTTAACCACGCATTCTACTGGTGATATAGAATAACCCTGACCATATTTTTATTTAATTAGATTTATTTTTTTTTGAAAAATTATTATTCCGTTTTTTTCGTGAAATGGTGTCAGATAGTCATATGTTAACCAACCGAGGCAATTTTAATTTTTTACTAATTAAAATAAAAAATCATATTAATAATTAATGTCGTAAATAATAACGGGCGGTCCTTTTTATTGCCCCTTATTATTTACGACATCAGTTATTGTTATGTTATTATTTTTAAATTAAAAATATATTAAGATTGTGTCAGGTGGTTAAAATATGACTATATAAAATCATTTCATGAAAAAAATCTGTACTCTAATTTTGCCGAAACCATTATTCTAATTAAGAAAAAATATGGTCAGGGTTATTCTATATCACCAGTAGAATGCGTGGTTAAAAGGAATTACACGATTTCAAAATCACCCTGTATACCTATAAAGCAATTGCTACGTTTTGGTTTTTGCGTTGAACGCAGCGTGAGTCGCGTGTCGTTTTGAGCGACGCACGCGGCAAACAGTGCATCCGCCGCATGCGTCTTACGCGTAAACGAACTGAGCGCTTTATAGTTTATCGCAGTTTGAAACATACAACATTACGCTGCAGTAAATACGTGGGCGATGGCAGATTGATGCGGTCACATCACACCGTGATTAAAGGTGCGAGGAGCCATTGTGCTCACAAGTCGTTACATCGACCATTATAAAGGTGAGGCTAGACGTGAGTGATGACGTCACACATGAGTTTAGTTGGAGTTCCCCCACAGCGACAACGCGCCGATGAAAAGGGAGAGCGTTGATGAATAGACACTTATTGTTCACAAGTGGGTGAACTTCTTTATACCCGCGGAAACTTATATTTAGACATTTTTCTTTTACATCGATTTTATGTTATTGTATAAAATTTTGTATAAAAATCTGCCCGGGCAGAACATAATATAAAGCAAAGGCTATGTTATGGACATAGCTCCATCTTAAATAAAGTACCTTGAATATAGTAAAATAATTATTTAAATTGTCCTACATCAAAACTTACAAACTTTAAATCTTCAAATCCGGATATCCCCAAAAGAGTATGCATTTATTATCATTTAGATTGTATGTCTAGCAGATTTATTTCCCTACATTCATGCTAACCTTCTTTGATTCTGTTTATATCTTTAAATCATGTATCAAACATAAATAGATCTGCGTCAAAATCCTAATTCAAATGTAAGTATTAGTAACTTATTTTCATAACTAATACTGATTTCTTTCTAAAAACGGGCACCGTATTCCTTTTTTTAAAGTGGCAAAGAAGCCTACGGCCCACTGTTTGAAATACGAGTACCCTCACTCGTTGCGAACCCCAGGGAAAAGGAATCAAATACTGGATGCAAGAAACGGCAAAGGTATGAGGTATGTGACTCTGTGTGAATATTTAGAACCTACCTACGATAATTGTACGAACGAACGTATCATAAGGAAAGGGTGTCCTTACCTCAGTATTTTAACTGCACGGATGGCATCGTGGTTCGAATGGTCTGTTCACCACTGCTACTACGCCTAAGCATAGTGGTTTCGAATCCCACATGGGATTTTTCTGGTACAATGTTTAAATCGTCTCAGAAAAATTGATACGTCCCCTTTTGGTGTTATTTGTTTATGTTGTTTGAAAGTTCGCCGCTATAGGATTTAAGTCTAGTGCGGCAGTTGTCTTTTTTAGAACTAACGAAGCGATAGTATTTCCAATTTTAATTAAAATAGTAACCAAAATGCCGAACAAGTGCGAGTCGGACTCGCTTACCGAGGGTTCCGTACAAATATACAATTGTACAACATGCATCGGTGATGCGATGGTGGATCAATTTTGATGAAAATTATGTGTTAGCTAGGCTGTATTATGGATTTAACTGGTAGTATGCTACCCTCGTACGTACTTATATGCTTTAATACTGGTATTTTATGTAACAATAGCTTCTGCCTTGTTACATAAAATACCAGTATTAAATGTATACTACTATCCTTGCATGAAGACCCTGTTTTTTATGATTTAATTACAAATAATATATATATATATAATTCAGATTTTTCCCTACACTTGTAGTATAAGACGGTATTACTCACCAAATTTCATAGTTCTAGGTCAACGGAAAATACCCTATAAATTTTTGAGAGTGTCGAAATATACCCTTTTAGCGGTATAAACGGCCGTATCTTTTTTTTACGTTAACTTAGAAGTTTGATTTTTCACAGTTTCAAGAAACTGTAGACCTGAGTATATCGTTTTAATTTCAACTCGATACCTCTACGCGTTCCCGAGATAAAGGGTCTTGACAGACAGACGGACGGACAACAAAGTAAGGGTTCCGTTTTTTCCTTTTGAGGTACGGAACCCTAAAAATGAAACAGTGCCAACTACACATTTATTCAGTTCATTATAATTGATAATTTCATGTTCACATTTTGAGCGGCGCGATTACGGTGGCTGAGTGTAGAGTGTGAGTGTGGCCGGTAGTTATCTTTTGTGCTTAATGAGTGTTTGAGGTTCCAGTTACAATTAACAAATGATCTACCAGTACGAACGGACGCCTGGCGAGAGGATTCTGTTATTGTGGAGATACAACTACATTTGTGCTTGTTTATGTTTATCCTTTGACCGACACTTAATGTACTCAATGTTGGGATTACAGAGATAGTGGGTATAATACTGCTTGAATAGTTTTTGTTAAGTATGGTCAATGTGAAATGGTCGTTGAAGCCGAAATGTTACTCTAAGTGATGTTGTGAGGAATAGTGCGATAAGAGAACGCTGTGGCGTGGATATAGTACGTACCTAATAAGATTTGGATAATATATACTTTAAAAAATTGACAATCTAAGTAGGTATATGGAAAATGCGCATGATATGGTCCAAAACATTCTCTGATCCTATACCAATGACCGTTAAGGAATATCGCAGCGATAGCCGAGTGGGGGACAGGTCTACACTCGGCTATCACTACTGCCACGTCGGGGTCTGGATATCCATAACTAGGTCTTGGCTACCTCTGACTTTTCTTGATGTGCGTATTAAATAGTTAATTATCGCCCGCGTTAATGGCGAAGGAAAACATTGTGAGGAGTCCTGCATGTCTGATGTCTGAGAATTCTTTATAAAGTTCTAAAAGATTTAAGAAGTCTGCCAATTCGCACTGGGCCTGCGTGGTGGACTATGCCTAACTCTTCTCACATTTAGAATCGTATACAGGGCTGATATAATTATATAATATATAAGTGAAGAACGGGGTGAGATAAAAAAAATATAATCTATACTAATATTATAAAGCTGAAGAGTTTGTTCGTTTGTTTGGTTGAACGCGCTAATCTCAGGAACTACTGGTTCAAATTGAAAAATTCTTTCAATGTTAGATAGCCTATTTATCGAGGAAGGCTATAAACTCAAGCCGGAATCAGGTAACAGGCTAAGCTAATAGCTATCAGAAAAATATAAAAAAATCTAAGCTAGGTATTTTAAAATATATAGGCATTTAAAAAATGAAAAAATCTTCATTCTGTAAGGTTATTTTTTTTTAATGCCTATAATTTTTTATATACGTAACATAGATTTTTTTATATTTTTTTGATATTTATTATAATTTATAACTTAGCCTGGTACCTGATTCTGGCTTGACGTCGACTTCTGACACCCTATATAACATTAGCATTTGGCCGTCGCGTCGTTCCCATTTAATGGAAACGCATACAACGGGATAAAAATTGATAATCCTATGTGCTATTTCAGGACATGGTCGAACGATGTGTCAAGTGTCATTCAAATCTATTAAGACACATACAACTATTCGAATATCTTTATATATATAATATTCCTGTAAGAGTTATTGAGGCCCTGGGTTTGATTCCCGGTTTGGTCTGGTAGTTTTCTGCATCGAAATGTGTCCGGTAGACAGCGATACACTCGCTCTCTGTTACGTAGTACCTCAAACATGGCTGGCGAAATATGAGAGTAATAAACGATTGCCAACCTTTTCGAAGTTTTAGACATACCGGCAAGAGTATATTATGTATGAATATATTTTTACAAGCAGTTTGTAATGTTGTAGTAAGTGTGATAGAGTGCATCGTGGATGTATAAGTAAGTTCGCAGCATCCGTGTCTCATTTAGCTCGCGGGGATCTCAGATTTCGTTACCTCCCGGGGGACTTGTACGTCCCCAACTGAAAGTTATCCGAGCACGGAATATTTCTGCTCTTATAGCATAAAAATATATTCAATAGTAGATGACGCACGCCATTTTGCTACACATGTTTTAAGGTTACTAGCGACTCGTGCTATAAGTAACTAGTTCTATTAACCAACTGGTGTTGTTCCAAGAGCAAAACCGCGGGTAAGAGATAGTATTCTACATACATACATAGATTCACGCCTGTTTCCCAGAGCGGTAGGCAGAGACTACAGGTTTCCATTTGCTACGATCCTGACATACTTCTCTGGCTTCATTCACTTTCATCTCATTCCTCATACACGATCGGTTTAAGATGCTCTTAATCTGGACTTTTTTTAAGTGCTTTGTCCAAACTAAGCGGAGCTTGTACTATGGGTAGGTACTAGACAATGGATAAACATAAACATATACATTTTTTTGGACATTTATACATATTATACATAGAAACACTCAGAACAAGACAAACATCCATGTTCATGCGCAAAAATGTTTGACTTGTGCGGGAATCGAACCCGCGACCTCAAGCGTGGCAATCAATTACACTAACCACTACGCCATTGAGGCTGTCAACTTTGTTCAGAACGTCTCCGATCTAATCAAGAAACGTTCGCCTAGGTCTTCCCCTTGCGAGTGTTCCATGCACACTAGCCTTATAAACTTTCTCAGTCAGTCTTTTCTCGTCCATTTTTCTACATACATACAGAGTTACACGCCTATCTACCAGAAGGGTATGTAGAGGTTTTAGTTCTTAAGCAATAGTATGCGAGCATTTTGCCTTTTACCGGAGACAGTTCCATACTCTGTGATTTTTTTAGACAGATATTCCAATAACTTTGCCCGTCCGGGCAATCGTACCCAAGACCTTATAGTAAGCAGTCGTATTCAATAACGCGGTGCCACCAAGTCATTCTAAAATTCAAAGTCAATAAAGGTATGGCGGCAGGTAACTGAAAACCTCTAGTTTCTGCCAACCCATATAGGAAACAGTTGTGAGTGCAATCGACATGTAAATGCAGGTTTGTAAAGTGACTACACAGAGAGATTGGAACAGAATCAATTTATCTTGATCGAATTGGAGGACTCACGGTCGCGAGTAAACCGCCCAAGACATGCATTGTTTGAGTGTAGAGCCCCGTGAAAATGGAAGACGTTATATGTGCACCTACGTCACGTGTATATGTTACGTGTAATGCTAGAAGAACAAGTAAATTTAGGTTTACCCGGGTTTACTTAGTATTACCAAAGCTCTTTGGGTAAAGTTCGAAAATTAAATCAAACTCAATTTGTAATGTGTTTACCAGATAAAACAAAAAATAAACACGTGCTGGGTAATGTTAGGTGTCGCGTCATATTTGATCAAGTGGCAAAACACAGCGGGAACGCATCACTGGTCGCGCGCGGGGCAGAAAACGTTTATTCGAGCTTGGGTAATACTAAGTAAACCCGGGTAAACCTAAGTTTACCTGTTCTTCTAGCATTACCCGTAACATATACATGATATTCTTTGATTATCTGTTCGGAGATATCACAGTTACAAGTGGAGAAGCACTACGATAGCACGGATGGCGTACTGGTCACCTAGCCACTGGTTTAAGTGCTGTGTAAGAACTTTTATGAACCACAAATAGTTGTTTCAAATCTGATCGTTCACTGTAGCCGTTGTTGGGAGGTATGTAAATGTGTAACCTTGTGGGACAGTTGCCAGATTGGTAAAAAAGAAAATTTAATTACAGTTAACATATCAACCGCGGGCAAAGCCGTATAATGCAAACTTAATGTGTACGATTCGCGTAAATGAAAACCAATAATAAATAATGCTTGCGGGTTTGCGACGGCACACTGTGGGCTGAAAATCGACCTCCATAGACATAGAAATGAAAGTTGCTAGATGTTCGTTTTGTTGACAGATATGGCTTCTATTAGCTATTATACACATAACAATGTCGTCTGAGCTAACTCCGCACAGAAATGAATTTATTATAAGGTTTTTTCGAAAAAAATGTATGGAGCTAGCATGAAAAATCTGAATATCTCTGAACTTGCAAGGAAAACCGTAATATCCTCAGAGATGGTTATAGGACTAATTATTTGTGATTTTTTGACATACTTCATATAACGGTACCTGCTGCAGAATTTTTTTTAAAAATCATCTAATTTTTAATTAATTTTTTTTAACATTAAACGATTTGTTTTATTGTAAAAGTAAAGAAACAACACGTTATATGCATATAATACTAAATCTTCGCTAGTTATTTGTTAAAATATCAAGAAAATTATTTTTGCCTTACATAGTATATATGTTTTAAAACAGGTAATTGGATACCATTACTAAACTTTGCATACAGGTAAACCACTGAATATTAAATTAGTCTTCTAATGACTGAATAAGAGATTAAGTGATTTGCAATATCGCACAATGGTAACTACGGAGTACACTAATTAAATTCTTACAGGTAAGTACATAAGTAAACTAATTAGTTAATTAGACATGTTACGAGTTCTAAGAAATATTTTCGACAACTGTCTAATTATTTTATTATTATGTCTAAATGAAGGTATTTTTTTAAATCATTAAATTCTATTAATGTCAAAGTAAAGATCAATCGATAAGCTAGTTATTTTATTAACGCTAATAATAGGCATTAAATAAAAAGAAAAATAAATTAAAAAGGTATTTTTTAATAGTTGATAAAATTTATATAAAACAAAACATAGGTACAAAAGTATGCAAAAATATAAATAGGTACAAGAATAGTAATATAAAATATTTAAAAATAAATCAATTGCAAAACATAGTTACGTACCAAAGCTAAATAACGAAAGATCATGAAAAAATTACATTGAATAGAATTATAATTAAAAGCACAAAAAGTTTCTAGTTTTCCTTATCACTCTCGTCGATTTCTGAATCAGAATCTAGGTTGCCTAGAAACTCAAAGTCAGTTTCTTGAAACTGAATTAAATTGAGGGTTTCAGGAAATAAATCCTCCTTTTTCTTGGCATCTAACTTGGGCCTTTGTACATTTATAAAAGGATCCGAAGAAACAACTAACATATTAAGGATATCATGATTCGAATCTTGCCTGCTCTTTTTCTGCGAATGATGTTCCCGAAACCTCCTAAAATCTTTATTGCGAGACTCGGATGCTTCTTCCGAGAGACTTCCTATGGGTACAACATCATTCTTCTCGATTATGTCTGCCCCGTGTATAAGTAATTTGTGGACGGTTGATGACATATAGTACCAGTCATATAATTCCACGTACCTCTCTGCTGTTTTGAAGGCATAATCTTTAAATTTAATTATATCTACTTTTTCCCCGGAAGTTATTGCCTGTAAAATCACAGCAAATCTTCTTATTAGTTCTTCGTCCAACCCAGTAATGGCTGCAGTTTTATGGGGAAATTTGAAAAACTTTCTTGCAGTGTTGCCGTCATTAGTAGTTCCGGAACCTTGTTTAACAATGTCAATCAATAGATTTAATTCGTCTTTAAATTTGTCTTGAATAATCTTTTTTCTCTTACTAAGCATTTCTTTGTGCTCGTTACCTCTCGCAGCCCACTCTTTAAAATCTAGTCTATACGAAATATGTAGTAAACATTCCATACAATTTATACGGGCGTGTAGAGATGACAATCCAAACTCGTATATATCAGAAGATACGGTCTTTGCTGTTACTACACTCAAACGGTTCATTTCTGTCGGTTTTGCCAGACACAAATAGCATGATGAACTTGATCTGGCTTGAAACAAATACGTGCAGACTTTACCATCGATCATTGTCATCATTAGGTGATGATTCACCCTGTTTCTATTATTGCACTCTGTAGGAATGAGAGCCTTAATTTCTTCATCCATTCGTCGTTTGTGTTCGATGACTACTGCTTCGCTTTCCTTCACAAAAGTAAATTGAACTGAACGACAATACATTGCTGAGCATGGTTTTGGGTTCATCCACAAAGTATTGTCTCCATCAGTCAGTTTTAGTGGCACCAAGGAAGTCATGAAAATACTTGAATCGTCTTGATCGCTATCCATTTTCTGCTTGTATCGGCTTTGGTTTGACGCACCATCGAAACCCCATTTAGATATCAATTTTAAATCCTTATTTTGCACATCATCGTTAGGAAAACTTTGGAGGATTCTTTTGACCGTAATGTCGAGTAAAGCTTGAAGAGTTATTCTTGCCGATGAATCGGTCACTAACACTGATTGCTTCGGAGGATAGCATGCCAGCTTGGTTTATTGCACTTTATAGTAGGATGGATAAATATCCTTTCTACCTTCCCGAATAGCTGACTCTCGTAAAGTGATGTATTGCCACTTTGATAATTTTAATGAAAGGAGTAATCCAAGTGCTTTTTCTGGTGTAAATAAGATAGTTTTCACCGGTTGCTTAAGCGTTTCCTTAATTTTAGAGGCTGCTTCAGGATGTTTCAGCATATATTCGATTACAGATGCGATATCCTCACAACCTTCTTCCTTAAAACGCGCTGCTGCTGTATATGCCAATTCACTGGGATTGTCAGTTTTATGCTCATCAGATCTTCTCTTCTTCTGTTTGCTTTCCAGATCTTCGAATGGTTTTCGTGACCTCTTTGTCATTGTACCAACAGAGTATGATGTTGAGGGTTCTGGAGAGATTGATCTTGATCCCTCAGCAACAGTTGGTTCTTGAGCGACTAAATTTATACAACTTGGCCAATCGATAGTTGCTTGCAGCCAAATTTCGTATTGTTTTCTAAAAGTATCAAGAATTCGGTGAGATTTTTGCCACCTTTGTGATGCAGCTCGTACAAATCTCCGACAAAATTCTTTTAGAGTCACTTGATCTTCAACGGAAAGACAAACGTCTAGGCGGGATATAACTTCACTAAACAATACCTCCTGATCAAATGAAGTAATCTTACATTTTAGAAGAACGAATAGGTCTAAATTGGTATTTAAACTTTCCATTATAAAATTTCACAGTGATATGTTAGGGGTAACAAAGCTTAGAATAAACTAAATTATGATGCAAAATGTTAACCATTTTATATTTCAGTCCAACATTAGTTAACGACCTCATTAGACAGTTGTCGAAAATATTTCTTAGAACTCGTAACATATCTAATTAACTATTTAAGTTACTTATGTACTTACCTGTAAGATTTTAATTAGTGTAATCCGTAGTTACCATTGTGCGACATTGCAAATCACTTAATCTCTTATTCAGAACTCATTAGAAGGCTAATTTATTATTCAGTAGTTTACCTGTATGCAAAGTTCAGTAATGGTATCCAATTAACTGTTTTAAAACATATATACTATGTTAGGCAAAAATAATTTTCTTGATATTTTAACAAATAACTGGCGAAGATTTAGTATTATATGCATATAACGTGTTGTTTCTTTACTTATACACCAAAACAAATCGTTTAATGTTAAAAAAAATTAATTAAAAATAAGAAGATTTTTAAAAAAAATTCTGCAGCAGGTACCGTTATATGAAGTATGTCAAAAAATCACAAATAATTAGTCCCATAACCATCTCTGAGGATATTACGGTTTTCCTTGCAAGTTCAGAGATATTTAGATTTTTCATGCTAGCTCCATACATTTTTTTCGAAAAAACCTTTTAATAAATTCATTTTTGTGCGGAGTTAGCTCAGATGACATTGTTATGTGTATAATAGCTAATAGAAGCCATATCCGTCAACAAAACGAACATCTAGCAACTTTCATTTCTATGTCTATGGAGGTCGATTTTCAGCCCACAGTGCGGCAGTACACTAGGTAGAATTCAAACCTACGACCTCTCGATGGCAATTACAATGTACGTTGCTGTCGCCGCTTAACTTATACTCATAACAAGCGGATTATCGATAACAAAACAACAAAACGCGTCATCTATACTAATATTATAAAGAGGACAGATTTGATCTTCTGTTTGTTTGCTTGTAACGATTTAACTCAAAAACTAATCAACCGATTTTAAAAATTATTTCACCATTAGAAAGGTATATTATCACTGGGTAACATAGGCTATATTTTATTTTTAAAAAGAGCACTCTTATTAATATTACGTAACCTACTTTGACGCGAGCAAAGCTGCCGGCAGAAGCTATTGTTACATAAAATACCAGTATTAAAGCATATTAGTACGTATGAGGGTAGCATACTACCAGTTAATTCCATAATACAGCCTAGCTAACACATCATTTTCATCAAAATCGATCCACCGTCGCATTGCCGATGCATGTTGTACAATTGTATCTTAGTTAAAGCGTGCCGGACTAAATTAAAACCATAAGTTTCAATGTACACTGAATTAATAAAAATCTTCAACGTGCTCTAAATTAATTAAAGCTTTTAGCTTGCGGATTTTATTGTATCTGCGAATGGAAAACATGGACTAGGATTTTATGCTGCGTCTAATAATAACGTGTAGCCATATTTAAGGGGATATTGGACTTCATGTGTAAGATAAAACTAGGCAATCACATACATTCTGTGTATTTCTAAGATTTATAATGTATAATATAAAATTCTCGTGTCACGATGTTAGTTACCGTGGGCATGACCGATTTTTATGAAATTTTATATGCATATTTAGTAGGTCTGAGAATTGGCTACTATCTATTTTTCATACCAATTTTTTTGCCAAATATTTTTTTATTGCAATCGTACTGATAGTCAAATACATAATATTATCAGCGGAACCGATACACATACTGCCCGAACGAAAAAGACCTACAATACAGCGCACCCTACTGAGTGCAATTGTAAACCATGCAGGGACCCATTCATACACACCCAAAAATCATCAAATTCGTACAGTAGAATTATATATGTTACAATAGATATTTACAGAAATGATGTACATGAATCTTAACTATAAACATATGGAATAACGTTAATACAAGTTAGTGTGATTCTATACTTATTTAGTTAGTAGTTAGGGTTACGGAACACCTTCGAAAGGTCCGGCAGAAATATATCACATCCACATAAGGCGTTATGTTACTATATGGCTCTCACGTAATAGAGACGACGCCCCTTACATCTAGGCACAGTTTTGGAAAGCTAGTTATTACTAATGACAATTTTTTTATATTGTCCTACTTTACAATCAGCAGTTAACGTTAATTCCACTGAATCAGCCAATACTTTAAAATGAGAAATAATTATATTATCTAGTTTAAAAAAATGAAGTATTGAATAAACTGCCCGTACCTTCCCCAACATTACGTGATACACTTAAAAACTATACGAATTAATTAATCGATTTTAATAAGTACCTAATACAGTAACTATTTCAAACATTAAAGTTTAAACAGTTATTTATTGCATTTTTTGTTTAATTAATATTAAAAATATAAATTGAAACTTGCATTATTTCTTATATGAATTTATGTAAACCTGTGAAATATAAATTACACCCGTAATAATAACCAATACAGAAATACAACCATAGGACATAAAATTAAATGTAAGTAACGTAATGTGGATGATAGGTATACATCTCATCGCACTTTCAGGAATATACAAGGATGCTATGTTATGTGACGAAAGGTCAATAGGAACTTCATATGAGCAGATAAGATAGACATAAATCAAACATACTAATTAAAAATAATCACATTTGATAAAATATATCATGGAAAACATCCAGCTCTATGGTTCATGACATTTCGATTCCCGCGCGACACAGATAAATAACACTTTACAAAAGCGAAATAAAATCAATTTTTAAATGTCAACGGATGGCCTTCTAAATTCAAATATGTTTAACATAAGGTGTAAACTTGCGTGCTATGCAACGATAAATGAGAAAGTACGAACCTGTTGGCGGCGTGACGGAACGAACACGGTCGAGGGAGTGACGGGAAAGATCCAATATTGGACCGCTAATGTCATTAATATTGGACCAAACGTTGGCCATAGTCGACATTTGGATTGTTTAAACTTATTATAATGCCCTTTTTGAGGCGCTGGAATGTTTTATAAATTACAGATTCTTAGGACAAAATTGCTAATTTAGAATAATCGAAAGATGATTTTAGTTACTTTTATTAGGATTTTCTCATACAAAATTAAAAATGAAAAGTTAAATATAGAGTTAAAATTAAAATAACGTAATATAGTAAATAATTAATATTGCCTAAAACTCCACATTTAATAATAGTATAATGTTTCAAAGCTAAATATTTATTCGTTCTGCTACAATTTCTATTCAATTGAGACAACTATATTCAGACAAAGAAAGACAGTAGTATGGGGAAGTTTACGTCCAAATTGAATATTGGCGTAAAGACGACCAACGGTCCAATGTTGGGTGTTGGTGGACTAGGGCGGGCGGTAGAACCTCCCTTCATTCTACGTTTTCGTGTCGGGGGTGCGCGTCGCGTCCGCTCGCCGGGACGAAACTTCTCTCGCGATCGATTCAGTGCTAAACGTGTTTTAAATTCAATTACTGTGTACTAACTGCAGTGACATTTATAAACAACTGTTTAATGAAAACTTGAATTTTATCACGAAGGAAGTTTAACGAACTTTAAGGTACATACATCGAAATTTGTTAATCATAATTGCCATACGATATTCTTAAATAAGTTCTTGGAAATAGGAAGATAATTTATGTGTTCTCCGAAATAAGGACCATACTTTTCATCATAGAAAATGCATAGTAATTTAAAAAATGTGGATGTGCAAGATTTAAAAAGGAAGAAAGCTTATTAAAAATATTATATCGTTCGTAATTTAAAAAGGGAAGTAGTTTTCGTATTTAAATAGCTTTATGAAACACCATAACTGTAGTTTAACTTTGTTTTTATTCGTATTTCGTGTCGGGATCGTAGTGTTACTAAACAATGCAATAAAGGGCTCAGTTTAGTGAAGTACATTAATTATTAAGTCGGTCTGTTACGAATGCCGCCTGACTTTACCTTCGTAGATGTTATCTGCCGTAGAGGCAGTATACTCTACGAGTACCGCGGAAATTAAATGTTTTGTACACTGCAGACGTAGGTATCGTTTTTTTAGTTTAACTATGATCGCTCGAAAACTTTATTCATTACTCAGAAATTCTTATAAAAATTGACATGATTATTACCGAAACGTATTATTTAATATAATAAATTTCGGTAATAATTACGACAATTTGTTGGGGTTCTTATAAATGCGGTTATTTATTATATAAAAAATGGCAAATACAGTATTGTTAAGATGTCATCATCTTTCTATTGAACTCACTATTGATTGTATTTTCATTTATTTGTCTTTTAAGCTGTATATTAAAAATACATATGTAACATTAATTCAATTGTAATTAAAAAAATTTAGAAACATCAATGTTTATGCAATTGTACACAACTGTATAAACATTGATTCTAAAATTGTAATATTGGTAGAGGCAGAATTCTGCAGATGAGATCAAATTTTGATAGAAATCACCGTTCATTACATTTTTAATTCATCTATTTGTCTATTATACGATGTATACATCGTGATACAGTAGGTGACAGTGAAACATTAACTTCTATGACCTTCAAATAGACAAAATGGTGTAATTTGTTATTATAATATTATAATCTGGCAATAAATTAAACGTGACTCAGAAAACTTTAATGTTGTGAAGTGTCAGTCAACTTATACAAATAACTAAAGTTAGTCATCAATTTATTTTTAGTTTGAACAGTTTAGTCACAAATGAAAAGTTTTATTATTCGGATAATATGAAATATTAACTTGAAAGAAACTTAAAAGATGACATAAATATTGTTCCAGATGTGCCACGTTTATACTTCTCTCAAAAAGATGGCCAGCTGATAAAATCCTCTGAACACTGCTGAATTCAATGAACACTGGCTGAAAAGGACATCGTCAAAGCCAGAACTTATAAGCAAAACGAAAAGAGATCCTATTAAGGTTTTTGAAAAACGAGCGTACGATATTAGTGGCGGCAGTCGCGCAGGCGGCGCCGCGCGGTGCGGCTGTGGCTCGCTGGCGCCGCTTGTGGCTGGTGGCGGGCGCTGGTGCCGCCGCTGCTCAGCGCAGCCCGCTCGGCTGGGCTATGGGCAGCTCTCAACGACTGGCCGCCGTTGCGGCAGTCGCACATGCAAAACATGTATACAATCGTACACAACCCGCAGTTGTACAGACGGAGCCGACCAATTTTAATGTCAATATATTCTTCGTCAGGTAGGTTATATCATACATGCTTCCAGTGATCTGATTGAGGTTAAATTAAACGTATTTAATGAAGTACACTCGAATATAATCACACAAAATTCTCGCAGTCAGTATGCGAAGCTGAAATTGTAAACTCATTTGAGAAATCAACCATGATGACTTCATACTTTAAAACTATACCGTGTATGATGCCAGGGTACAAGTACATCGTAACTTGTTTATAGTTATAACGAAATTGTGTCCCCATATTTCAATCTCCGGTAACGGTCACCTTTAAAAGTTTTACGAGTTCACTAGCTGGACCATTCGACCGACAGCTTTTATGACAAGTTAATCCTGACTGCCACCACTAATAACTTTCATCATATTCTATTAGGTGTATTTATATACGAGGTCATTTATTAAGGGAGGTAGCTGCTATGTCGAATTCCTTTTCGGAAAGGGTAGTGACTTAGGCACTAACTTGCCCAAAAGAGATTACACTAATACCCACTGACTGACATAGCCACATTTCGCAATGTTAAGGTCTTGCATAAAGTTCAACAGCGGACAGCTCCAAAAATACTGCCTTACTGCTACTAATATTGCTTATAGAGTAAATCTAAAACATGCTTGTAAATCGAATCCAGGACATCGCGACGAACGAGGCAGTATTTAGTTAAAATATGTATGCTTATGTTCACAATGTAGGTAAGCAGTATTTACGATGGATTTACGGACGGCTCAGGCGAGGGTGTTAGTTAGGATAATTTTATATTATTTAGATGTTCTACAGCAGGTGTACCGCAAGCTTTCACAATTATACTTAATGAAACAGTTCGTTGGGTTTTTCTGGATTAGATGACCTTTTTTGTGATTCATTAAGGGATACGAGTACTTACCGCAATATTTATTGTTTATTTTTGATAAGTCATGTCTAATATTAGATTGCCAAAAAAGGCTAATTGTTATAATTTATTATTTTAAGCGTACGAAGTATGTACTGAAATTTACTGCTTTTAACATGCTGCTACCGATCTCAAGGTAAGCGGATATGATAGTCTGATAGAGCAAAAGATTCTTAGGTTTATGTTTCAGGACCATAACACATTAAAATGGGTTAATAATGATTTTAGTTAAATGTGCTTCTGATCTCTTCATTGACCTTTGGCAAGGCATACACAGAACACACAAACTCCATATTTCTTTTTATCTTGCTCTGTTTATAAGTAAGAGATACCTCATACAGTTGACTTCGTATGGCACATATTTTCTTGGCAACAGATATTATACAAATTCCCAAACAAATAGGTAGCTAATTAGTAGGTCGTAAGTCGTTCTCCAACAGAAATAACTTGTGTAAGTTCCATTTACATGTGTCAAAACGTTCCAAATGTGGTTTAATACGACACAGAGGGGAGAGAGGGACGTCCCTCCTGTGTCCCAAGTTGTTCCAGTTTGGCGAGGGGTAGTGGCCGCTAACTTGACGGGTGATAGCTAACATGGACACAGGAGATATCTTGATTCAATTCTTAGCGCGCCCAATCTTGTTACCAGTCTTTAACTATGTAATTGACATCAACATGTCACTTCTGTGGGCATTAATTTCAGACGTCAGTTCATTATGGATTTTGGCAACGAGGTGAATGATTGCTTCTAAATTGCTTTTTGGGACTTTGATAGGTACATTTTTTAAATAATTTTTATTATAATAGTGTCAAATCTACTATGGTATTGGCGGTAATCTCTTAACTTCTTAAGCTTAAGTTCCAAGATCAAGTCTCGAGAAATACTTAAATCTTAACATCATGCATTCGGTAGATTAAACACAAAAGATGAAAAGGAACATATTTTTAAAACGCAGCACATCTTTGCCCCAGTCAGAATATAGACACCCGAGAGTTGTGTAAGCCCCAAAGCAATTTCATACATTTAAACTCACATAAATATGTTATGTAAAATCGTAACAACTATGTATAGCGTTTGTTGTAAATCTACTTGGGATTAAGTATTAATATTCGTTCGAGAATATATTGTCGAGCTCGCTGTTAGACGTGTATCCCCTCGATACACATTATGTACAGTGCGAGCTAAACGTTGACAAATATGTATAAGGGCTGCGATTGACTTGTAGCGTTCACGCAGTGTTACAGAGCGAACGTCACAATAGTGAGTATATTTTAGATAGATTTTAGAAGACTGATAAATCAAAACAGACGATAAAGGCCAGTGGAAATGTGTCCAACAGTCGTGCTTGACAAAATTTTGGCTGTTACTTTCGCATTAATAACTGCTGACCATGTAGAGTTAAAACTGAGCACATAAATTGATTGTATCAGACAACAAGCTTTGCCCAATGGCGTACAGGTACAGTTAATGGTCAGGTCAGAGCCCGCCCTAACTCGGTATAATGTGAACTTTTTTATTTTTGCGTAAACGCTCATAAAAGCGATAAGGATCCACGTACGTGTGTGCTTAAAGGATCCATTTGCAGTTTGCCGGCTTCGGGTGCGAAACGCGCGAATTTATTACCGAGAGACGACGTTAAGGGGATAATTCTAACAATTAATTTGTATCATTTAATATAATGAAAGGCTAAACGTAGCACTGTATTAGTTGTAAGACTAGGTAAACATAAACTGAATGCAGATTTCCTTACACATAAAACGTACGTATAAACGTATATAATTATATATTGTGCTGTTGTCTTACAACGATTCGTAGACGCGGTGTTATCATGTTTTCTTTAATAAGAAAAGCTAAAACTGTAGCCGTAGCATGCGTATGTAGTGTATAGAAAATGATGTAGACAATATATAAATTAATATATCCACGTGTTATTTCGTGATAGCTAAGGTATGTGGGCAAATCCGAACAACACAAGTAAGTGTTATAGTTTTCTACGCTATCCGCATTACTCGTTAAAATATCTATGCTATATTAATTAATAAAGTATTAAATTCTGGAAATATGTACGTCCAAGCACGGACTAATGTAGTCATTAAACAGAAGGTGGAAAAACTAGGTCGACGTTATAATTAATATTATTTTTAATGAAGTGCAAACATGTGAATACATGTTACATAGTATCAGAGTCCGATAAAGGATGTATAGTTCTATTCGAATGACTTTTAAACCGGCTGCGGAGCTATTTTAGCAGACTGATCAATATTGCACGAAAAATTACTAATTTATACTAATATTATAAATGTGAAAGTTTGTGAGGATGTATGGATGTTTGTTACTCATTCACGTAAAATCTACTGAACTGATTGCGATGAAACTTGGTATGTAGATAGCTGCAGAGCTGGATTCACACATAGGCTTGTTATCCCGGTATTCCCACGGCAACGGGACTTACGCGGGTGAAACCGCGGGCAAAATCTAGTTTGAAATATTGTATGCGTATTTTATTCGGATAATTCAATTAATTATCGTTTTACCTATAATTTGTACTTCATTAATACAAGACAAATGCCCGCGAAGGTTGATTTTGTATTCTTATTAGTCGTGTCGGATTGCCGGCCCATCGGAATAAGAGATTTAGGGAACAGAGTGTGCAGTTGTGTTTGGCGCACATATTTGTGCATTATAATAATTATAATACTTCCTGCGTAGATAGCCAGTCTCCGTTAAGATCGGCCGCCGTGACCGAATTTCGGTCTATAGGACCATAATAAACGAGTTACTGCGTTTATCTCCAGGTGGGCCCTATGTCTGCTTATCCTTTATGAAAAAATAAGCTCTCATTACGGCTGTTTGATAATGGAGGACCACCAATCTCACTACGTACTGCTATTAGTAGGTACTCGTAGTATCAAACACGTGGCCCTAAAGTAAACCTTATGTAGACGTCTACAACTTACCTATTGAAGATTATGTTGTCATATTAATGTTTTGTACGTACCTGGAAACAAACAAATTTTAAATTAGTCGAATATATTCGTGTTTACTTTTGTAAGAATGTTTAGTAAGTGTTGACATTTTGCTGTTACTGATAACTTACGAACGGTAATACCTAATGATGATGCAAGACCCGGGACCTCGCAAGTACAAATTTATAGTATGGGAACAACAAAGTACTTAAATTATACAGTCCATAACAATCGCAGTTGATAAAATAAATCGTAAATAAAAATGTATAAAATCGAATATTTAGGTCCTTAAAATATATGCGATTGCAATTTTCTACTTAATGATAACAGAGAACATTCTTTATAAGACAGCTACGCACTAGAAATTTATGTGCAGGTAGTAGACAATTGTATAAACATATAAACAAGCATCAGCAAAACTAGCTATAAATAAAATAAATAAATAAAATAAATTGATTGAGACAAGTTCATATAATTAAACTAGTTTATGGATCGCATGTTTGTCCCGTGTCGGAACCGAACCTCCACATCAATATTCAGAGTATTGGCAATAGCAACGCTATCACTAGAAAACCGCTGCTTCATTTTTATAGTTATTTTATAAATGAACACAAACTCTACATATATGTAGTACCTATAAAATGTAAATGTTCGTATACAACGGAACTTAGCCGGCGTGATTCAGGAACTCATGCCGTGAAACTTGCTACGTTAGTTGATGAGCAATTAAATTAAGATAAGCTCCGATCTGTGCTTCAGATGCATTCTCGTAAATACGACACTTTGAGATAGGGCTACCAATCTAACAAACTAATTACTATCTAACTGAATAGCCTATAATTTTCATTTCCCTGATGAGGTTTTCGTACATGACATTTTACTACTGATTAAAAAAAGTGTAAAGTAGTGCTAAGTATGATTTCGAAATCAAATGGTAGAAGTATGTGATTAAACACACTGATTAAGTATAGGTATGTAAATATGTACGTATTTGATTAGAACATGAGAAACATGTGCTAATTAAAAATGGGGTAGAGCTTCACCGTACGTAGTCAAACAACATTGTGTTGTGTGTCTGTTGTAAATAGAGTTTCTAGTCTACATCTACTTATTTAAGGCATAAATAGTGCCTGTAACGTGCTCTTATACAAACATTATTCATGTTCATTGAAATTAAACTACCATATACGGATTTTATCACGTTGTTTATTAATCACTGTATTACATCATTTTTAAACGGTTACACACACTACTATTACTATTGAATTTTACTACTTAATATAAAAGCTAATAAAATTATTTAAACTATTTGTATTTAAGTTTACACTTTACTCGACGGTTCGGTTGCTTTTCAGCAGCCATGGTGACGGGAAGACTATAGACAATATTATTATTCATGTTATTGTATATAAAACAGAAACTTTATTTCACCCATATGCATTTAGACATCACAGTCGAGAATATACACAGTCAAATCCACTCAAAAATGTATGATCAAAAAAATAAGAGGCACCTCAAACTAGGATCTAGTTTAACTCAATTATGTTAGACAGAAATGCCTGAGGTTGGTTTTCATATCACCTCAATCTCAATTCCAAAATCAAGACCAGTTAAACTGGCTAATCGAGATATTGGTCAGCCCTGTAGCAAACTGTCCCAAAGTAAACAGTTGGGCTGCGCCGGTCGGTAACTACCGCTGACATATTCAGTTAATTGGACGCAATGCACCGCACTTGCAACCAGATTCGGTCCCGGATAAATTATAATGACATCATCTACCGACTCGTTTGTATGCATCATAGTACCTATCAGTTGAGCCTTTAAATCTTCCTTGTCATCATTATCTAACTCAAAGGCACAGAATAAATAAATTTGTGTCACGTAATATCCTAAAATTTTATATCGCAATCCTCTAGTAAATGTTATGCTTTACAACCCAATATTACGATACAAATTATACTATTAACAGGTTCCCTGTCCGATGAATCACATATGATACATAAAAATAGATTTTCTATTGTATCTATCACGGGACAGCAAATATGTAAAAAGCATTAATTTGAAAGAAATCAATTCCCGAAATAAAAAAGGAAAGGCTGTCAAACCTGCCATCCTAAAATATATTTCTTACAAATTCACAGATGTCGAAGATTGGCTGAAATGGAGAAGGGAAATAACGAATATTGAGTGCAGTAAGAGTTATGATTAATAATGGAAAAAGGAGACAAATTCAAGTTCACAGTAAAAATAGTGTTATTAAACTTTGATATGCTAACTTTATCAAAGTTAATAAAACTGCCAGTGTCTAAACTTTAGAGTGAAATCACCAGCGCCGATCCGATCCGGATAATAGAGATCACTTTGGGCAACATTGATTTTGCTGGAGCGTTTTTGATTGAACTACATAAGTAATTACTGGTGAAGATGCGTATAGTTAAGAATATATAAATGCTTTAGAGAGCGCAGTGTTTAATAAAAATATGAACTAAACGATTCCCCCGTTCTGTAGGGAAGCTGCTCACTCAATTGTCACAGTTAGCACACAGATCTATTGACAAGCACTTCTTTAAAATAGTTTGTAGGCGTAGGACAATTAGGATAAACATTGGCTCCTCATAACCATCACCGATGTAACTCTTGCCGCGGTAATAATTATAATTGGCACACGGCTCTATTTATCACTTATTTTTAACTATGTAGTTCATACAACACGACTCGGCGACATAAATCTAAATTGGACTTAGATCTACCTCTGGCTAACTGATCTACCTCAACTGTATCTAAAGTTAGACACTGTCTAAATGAAATGCTATCACTTTTTGGACAACAATGTTGAATAGAGACATACAATTTTAAACAGTCATTAGACAGAATATATTTACTATCAATACAGTTTTGTGGAAAGAACTTTAATTAAGAGTCCAGTCGTCTAGGAAGAAACTGGGCAGATAAGAAGCATTTCGAAAATGATATTGAGACATCATACTAATCTTCAAACGATCACTATTACTCGTGTGCACGGACACATATCGATCACAGAGGAATTTGCGGCACACACGGCCGGTGACGTTAATGCACGGAGCATGCACGGCACTGTATTTGGGTCTAGGCTACGCTAACGTGACGTCGTTAATAACCTGAATAAGCCAGCGGAGTGTTAACCTTAGAACTGCAAACCTTGTCTCACGTAATGTGGCAGTGATGCGACTATTATTACGGTACCGGTGACTGGTGGTAACATCGTTACTTATGTAACTACATATAATTATAGACTCACGCCTAAACCCGCAAAGGGGTTCGGCAGAGCTGTACTATTTCAGCCGTGAGGCTATTTTTGTTTTTGCATAATTACTCCATTACACTTTGCTGGAACCGGGAAATGATACCGAGACCTCATGCATTAGCAGTCGCGATCACTACTGCGCCAACGACGTTAGTTTGAACTGTTAGTAACTAAAGTAAAATAATTTTATTTTGAATCACCAGATTTAACCTAAATTGCCATATTATACAGGTTTTGTGACAGATTATGTATAGGTATGTAAAATTAAAAGCAAAAGTATAAAATTTACCTGACAATTGATAAATCTATTTTTATTCATTTAAGTTCCAAAGTGACTTCTGAACCTCACACTTTAAAATTAGTCAATTATTACATTTATAGTTTCTCGGCTTAAAGAAGAGGTTCATATCTAACATTCCTGGATGTATACCATCAGCTTTCGAAAGACTACGGAGTACTACACTATTGTTTTTTAATTAAAGGTCTTTCAGTAGGTGCAATATACAGGGTGATTTTGAAATCGTGTAATTCCTTTTAACCACGCATTCTACTGGTGATATAGAATAACCCTGACCATATTTTTATTTAATTAGAATTATTTTTTTTGAAAAATTTATGTTCCGTTTTTTTCGTGAAATGGTGTCAGATAGTCATATGTTAACCAACCGAGGCAATTTTAATTTTTTACTAATTAAAATAAAAAAACATATTAATAATTAATGTCGTAAATAATAACGGGCGGTCCTTTTTATTGCCCCCTATTATTTACGACATCAGTTATTGTTATGTTATTATTTTTAAATTAGCAAAATCTTAAGATTGTGTCAGGTGGTTAAAATATGACTATTTGAAATCATTTCATGAAAAAAATCTGTACTCTAATTTTGCCGAAACCATTATTCTAATTAAGAAAAAATATGGTCAGGGTTATTCTATATCACCAGTAGAATGCGTGGTTAAAAGGAATTACACGATTACAAAATCACTCTGTATAGCAGATAATAAATCGCCAAAAAAAAAATGCACCTGCATGTTATAATAAAATTAACAAAATTGTAGATTTTATATAAAAGAAAACATAAGTATTTATTAAAGTCAATTTTTAATAAAAACAGTTATCACTGAAATTAAACTACTAAGTATATACGGATGTTATCGCGTTGTTTATTTACCACTGTATTACATAATTTTGAAACTGTTACACTACTACTACTACTGAACTTTACTAATTTATAAGCTAATAAAATTATTTAAACTATTAAAACTATTTATATTAAGGTTTACAATTTCCCCGACGTTTCGATTGCTTTTCAGCAGTCATGGTCACGGGGAGACTAAAAAATTATGTAACACAGTGATAAATAAACAACGCAATAAAATCCGTATATAGTAGTTTAATTTCAATGAATAACATTCGCGTAAACAGAAGACAATATTAAACAATTATCACTTTACGTGTAATAATATAATAATACGATGCATGATCACGAAGAGAAATATTGTATTACTTTCATGATTTACAATACTTCGTGATATACAAATGATAAATACTGTTTAATAAGCGTAAAATTGCGGAACTTTATAACAGTACCTCGGTAGCGCAGCGATAGTGAATGAAATCTCGGGTTCTGTTCCCGAGTTGGATAGCGTTATGGAATTTTTCTGAGTAACAGCACGGCAAGGCTCGCTACCTGTTACGTTTTACCTGTAACTATAGTTAGCGAAATGAGGATACAGAACACCTCTGCCTAACCAATGGTGATATAATCGTGAGACAGCACACATATATATATTTTTTTATGCATAACAATAAACAAGCTTACGGTCCACCTGATGGTAAGTGGTCACCGTAGCCTATGGACGCCTGCAACACCAGAGGTATCACTTGCGCGTTGCCGACCCTTTAGGAAAGGAAGTGGGAAGGAGAAGGAGCGGGAAGGGGGAAAGAGCGTGATAGAGCCTCCGGCACTCATAATCACCGAACGAAACACAACAGTAGGAACACTGCTATTTCACGTCAATATTCTGTGAGGGATAGTCCTACCCCGGTCAAACCGGCCCATTTATGCTGAAATCAGCGAGGGTCTACTACTCATAAAATACTCACATATACAGTGTGAGTCTTCATAATGTGCACATTTTCAACTAATATTATAAATGCGATTGTGAGTTTGTTTGTTACGCTTTTATGCCTAAACTACTCGACCGATCAACATGAAATTTTGCATACACGTTGTCAGGGGTATAGAATAGGACATAGGGTACCTTTTATCCAGGAAAAAGTACTGTTCATAACCTAAGGTAATCTACATTTCCGCGAGCGAAGCCGCAGACAAAATCTAGTGTTAAAATAAGGGAAACTATGCTTGATTTTGTCGGCAAAAACCATAACAAAAATTAAAAAATATAGTATTGAAAACATGGCTTTTCAAATTTATTGTTCTCTACTGAGACCCCCGTGTAAACAAATAGTGTAATTTTTAAACTAAATGATCTATCACGACAAAACAAACTCTTTTAGATTAGAAATATATAGGCGTGTTTATAAAATCAAAATTGGAGAATAAACTGAGCCACTTACCATCAGGTATCAGGCCGTATGCTTTTTTGCCAGATTAGTTGAACAAAAAAATATATTTGAGAATTACTATGGCTTTTTAACTAAATTCTGCTGTTTTCAAGAATTTTGCCAGTATTTGTAGTACTTCTCAAAAAACGTCCTCTTCACCTGCCTGTTTTATTAATTCAAGTAAAGTTTACCCCATTTTAATATGTGCTCATTATGAAGACTCACATTGTATATAAAAATAACCGCATGCGAACATCCCAAAACTGGCACATCCGTAAGTTGATTACTGAAATATGCGCTCTATATGGAAATCAAAACGTACATGCACCGGATTATTCCCCATAGCAACTTAACTCACACCCAATCTGTGTAAGTCGTGTTAAAAATATGTAAACGTCGGATAGTGCTACGTACATAGATATATTAGATAGACGCTTTAATTAAGCTATCGAGTGATCGCGGCGAGCGGTATTATCGCTCCCTGTAATCTTCGCCGATGTCCGCGTTAATTTATCTGCAGCTATAATATTCTGAAAAATGTCATCTGACGTCACTCGATATAATTGTGCCGCTCATTTATTTAATATAACGTGTAGCGTGTCGAAGTTAAGTACACGTCACATTAATTATTATGTTTAAAATTAACGATGTTACGTTGGTTTATGGTGCGAAGGTAAAGTCTATGTATTACAATATAATTTCGGCAAGTATGTGTACGGTTTGATGTAATAGTGAAACCTAGTAACGATATGGCCGAGCTACATGTTATGAGACTTGAGACCAATAAAGTGTGTACTGAATATGTATTAGGGTTAAATGTCGGCCTCGATGGCGTAGTGGTTAGTGTAACCGACTGCCACGCCTGAGGTCGCGTTTCGATTCCCGTACAAGTCAAACATTTGTGTGCATGAACATGGATGTTTGTCTTGGTCTGGGTGTTTCTATGTATAATATGTATGTATTTAAAAAAAAAAATGTATATATGTATGTTTATCCATTGCCTAGTACCCATAGTACAAGCTCTGCTTAGTTTGGGCTAGATGGTGTTGTGTGTATGTGGTAGAATATTTATTGATTTTATTATATTATTTTTAAACAACGCCCGCCCTAAGATTATATCCTGTCACAGACTTAACAAACGTTTAAGCAACGGACACAAAGAATACACAGACGGAACAACCATTTGTGGATTTTTATATAAGTAACAAATTTTTGTCCCGCGTGGAAATCGATCCCACAACACTCAGTGCGTGGCAAGTGGCAACTTAAACCACCACACTATTCGTATTACAAATGTGAAACTTAGATTAGGTAAGAAGATAGTTATATATTAATAATACTAACAATATTCTTACAATAATGTTATCAACACGAGGATAAAATAATATTCTACCACATAATAATATTCTACCACATACACACAACAACATCTAGCCCAAACTAAGCAGAGCTTGTACTATGGGTACTAGACAATGGATAAACATACATATATACTTTTTTTTTTTTGTAAATACATACATATTATACATAGAAACACCCAGACCAAGACAAACATCCATGTTCATGCACACAAATGTTTGACTTGTGCGGGAATCGAACCCGCGACCTCAGGCGTGGCAGTCGGTTACACTAACCACTACGCCATCGAGGCCGACGAAAATCTATACTAATATTATAAAGCTGAAGAGTTTGTTTGTTTGAACGCGCTAATCTCAGGAACTACTAGTTCAAATTGAAAATTTCTTTTAGTGTTGGATAGCTCATTTGTCGAATCTATACTAATATTATAAAGCTGCAGAGTTTGTTTGTTTGTTTGGTTGAACGCGCTAATCTCAGCAACTACTGGTTCGAATTGAACATTTCTTTTAGTGTTGAATAGCTCATTTATCGAGGAAGGCTAAAGGCTATATAATATCACGCTACGATCAATAAGAGCGGAGCATCAATATTGTTTTTTTGCAAAAGCGTTTAAATTTATCTTATGTGAAGCAAGATTTGTTTGCACGTATAATACCTATAACCAGAAATGGTACTATTAGGCAAACGCAATGTTATAAGTAAAATTATAATATAAATATTTGCGACGGTTTAAAGCTTATGTAGTTACGGTCTATGATTTGATATCCGGTTTGGGCCAAGTGTTATTATTTTTCTATTCAGAAAATCAATTTAAAAGCAACACGGAGTCTGGAGTTATGTCCGGTAAACGGTGATAGGATTGCCCTCTATCCACCCTGGCTCTTAAAAACGTAGAGTTAGTCGCTCACAACGTATTTGTAATACTTCTACTCATAGACTATTTGCTCCTAAGCTTTGCAGAACCAACGCTGATGAAAGAGATCCTTTACGGCGATTAATAAAAATGACTTTTTAACGATAATTTTCCCGAAACCGATAGGTATACTCGCTTTGTCACCTGCACAATTTAAGAAATGTATCTTAAACAAATTTGTTAATATTCATGTATAACTTTAGTTTGATATCAAACTCGCAAAATATTTTTTTTTTAATTAAACACATTCTGTTAAAAATATCATTAAAAAGAAAATTATAATGTTTGCTTAGATTTGCTTGCACCTTGTTATTTTGCATTATTTTGTGGATAATGGTGCTGGTTGTGTAATTACTTAAATTGTTATAAGGTCTACATATGTAGTAGTATTAAGCTTTATTACACAATTGTTTGTCATCCAAACGACATAAGAAAAGATAATAATATTTGGCGAGAAATACATCTCTGCCCACCCCTTATACATATATATATGTATTCTCCTTCTAAATGTGTGGCAGAGTGCCTCTCGCTTTGTATCGTCGCGACATCCCCACGAGTGTCGTGCGGACCACTAACAGACTGGCTAGGAAATGGACATACGTATCCATTCCTTATGCTTAATTTACGAGTACTAAGGGTCACTGGGATCACTGGGGTCTCACCCCTGTGACTGCACTATTAATAGTGTCCCGACAAACTGATCACACGTCTATTAATTGAGTTTCGGCAAATTTCTTAATTTGTCTATCCCTGCTTGATAGCCTAGATATTACAAATGCGAATGTGAGTTTGATTGTTTGTTTTGCTTTTACGGCCTAACTACTCAACCGATCATCATATAATTTTATATACGCATTGTCAGGGTTACAGAAAAGGACAGCGTAGGACTTCATACAAAAAAGTACTTTTGCCGAGGGATAGAAAATTGACATAAACTATATTTACGCGGCCAAATTTAGTATACGATATTGAAATCATAATATTGGCATTAGGTTTACATATTGAAGCCATTATATACAGATTTTATAAGGATTTATTGTCATTACTGTTTCCTTTTTATATTTGCTATAAATATCAGTTACTTTTTAGTTAATATGTTTTCGGCAAGATATTTAACATTTCCAAATACAGACAAAGATAGAATTTAACGAGTTATTGTACATTTTACCTCCAAATTAAGAGATATATACCCGTGTAAGTTTATGTTTCAAAGTTACATAAACTTCTAATAGGGCTTTGTACAATAAGTGCCGGCTATGGCACACGTATGGTCAAAACATGTCCCAAAATGTAATTTTACATTTATTAATATGAATTATTTAATAAATAGTATTTTGCATTATGCGGATGGCAGGACTGCTGTTAGTCAAAATAATTTATATTATAATAGACTAGTTGTTACCTGCGACTTTGCACGCGTAGTTTTTTTTTTGCCGAAGCCTGATATTGTTTTAAAGTTTAAGTAGTAGCCTAAGTTACTCGTTATAACATCAGCTATCTACTAATGAAAGTCCTGTCAAAATAGGTCCCGCCATTTCAGAGATAAGCTGGCACAAACAGACAAACAGGCAAACAAATTTAAAAATTTTTTTTGGTTTAATTACCTTATATACTTTCATATGCATTTAGTAAAAATTGTTATTACAAACATAAACTACTTCAATTTTATTTATTTGTACATATGTATGTACCTATGTGTAGACATTCTTGGCAATGCCATTATGTAGCCGTGCGCAGAGGTTTCACTCTTACATGTCCGCAGCTTTATCCGCATCCCATATTTTACGCCATTTCAAAATAATAATTTTATTTAACTGTCAAAAATATATAATTTCGCGGAACCCCGGTGACTTTTTTACGGAACTCACTGTAGGAATCGCTGTTCTAATGTATAAAATTAACTACAGGCAACTCTCCTATTATTATTACAGAGTATATGAATATTGTGTGCTATAATTATCTGGTAACGTATAACAATGCTATTGTAATCACTGTTACAACCTCACGAAGATTGTCATTATCATGTAATAACGTGCTGCTCAAATCAATAGAGACCCATATTACCTATGCCTCGTACGTGTGTTGTAGGTACTCGTATATGTTGTTGTATAATACAGTGTATACAAGAACATAGATTACTAGATTCTGCCCGCGGCTTTGCTTGTATATATGTCAGTTAGGTTAGGTTAGTAACAGTCTCAGCGGGGTCGCGATTGCATGTGAAAGTGAAACGCGCGGCCCCGCCATCTCTGGTTATGTTGAGGAACACCGTGGTAGGTTTAGTTGATATTACCGGGATCATCTTTCCCTCGGTAAGTCCAACATCATCTCTCGCCCCGCGGACAGGTACTCGTCAATGCAATTCCCCACGTAAAAAAAGTTTTGTGGCAGTACGTTTTTTGGATGAAAAGTATCCTATGTTCTTTTCTGTATTCCTGACAACGTGTATGCTATCATAATAATCGGTCGTGTAATTAAGGCGTGAAAGCGCTGAGAATGCCAAGTGTTATGGGTTCGAATCCCACACGGGACAAAAATTTGTGTGATCTCCAAATGGTTGTTCCGAGCCTGGATGTTTATTGTATCCGTTGTATAAATGATTGTAAAGTCCCCTGCGGTACAGGAAACATTCCTAGTGCGGGCGTTGTCTTTTATAAATAAAAGAAAAACGTATTTACTAACTTGCAAATTTATAATATTAGCAAAATTATTGCAATTGAAGCGCAAATGTCATTGGAAACGAAAATACATAACACGAAGCAGCTATCTGTAGATCATCTTAATCTTTATTCCGTAACGAGATCGAATGCGTATCATTACTTTGTTGCCGACAAGATGAGAGCTTACACAACTGCGATATCGAATACACAAATTACATTTCGTTAAACCCACTAATATATTTATAATAATAATAATAATATTTTATCACATACACACAACACCATCTAGCCCAAAATAAGCAGAGCTTGTACTATGGGTACTAGACAATGGATAATCATACATAATTATAATTTTTGTAAATACATAGAAACACCAAGACTAAGAAAAACACCCATGTCCATGCACACAAATGTTTTACCTATGCGGGAATCGAACCCGCGACCTCAGGCGTGGCAGTCAGTTACACTAACCACTACGCCATCGAGGTAGTGAACATTACATTAGAAACACACAAGACGTAAATTCGACAAATTGAAGATATAATAAATTTACGCCCTAAAGTATGTATACTTAAACTTGACATTTTATAAGTACTTATGGTTTATATCTACAAAATATTCATTACAAAATGTTAGCACGTATTAAGAGAGCTTTAATTTTAATGTATCGCGTTACCATGCTTATCGCGGTTTAAAGTTATGAGTTCATAACTCGTAAAGTATGAGTGTTCGCAGTGTCACACCATACAAAATGTTTTAACTGTGACCCATTTAACTCGATACTTCGCTACAAGTTTAGGAAGAACGCTCGTTCGTTCTGCACTAATCGGCTGTCTCGTTCTAATGTTCGATTATGCGACAGAAGTCTCGTTCGCACTATAGTCGAAGGATCTATTGTGGTGTAACTAGGGTTGATGTCCCACCGCCAGCGATAAAACTAATGATCGACGATAGTTTTATCGCTCTATAACCGTAAAGTTGCCGCACACCTATAATTTATACGCATGCCCTTCATAATAGTTACGTTACATTACACAAACGCTATATAATTTGATCTCCTACATGAAGATATATTTTAATATACATGCCGCATTCGCTTATATATTGGAACTCATGTAATTTTCAATACGGTGATAACTTACCGCTCGGCACCCGAAACAATTACAGACATGCAGCGATTACGATTATGTGTTTCATTAGCATTAGATCACCACATTGTGTCTACTTGCACACCAAAACGAGAGATCGAAGTCGATCAGAAGCTTCAGCATGCACCATTCTACTATATGTATTTATAACATTGATATCACATGCGCGAAAACGAGACAAAACTATACAATACAAATGCAATTATAAATATTAAAGAGATGGCCTACTGAATAAATACTCTAACCATCGAACTACCTGACTTATTCCGTACAACAGAATTAGACATTAACTTCTATGGACTCTAAACTCACTGTTATGATCGCTGCCGATGCTACAGTGGGACAGGTCCAAGTTAGCTGAATGCATTTAGTGTTCGAGTCACGCCAGATCTAGAAGCTGCGCAATATTTTATTCGTACACAATGTCTCTTGTTTCGATATTTTTAAAATAAACTTCTCATAACCTTTTACAATTTTCTGTGTCTAGAGCGTTCTGTCTTATTCTTATACAAATTGAATAAGACAAAGGGTTTATAAATAAAGTAAGCGCTAGAGAACTGGACGGGAATAACCACTTTGCTCCAGGACTGACCGACGCTCTTTACACTTGAAATATATATGATGAATATGAGCACACGTGCATCCTAACATACTAATATAATAAATTGTATTTTCTTTTCTTTACGTAGAAAATCGACAATAAATCGTGAGTAGATAATATAAGTTCTAAGTTTATTAACTGTTCTATTGATAAGTATGAGCATGAGCCTCCCTTCAGAATTAAAGAGAATAGGGAAACAACTACTCTAGATAAATGTAGGCTGACTGATTTCGAACTCGTCGAACTCTCTGGCGTATCTTTATGGACATAATATTGTGTCTTAAATTAGCATGCCGTGAGTTCAAACTTGATGTAGACTGAATAGTCCAACGAATTTTTCATAAGGCTATCATCGCTATAGGTATTAACGAAAATTAGTTAACCATTATTAGTAGTAGTGTTGAATAAGGTCAATCCGACGCGGAACAAAAGATTGTGTCATCTACTAATATTCTTTTTGGGTCTGGCTATTTTATGTGTTCTTTAAGGTCCTGGGACACATAAATAATTGCTAGAGTTTTCAAAAAAATAAAATAAGAAGTAATTATTTCTTACTAACCATAGACAGGGAATAATTTATGCAAGTTACATTTTCCTCATGAAATACATATTTTCGCCAACGGGCCAAATCGTGATCGGACGCAAGTAAATAAATAAATGTTAGTGTATGATAAATGTCAAATAACTCACATGTGTGTACGTCACAACACGTCGTAAATCAACGTACGGAGAACAGTGGAGTCGGCGCGAGCTAATATATCGGGCGCGGCTCTCTTCCATCACCGGCTGACATGGTGGATGTGCCACCAGTAGCGACGTGTGATACAATAATATTTGAATTTGTTGACAACACGATACGTATTTGCGCTGTGTCCTTGACCATGTCACGTGGTTAACGCGTTGTGCACAGCTGTATACGAACATAATTTTAAGGCTATTATCCGCATCATTAAACTATGTTGACAAAAAAGGTGGAAGCAATAATAGACGCGTCTCTGCTAGATAGACAGAGAGCCAAAGCCAAAGACGCTATGCCATCAGTGTCACAACTATCTCAAATCAAAAATACTGCATGAATAGCATACCAGACAAGTGGCCTCGTCTCGCTACTATTGCCACGCAGAGTGTTGTGTCTTCGAATCCCAAACGGGAAAATTATTTGTATCATCCAAACAATTTCTGAGACGATGTTTGTAAAGACGCCGGCATCATAGGACTTGATATCTAAACTGGGAATAGATTTAAAGACGAAAATCTTAAAATTAAAATGGATTAACCTTACCCAGAAATAAAATTATGGCTGGCATGGCCGAGTCGATAAAATGTAATCATTATGTACGGTTGCTATACATTTGCCAAATTTTTATTTTCCTATCATACACTATCATAGCTTCCATTTAGGCGCAGCAGTAGTTAAATAAAACTTTACTTTACTTAAAATCTTTCAGAACTTCGTTTAATGTTCGGCTGATCTCACTGACTGTACTTACAAATAAAGGTACTAATAGACTTGAGCATACACTTGTAATGTGCATTGTAGCGAATGTTACATTACAGACAAATAAACGGAAGCGTTTTAGCGAACATTCGAGGGAGCTGTATAGCGAGCATACTAGCGATGTTTGGCTCTATCCTTGGCTCTGTTCGTTGTTCAGTTCGACAATTTAAAAAAGGCGATGATCGATGTTCTGTTACAAGTGAATGCTCAAGTCTATCAGTACCTTAGACGTTTTCGTGCGACCAAGAAAGTGACATTACGGCATATAAGTTTAAAATTTAACGTTTCTAAAACGTCAAATTTTAAACTAAGCTATTGTTCGATGTACATTTATTTATGAATAGAACTATTTACCCACAAAGCACAACCGCGGTCACGGTGACTGCTAACAATGGTGATTCTATTCTATCTTACATACTATTCAATATGTTCAGTAACATATTGTTGCCGTGTAAGATTTTCACCGAGACCACCGACAATGAGGTTACCAATTATATTAATTACTAGATAGTTATTTCCCGCGGCTTCGCTCGCGTAAATGTAGGTTTGGTTTGTAACAGAACATTGTTTCTTGATGAAAGCTACTCTATATTCCCGACAACGTGTATAAAAAATTTCATGTTGATCGGTCGAGTATTTAAGGCGTGAAAGCGTAACAAACATACAAACTCGCATTTGCATTTATAATATTAGTTAGGTTATTCTTTACTATTACACGGTTTGACAAAGTCGTAGGTTCAAGTCCCGCTTTATGCATTATCTTGTTTCTCTGTTATAATTTATTTTTCTGTTTATTATTTGTTTCGGGATTTTTGTCTAAATCAGACATATTAACCCCATCATTCTCTGTTATAATTTAAAATGTATAACTTACTGGTATAGCGATACCAAATGCAGCTGTTGTATATGAGGTCTGGGGTTCGATTTGGGTCGAGTAAGCGTTATTGATTCTCCTGTCAATGAATTCTAGTCTAGAACTGAGCCCGGTTGATAGAAATAGGCTCGCTCGTTATGACGTGCGACCTCAAACCATACCATATAGTATGGCGGATGTTAGGAAACCTCTCTGTTCCTTAGGGGATATAAATCTAACTCGATGTATGTATATAAGCATTACTTTGTGTTACTAATGAATAATTTATTTTTGATTAAATTAGTGATAATATTTTGCCCACGGGACCCGCGTGGTGTACTTGTGCGCTTATGACCTGTATGGTTCGAAGTCGTTTTTCATTTATGACATCTGCAAAGGGTATATTGGTAACTAGCGAACCCGCCCCGGCTCCGCACGGGTTGTACAAAACCTTATCAAATTACACACCTAAACCTTCCTCATGAATCACAGTGTCTATTGGTGAAAATCCGTTCAGTAGTTTTTGAGTTTATCGCGAACAGACAGACGGCGAGGGACTTTGTTTTATAATATTTATGTAGTGATATGAGTTACGAAGCGGCATCGACTTCCTGGTTTCATAGCCCGTCGTGGTACCTACTAAAAGAAATATAGTTTTGTGTAAACTGCTAGATATTTTTCGTAAACATGTCTTATGTTCGACAATACGAGCGTCGCGTGGGGTAAATATTAGTATGTTTTACAGACAGCTGTTCCGGGTGTGAGTGTTTGTGTTCACGATTTGTCTGTTTGTTTGTAAACTGGGCCGCGATTGTTCTGTGTGAATACACTTGTTACGTTACAAACACGTTGTCACGGCTATGGTGCTACCGACATTAGAGTTTGACAAACGTTCAACAATATGTTTTGTATTTGCTTTTTAATGTTAAGCCTCTGACGCTATAAACAATTGTTATTATAAACAATGAAGGAGATAGTGTAATTATCGGATGATGCAATATGAAGTCATTCTTACAATCAGAAAATTTTATCTAGCCAATGGCAATATCAGTAGCGGTATCTTCGTATATGCACAAATGCACATTATTATGGTGGTTGAGGTTTTAGGAGGATGGATGTAATTAATATGCAGGTTTAATATACATACATGATTGCGTTAATTCTCGTTGCGAGATAATAACAATATGATACAATTTCGCTCACGTGTTTATTAGATTCTAAATTATAATGAGTTCGTTCCTTAAGGTTTAATCTATCCCTAAATTAATATTTACATTTATCCATCTACTCCTAAGTCCTATGTAGCCTAAGGGCCTGTTGGACCACCCTCAGTTCTCGTTTATCTATAAGATAAAAGTCTCGCCATCTCTCTTATTTAACGTAACAAGAGGTAGATAACAGGCGATTTACCTTTTAGATTGCGGTTTATCTAACATTTACTTGATAGCTGTGAAACTGGTTATTAAAGCCAAAGATTTTTTTATACAAATCTTTTGCTTTGGAAGAGATACACCGAATGATTGATTTATTGATTTAGTTCTACTCGCCAATATGTGACAAAACGCAGCGATGTAAATAGTGCGTTATTTGTTTGTCGTAGTGTAACCCTGTGCGGCGTGCTGGTGGCTGTGTGTGCCGCGTGCTGGCGAAGGTCGCCACCGGCGGATAAGCCCGAGGATGTTGCGGAGTGCCACGGGGTGTACACCGTTAGTGCCGACTCCAGGCTGCACCAGGTCAGTGACTAACTCTACTACTGATACAAGTTGTCTTATGAAATTCTGTAGCGTGACTTAAGAGACGCAGTCGCGATCCTAAAAAGCAACAAACGACAACAGAGAAAAGAGAAGTATTCTTAAAAAAAAATGTTTCTTTGAATATAATACGCAGTGGCGGTATTAGTTTTCCGTATTGTTCGGATTCTTTGAGATACTATCGTTTTTAATTTTATAATAGAAGCTTTGCTTAATCTAACTCGGACTGAACATTATATGAACTTGAAAATGTCACTTAGAACTTCCTTCTAAATGTGAGGCGCTAGCGAACTATATATCTAGATTCTGAGAAATATAATACGTATCTCTTTATGAAGAGGACTAATAACAACGTTAAAGAAGGAAAACATGCAACACATATTTTACATAGAGTGTAAACACAATAAAATCGTTCTATATCTAGCCCATAACACTCAATCCTATTGGCGGTATGAATAACGATATCTCGGACTTTATCACTGTAACACTTAGACATGGAAATATGTAGTAAACAAATCCATCAGATATAAGAAGAAATAGCACACATCGATCAACGTACAACATCAACAGTAACAGCACATAAATACATAAAAACCAGCCCGAGATGGCTCTATAAATTTAAGATATTTCAATCTCTTTACACTTATAGTTCCCTAGTAAAAGGTTCTTAAAATAACATTGTTTGGTTATCCACAAAGTCTTACGTATGTTATACAGAAACGCAAACAGAGACAACGGATTTCCACTATACAATACGGTGTAAGCTACGATATACTACGTACATTTAATTTTGGTTACCTGTCTAACATAGCCTTGTTCCGAAACCTAATTTGATCAGTGACCTTTTATGGAGGTCTTACTATGATGACTAAGAGTTAAAATTAATAATTGATCAAATCAGACATGATTACACTTAAGACTAGAATTTGTTGTAATAAACAAACTTTTATCCTAATCCTTAAGAATTTAGACTACATTGGTTATTAATATCAAGTGCGAAACTATCCCAACATTCCCATTTAAAATTGTCTTTATGTATTTTTCCGTTTAACTATTCTCGTCCATTATTGTCCCACATATATCTGTAGATATCTTCACAAGTGGTAACCTCGGACATATATACTGCGTCTACTCTGGGTAAGTCTGTATGCCCAGTATTATCTTAGACCGTTTAAGACCAAAACTGGTAAACAAACCTCTAAGAAAGTGCTTTAAAATAAAGTTTTAACACCTTAACGTGCCAAGTTACTTTAACTAGGCAACTTTCGCACAGCTTTGCTTTAATTTTATGACGTTTTTACTTCAATAAAATACGCTGAATAAGATCGTAAACCTATTTTTATATGGATTTAATTTAGTTCTCATATAAATATTTTACATCAGCTTTATTATAAGCTTGATAACGCTAATCCTTCACAAAACCTTACGTCATTTTAATGCTTAGATGTAGCGTGGTGATGCACTTATAACATAGATAAGCATACTTGGTATTTTTAGCTACGTTTTACTTAATAGTTGAAAGTTTATAATATCAGTCGAAACAATTAAAAATTATGTCGCTGTTTTTTATTTTAATACTGAAAAGTGATACTTATTTCTATCTCTATATACACTTTAACATTGATTATTATGTTTCGTGAATAAACTTTATATATAAATTTCAGACAGCCGTGTTTATAAGAACACTTATATAAGTGTTGGCAGAAACACATTTTAATATGAGTTGAGAGATCGCTTCACCTATTATTACGGCGACGTACCGCGTGCAATTCCTTTGTGCTCAAGCGTAGATTGAGGCTGAGTTTCAAGCCAATACATTCGCAGTCGAATGCCGTGAATGTGTGCGAGATCAACACAACAATGCGTTCTGACAACTCAATCTATATCTACATGACTAACTGCCATTCGGGCAAACAACATCGTTACATATTGTACATGTCTTGAGTTTAGTTTTATGACTATTTAGTTATTACAGCAATAGTTAATTGTATATACGTCGTGATGCTATCTGTACTAAATGAGTTTAACTATGTCGACCTTGTGATGTATGAACATGGACGAAGATTAAAATAGACAGAGGACAAACCATTCATGAGTTATTATTGACGACCAAATTATATACATAATAATATCTAAATTAAAGACAAATTCAACCACGTATAGAGGGTTTTTTGGAGGTTATAGCGCCAATAATAATCCTGTTTATAAAGTACAATGTAGTAGAAAAGGGACATATCTGTGAAGTCTTACGCCTACTGGAAATCGTCGCCATGGCAATTCATACAACAATCTACAATATACAAATAAGCGAGATTACTCCAGCATGAATATCGTAACAATATATTAAAGTTAGACAGAATATATACTGCTGTACACAGTTAGCTAGTATCGAAAGCATTCCAATAAATCCCGTATGCTGAGGCAATAGAGACGCTTTATGGGACAAAGCATAACTATCGAAACGAGGATATTAAAACTCAGTGTCGTTTCCAGAGGTCAAGCAGAGTTAGTCTGCTTGATATCTAGAAAATACGAGCATAGCGACAGCGTTTCTTCAATATATGATTTTGCCGTCACACATTGTTTTACAGGGTTGCAAAAGCACACCGGGAGCAGCATTTCGAAACTATTTTGACTACATATTCTATATGAGACAGTTTCGAAGCTGCCCAATCAGCAGTATCCGTGTATAATGTTTTCTGTAATTAGTCCAACAAAGGATTTCATTTCAGTCGCCTCTCTCCCGTGTATTTATTAAATTATATATTGTCCGGCTGAAGAGCAAAGTCTTCTTCTTTTCACATCTACCTGTTATATAATAGTTTAGGACTTTAGAGTTTAACAAGATAGGAGAGCCTCTTTTATATCCGTTACGACTTCTTTTCCTAGGCCTACTTAGTAACTTTGCCCCTTTCATACAACTCTATAACCACTAAAATTATGCAATACAAAACATCTTAAGTTTATGGAAATGTTCGAGTTTAAGTTACTATACACGAATTTTACTGCGGTTTATTTAAATTACCACTTTCAGCTTTATTTAAGACTTGCTTTTGCTCGTGGCTTCGCTTGCGTAAATGTAGCTTAGGTTATGTTAGTAACAGTTTTAAATAAAATATAGCATATTATGATACTCGCTGATAATAAAGCTTTCAAACGGAGAAAGTATTTTTTAAATCACTGGTGTAGTTTTTGAGTTAAACCGTTACAAACAAACAAACAAAAAATTAAATCTGCCCTCTTTAATTTAAATTCTAATATTAATATAGTTATAGATTATCTACATTTACACTTTCCCCGACAATTCGGCAGCATTTCAGCATCCATGTTCTCGTAAGATTAAAACGAGCACCCCTTTAATATTCCCGCGACCGTACATCCGTGTGAAGTAGTTAAATTTCAGCCCAATATGGTATCAGCGGATTGAAGACGAGCTAGGTTATTAATTAGGCGATGAGGTTCGTGAGGAGGGCTTGCGGGCATAGTCGGGCTCAGTATTTAGTTATGAGTCGAGGAGGGCCCGCAGCGTGTGCCCGGACGTACGGACCTCCTCCCACCGGCAACTGGAGCACAGTTCCGCATCGAATGCACTGGTTATTGCCGTACCTATGTACCTGATACATACGTATCAATAATACCCTCACAACTGATATTTTTATATGAACTCTCGTTTTTGGAACCCCAAAGTTGTTGTAATTTTATCACGGTTTCAGCAATATGTCTATACGCTTGTATCTTACGGCACCAGTATGTAGTTGTGTATTATATATGTACATATACCATCAATTATATTTTTAACCGATTTAAATAAAGGTGGTTATGAATTCAACATATAGGTATGTAAATTTGATAATCTGTTAGATCTTCCAATCAAATAGATATAATATTGTATAATAGGTGTATGTATGTATGTTAGTCCACGCATTATTTCGAGACCATTAAACTGTCAGTCGTAGAATATCACACAAGAAATTACTGTAACTATTTTTATATATTATGATTTTTATTAGTTGCTTTTTAAAAATCTACACATGACTGTAAAATTAACTTGACTACATTCAATAGAGTATTCATTCATAGTTGCTTTTAACGGCATTTCTGTGTTTGTAGAATATAAAAAAATAATAGCGTTAGTAAATGCACAGCGGCATCAGGTCTCCGATTAAATGCTGATGATGACCTTTAGTCAATTGTCAGCAGCAGCGCGAAGTCTGGTACGTTGCTAGGAAGGCGTCAAGTCAATAGACTGGTCCCCTAATGCGTGTCACTTAGAAGCATAACAGGCACATTTTGGGTTTAATAAACCTCTGCCTACCCCTCTTAACCCCTCTTTAAGATGATGATAATAATATTCTATCACATACACACAACACCATCTAGCCCAAACTAAGCAGAGCTTGTACTATGGATACTAGACAATGGATAAAACATACATATATGTATACATTTTTGTTGTAAATACATACCTACATATTATACATAGAAACAGCCAGACCAAGACAAACATCCATGTTCATGCACACAAATGTTTGACTTGTGCGGGAATCGAACCCGCGACCTCAGGCGTGGCAGTCGGTTACACTAACCACTACGCCATCGAGGTCGATGATGAGCATGAGATTACGCTATTTATGTATAATTAACTACTGCTTAAATGTAATTAGTTAGATATAGCTATCTAGCACCTAGCCGTGCTCACTACAGTTACATAAATAGCGCGATGAATAGCAAAGGCGAGGTGTTGGCAGTAATGCCTGCAGCCGGAGCGGGCTTCCGGCACGGGATTGTTGTTCCGGTTCCGTTTCCGGCACCCGCCACATTGTCAATAGGCAAGCTGATAAATGCTACTACTTCAAATGTTCTACTGAAAGAGAATTGTCTTATGTTTTAAATAGTTTGTTTAAGGTCATACAAAATGTCTTTAAGGTTTTACTGATTATTTTATCATAATAATCGGTAGCGTAGCTGTAGCGAATGCAACTGCTGTGCTGTACTGCTGTAGTTTCGGGTTCGTGCAGTGTTATTGTATTTTTCTGTCAAGAAATTCGCACCTAAATGCAGTGAAATAGAAGACAAAATAGAGAAGTTGTCTCCAGGTCACTAAATTTATGAGAACTGTAAGTGATCACAACATAAATCATGCATTGTCTTGTTTACGCGAATGTTATACATTGAAGTTAGGTAAACGACTTTATACGGCTTTTGACGCGTTGTTTTTTTTTGTAAAACACCGTTGTTTCACAATTTTAAAACTTTAAACTACTATTGTTAAATAAATGATAAAATTCTTATAAAGCTATTTAATTTCAGTTAACTATGCACTTCGCTGTGGTCTAGGTAAACATAACTAAACCTTTAGTTTTTTATTTGACTCAGGTTCAGTAGCAGTACATTAACCTTTGATATACAACCGTTTTAACTTTAGCGTTAAACAATACCACATTGTTTTACGTCATTCCGATTGCAATGATTAGTAACAGCTGCTGTAACTGATTAAATGTTGACTGTACCGTTATTCTATTATTCTATTCAATTTGAAACAAATTAACTGTATTTTATAATTATTTTTGATACCACCATGCTGGTAAATACGTGTATACTAGCCGCCGATGGGTAGTGGAAACCTTAATCTATCGACATTTGCAATATTAGGGCATTATGGCGCGCAGCCGTTCCTACAAAATAGAAGTCATTGTTTTGCCAGCGCATGTATACGTACATATACCGAATGTCCTGTAATTAATGGATAACCTTTAAATATCTTATAGTAGAATTGATAATAGAAAAATAAAAATAAAATATATTTAAAATGTTCAATAGCTAGTCATACTTTTGACTGTCTATCTATTAGCATAAATAGTGTTTAATAATAAAACAACAAAAAACCGATGGCTTTCTTTCATTTATGGTCGTAGTGTACAAGAAAGTTAAATATGGTAATTAAAAAAAAATCATATCTCAGGTAGTAGTTAAGATAAATATTTTCATATTTTTTTCTGAACGCCCGTCAGTTCTACTATAAGAAATTTCAAGATTATCCATTAATTACAGGACACCCTGTAAACATTGCTGTTTCCAAAGGTGCTGACAGTTTGCGTACCTACCCTTGAAGGCCTCCTTTCAAGGGTACTGATAGCACAGCATCTCCTTAAGAATCATTCTCATGTCGGCCTCGATGGCGTAGTAGTTAGTGTAACCGACTGCCACGCCTGAGGTCGCGGGTTCGATTCCCGCACAAGACAAATATCTGTGTGCATGAACATGGATGTTTTCCTTGGTCTGGGTGTTTCTATGTATAATATGAATGTATTTACAAAAAAAAAAGTATATATTTATGTTTATCCATTGTCTAGTACCCATAGTACAAGCTCTGCTTAGTTTGGGCTAGATGGTGTTGTGTGTATGTGGTAGAATATTATTATTATTATTATTATTCTTTTGTTTCTTGTTTTTTTAAAGACAGCTCCCTCACCAACGTTCATGCAAAGGACACAAAGAATATCACTAGTTATGTCTCTCTAAAGTATAACTGGATATTGTCACCATCTCTGGTATTAGCATTGCATATTCCTCTAGCCTGCAGATCTAGTCACAATGAAAAAAACATTCTGTTCTGGAGATTGAAATAGCCGTTAAAATTTATATAGTTTAAAATAAAAGCCGTATAAAGTAGTTTAATTTCAATAATAATAATGATTCTTAACTAGCTCGATATATTTCTTGTCCAAGTCGTGAGTGAAGGCTTTCTTTATGATAGTATTCGGATTTAGAATGTTGAAGAAGTAATATTTTAACATGTTGAATAATAACTGAACATTGTTTTGCAACTGCAGGCGACATGCGATAACAAACACGCATTAGGTCAACCAGATAACCTCTTCCTTTTAAAATTACGACAAAAATACTTCTTTAGTTTGTTGGTTTAATTATTGCCTATCGTGGGGGAAACGCCACTGGGTTTTTTAAGGCAATCCTGATTAGCCACACGCTGATTGTTATTGTATACGGCGTGTCCGATCCATCATTCATCAATAATATATGCGATATTCATAAAGAATATTACACATAAGAGCAACGTATTCTTAAATAGGCCAGAGTAATCTATATATTAATACGAGAAGCAAAAACTTTGTAGGTACCCCTTTTTACGAAAATTGCGTAATACATATTTCGGCTTTGTTCGGTTGACTTTGTAAAATGCTTCGTAACTATGGTTACATATGTACTATGTATGTGGAGTAGGTGACTAAATAAAATGTGATATATAGTATATGTATAAGGGTATAGTTATAAACAATAAAACCTTAATAACGATCAAATTTAAAATTGAAATAAATTATGGGCGAATTTCGACCACTTGGCGACCGCTAGTATTCTTAAATAGGCCAGATTAAGTATCTTAAAAAGCAGTAAAGCGAAGCTTTCTATATAGGGCTAACCCAAACTGATATTATAAAAGCGAATGTGAGTTTGTTTGCTAGTTCCGCTTTCACGCCTTAACTACTCGACCGATCATAACAAAATTTCGCATATATATTGTCAGGGGAACAGAAGACGATATAGGGTACCTATTATCCAGAAAAAGTACTGTTACTAATCTTAACCTACATAAATTTACGCGAGCGAAGCCGCGGGCTACATCTAGTATTATATATACTGCGTTTGACTTAAACACAGTGTTATACACATCTACTTATCCCGAAGGTGGTATAGTCGCGATACAATGTTGCGTAAACACTCTTCGAATATGGCTTTAAATGTAAACACGTGTAAGTCAGAAGTTAATATGTTGACGCCCTTGAAGGCAATAAAGTGATTTAATGAACGTTTAGCGTCCAATTAATTACTTAATCCGCACTTTATTACACCAATATGGTCGATGAAGGCATGTTTATTTTGTGGCAATTACGTGTATAAGAAGTCAGTTTGATGTGACATGCAGCAAGTTAAAATGCCGCATGCTCGTCAGCTCGTGTAGCATATTAGTTACATGCCAGTATACATAAAAGGTCGCCTTGTCGTGTGTAAAGATCGTTAACAAACAGATCGCGCATCCTGGATAAATTTACTTCTTTGGATCTACCAAACGAGTGAATTTCAACAAACACTGTAACTATGATTACGTTGACTCGGAATAACTAACTGTGGATCTTATTAATTGTTCTTTACCCACGAGGAAGCCTTCTTCTTAACTTATAAAGCTGAAGAGTTTGTTTGTTTATTTGTTTGGTTGAACGCGCTAATCTCAGGAACTACTAGTATTATACAGAGTGTAACAGAAAGGTGTGGTCATATTTAAGAGTCACATAATATAGCTCATATAGAATGGAAAACCGCAAGAATTAAATTAGTATACATTATTTTTAGGAAGATATTGTACTTTCTTTTTTATCGGCTTATAAATATCAGCATATTCTAATCGATAAGTAAACAACACTATACTGCATGTACGTGTATTTGTTTCTAAGAATTACAAAAGACATTTTTTTAGTTTTTGTTCACTTTTGCTATCTTAATAGGGCCTTTGACCATTACCCCAGATGTAGATACTGTTAACTATTCATTGTTTACAATACAGTTGATCGTTCTAACATAGATCTTTGACCCACAGATGTTGCACAGTTGTTGTAAATCGTTTTGTATCGATATTTAAATAACAAATAAATAAAATGATTGAAATTGACATTAAAATTCGATATTATGATATGGGATTAGGACACATAGATTATTTATCAGAAATACATAGCGACCCTAAAATATGACCACACCTTTCTGTTACAACCTGTATATACGAAAGTTTGTTTGTTTGTTACGCTTTCACGCCTTAACTACTCGACCGATCTTCATGAAATTTCGCATATCCGTTGTCAGGGCTACGAAATAGGACCTAGGGTACCTTTCGTCCAGGAAAAAAAACATGCGGGTCAGTCTTTGGGGACTGCCGATAGAAGTACAAACTAAGTAACTAGCGTGCGGTGACGATGACGCGAGTTTCACGCTTTTTGTTCACCCAAAAAGTACACATATATATACAGTATACATATAGCTCAAGGAAAGCGTTCGGTGACGATGACGCGAGTTCCATGATGTTTGTTAATCCAAAAAGTGCTCAACGCGCCTAAAGAAGTTTTTATTTCAAAAAAGACTATCTACGTTTACGCGAGCGAAGCTGCAGATACAATCTAGTATTCTAATATAACTAAATACCTATATATTATAAGGCTTATGAGTTTAACTTGGTGAACATCAACGAAATAGTCACATCTAACCGAATTACTTGCTCCTAAATGTTAGCACGTGTAAATAAGAGATAAGCGTATATATGTAGGAGTAATGCCGAGTTTATTTTGTATTACTTAGGTGCTATTTATTATTTATCCACAAGTACTGTTCGGCGGCGCGGCGCGTGCCACACGCGACTGGTCACTCCGCCGCTACCTAACTTGAATTGATTTCATGACTGTACCTACATAATTATTATATACGGAGATGTACCTAAATATATCGTCTTTTCTGGGTTCTAAAATCCTATTAACAGAGGGAACATAACATAAAGTGTTTGGGTGTGATTCCGTGTATATTTAAATCTCCGTGACGCTCTACCTGGAGTATCCAAACATTTTTGTATTTTAATTTTTTTTAAGAATTTTCTTTTGCTAAAATTTGTTCCTGTGTCGCGGTGGACTTTAAAACATTCAAACAACGGACACAAAGAACACCCAGACTCGGAACAGCCAGTTATGGATCACACAATTTTTTGTCCCGCGTGGGGATCGAACCCACAACACTCGGCGTGGAGGCAATGACAATGCAACCACTTAAACCGCTACGTCATCCGTGTAGTCATATATAATTAAGTGAATACCTTGTTAGGCTAATCCAGGTAAAAGCGTCATCCAAGCTTTTATGAGGATTGCGTTGCATCCTACTTAGTAAAAAGTTTGACCATGTATAAGAAGACTCATGAACTATAGACAAAAAACTATTTTTTATAAATTATTTTGTGTTAAAGAATTTTAAAGGACAATACATATCGTTTAATTCGTCCACTCGAGTTAAACGTAGTAAACATAAACATGATGTTACCGGTTTCAGTTGATACGTTTATCACATACTTTGTTTGTTGAACATTCGTAATAATGTGTCATCCTTTACACATTTCTTTGTTCATTTCTGTACGTACGTTTCGTTTTTATTAAGGAATTTAAAACGTTAAGTTATTTGGGCTAGATGGTGTTGTGTGTATGTGATAGAATATTGCATATATATGTATGTATCTATTTATCCCTGAGCCACACGGTGGCATGCTTGTTTTATAGGAAGAAGTATCTAAAAACTTTACGTCATTAATTTACAAAATATTTTCACTTTTTAAGTTCACATTACTAAAAATAATTCCACATCAGCAGTTTTTGATTAAGAGTTATTCCAATCCATCGATATAGTATTAATAATAAATATATGATTTAGTAGTGTTAAAATGATTTTTAATACTATTAAATCATATTTATTACGTAAATCATTCTAACCGGCTTAATTAAGAGATTCAGTTAATAATAAAAATATGTTAGGTCTTAATGATTTTGATTTTAACTTGACCTTTTCTGTTGCGATTGCCATTATTTGATTTAATTAACATAAAATCTCTAACAGTTTACATCCTAAAAATAGACGTTTAAAACATATCGCTTCACATTTTCGTTTGACTATCTTGGAACTAAACTATGCACAGCATAACTCAACGGACCCTTATTCAACAATATCTAGTTTCAAAGCGGTGACAACGTTCGATGAAGACCTTGTGTCTCGTGGGCACCACGTTTGTGCGATATTAAAATAAACGCTGTCCAATGCTGGGCTCGAGCTCTCTCTCATGCCGAATATTCTTTCTCGAAAGTAAAGTTCAGATTGACATCATCAAGAAGATAACAGAATCTAATTAATTTTACGTTTCGGGCTAATGTGTTTCTTTATAAAGTTTACTTTCTTCTTTGAAACGAATCGTAGCAATTTTAATTGTATCAACATAAGTCTGCTATGCATGCTGTGGGTCTGGTCAATCAACATTAACTTGCTTTACAACAAATTTTATTCTTATTATAATATTACAGTAGACTTCTAGTAGTATATTATTAGAATAGAATAGAATTTCTGTGTCACGTTGAATACACAAGTCGATGGTCGTCGGTTTTGCGTGTTAGTGCGCCGTCACTCAGGACGTGACGAGGCCCGCTTGCACGCACGCACGATGGCCGCCGCCCGAAACACGCCATTTCTCTCGACCACTACTTATATCTACACGTGACGCACTTTCAAATGCACGAAACAGAAACCATTATCGATACTTTTACTAGTGACATCATACACAGCGGTTCCAAGTACCTAATATGGTGTGCACCTTATTTGGAAATGAGGCGGCACTTTTTCTTCCGTTCCTATTTATGGTCAAAATGACGGGGAGATGATACAAGTCGGAACGCAGCCTCTATCGCTGTGGCAGTTTACGGCTGATGTGATATTGTCAATAAACCCTTATATAAGTATTCTTTCGTTCCTGTTGGAGTCGTCTTTTATACTGCCTCGTACGTCCTTAGTCTATCGAAATTGACAATAATTTTGTAATTTTGCAAACATCAATGTTTAGAAAACTATGTATTTTCACATTCTGAAAGCCAATTGTTTATCTAGGTATAGACGAAAAAGGCTAACACATCTAACTAATAAATGGGATATTTATTGGATTTAGTGAAACTGTCGCCGTTTGGAAGGGCGGGCAATACTAGAAAAAAAAAAAGGATTTGTAGTCAAATATAGATAAGTACTTAAAACTTATCATCATCTCAGCCAAAGGTAAATACTTATGCATGTGCAAAAGAACTTTTATTATTCGAAACTATTTAATTACATACTAAATCTATTATTTTTAAATAAGAACATACAACACCAAAAAATATAAGCTACCAAGTGTTTGTACTTCCTCCTTCGCAGAATTGTAATGAACGTTAAATTTAAGCCTTTTGATTTGTCTAAGTTCTTTAGATATTATTATCTTACGTTTACGCGAATGTTATACATTGAAGTTATCAATATAATATAATTTATTAGTTCTATAGTTTGACATACCAAAAGCAAATGACCGTACCTTGAATATTTATAGTGAAAAGCCGATTATTTTATTTATGCAATACAATTATTGCATAATAGAGGTACTCGTGCTGTAAAATCACAATATAAGGGACATAATGAACCATTGAGCAAGTCAACAACGGTACAGTATAGTCCTTGGCACATGACATTGACCACTCCCGTCCCGTGCAGCGCATCGCACGATCAGATAAGCTTGCAATAATTAAATTACATAAACCGTGTAGCCGTGCTACATAGTAAAATATAGTGACCTCCTTAATTGCGTCCCTCACGGAATAAACGTAAGTCTATTTTCAGCACTATTTATATACTTGATGATATTAAACTATTAAGTCTCAGTATATTGAATCGCGAATACCACCACGACTATCTTTGGATGGATAACCCCGTAAAATTGTTAGATGGAGAAATTATTGTAGTTTCCATTGCGTTCCTAAAATTACATGTGAAGTAATAGTACTTATAATATCGAAAACAGATCTTAAGTCTGGCTGAGACATAAAGAAATGCTGTTGAAGTTGCAATAAAAAGTAGTCATATAGTGTGCGGAACTGCGGACGGTCGGTGCAGAGGCACATCGGGCAGACTAATCGCAGCCAGTCCAATTAAGGCTAATGCGATTTTTATCAGCGATTCCGCGCAGATGATCTGGTCCCGCGAGACGGCTACGCGAATTATCGTTTAGTCGCGGAAAACTTACACGATATCTAATACCGCCGGCTGTTATAGATTTTCAGTTTGTGTTATTGTTTTATACATCTAATGGAAGAGATTGGAGTGCCTGATCTTTACCAAATCAAAAAATAGGAATCTTGTTATACCTATATGTATTTTATATGAAAACACAAATGATTTAAACATTTCGTAGATGTCCTTGCGTTTTCACTAGATTAAAATAGGTTGTAATTCTGGGGTAATCTTGTCGTTGACATTATTATCACAAAATAATTATGTGAACAATGCAATAATCATGCTTTGTTGTGTTGGGTTTATCCAAAATATGTCAAATTAAACAACATTTTTATAACAGCGATTATTCCACGCAAAGTCCGTTAAATTATAAGCATGTAAAGTGTCCAATTTTTATTATAAATGCAATAAATTTATTTGTTTTCTTGTCATAAGTTGTTGCTGATATTATAAGCTATATACATTTCAAAGTATCGATTTGAAACATTGTATTTTCGAAGATTACTTTCTACAATAAAATAATAAAGTTTTATTTAAAAAAGCTTGGCGTCAGAAATCCTGTAGATTTGATTACAGTTTTTTAATGCGTGGCACTAAAACAGTGTCAACAAAAGACAAAGTTCAACCATGTTTGATTGGAAGGAGTTGACATAATTATTCGTGATAATGTGAAAACATCACTAATAAAAAGCGGGTTCTTAACTGAAGAGTATTTCGTGTGCATTCTTCATTTAGTCTATAAATCACCAAGGCTATTTCTCGTTTCATAACAACACTTCTGGAACGAGTTGTCACTGAGATAAATGGTATTTTTTAATCCAGTTATAAGTAAAGGAAAACTGGATAAAACACGGACTTTGCATATGTAAATATCATCGTTGTTATTGTGAAATACAAGCTCAAATAAACACATTAAAATGTATTTCACAAGTACAAAATAAGTTTCTATTTGGCGCCGACTTGAATTTAAGATAAACTGTACTGGCGTTGCCGAGTTACCTTGAAAACACTTATAGTAATATGTAGATGGGAAATGGAACGATTATGCAGTAAACATATTTTATTGCTCGTCGTAGGTTGAGATTCTAGTATTACATCCGTGAAGTTTATCCTTGAAAAAAGATGGTCAGGAAAAAGAAAGCAAAGAGAGTCGCGCGAACTTCGACAAAGTATTAAAGAAACCCGTGTGAAGCCTTTGAGCGACAATCGCCCATTAAATCTGAATAACATATTCATTTTTCCAACGTAATAAGTACATATTGAGAAGGATATATGTATCGCGTACGATCTATTTTGTGCCTGCGTGTACGTGCCCTGTGTCGGTAATAGCCGTTTATATACTCAAGAGATGCTGCAGATTTATATGATTGCTAATAAATACCTGGAAATTATGATTTTCAATGTTATATGAGATGTTTTGTGTCTTTACATGTAATAAAGTTTTGTAACAGCAGCGATAACCTAGTGGGAAACCGTTGGACTGCCACGCAGAGGTCTCGAGTTCGAACCCAAGGCGCGCATCTTTGACTTTTTGATTAAATAGTTAATTATCGCTCGCTTTAACGGTGAAGGAAAACATTGTGAGGAAACCTGCATGTCTGAGAGTTCTCCATAATGTTCTTGAAGATATGTGAATATGTACGCACTAGACCAGCGTGGTGGACTACGGCGTATCCCTTCGCACACTGAGAAGAGGCCCGTGCCCAGCAGTGGGACAGTTTAATACAGGGCTGTTATTATTATTATTATTTATAATGTTTTGTCTATATGAATTTGGATAAATTTAATGCAAATTACTTATAAAGTAAGTTTTGTCTGTAAACTGTTCCATTACTACCCAGAGATTGTCTTAGATATAAAAGTTAAGTTTTAGTACAAAATTCTGACCAATGATAGTTTGAAGGCTTCACACCATTGACAATCCCATCAAGCGTTCTAAGGCATTCAGGTTTTCCCACGATGTCATTCATAGTCAAATCGAGCGATATTAAAATTTAAGCTTAGATAAACCATAGGCTTTTTGCCAGTGGAACAAAGAGTAAACATTTTTCGCTTCCATAAGCTTAGGTCTGAATATTTACGTAAATTAGTCAATCAGCGGTTTTGTCCAGCGTTACTCTAAAACCACTCGAGTAACAATATAAACATAAAGACACAGGGACCGTTAAAAGCAAAGAAAAAAGACACCGCTCTAAAATTATGCATAATGGCGGACTTTTAAAACGTCTTCGGTCGTAGTCATCCGATATAGTGGGGACTCCTTTGTTTCACGATGGCCGGAACAAGAACGGAACATTTGTCACTCGGAACACCCATGAGTGCAATTATGCAAATAAATTCTTTACTGAATGTCAGCTGTCACGGTCAACGGGAAGGGAATTTAGAAAATGTGTTGTTACTAAGTAGGTACCGGTTTGTCTCGCATGGTATATTGATAAGTATTTTTATAGACACGCAGTGGCATTTTTAAAGGTTTCAATATAAAGATAAGGGATTGAATACTAGTTGTTTTCTGAAGCTTCGTTCATATTGTACTGTCCAACATATTTAATTGTCGGCGTCTTTCCATACATTTTAAATACAGTTGCTGCTAGATTCGTCTTATACCATGTATGATAAGATATAATTAATTTTAATTTTTATTAGGGTAACAATAAAAAAAAAGAAATTACCTGTTATCTTATCATATCAGTGGGTAGACCAACAGACTGCAATGCAGAGGGTCTCGGGTTCTAACCCACGTCGCGCACCTCTGACTTTCGGAAGTTATATGACTTTTCGAATTTATGTGCGTATTGATTGACAATTATCGCCTGCTCCGTGCCTCGGAGAGCACGTTAAGCCGTCGGTACCGGCTGCCATGAACATCTATGGCAGTCGTTATTGGGAAGTCAGTGTCTTATAATATCCTGACACTGGTCGAGCTTTAGGGTATCGTTAGCCTTCGGGTTGCGGAGGTCAGGTGGCAGCTGCTCTATGTAAAAACTGATATTCAGTCAAATCCGGTTAGACTAGAAAAGCCGACCCCAAGTGACTTGGTAATTATAAAGGCTAGGGAGAAGATTAGTGTACCGACCAAAAAGTCATTCATTCAGTAAAAATGATTTGGTTGCCTGTTATTATGGGATGGTAGGGATTAATCCTGGTATTACGTTTTACGTAGACCCATTATCACTTACCACGTACACCGCCGTAAGTCGACAAAAAATATTAACTCATGGCAAATATCTACAACTATATTTTGCCCACGTCTTCACTCGCGTAAATGTAGGTTAGGTTAGAAACAGTACTTTTTCCTGGATGAAAGGTGTGTCCTTTTCTATTCCCCTGACAACATGTATGCGATTCATTACGATCGGTTGAATAATTAAGGCATGAAAGCGTAACAAACAAACAAACTCGCATTTATAATATTAGTTAGGATATCAGCTAGTATCACAGACACATTTTGATTTTGATTACACTGATATTGGTTTTAAGTTTCAAAGTAAGTGAGTGTACAGTAGATGTGGTGCGAGGTGTGCATGCAAGATAGTTGCAGTGCGCAGTGACAGACTCTAATAGCGCGGTCATAACTTTCACTGAGCCCACTTAAACGGATGACTGGTGCCTGACTGGTGCTAACAACCACTTTCTGTTTTCCTTTTCTCTCCTTAATTAGTAAATGAAACTGGACAGACAAATATTTCGTCGAAGTCTTTACAATATTTGTGTGTACTACGTAATACGTAAATAAGTCTCCCCGTGACCATGGCTGCTGAAAAGCAACCGAAACGTCGGGGAAAGTGTAAAACAAAAATAAATAGATTTAATAGTTTAAATATTTTTATTAGCTTATAAATTAGTAAAATAAAATCAATAGTAGTAGTAGTGTAATATTTTCAAAATTTTGTAATACAGTGCTAAATAAACAACGCGATAAAATCCGTATATAGTAGTTTAAGTTCAATGATCAACTATTGTTTTAGGATGTATATTGTGTCTTTAACAATAGTCAGCTTATTTATCATTGGGAAAATATGAGTGGATGTCAGTCTACTAGTAATGAAGATCTTAATTTGACTCTATTATCGGGAGCGAATAAAGGCTTCTGTAAGGAGATTCTTAATAAAAGTAGGACTTCTAGGGTAATAGATTTGCGATTTGTAGTATAGGAACTTAAATAAATAGCATGTTTGTGATGTAGCTTTGCATTTAATGCTTTGAAAAGAGAAGTGGCATCTTTATTTTAACATCCTTTGAAAAACTAAGTGGTCAAATTATTTTAATATTCTATATATTTCTGAATATATTCTTGTCTAAAATCTTGTTTATATTTAGGTTACTCAAGAATTACAAGTAATGAGGGAGCAGTCTTAAAAAAAAAAATTGCATCTTTTAGAAATGGTAGCTTGGAGAAGATCTCCATGATAGGTGAAGCAAATGGTCTGTTGAATTAGATACCAGTGAAACAAAAGGCGCTGAAACTCACTATGCGGCCATTTCTCACATCAGTACAGAATAGTAGTTCACTGATTCGTTTGTTACCGTCGTATACAATAACACAAAGTTGAGGTGTTCACTGGCGAGCTGACACAACGCGCTATGGCCGAACTCAACTTGTGTCCGCAGAGCTCATAACTCTATCAAAGCGCTTCCAATTCTGGCACTGTTAATCTGTTTACGTATTTACGTCATTGTCCACTGGATTGCAACTCGCCTCCACCTGCAACAACTTTCCCGACGACTGCACCAACTTAAACGTGGCTCACAGATTTAATTGTTTGATGGATTATTGTTGGATTAGTTAACTGTAAACTGTTATTGTACGTCAGTTAAGCGTTTAAGGCAAGTTTGTAACAGTTTATTATGAACTCTATGGCCAATAATTTGTTTCGGCGTGTGGAAACATTGCTCCCTTACTGATGGAATATTGCATTAAGGTTCGTTGTTAGTTATCAATATGTTGAGCAGTTTGTTAGACAAAATGAATGCGTTTAAGTAGGTATAAGCTTAAATATGAATAAACAAAACACCTAAAATGGCTACTTAATATATTCGTAGTGCAGTAAGGCGGTCACCGTTGACTCAGTACGTTGATAGATGGTTGTTCAAGGCGTGGGTGTGTTGTTAGTTCACCAAACACACCCTCGTGGTGGACAAATATTCAGAAATTGCCTAGGAGATATGCTAGATACAATGTTCCTAAAGTTGTTGTAAAAATGTTCCTTTCTGAAACACTATGATTATACTCACCGTCACGACGCTATCATACCATGTTAAACAAGTCAAATTCCATTAACTCAACTGAGTTTAAACTTTTTAAGTTGACAAGTAATGGACGTCATGCGTTTTTCTGACACATTAATAATACAACTACTAACATGAATTGTTATTACATATTAGGCAGGATACACCGAGCGTGGTCACAGGTGACTGCAGCAGACGTAACCTGGTCAAAACGTCAAGCTCCTAAATATAAAAATCTTGCTTGACCGCGTTAATTGATTATACATAACATACAACATAGTTCGTTAGTTTAAAGTTATTAGTACTTAAAGCAAGTGTGAATAAGTCAGGCAGAAAGGGATGATGTCGGTAAACGATGCCGGACCAAGTCGGAGATGATCTGGGGAAAACTAGGTTAAGAATAAAGACCCTAAGACCCAAAGCGACTAGCGCGCACAAACAATATCAGGATGAATGGAGCATAATAGGTAGGTAGGTCATGGTTGTAGCAACTGTAAATCCGCAGTACCTGCTTACCCTTTAAGGCAACAAGCGTGAGTGATGGATGTGTTTGCGCTGTTGGCAAACTGCGCTCTCTTACGACTCATACCTATATTTGTGGAGACTACTTTCGTAAAACGCAATTTATTTCTTCCATTGTTGTAAAATATACATATACATACATGTAATTTACATATATTCATAGACTCTCGCTTATATCCCTGTGGAATTAAGCAGAAGTGTATTAAAAGCATATTTCGCCGTCAGCTATGGTTATAGATCCTACGATATACATATGTACGTGGATTGAGATGCCGAGGCAACCATATTACTCACTGTGTTATCTATGTAATTACATTCCTACTGTAATAAATATAACTAACTGTTTATGATTCAGGCCTCTTTATATAAACTGTTTTATTTAAATACTTTCATAGTAACCTGCCCGTATGTCAATATATTCATTTCGTCAGCCATGTTTCTAATCCACCGTAAAAAGACAAAAGACAAGCGTGCACATTGACAGATTACGAAAACTCTCGGCAAACCGAATACATTTCACCCTATCCAGGAATTTAACCCGAGCCCTCTAGATCGACTGCAAGGTTATGCCACGGGGCCAAAGAGACGCCAATTGAAATAAATATATTTCGGAATTCGATTAATATTTTGGTATTTATATTCATATAGCTCTGGCCTAACACATCAACGCGATCCAAATAGACTGTGCCTATAGTCTATGTTATATTCATTAAATACAGACGTCATATAACATGATACAACAGTACCATGTCTTGTTCCTACCCGCCTTCGGATACACAACAATTGATAAACGCAATCGCCAACAAAAACGAGGCCATCCATCGAATGTAATATTAAACAGATTGAGCATTGTAATCCTTTGATATTGAATAAGTTTAGAGGTGTAGGGCAGATGTTACGTCATCGCTGTTACGTCATACGTGTTTGATAGTCAGCGCAGTTTCCGAAAGTGTAGCGTGTAACTCGTATATTATTGTAATGATTATTGCACGAACTGATATCGTGATCCCATTACCGACATTTTTTTCTATTTTTGTTCAAGAATAACATCGTAATGTAGTAATATATGTAATTATAATGTATTTCTTGTTGTTTTTTATATCTGTAATGTGAAACTCGTGTATAATAAAATATACAAGGCAGTTTTTTTAACAAATGAAATGATGAATGACATGCCGGTGTCACCGTATTCGATTGGATTGTGTTGGATTAATCTGTAATTTTTCTTAGCATCAGAACAGTCTGGTTGTTTATGTTGATGGATATCAGTTGTCTTAACAACAGGCTCGTATTTTCACAGAAAGTAGTCGAAAATGCTGTGTAAAATTTAAAAATAAAAGTAATACTGTACATTTTTAAATTCCTAAATTCATCGCAGCACTTTCGATACTACAGGGTGATAAGGTATTCAAATTCCTGTTAACCCTTAATTAAAGGTCTTTTATTTATCTTACCCATAACATAATTTAAAAATAATATTTAAGTAGAGATTGATGTTGTAATTCCATGAGAACAAGAATTAAACTCTATTTAAAGTTGAAACTATGACGTGATTTTAAACTACTGTCATTACTTATGTAAATTACGTTAAGTTAGTTAGTCAATTCAACCTGTCGTCGATTATTTAAATAATGATTGGATCTCACAACATTCAGACTTCACATTTAACCAGTCCTAAACATCTTCTGTAGTTTAAGCTCTGATTAAGGACGACGAAGTCCATCCTTCGTCGAAAAACAAATATACCCCTTTGGTTTATAGAGCAAAGTCCCAAATGGTGATTTAAATGGCAGCTAGTATCGCAAATAGGTGAAGTTAAGCTGTGGGTGCGACCGTCCGATCGGAGTTTATTTGTGCGCTCGCACTGTCCACTGTTGAACAGCCGCCTCTAATGAACGCCATCACTTACGACATTCATTACAGACTTAGTTTGCGATGCTGGGATGAAATACGAGCGGATATGCTATACAATGTTTAACTACACTTTGCCGGTTAATATGGAGTTTAGTTGAATCTAGTCCTCTTTAGTCTAAAGTTTAATACCATAACAGTTTACATATATATGTTATACATTAACATTCACCATTAAGCTTCCGTTTTTGATAAAGCATTTGTCGTCAAAGAGGTACCTACAGTTCTCGTTTCTTCTTCGTTGTTACTAAGATTTCTCTGATAGGAAATCCTAATATGGTAAAGTGTTTCTGCGAACGGGGTACTGATCTTATGTGATTGAGCCATCAGCACTGAAGCAGCAAAGCTGCTTATAATTAATAATGAACTATATTTTAAATTACACTCTTTCGTATGCTAACGTGAAAATCCCCCCTCAAATATATTATGGAAAAGCGAGCATAAAGATATTATTAAATTACAAGTGTAACTGGTTTCAAGTTACAACACATATAGCAGCTAGTTTTAACAAAAACACACATTTTTCTCGCAGTGAGTGAGAACTTAAGAAGTTAGTCAGACTTTGCCGGCACAAGAGCTGTTCCGTATGCACTTTTATTTGTTTTTATTAAAGGTTTTCCAGCAACACAAGAAAATTCAGCATTGCATTGCTTATAATCTGACTGTAGGGGTTACTTATATATAACAAGTACCTACGTTTTCACGAAATTGAGAAAAACAGAGGTGACATCCCACCTATCAAAGTTATGTCAGACATAGTTTTGACGGCATGAATGGCGATTTGTTTAATATGGTTATCACTTACACGAAATCTCTAGTGCTGGAGATGCTGTAAAAATTCGGACATTGCAATTCGTTGCGCTAACTTTGTTACCACTGACTTGACTAACTACACAGGCAGTTTGATGGTAAGTGATTACCGTAGTCGTACGTACGGGCGAGTATAAGTCAGGCATTACCCTGCCTATTCTACATAATATGTATATTTATAAGAGGCTGTAACTCTCAACTTTGATTAGTTTTTTAAAACTTGTATTTTTATCAAAATTTTAATGAAATTTATATATTAGAAGATTATCGGAAAACCGCATTAATTATAACAAAGTATGGCAATATGAGTTCTCTCATAGAGGTGTCTATGAGAGAACTCATACTGCAAGGCATAGGTACAAGTTTTGAGATTGCTTTTCAATTATTTCTGGCATGCCAGCAATTAACATATTACTAGGAAACAAGTAAATAATGCACGTAGCAATCAGTCTGGTCAGTCATAACGGTGCGAGAAACTTCACACCGATGTGTCTTGTATCACAGGCCAATCACAGCGGGAGTGTCAGTGAGCGCCCCCATGGGAGAGGGGCTCCGTTCTCACAGGATTTAATGGTCAACGTCGACTGCTAGAAATAAAAATCGCATTTGCGATAATTGGTTTCGGAGCGGCGAGTCGAGCCGAGCGCGGTTTTACATGCTTCACTGGCTAAATGAGTGATCCGATCTGATTTTCTAGCAACTACGTGTTAAATATCTTTACCGTGTTGATATATGTACCTAACTATTTATTTACTTTACTGAATATATGAATATGAGCTGTGTAAATAGAGCAGTGGCTCGGAAGTACTGGGAACTGGACACCTATACAAGGTAAATGTACCAGGGTAACATTATAGTCATACTTCAAGGTTGTTTTATTTCTAATATACGATATAGATTATTTAATATAATGTGAAGTAATAATAATAATATCAGCCCTCTATTGAACTGTCTCACACCTGGACACGGGCCTCTTCTCAGTGGGAGAAGTGTTAGGCTATCGTCCACCACGCTGGCCCAGTGCGGGTTGGCAGACTTTACATATGTATCTTCGATAATTATGGAGAACTCTGACAAGCAAGATTCCTCACGATGTTTTCCTTCACCGTTAAAGCGAGCGATAATTATCTATTTATACACTTAACTTCGAAAAGTCAGAGATGCGCAGTAGCAGTCCAAAGGTTTCTCACTAGTCTATTGCTGCTAAAATTATATTTATAATTATCCTACTTACATACAACTATTATAATTAAAATAAATATCAATCAAATGATGCAAATCATTATCGATCAAACAAAAAAATATTGGAAGGTACCTACAATTTGGCTACCAATTAAATTCAGTCCGAACCGAGTTATAATTTTGTCTTTAAACAATTATCAACGAGGCTTTAATGAAAAGTATTATTAATAAGTAGGTGCACGATGCACTCGACATCAGGTATATTCAATTAACGCGAACAACTTCACCTCGTCATAAGGAGTTGGGAGGGTAACGGGGCGAGATGGCGAGCATAATTAGAACCTACAGCTTACACGCTCGCATACATTCTTGAGCTTGTTCTGAGCGCATGCAGAACGAAGGCTCCATCGACGACTCTCGTGTGTAATGGATTCCATCTATGTATGTATACCGGTGGTGGTACACGTAATCCTACTAATATCGTAAATGTGAAAGTTTGTGAGGATGGATAGATGGATATTTGTTACTATTTCATGCAAAAACTTCTGAACCTGGAGACCTGGCTTAACACATAGGCTTGGTTTTTATCCTGAAACTCCTACGGCATTGGGACTTACGCAGGTAAAACCGCGGCACGCAGAAATTAGGATAAAAGATAAGAAATCTGAATATTACCGTCGTAATAAAAAAAATATAATTAAGTTTTGTGTTATATATTGATACCCATTATGAACTAACGAGAATAACGTAACTAAATATTAAAAAAATGTCTAGCGTAGGTAAAGGGGTTAACAAGAATAACAGTAATTTGTAAATAAAATTGCCAGGAACTTGAACATGGAGTAAAGTAGTTTTAATTATAATTTTGTTTTATATACATACTTTTTCTGTACCTGTGTATGACTTTGAACTACTCTTAAACGGTTATTCCGATGTTTTTTGTAGATAACCGGATGGTTTAAATTTACAATACGACCCGATAGCCACCTACCGGGTCGTATTATAAATTAAAACCACTGCGATTAAGTTGCAAGCTAATATAAATATATATAAAACCGTTTGCCTATTTTAACAATGAGATTGGTTATTGTTGGTATTAATTTTCATCTTAAGTAGATCTCTTTATAATAAGCACTATTTGATTGTTTTTACTTGTTATCAAATCTCCAACAATGGCTCCGGTAGGTGTTGCCAGCAAAAACCCGGGTAATTAAAGTTTCAACGAAATAAACTAGTAAATAGTTAATTAGTGTCGAGTTATTTTCTAAATCAGTTCTCTGTTAAATAATTAATACAATGTGTTCAATTATCAACGATAAGGCATTCTGTATAAATTGTGGTGTATAGGTTTGATATGCAAATGTATATAGATAGCAGAAACGCTATAGAAGATTAGAGAATTTGTTTCTGATTGAATGATAATGGTTGGCGAAATTGACGCAACCAAGTAGGTATACATCTCACATTACTATATGAACATTAAAAGGAAGCTCATACAAAAAAAAATAGAACACGCGTGGATGAAAGATGTCGCTACACAGATATATATATATCCAGCGTTAGACACGGATGTGGATAGCACAGTATCTGCTTATACGATTTTCGATATTAACAATAGCTTTTTTTATAAACAGACAATTGCCACACTTGGATTAATATTGTATCGCGTGGGGCGTTACAAACATACAAACAAAGCACACAAAACACCCGACTCAGAACAACCGTTTGTAGATCACATAAATTTTTGAGCTGTATGGTATTCGAACCCACACCACTCGGCGCAGTAATGTTGGCGAGAAGACCACTACGCCATCCAGTCACTGCTTCTGGTCCACATAATCCCACCCAACTTAGATATACATAGATGGAACATTCTAGAACTGTCACGCTTATAACTATCACGAGCATAATACGCGAAACAATAAACTCAAATAATGTAAACCAGATCATTAGTGAATGTTTTCACTGAACGGGTAACTAATACACAATGATGAAATTAATCACGTGTGCCACGACCGTCGAACACGAGCGTCCCATTACTCAAAATTAGGAATGTTTGACGAGTGAGCGAACATTAACAGAGTACACAAAACTTCGCCATACTTATCGAATTCCAATTATAATTAAATGACAGGCCATCCATCAATTCGGCTACTGCTTGAAATACACAGCGGACTACTGCTAAAGGATCTTTTAGCTTTATAAAGAGGAAAGATTTGTATTTTTGTTTCTAATAAGTAAACACAAAACGACAATTCCAATTATTAAAATTCTTTGACCATTAGAAAGTTACTTTAGCCGGAAGTAACGTAGGCTATAACATCATACTGCGAGCTACGGGAGCGCAGCAGTAATCGTAAACATCAGTAAAACGGCGCAGGACAGCTAGAATTTAATCAAAATATAACTATATATAAATTGTTATTAATTATATACATACATATCACACAGATACGGTTTTAAGTACTACCATGAGGTAGTACGGCTATAATATATTCTACCACATACACACAACACCATCTAGCCCAAACTAAGCAGAGTTTGTACTGTGGGTACTAGACAACGTATAAACACACATATATACTTTTTTTTGTAAATACATACATACTATACATAGAAACACCCAGACCAAGACAAACATGCATGTTTTTATGCACACAAATGTATAACTTGTGCAGGAATCGAACCCGCGACCTCAGGCGTGGCAGTCGATTACACTAACCACTACGCCATCGAACGAGGTCGTCAAAAGACTATATGCTCCTCTATGAAGAGGAGCCTATAGCCGGTTACCGAACATAGGTCCAAACGTCGTGGTGCTACCAAGAATTTCTTAACAGAAAAACTTAATAACACTGCCCGACCCGAGTGTCGAACTCGAGACCTCATGCATAGCAGCCGCATACACGAACACAGCGCCACCGAGACAATGTTAACTACTACCTGAGATATGTGTTTTTTTTTAATTACCATGTATAACTTTCTTGTATACTACGACCATAAATGAATGAAATCCATCGGTTTTTTGTTGTTTTATTATACACTAATTATAAACACTAATTATGCTAATAGATAGACAGTCAAAAGTATGCTATGCTATAATAGCTTGCACTTTTAAATATATATTTATTTTTAATTTTTTATATTTTCTTTCATTTTTCTGAACGGCCTTCAGTTCTACTATAAGACATTTCAAGGTTATCCATTAATTACCGGACAACCTGTATAGATGACTCAAGAAGTTCATATTTTTTTTAACTTTACATTACAGGTATAACTGTTTCAATAAGCTCGTTGCAGTCCCCTGCTGGACATAGGTCTCTCCCATTTTACGCCGGATCGTTACTATGTTTGTCATACATACATTATACCATGTTATGTTTAAAATTAAAATACGTCCTTGATACTAGATATATGTGTATATATGCAGCTCACAAGTATTCATAATTATATAATATATACCGTCATACAAATATATGCATGGGTGATACATCGTACAGTCGGCCAAGAAAGTGGTATACCAATAATGACAAAAGTTTCTGAGAGATCTTATTATCGCTAAGGTTGACTATTTTAACTTAACGTAAATATTATACATGATACAAGGAGCAGTGGTCACTGTCATAATATGGCAAGGGAAAATCGACCTTGTTGTTTCATGACGTTTAAATGAACCGCAACCGTAGGGTAGTAGACCACATTTTTGGCCGACTGCACATATAGCGCCTAGCTATATTATATAACTAGATGTTCCCGCAGTTTCAACCACGTTTATCGTTACTGCGCCGCCCTCGTGGGTCGTAGCGTGATGTTATATAGCCTATAGCCTTCCTCGATAAATAGGCTATCCAACACTAAAATAATTTTCAATTCGAACCAGTAGTTCCTGAGATTAGCGCGTTCAAGCAAACAAACAAACAAACTCTTCACCTTTATAATATTAGTAAAGATAACGTTCTGACCTTATGTAGTATTTACCTTTAGTTATATCGATATATTGGACAGTCATTAGTTATAACGTTCCATTTTTAGTCATGCAATTACTTTATTAATTAAATAATAACTATAGTTCAATTTAGTTGACAAAATACCAATGGTAGTAATTTTATTAACAAAATTAAACTATAAATGTTATTTAATTCATACTGCTTAATCTATATGCATTTGTAATATTATTAACAATAACTGCTCTTTGTACGTGTGTTAAAATTATAACGGAACTACCAGGGATTAACGTTACTGCCAATATTTAATTATGTACTTTCATCTATAATGGTTGTGATTCTGTACAACGAATATTTTATCTGTGAAAATGTTTATGAATTTTACATGTAAAAAACCAAGTGATCGTTTCCTGTGAGGTAAACATTGATTTGCTTGTGCGCGACGAATTAATTCTCCTAGCATTGGCGTTTATGTGGAAATGGATAATTTGAAGTTTCATGATTTATCTCAAGAAGTGTTGTCTTTAAGCACAATTTATTCAGTTTTCACGCTCAGACTCTCAAAACGTTCAGGAAATATTCGACTAGTTTTAGGACATATATGTTTTAAATTGGCCATATTGTATTCATATACATACATATACCTATTACAACGCCTGTTTATCCCAGAGAATTGACATCCAAGGTTCGTTCAATAAATTTAGGCCTCAAGTCATACATTGCAAGCCTACTGACGTCTATTGTATTGCACAATTAGAGCTGCTACTGAAGAACACATACACAAATGGCACATTATTTGTTGCTAGACATCGATCCACCGATCACTAACTCACAATCGGCCAAAGTTAAGCAAGGCAGTATAATAATATTCTATCACATACACACAACACCATCTAGCCCAAACTAAGCAGAGCTTGTACTATGGGTACTAGACAATGGATAAACATACATATATACTTTTTTATGTAAATACATATATATTATAAATAGAGTATAGTTTAGCATATTATTAGTAAACGCACATCGTTAGACATGGCCTCTCTGAGATCTGGCAGACATGAACACATCCATCAAGATTTCCAGTCATTTGTATGAGTGAATACGCATTGTATAAATGAACTCACCATTACATTTATTAAAAACAACGTGAACCGCGACGGGCGACACTCTTCAGTTGTGATTGAGCATCTGAAAAAGAGAAACAAAGGCTTAATGACATTCCGTTGCTACAAGTAAAAGGCTTTTAGATTAATTTATTTTTACGAGAACGAAAGGCTTCGCTTTTGTTAGTACAAAATAACTTTTGTGCGCGTTGCCTATGTTCCTCTAATATCTATTATCTATATCTATCTCTATCTATTGTTTGAAAAGGGCAAATGTTGGCATTTCCTTGAAAATGCCATGCAGATGAATCAGTAAAGGAATTACGGGATACTAAGCTGGTGGTATCCAGTAATTTATTTAATCAAACTCAAGAGGATGTAAAACATAGCAAGACTTTAAGAAACCTTAAGTTTTGCATCAAGAATAACATCAATTCGTCAAGATATTGAGACGTCCACCAACTTAGGTTCCCCGTGACTATGGATGCGGGAAAACAATGAATACACCGCGACAATTTTTTTTAAATAAAATATTTTCTAAAATAAACAACGACAAAATTAGTATAGGTATAGACGTTTTCTGAAGTACCTAATCAATAAAAAGGTGTAAGGTTTTGGAATATGGTTAAAATTCTAAAGTATGTCTGTCTGTAGGCATAGCAAAGTTCTGAACAATCCTTTTAATCTATACTTATATTATAAAGAGGAAATATTTGATTTTTGGTTGTTTGTAAGATTTTAACTCAAAAACTACTTAACCGATTTTAATAAACCATTAGAAACCTATACTATCTTTGAGCCAAATAAGCTATAATTTATTTAATAAAAAGTACTGTTACCAACATAATCTAACCTAAACTACTTTTACGTGACCGAAGCCGCGGGCAAAAACTAGTATTTAATATATTCTGAGCTTTGGCTGCTCATTATTCTCCTTAGTCATAGAAGCCGTTTATGGCAGGAGACCATAACACCATGATATACATATATATGGTAGTCACTGCTTAAGGTCTGATTTTGATTGATTTGTTTGACGTTGTTTTGTTTGCCAGCACGGCGCTGTTAAAATATGTATGATATACATACTCGAAATACACGCAATGTTAGAGTTAAGTTATACATCTATTAATATTGTTGAGTTTATTCGATAATACATATTTACTAGTCATTTCATTAGTAATCATGTAGGAGGTGTTTCATAGGTTTACCCGACTGATATTATAAATGTTTAAGGATGTGGAGGCGTAGGCGTTTGAATACTTGTTACTCAATCACTTTTAAACGGATTTGGTTGAAACAAATAGTCTATTTCCTGGATTAATATGTAAGATTCCTTTTTACTCATTATTCGTTCCCGTGGCCATCAGACGGGTAAACCCGTGTACAAAAACTAAGAACTAAAAGTAATGGCCTTACTCGATCTAGTTGCAAGTAAGGTTGGATCACGAAACATATCCTGAATTAATACGCATCATGCATTCGTATCTATCGCTCGACGCTCATCCTTACTGCGTTGAGCGTATTCGCTTACAATCCAACCCTCACTTTTCATATGTATTTGTTTACACAGTCTATATAGTTTGTGTATGTAGATATCTAGTTAAGTATGAATCTATTGCCTTCATTACTTGGTACTTAAACGTAGGTGCTACATCCTTGAGTATCCTTCGTTCCAAACATACATTTTGATGTTTTGTCCGAAAACAAAAGCTTAACACAAACTAAACAAACAAGCATCCTGTTACCATGGAGACGCCATGATACAAACCTCTCGCCACGTCCGTCCCTGGTACGCTTACGACCTTGTGTATATTAGTTGAGCGCCGCGCGCCGCGGGCTGTCCCGTTTGCCCACTACTATTATTTTAGGGCTTCGGACCCGCGTAATTTCGTAATGTAATTAATTTCCATGTTTGAAACCTCAAAGCAAACTAGAATTGTTAAGGATTCTTCGAAAATATGTGTACGTACGTGTATTACAAGTTTTGTTTGATTTAGTAGGTACTCTTGATATAAGACGCAGTAAGAGAATTCGGAAAGTTATGCTGAGATTACTTGTCTTATGGCCGGTTTCCGAGGTACTTTTATCGACAGTTTATCTATTTGTTAACGCTATTGGTTCGATAAGCTATGGAATTGCGTTTCCGAACAACGCACAGTAAGATAAACTCCGTTTAAACTTAGTTTAACTTAACTGGCCCATGTGTGCCGTTTATCGGATCCGTAACTTTATTTGACGTTTAGTGCTTTGAAAAACTACATGAAGTTTTAGGTTTTAAAGTTGTTAATTTAACTAAATAACTCTTGATAGCTAAATAAGCAACTATTTAAAAGGAAAAGAAGGGAATATCGGTGTCATGGATACGAGTAGCTCATCAGAGTCTGATTTCGAAGTACTGGAATTAATTTCTAGTATATCAGTCCATAGAAATTTAAGAACGAAGAGAAATCCTTTCGCGATGTCTACGGATGAAGAATTAAAAGTGAGATATCGCTTCGATAAGAACACTGTGATACCCCTGTAACGCATCGGAAATATACGTTGTCTGTGTTAAAACAAATTTTAATTGCATTTAGATATTATGCCACAGGAACATTTCTGGTTGTCATTGGTGATGACATTAATGTCCATAAAACCACTGTGTCTAGAGTGGTCAATAAAGTTAGCAAAGAAATAGCAAAGCTAGCTAGAAGGTATATAAATATGCCTAATAATGAAGACTTGAGAGAAATGAAGGCTCATTTTTTTAATATTGCTGGATTTCCAAATGTTATATATATATTCTTTCATATTCTTTCTCGCTGTTTTCTTCAAATTATCGTATAACGCATGTAACTGCTTTTCAGTCCTAGAACCAGTTTCAGAGACAGCATTATATTTATGTATCAGCGCCGTCCAAGCTTGTTTCTTGGATTCTACAGTAGTCCCGTCTGTCTTTTTATTGTCGATTATAGACACAAATTCTTTGGCTACTTCGACAAGAAGCATCTTCTCTCTTACAGTAAAATTACGACTGCGTTTACTGATTTCCATAATTAGGGTAAATCAATAGAGTACCTACCAATTACACTAAACTATCAATTACTTTATATAAAATCAACCTCCAAGCAAACTTATCAACACAAAATAATAAACACGCGCGGAAGTCTGAGAAACGAAAACATTACTTTTGTTTGAAAAACAACACATGTTTGACTTTTTCTTTTTAAAAAGTTGACAATGACTTCGTTCATACAGCCATAACTAGGTGTCGAATTATCATAATTTATAATTAAAACACTGTTTACTGCTTACTTGCTTAATAAAAAAATCATTATAATAAATATAATTCATATTAAATATTAATTAAATGGATAATATAAACTTTAAGTTTGACTGATTATAGAGACCCACCTAGCGGCAGATTAAGTAACTGCTTATCGGTTCGATAGTTATTGAGCCGTGTCTCGTGTTCAGAAACGCAGTGACAGTTATCCAAAGTTTATCTAACTCATAACTTTATTGAACCAATAACTAACCAGAGCTTAACTGACAACTTCAGAAACCGGGCATTAGAAGGGCAGATTAAAAAAAAGAAAGAAAACAGGCGAACATTCTATTGCTAGGTTTGAATATAGTTTTTGTCTCGTCTGAATGATTGTATGTGAGGAATATTACACGCACCATGCACCAGCTATGTTTTTAGTACGCTCGTGCCCTACGTACCTAATAGATGGCAACTCTATTCCTATATACCCTGCCAAACATGGTGGTGCTTCTAAAAATTTCACAACAAGAGAAGCATTCTCTTGGATAAAGCTAAAATTTGTTGCCTCGGCCTTCTGGGAGTCAAGTAAATTTTGTGTTATGTATATCATATTTATTTATATTTGATTCTTATTCTTAGAAAGATAACTCTCGCACTATGAGAAAATCCTCTGACATTTTTCATTTTTAAAAAGACAACTCCTGCACCAAGAATAATTCCTGTGTCGCGAGGGACTTTACAAACATTCAAACAACGGACACAGAGAACATCCAGACTCAGAACAACCATTTGTGGTTCACACAAAGTTTTGTCCCGTGTGGGGATGGAACCCACAACCCTCGGCGTAGTGGCACTTAAACCACTACGCCAACATAACACCCATGCTCGAATCAAATATTTGTGGAGCACTCAAATTGTGCCGTGTAGGGATCCTACTCACACTCAATGCGTGGACAGCAGCGATCATTGCGCCATTAGTGCAGTCGGATATTCTGTTAAAATATTATTTTGACCGATAACAAATCCACAAATGTTCAAAAGTTGACCATATGGAGTTCAATAGTCTTTGTCAGGTTTAAAATTTCCGGGCGTTATCGAAACCAAGATGATGTAATGATGACCATAATTGATGAGGTCATCGGCTCGTTAATATCGACACCTAACAGTCTATTGATTTTTCGTCGCGATAATTGTTGACTGGATTATTATAAGTAGCCGTAAATTTTTTGCTGGTCCTGTTTGCGCTTAGTTTTAAGGCGATCATGTTGTTGAACAGACATTTGACCAATTTAATTCTGAGATGAATGGTAATGCAAGGGGACTATCAAATGTTTTAAATAGAAACGAATACGATATCTGAGTCGACTTAACTGTAATTTGATATTTCTGTTAGAAAATTCTCAGTTAAAGCAATGTGTGAACATGTGCTCTACTCTACCGAGCATATTTGCTGCTACTGAAAATATGTTGAGAGAAAAGCCCAATCACACTTTGCTCGGCCCGGGAATAGAATCCTTAACCTCATGCATAATAGACGTATTCATAACTGTTGCGTAATATACCTATATTATATGTATTAAACACCCATATAATACCACGGAGCTGTAGCATAATATGACTCACACATTACAATTCGCTTCAAACAATACAAGCTTCCGTTTCATCGGTATCCAATCAATAAGTTACAGCAAGCTATAAATAAAAACGAATTATTTTACAGCACTAACATTAATTAATAGCCGACTCCTCGTCAATATCAAATGAATAGTTCATTGAAATATTCTCAGAAAAATATCTACCATGTTCATTTACAAAAATTGTATATAGGTCAACTGAAGGCAACTTGTATTTAGTAGATTCTCTGTGGAGGCTTTTTAAATTGTAAGTAAGCGAGTTCAAAGAATTGTCGGTAACGTATATACATTTTACATCGGTTAGTTCTTCGGATTATCCAATTTTAGTAACATTATCGGACTATAATTTACGAAATATCGGTCTATTGTTTATTTTTACTTCTATTTAATAATTAACCTTTTGACGTATTGTAAATAAAATTAAGATTTTAATACTTTCGTAAATATATATTAAATTAATTCGTTTTAAAATTAATAATAAATTGTGTAATTAATATATTGTAAATAAAAATATCTGTATATGAAGAGATTTTAATATATTTTATAAATTGTAAAAAATATATTGTGTATATAACGATCTTAATATTATGATTACCTTCAAGCGTTAATGTTCGTAAAATCTAGAATTTAATTACCTGATTATTGTTCTTTCTTTTCACTTGATTTTACACAACAGTATGGCATTATTTTATTATATATTAATGTTCTACATAAAACCTAAACACATAACGTGCCAAATACAAAGAAGTGGACTCTATCGCTGGACACAATTTAGTTGACGTATACACAAGCGTCAAAATAAATTGTTACGATATCGTAATACCTACTAACATAGAAATTGACTAGACGAATTAAAAATTATATTTGGATCGTTCAAACTTGAACCAAAAATATAGGCTATATACATTAAGAATATATTACTCATATACAAACTTATATAAATATTGTGTACAGGAACACCTGGAGATGCCTGGCCCCCCGCCTGCCTACGAGACTGTCGTGGAAACACCCTCGAATCCCAAGGACTGCCATACGTTACGGGTACGAATACATATTGACTTTCGATTACTATAATAAAATAACAAGATGAGAGAGCCTAGTGAATAAGGCTGATTGGACTGGCAATTGCGGTACCAACGTGAACCTATTCCTAAGACAAGTAGCATGAACCCACTCCTAACGAGAATACTAACAATTTGCTTTGTAGCAAACATTGAAGATGTTGAAAACAATATGTGGCTAATCGGAAAGAACTTTAGCTAAGTAGGTAATTAGTTATTATTCTTCAAAACCATATCCCGTGCTTACTTTACTTTTCATAATAAAATTATGCCTGCTTCCTAGATAGGTAGACTCAGGTCACAGACTTTGCATTTTCACTGGCTACTTTTCTAGCATACCTATATTATCATTGCTTCATTTACTATTAACACGTTCTTTATTAACTATTTCCGATTTACGTTATTGTTAGCCTTTCTCCAAATATTATTATCGATCCGCTAAGAAGACATTTACCTAGATCTTCCCCTTCTATCTATCCTATTAACATTTACCATATAGCCTATGCCAAATTATGTCTTCCACTTCTTTTAAATCAATCCTATCTATACAAATAAATAAAATTAAATTGTCTGTTTCTAATGTCAAAATAACAGCTTTTTACTATTTATTAAACGCACATGAAAGTATATACGGTACTTATACAAAAATCAATTTTTAAAATGTCTGTTGTTTGTTTGTTCCGGGTAATCTCTGAAACGGGTAGACCGATTTTGAGCGCACTTTCACTGGCAGCTGATGTCATATGAATTAACTTAGACTACTTTTATTTTAGAAATTGTTTCTTTCCACGCGAACTTAGTCGCGGGTAACGTCTAGTAATTAAATATTAAGTTGTGAATCTCCACGTCATGTTATAACAATCAGGAGTAGATAGTATCTGTGGTTTCCATATTGAAACGTACCTGCCATTTAATATCCGCCAATGAAGGATTATCGATATTCTAAAATTAGAACTACATATATGTAAGTAGATATACACATGATGCCTTCGATATAGGTATCTGTTTGTGACAGTGGAGGTCTTGCAAGGATTCATTTCGGAATTTCGCGATCCCTCTGCTCCCTCACTTTTGATATAATGGCATAATCATGTCGTATTTTCACTACTTACGTTCATGGCTACCGTGACCCAATTAAGTATGGCCACGGCATTTCATGACATCAGCATATTTCCGAGTCGCTTTTAGCTCGCACCATCAAAATATTTTGTTTGTTCTTTTTATAGCAAATGGCTTCAGTACCGTCAGCTCACATCATTGTGAAACAAGCCGAGTTCACAAGTCTTGGCACTATTCATTACACTTCAGTCAAACTCAACGTTCTATTGATCTATAATTGGCAATGATTAGTGATCGATTTGATGGGCTATTTTTAATGTAATTACATTAAGATAAGCTGTAGAGTCAGTTTGAAGTAGTTTAGTTTTAATATGTCATTCGCATAAGCATAAGATAATACAGAATTTACAAAATAATTGTAAATACTAAGTTAGTCTCAAGAGCTCAAGATATTAAGCCACCGGATATCGCTCGTCATATGTTTTAGAGCTACTATCGACATAGGAGAATACACTTCAAACTAAGCGATTCGTTATGAACATAAAAAGTATAAACTTAAAATTATATGACCTGGGTGTATAACATAGTTATACCTTTAAGGGTATAAGTATATAAGCAGTGGTAGAATAAACTTTCTTTCATTACTTATTATTGCTTCATATACACATTTACATAGCACCAATATTCAACTTGTTTATCTCTACTAATATTATTAAGAGGAAATGAATTGTTTGTTTCGAAACTCTGAAACTACAGAACCGATTTTAATCATTCTTGTACCATTAGAAAGATCATAACATCACGCTACGCAGTAATCATAAACGCGGGAGAAACCGCGGTTGACAGCTAGTTATTTTATACAATGAAGACTGACCAAGTATGCAATCTGTCTAAGTGCAAGCGGTTACCATGGCCTATGATAGCTTGCAATGCACGATGTAAGATGGTAGGTATCTCCCTAGGCGAGCTGATACAAACAATGCCGTCACCAAATAATTTTCTATGACGAGCTACGTGAAATCCGTTGAGTGTAACACAAAGCATTTCAGGTAATAGATTATGACAGATTTATACGTCAATACGTCTCTGCAACCAACACAGCTTCATGAGTTAAACTTTAAAAAGTCATAGTTAAAAATTTGGGATATTGTTCAGTCGCATCGTTAATTCGGATGCTGTGGCAAGAAAAGGCGCAATGTTTTACGGGATTTATCTGTTTGATGCGAACCGTGCCGTGAGTACTGCGGACATGTGAACATTTACCTTTAAACTTGACAAACTGATAACTGCAATTACGTGCACATCTTTAAAGAAGCCCATCACATTTCCATACCGAATTCCATCTAAATCGATTTAGCTGTTTAGTTTTGATAACGTAACACACAGTCAGAGAGAATTTCGCGTTTATAATACTATAATTTTTTTTATAAATTTTAGTTTAAATGATGCGTAACAATTAACACTAAACGATAGAAGATGCTATCAAATCTATATAATAAACATAACAGTAATCAAGCAATAATATTTAGTACATCTCGATTCTGTGACTCGTAACGCATTAAAATGTAGCCTCGACTTTTTCTATAATTTTAATGTAAGAATGTTTACTGCAATTATCGAATTTTGTACGCCGTATGGTAAAACATGTAGAACTTACTCTAACTGACCATCTTGCATGCAAGCTAATGTAACTTCTATTGTATGTGTATACAATACAAGTTTCATAAAATAAATGATCTTTATCTTATCTTTATCTTTATCTCGACCTTAGCCAATGCATATACCGTGTCCGCGTGTGTATATGTAACGAATTCTATTTTATGGAATACTATACTGTTACCGCTATTGCCATAAAAATAATATTGCTACGGCAACCGATATAATGTGATTGGAAAGTAAGTTTCCAACTGCGTGAAAACGCATTTCTTTAAAGAGCTCTTCTATAGTTAGTATTCATAACTACGAAAATAGCCACCAAGTGCTTCAGAAAATGTCTACTGGGCACTTTTAAACCTATATGGCTGGTCTGGCTATGAGATAAAACCAAGATTTTTATAGACATTTTCACATAAAATGGCTTTATGCATTTCGAAAGTGGAGAATTACTTGTGGTTGGGATATTAAATTTGCTATTTTATAAAAAAAATTAGAAGCTTCTCTAAATTATTCTATAAATAGCATTTTGATAACTGCACTTTATTCTTATTGGCCGAACACTTGGTAACTTCGCGTAATAAATCAGGACACAGTAGAATTTAAGCGATGACTTCATCGAGCACTTACTAGTGTCACTGTAATAAGGACATACCGACTGACATTTTTTTGTACAAACTCGATTTTATCGTTTAAATCTACTACTTAGGTACAAGTGGTTACGGGTTATTCTAAATATAACTAGTAATAGTCTAGTGGATCGGTTAGTTCTCGCTGTTACGAAATTCGACAACGTACTTATAGATTGACATATTTGATTTGTTTGCATTTCAGGAGGTGGTTATGGAGCAGTGTCCGAAGTGTCACACCGGGGAACGTTGCGACAGCGGACTACCTTCATACGAAGCCGCCGTCTTACTTAGAGACACCAAGTTATAATGCCTTCAGAAAAAATACAAGTGCCGCGCAAACACCAACGTATCCACATGTTATGATCAGAAATCTGTTAATTGATGAGATGTAATGTAAAATCGATTTCTGATAATCGTAATTGGTACTACACTAGTGTTAGATAATCGATAAGTAGGTAGAGCACTGCTGAATTGATTAATGTATCGAGTGTGAAATATAGTTGTTAGTTGTATGAAATCCTATAGTGCGACCATGAGCTTTGACCCTATTGAGAATTGAGAATAAAATGCACGACATAAAATAGGTTGCAAGATGTACTAAATACTTTGATTAGAAGACAACTGCCGCAGTAGAGATTATCCTTGTGTTGCGGAGGACAAGAACTTAAATTGACTACGCAATGGTGTTAGAGAACGCTTCGCCAGTGTGCCAAATGTTTTGGGTTCGATCCTCACATGGTACCAATAATTGTATAATTCACTTAAATTATGCCGTACCTGGGTGACTCTTTTGACATGAAAGTGTAAACAAATTTTTTATACAAAAAGAGATTACATTTTTATTATGGCGATGACGTGATTACTCAACTCTTGCACAGTGCATGCAGATAAAAATAAGAAGACCTTTAGAAATATATTTTGAAATTAATATCCCCTATAACAACATGATCGCATGTTAGTAGATAGTATAGTTACCATATAACAATTTATCATGAATTAAGGTTGGATCCCATTATATTGCAATTTGGTGCGAACAAGCACTTTTCCACATATCACTTTCAGATTACTTCTCAATGAACGGTAATACATGCACATAAACCATGACGTGGTTGCTTGCCACTGTGTAGGACCCACCCTAAATCATGAAATATTATGTAGGTAACCTATACACAGGTACAAATGGAGCTGGGCTGGGTGTATCTGTCGCATATCAAACGACACATTGGCCAAACTTACAACAATAAGGATCCCACAAAATGGCAAGCGACATCGCGGCAGGCTCAGATTCTGATGAAATTGGCGAAATGCGTTAAACTTCTTTAAAAAGCATTGAACCTTAGCGGCTTTGGATAGAGATCGATAAAAGTAGAGTGGGGAGGCCTGTGTCCTGCAGTGGGACGTAACGAAGTTTTATTAAAAAATAATGTATACACACACATTCTTAAACAATTTTGTGCAACAGTCACTTTTAATAAAAACTAGAACTAACACATTGCATCAGTATGTCGAATACTTATTTCAAATTGTGATTTTGTAACGAATATACTTTAGTCGATAAAGGACGCTCGATTCGAATTTTAATATTGTTGGATATTTCTGTTTGGCTAATGTAGATGACAACGATAATTTACTTCAATATGCACTGCACGGATGGTCCGATAGTTTCAGTGGGCTTGTCGCCAGTACCCATATGTCCAGTGTTGTGGGTTTGATCACAACACGGGAAACCTTTGTGATGTCAAAAAAGTTATTACAGGTCTCGGTGTTACTTTTGTCCGTTGATACAAAGTTTGTTAATTATCAGGCGACACAGAATCATCTTTACTGCGAGAGTAGTTTTTCGTAATTAATTCAAATTGTATTTAGATAAGGACCGAGTATATTTCAGTTATTAGTAAAAAGTGCCTCTGCAAGTTGATTTAAACCTTAAACAAACACGTTTAGTAGCTTATTCCAGTTTCATATAATGTAAACAATTCAATAATCTACATTATTATTTGCATTTCATAATCCGCCAAGCGGGCAATACGAATGAAAAAGTAATCAGAGTTGTGTAGTGATACGGTATAAAGCCATAGATATAATAACGCATAACCGTTACTAATAACAACTAATATAGCTACTAAAACACTCGATTGAAACTGTAAACTGTTGCGATCAGTTTCAGTTCCGCTTTGTTAATATTTAATAGCCGACTTTCAGTTGACGGCAACTTAATTAAAATTTATCTCAAATTGAATTTCTCCATACGCGCGCAATCTTAAACGCTGAAAGGTTGAAAATAGTAGCTTGTAACAGACTTAGATAAGTCTTCAGTTTCAAGAATTACAATTCAGTTGCCTCGTATAACAAGAGCTAAGTCTAGAAACTAGTATAGTATTATATTATCTGTGGTATTACTGTAGATTATTTAACGCGTTTTTTTATAAGGTTTGGGATCGAGGCTAAACAATGTTTTATACTGACCAGTAAATTAGCGGCAAAGTCTCTTTATAACGGACAATTTTACTCTCATGATATATGTAGATGTATTTTTCTCACTTGACATGTTCACAAGGAGCTTTACAAACTACTCAAACTGTGTCTATAGTTACTGTTCGGATTTTCTATTAAATACATAAATAAGTCGTAAAAGAAAAACATACTTCATTATGTGACGTTTACTTTTATTTTGTATCTATATCTATCTTCAAAAGAGGAAGAGGTTTTAAATTTGATCCGCATGTATTTTTATGTAAGTTACTTCATATCTCTAGATTTTAACCGATTTGAAAAATTCTTGTTTTGTTTGAAAATATATTTTATGGTATTATTTTTAATGTGTCATTGTTTGTTTTGTTGTAAACTGTGAAGAGTGAATCGTCTAGCATCGGTGGTAAGGCGCTCCTTGTCAAGGATAGCTATTCAGCAAACGTAGTACATTCGGTGGGAATACAGATTCATGATCCGTTCAGTAATCTTCTTTACGTGACAAATGACTCGTGAACATGAGTGATGTAGAAAGCTTTTATGTCCAGCTCGGATGCTGGCTAGAGATAAATCTACCCCTCTTTTTACCCTGATTTATTAAACTTAGTCTATTTTATAACTACTTGTGTCATATTATTTTTGTCGTGATTTCGTAAATATATAAATACATATATTTAATGAGTGCCAGAGGAAAATTCCCCCTAATCCCTGAGAACCGAGCAGCTAAGTAAATAAATAAATAGTTACTTAATGTAGGCATGTATATGTCATTTTTTTACAAGAATCCTTGTAATTACTCGTGCCTTTTGGTATAATTAGCGCGTCGGTTAATAAGCTTCAAAAACACATAGAAATTATGGATAACTACTAATGACTAAAGGAAAACAGGTCTTAAATTATAAATCACGAAGTATATGTATATTAAATCTTTCTTATTTAATCAGTCGAATAATCGCTTGTCGTCTCTTGCACCGTTTTGACAACATTCGTCATAACCTGTCCTTCTTGTGTCATGTATTGTCAAAATAAACAACTGTTTTCCCAACAAATGTCAAAAATGACGGCGATTGTCAAACATTTTTGACAGTGACGACAGTTGACATAATAAGTTAGCACCGTAACTGTTAGCAAATGTTCCCATACGGTAATTATAAAAACACAATAATAAGCGGCGTTTCAATCGAAACGATTATGGATGATGCATGATTGTTCTTGGGATTAGATTGATAAAAAAACTATCTATTCTCGTAAGCGATGTGATGCTGCCAACATTTCCGTTCGCTTTATAATTAAGGTGCTTCTAAATGGACAATAGTTTTACTACTATACATATGTGGTTGCAATATTTTCACTCACGGTCCGGGCAACATTTTAATGCATCGGCCTGCCTGGCTATTTAACCGAGCCATACAAATACAAAATATGCCGTATTATTGCCGGCAAATACAATATTGCAGCTAAATATTTCAGGAAAATAATGTCCATTTAGAATTCCCATTGATTTGTAAAAGTACCATACTGTCGTATCATGCTATGATTGTGCTGTGTGCGGTATAAAATATTCTTGCCATGCATTTATTGCTGGTCCGAGCATATCGTTCATTTTGAATTATAAAACGATTTTTTTTGTATGTGCAGTAAGGTTTCAGTTATAGTATGCTATGGTATAACGAACTAATAATAGTTTTATAATTAATGAATGCGCATTAAGCTTAGTTATGTGAATAAGTATATACATATTAAATATGATGCTATAAATTAATGAATAATCATAGTTTGAAATTAAATCAATATTCCATACATAGTACATTGACATACAGATAATATTATTAAATGACTAAAGCTACGCGCTATTCGTTAACTGCACTGTGCTATCATAATTAATAGTCACATCTTAATGTACCAAGAACAATGTCTTGTTCAGACGGAGTCTTATGAATAGATTAAGGATAATATAAAATAAATATTATAATGGAGGACAATTTTTACGCTTGTCAAGTGACTATCGGGTGAGACGCCTTAATGATAAATTATAATAATAGGCGGACATACCTAGTTACATCCGTAAAATAAATATAAATAGTTGTCGTATGTCATTATTAATTGTTTCTATCATTGGATAGACAGCACGAAAACCATTACATGGCGTGCAGCGACCGCGGTGACGTTCAGATAATTATCCTTGGTTTTGTCTATGGATGGTGGCCCGCGCAGAGATAACTACGTCTTGCGTTCTAAGTACCAAAATATTGAATTTTCTTACGTTAATTAAGTTTTATTTTAATCATAAGGCTTTAAACATTTTATAGACCATTATTTTTTATAGCAGTTAACTGATTTTGTAAATGTTTTAAGTAAGTAGATATATTTTATACGGCACTTAAGTAAATATCAATAGATTATAATAATATCACGAATTTTGTAGTCAATGTAATGCAACCAAAATGTAGTGCGTATTGAAAATATATAAATAATGCATAATATATTATGGCCGGTTTTATTTTTGTTATTTCAAGGGTCGATTTTTCAATCGTCGATAACTTTTATCTGGAGAATATGTTTGAAGTTTTGACAGCTTTTGTATAGAAAATATGTCATACCGCCATATTTATTCTTCAAATAAAAGTTATCTGACGATTGAAAACCGGCTCTAAAAGCAATAAATATTCACTATAAGCAAAAAAGCTACAGGATATTACCAAGTAGCAAAATATTAGACTAATACTTAATATAATGTTAGACAACGGGTCTTACTCGCGATTAAGTATTTAAAAGGTAATAAATACCTATTGATTGCCCGACGTTTCGACCGACTTCGCAACGATCGATGTCGGTCTCTAACATTATATTAAGTATGTGTACAAATCGCGAAAGTTTAAAAACTTTTATATTAGACTAATTCTGTACTGTGCACATCTGAAACGAAACAAATGTTAGTAGCCTGTAAACGTTGCTAATTATAGCTAAACATTATTAGTTATTATTAAACAATCTTGCCTAAAATAATCAGATGAAATATAACTATAATTACATGTCAATTAAAAATAATCTTCTGGCTTCAAAATCGTATGTTCATTTGATGTAACAAACAAGATAAATGTTATTATGTTATATAAGAAATATTCAAAATCCAAAGATAGCTTGCCTCGCTTAATTATTATCTATTAATTTCGGTCGGCATCGCACCTTCATTTGATTAATTTTAATTAATGATGCGGAGAACGGGTAAGGCTCTTCATAGCACTTCAAGCATGACCTTTTTGCATAAAGTTCTATATGTGCAAAAAGGTTAAGCTCGAGACCAGACAGACCAGAGTACCTATTACGATCAAGAGGAAAGAGTAATAAATGTTATTATTTGTTTTACATGTTAGGATAAATTGATAAGCATTAATTATTTCACTAAAAGCAACATACAATGTAATAATAAATTGATGGAATATATTTTGTGTTTATTATTTCCTTATTCTAATTTTAGATAAGCTACAGCGGTTACATTTTGCAAGTTATACTATACTGACATTTATTGATAACATATCAAGCTTTTCTGGACAAACATTAATTATAATAATATATGTTTAATTTTCCTTCAAAGGTAGGTAAGGAATATAAATAATATTTAACAGTATCTTTTTATCCAAACTGGGTATTGAATGTTCCAAGTCCTGCTCGAATGGTCCAAGTGAACTTCTTTTAGGTAAAGAAAATATTTTTTGTGTTTTTATCACTGTACGTAATCCTTCTATCGTGAAGGACAAAACAGTAATTGAATGAAAAACAGGCATGAAAAACATCCATACTCCGATGAATTGGTTTTTCTCCATCTCCACGCGAAACAAATTTTTGTGTTCATCCACAGAAATTTATGTTTCTCCTGGTAATCGAACCTACAACTAACACTAGGCTCTTTGGCAGTATTGAAGCGACCATTTCAACCACTATGCAGCGCAAAATACTAGTTTAAATTTTGAGATCATAAGTTTTGTTACATTTTAGAAATAAAATAAAGACACATATACACAACACGCTAGTGTTTATAATAAAAGTTGATATTAAATAGGATACACGCAAATCCAGCACCAAAAATAAAATCACTAGCCGATAAACATAGAATGTTCAAATTAATTTCACCAATTAGTTTATCAGCACGGTAAATTAATCAATTAGGCATAATATGGTATAGTGAACATTTAACAGAGGTTTATCCTATCTATGTTATTATTCTACGGTATTTAGTTTCGCGTGGTTGAGTAATTAAGCTGATTATATTAGAGAATTTGGTTTAACTACATATTACATATATGTATGCCAGGCTTTGTTCAACGTTCAACTATTACCATGCATTCATAGACTAGCATAAGTTTTGACATTAAGAAGCGGCAATCATAATACACAAACGTCTAAGGAGTAAATGAGTTAATGCTTGTATCGAATTACAGAAAAACATAATTTTAATTCCTTGTATTTTTTACACTCCTTCGCCCAATACATATAAACTTAACTATGCAAAATCTTACACCCAGGGGTACAAAATGTTTTCTTGACGTATATATAAATCCCACCTTCAAATCAAACCTATGATAACAACAGTTTTATCAGTAGAATAACAAAGCAATCACTTTTAATGACGATTTACGGAGTAATATTTTGGCTAGATAAATATATACTAACAAACGTGGTAGAAAGCATAAGGACTCGTGATCCCGTACAACAACAGGTGGATAATTTCAATTTTAAAAAGGGTGGTTCTACCCCAGGCTTCTCGACTCATTCGTATGTGGGTAACATCCCTAGTGATTGGCAACGAAGGCCTCCTTCAGTCAATCTTATGTACCATACCATATATTTAAATTAATATCTTGCCCTGATACTCATTCCACAAGTTGAATCTTAGCTTGGGTACCAGTGTTTAACAATTGGCCTGTAAAAATATTTGTATAATTTTATGTGTTCAAATGACTTTGTTTTTAAAGCCAATAAACGTTATTATTATTATTTATCTACAAATGAGAAATTTAAGCATCTATCATTTAACTAAAGAGAAATCGGGCTCTATTAGAACTACAACTGTGTGTTTAAAGACAACAACACAAGTGAAATAGAAAAAACGCGCGTTTCCAAACGGCACATGGGCTTATCAATGTTTACAGTTATAAATAGCGCCACCTGTCAGCCGGTGACGCAAACGCCGGATACGAGGAGTGCTCGCTCAGCGACCAACGTTACTTAACAATCTGCCGTGTACGGGCACACGCGATTGTTTACTACTTAAAAATAACCCACTAACAATCTGATTGCCTTATTTGCCTGACTGAAACAGTACCAATGCTGGGTTTATTTAGTAGTTAGTGTAACCGACTGCCACGCCTGAGGTCGCGGGTTCGATTCCCGCACAAGTCAAACATTTGTGTGCATGAACATGGATGTTTGTCTTGTTCTGGGTGTTTCTATGTATAATATGTACATACCTATTTATAAAAAGAAAGTATATATGTATGTTTATCCATTGTCTAGTACCCATAGTACAAGCTCTGCTTAGTTTGGGTTAGATGGTGTTGTGTGTATGTGATAGAATATTATTATTATTTTGCTTTTTAACCTAACTAACCTAGCAATTTTTGTGATATAGTGCAGTCGTCGTACCCCGATAGCAAAAATACGAAAATGTAAAAAGCTCAAAGAAGACTATCATAATAAAATTTACGTTTTAAATAGTTTGGTTAAGCTCGAATGCCGGCGTCCTAGCGTTGGTAGAGAGAGTTAAGTTTCATTTTGTTTTTCTTTTTAAAATGTCATCTCCCGCACTAGGAATAATTCCTGTATTATGTGGGACTTAACAAGCATTTATACAACGGACACAAACAACACATAAAACCAGACTCGGTACAATGAGTATATGTGGATCAACCAAATGTTTGTTCCGTGTGGGGATCGGACCCACGACGCTCGGCGCGGCTGCAGTGGCGAGCACGTAACTACTACACCATCCGAGCAGTCAAAGTTTTGAATATTATCTTTTTCCGCTATAATGGTGTGATAGCTTATGCTTCATGAATAATATGACTTTCAGCCTTGTCTTGTTTAATTGAATGAAAAATTCAATAAAAATGGAGTAAGAATAGAAAGGTTAGAAGTTAGAAAGACGAGGCTGCGACCTCACCAATAATTGTCAGTGTCTTGTAAACTAAGTTATCAAAGATCCTGTTCAAGCTAAATATTATGAAAACTCGGTTAATTGTGATCGGTGTTTACGATCTCTTTAAGGAAAAATACCACATAGCCAGACATAACGATATTTAGATATTATAAAACAGCAGCGATAGCTCAGTAGGGAGACCAACAGACTGCAATTCAGAGGGTCTCGGGTTCGAACCTACGTCGCGCACCTCTGATTTTCGGAAATTATATAACTTTTTGAAATTATGTGCGTAATTATGCAAAATTACCGCCTGCTCCGTACGTCGGAGAGCACGTTAAGCCGTCGGTCCCGGCTGACATGAACATCTATGGCAGTAGTTATTGGGAAGTCAGTGCCCTATAATATCCTGACACTGGTCTAGCCTTAGGGTATCGTTAGCCTTTGGGTTGCGGTGGTCAGGTGGCAGCCGCTCCGTGTAAAAACTGATATCCAGTCAAATCCGGTTAGACTAGAAAGCCGACCTTAAGTAACTTGGGAATAATAAAGACTAGGGAGAAAAGAGATTATAAATACCACTTGTAAAATACATAAGGATGCTGACTTTACATATAAGACTACATGGATATGTATTGAGAACAGATTGAAATATAAGAGTATAAAACATTTGTATCTTTTTCATTCGGCATTTTTTGCAAGAGATGTAATGACATTTAAATTGGCTCAGTGCTTAGTGTCAATTTGCTCCTTCAACAGCCCATAAAGATAGCGATCGTTAATGCAGCCGAGAGATTGCGATTTAGATTATCTGAGTGAGCCACCAGTACTTAGTTAATAGGTTAACCGTTGTTACTGTCATCTTCCTATTATTAGACACAAGGGTAATAAGAAAAAGAGAAACAGGTTAATAGAATCAGTGTTTACAAATATTCTAATTAGATAGAAAAGTGATAAGATAAAAGTAGGTCAATTGTTGGAACGCCAGACATATTTGAAAACCTATTGTGTCCGTCTATGTCTCTGTGTTAAATAAATGGACACAGAGATCACCCAGACTCGGAACAACTATTTGTAACGCTGCAAGATAACTAACTATCGCGCGATTCGTGTAATATAATTGTTTTTCTATATTAAATATGTTGACTTTCATTAAATAGAAGGCAACTCACAACATTCATCCTGGCAAAAAATCTAGGATGACCAACCCTAAACATCTATGTTCTAGAAGGAATATCAATGAGCAGATAATTACCATGAAAGATGGCGTAATCATATTGGAACAGATGTCAATGTACCAAAATGTTGACTTGTATAGACAATACATAAAAGGACCACACGCACATAATTCCACATTAAGTCAAATATTTGACGACAATAAATTATTTTTGTCCATTCTTTACATCGTAAAATTTATGTAGTTATATCAATAGGTTCAGCTGGTCTTTATTTGTTCAATATTACTTCGAATGGCTGTAACGTAATGTATGGGTTTACTGCTTTTGTGAATTACTGAAAAACATTGCTTCTATAGTTTAAGTTTGAATAAGCCCAATCTTTGTTATTTTATGCTAAAAGTCTGGCATGTACCGAAAACGCGTCACCTATTATTGTATTTGCGTAATTAAACACGTACCAATTCAGTTTGGCTTTCATATATGGTTCTGAAGATGCAATACTCGGTTCGGTCTGGTCGTAAGGTAATTCTCAGCAGTAATATTGCATCAAATAATATGCCCGATAAAAATAGGCTCGCCCTGATATGCGAAACTGGTACTTCTGCTGGCAAAATATGGGTGTAAAATAAAGCGAAAAATTTGGGAAATGTGCGTTAATCCATGTGTGTTAATCACTACAGTTGAAACATTGAAATCTCAAGAATTAAAAGCGCGGTTTTGCGTGCGTTAATGCAACTGACACCGACCATCGTGTTTACCGACCTACCAATTAAAACAATGTTTGGTTTTATAAAACACTAACTGTTTTTATCCACGGCTTCACTCGCTCGGGAACTGTAGGTACTTTTTTCTAGATAGTGGTGCCCCATGTCCTTTTTTCCAGTCCTAGCCCTTTGTGACAACGTGCGAAATTTTATGATGATCGGTGGAATAGTAAACGCGTGAAGGCGTAACAAAGAAATTTACGTACGCATTTATGACATTAGTTAGAATTATAAATAGTTTTACATGACATCCCAGCTAGTAATCTACACTGTACTTGTCTGAACACAAATGTATACACGGCTACACATCAAGTTAAACATCCTATATACGCATAACTACGCTTCATACAAAATAGAGAATTGTCGGAAAGGGACAGTGCATAGTGGTGTCGATGTAATGGTAAGGATAGAGCGTAACAAAAATATAACGCACTCTCTCGCACGATTCGCAGCGTTCAACTTCTAATAGTTCAAAGCCAAACAGTCTAGGTTGATGCGTCGCTGTGTGTACATTCCAATTGAAAACTTTACTATTGCAAAGGAACCGTGCATGTTTTCGGAGCATTAAGTAGCCTTCATTTTTCCATTTTTCTAGTACGGTAGTTCACATGTTGAACAAGATAATAAGAAAATATTAAATTGTATTTTTATTTATAGTACATAGTATTTGTTACAGACTAAAATAAAGTATGATATTATTTGTAACAGTTTGATCGGCAACCCTACTCTCAGGAAAATAAACTACTTCAATGCTAAAAATCACGACCAACCGTTGCTTAACGCTGCGTTAAAGAAGAAAAAAACGACAAACACACTTTCGCATTTATAATGTTATAGTAAGCTAGTCGTAATAATAATAACATGCGTTCAAATAGAGATTACAGCTTATGAGCTTTTATTTATGTACGGGCTCTCGAGGCTATAACCCGTGGATATTTGGATTGACTGCAACGTTTTCATATATTCTCGGCGAGAAGTGAATCCCGCAATTAATCACAGACTAGCAAGCACAACATTGAAAGAGGCTGCATTTAATTTACTAATGTGCCCCTTTCCGCACCGCGGCCACGTGTGGTTAACGCTCGTGCACGTTTTTCTCAATAAAGGAACGCATTGTGTTACCTGATTTCCTAAGTAATTAATGCTAGATTCGAGGCGCTATATGCTCGTACAGAAAACTCTTAAAATCGAATATATATTTTTAAATGACTCCTTCTTCTCTAAGAATAATTCCTGTTTCGCAGGAGACTTTACAAACATTTAAGCAACGGACACAAAAAACATGCAGACTCGGAACAATAATTTGTGGATCACACAATTTTTTGTCTCGTGTGGGATTCGAACCCACAACACTCAGCGCAGTGGCGGTGGCGAGCCGACCATTTTAACCATTACGCCATACGTATAGTCAATTATTTGGCGTATATGAAGATATCCACCACTAACCTATCTCTAAGAGACAGGTTAGTGGTATATCTGTACGTGCCATACACTACATCGCTAACACATTTAGATTATAATTTATCTACTGTTAACTGGATTATGATTCGGTGTTTTAATGCCATCGGCACGAGAGCAAGTTGCATTTTTAGTAGTCGCAATCTTGAAGTTAGCTTGTTAAGCTGAGGTTAATTATCGAAATGTCAATGTCTATCTATCCTTTCTAAAAATACAGGCTTGTTGCTATTATTGTGACTGCTCGAATGGCTTTCTGATTGAAGTGGTCACTTCGCTACTACGACGAGTGCTAAGGGTTCGGTCCCCACACAGAACAAAACCTTGGATGATTAATAAATAGTTGTACTAAATCTGCGTAGAATATACAGTTTTTATTACAACATTTGAAGTAGTGTTCATTGTTGCGATGAATTAGATTAAACTACGGATTATAATCACGTCTTGTCTTGATTATTTATGTACATGTAAGTGGATGCTCCTATTTACCATACTGCTGCTTTAGAGGCTACCATCAATTTTTATCAAATGCTTGAGTATGTTGAGTAGTAGTTCATGGAGAAATGGTTGCAGCACCTTACAGTTATGATTTGTAAACGAAATATTATTGTACACTTGGCGATTAAAAAGTGTGGCTATGAGTTTTTTGCCCGTTCTTCTCATGAGCCCTACACACCCTTGCTTTGCTGAACGTGGCAGTAAATGTAAATACACAGAAAAAAATTTACGTGTAACTTTGACATTCATAAGTGTTACCTTGTAACCTAATTTGAATAAATTTATTTTGATTTGATTTGATTTGATGTTTGGCATATCCTCATTACAAAAATTGTTCGTATTCCAAGAGTAATCTTTTAACAGATTTATTTTTAACCCCCGACGCAAAAACGACGGGGTGTTATTTATTATAGTGGTTAAGAATTGGAGACAATTTGCCCAATGAAAAACCTGATTTTACTAACAAAAACTTGAATTTAAAATAATAAATTAATTTACGGAACAATAAGCCCGAAGACCTCAAATAATACTTAAGTTTGATCTCTTTATTTTAACTAGCTTTTGCTCGCGGCTTTGCTCGCGTAAAAGTAGGTTAGGTAATGTTAGAAAAAGTACTTTTTCAAATAAACTACAGCCTATGTTACTCGCTCGTAATAGAGCTTTATAAAGGTGAAAAAATTATTACGTCTATCAATATACGTATTCCATCCATTTTTACAAATACAACAAACTCTACGCGTTGATCAAAATTTTAATTACAACGCATGTTATAACTTTGCACGCGTACAGTATTAAAAAGGCTTTCGACAAAAAATTGTTTTTATTGAAACGTATAGCAATTTATGAATCGAATATTTTAAAAGCTATTTCGACTTTCAATGCTTTCATGTAAATAGTGAACAGTACGGCGGTATGACGGGGCGGCGGCATATTTGATGTTTCCACCCATATCCTTCGAATCGACTAATAAAATCGTCCGCGTACATACGGAAAGTATCGAGTATTAAACATCCCTTTTATCGGCAACATGACAACTGGAAATTGCGAATGCATTATCGTTTGAAACTCGATTACGAGTCTGCCAGCCTTATTGCTTTTTTATTTATAATACTAAGCCTGGCAAACAGATCTGATGGTAAACAATTACGTATAAACAGAAATATATACCTTCGTAGTTTAGCGCCTAGGTAACCAAAGCGAGGGCGCACATTTACATACATATTGCTATATACTAACTAAATAACTATGATTTTAGACCTTAAAACGTGGGACCCCACGTGGTAAGGGGCGAAGCTATTGTCGCTATCCAAAGACTATAATAAATTCGGCACTGCTACTGAGAATTTAATGTCAGAAACAATTAGATTAAACTACGGACTATAATCACGTCTTGTCTTGATTATTTATGTACATGTAAGTGGATGCTCCTATTTACCATACTGCTGCTTTAGAGGCTACCATCAATTTTTATCAAATGCTTGAGTATGTTGAGTAGTAGTTCATGGAGAAATGGTTGCAGCACCTTACAGTTATAATTTGTAAACGAAATATTATTGTACACTTGGCGATTAAAAAGAGTGGCTATGAGTTTCTTGCCCGTTCTTCTCATGAGCCCTACACACCCTTGCTTTGCTGAACGTGGCAGTAAATGTAAATTCACAGAAAAAAATTACGTGTAACTTTGACATTCATAAGTGTTACCTTGTAACCTAATTTGAATAAATTTATTTTGATTTTTGATTTTAGAATAATCGCACTTTGAGTTTCGAGTCAGGAATCGAGTCAAAACACATGCAGTCGTGTATAGCAGTCACTGCCGCGTCATCGAGGCCATAACAAGAAATAAATATAAAACTTTATATTCTTTACTAACACGATAGGACTACAAGAGAACATTAAATTTACACAAGCTAATAAAAGCAGTTTATTATCCAGCGCTATCGTAATTGTCACTATTATAAACAATAGGTTTGCGATATAGGCATCCTAAAATCTTAACTAATATTATAAATACGAAAGTGAGTTTGTTTGTTAAGTTTTATTTACACGACAGATCATCATGCAATTTTTCATACACGTTGTCGTTTCGTACAATATAGGACATAGAGATACAGAAAAAGTTTTTATTGTTTTTTTTTCATATAACTAAGTTGGCAAACAAGCATACGGGCCACCTGGTGGTAAGTGGTCACCGTCGCCTATGGACGCCTGCTACACCAGAGGCATCACTTGCGCGTTACAGACCCTTTAGAAAAGGAAGTGGGAAGGGGGAAAGAGGGTGATTCGGCCTTCGGCACTCTCATTCACCGAACGAAACACAACAGTAGGAATACTGCTATTTCACGTCGATATTCTGTGAGAGGTAGTCCTTCCCCGGTCGAGCCGGCCCATTCATGCTGAAATCAGCGAGGCTCTACTACTCTACTATTGTTACTTACCTAAACTAAACTAACTTACATTTACGCGAGCAAAACCGCGGCCAAATCTTGTATTATATAACCCCAAATAATCCAAACTCAATGTGAATGCTATGTCCCTAAGCAAGCTATGAGACACCTATTGCACTGTCCAAACTGCTTATATAGCTCCTGAAAATGATCTTATTAATGTTGAAGAGAACGCATTTGTTGTTGTTGTGTGCAAGGCGACAGCTACTGCGTTTTATCGCCATAACACAATATATGAAATCACTGGCTGTCAGTCTATGTTATAGTCTAAATTATTGCATGAACAAGTACATTATTCGGCAGGGTTAATATTCAGTCAACGACTACTTAAATGACAAAAACTCATGGAACTAATTAGTTGCTTGTTGCATACAGGATTCAAAAATCTGTATTACTTATAAGTCAATTTAGTAATGTAGAGGTACCTCGTGATTATTTGTGATGTTAACAAGTAACTTGTTTCTTGATTTGATTATTATTGAAGAATATAAATGCACAATCGCATTTAGTCACGGACTGCCTTTGCATAGTCATAAAGTGAAAGTGTATGCGCCATCATGCCATCCTACTGTCTATTTTAGATTTATATTAAAACATATACCTCAGCCCAAATTATTTCATCTCTATAATATTATTAAGTTATTATTAATCTTTAGTTTTTTATAGTCAGTAGTATATGGCATAACGGCTGCAACACCTTGTTAATCTGAGTTGCAAAATACTGAAATTATATTAAATTGGCGATTTGAGTGGCCGTGACTTTCTTGCAGGTTTCTTCGCATAGGCTCAACCCTTTGCCTAAACCTAGCAACTAACCTAAATGCAACTTCAGTAACTTAGTAAACTCACTAACCTATATATTTTGACGTTCATAAGTGTTACTTTGTGACCTAAATGAATAAATGATTTTTGACTTGACTTTGACTTTGATATCGTGTAATAAAAAAGACACAACTCCTGCACTAGGAATAATTTATGTATCGAGTGGGGCTTAACAAACATTCAAACAACAAACACAAAGAATATCCAGACTAGAAACAACCATTTGTGGATCACACAAAGTTTTGTCCCGGGGGTGCAGTGGCAGCGGCGATTCGACCACTTAAACCGCTACACCATCCATGCAGTCAAGGAGGATATTCCTCCAAAGAAACATTCAGCACAAACATACACTAACTCAGATGTCAGGAAGAGTTATTGGGATTTTCAATCAACATTTTTTTATTAGCATCTTAAGTCTGTTAGATGGACAAGCTATTGCGTAGGATTTAAAAATATAGGTGGCGAAATGTGCGTGTATTATATACCTCTGCCTATACTAGGTTTTGCCCGCGGTTTTGCTTAGGAACATTACTTTTTCTGGATGAAAGGTAGGTAAGTCCTTTTCTGATAATGTGTTGGCAAAATTTTATAATAATCGATCGAGTGGGTGAGACATAAAAGCGTAATAAACAAACGCAAACTCACATTTATAATATTAGGATAGAATTATTCATTTTTGTTTTTAACATTTATAGTAAAAGTAGCAATTGCACTTAGCCGTTTAAAAATAAACGTATCGAGTAGCTTGCGCGCACGTCCCTCGCCCAGTTAAAAGGAGCAGTTGTCGAGCCGACCATGAATACAAATCAGCTGTTGTCGGTCGCCAACGTTATTAATGCGTGCAAAACTGCGCTCACTAATACTTTCTTTTCGTTTAAGGTTGTATTTGCAGTTTGCTAACTATATGTAGAGAAAATAGTGACACAGCTATGTTGCGACGAAGTTCGATTTAAAAATGTTTATGTGTGTATAGGTCTGCAATATCTTTTCTGTTGTAACTTATAAGGTGACTGATGGTTGACGGTAAACCAAACAACCACTTCGTAGCAGCAAACCAACTAGGTGAATAATATTTCAGATTTAAAATACATAACTAAAGATCGGATAAGCGAATACATATTTACCTAAAGTTCAGGTGAATTCTATTTTGAGAAGCACTTTTATCGACAAAATCACGCGATTCCGGGATTAAAAATTTTTTTTGTATACTCCGTGTAATTGGAGATTGTCTATTCGCAAACATATTTACCTAGAGTTTAGATGTTGGCTATTATGGAAAGCACTTTACTATCAAAAAAACTGTAGTAATAAACCTGATTTGACATAAATTTAATGTAAAATAAATATACACCTGACTAGTTTTAAGCAATCCCGGTATCCCGGGAGTATATTTCTAACAGAAATATTCTCAGAAGCCGCTTTTATACCTAATATAGCCCAAAATTAACTTTGGGTAAGTATGCATCCGAATATCCGATCTCTATACATAACAGACATATAATTTTTTTTATTGCCTTTGTTGGCAGACGAGCTAGTGGCCCATCTCATGGAAAGTAGTAACCGCTGCTCATGGACTTCAGGAATGTCAGGACACAGCAAAGCCGCTGCTTACCGTGAAAGAAGAACTCTATTTAAACCTCGTTTGAAGAAGGACATATCATAGCGTTCGGGAAAATCTAAAGCAGGTAGTTTATTCGACAGCTTGTGTACGTGGAAGAAATGATCGCTGAAAGCGTAACGTCTCGGATTTGAACGCTTACAGGTGATACGAACGTGAACCCTGCTTCGTTGTCGGCTGGTACGGTAATAGAAAGAGGCCGCTGGTACCAAATCAACAGTTCTTCAGAGCACTCCACGAGGAAGAGTCGGTAGAACACGCAGAGAGACCCAAAGTCTCTCCGTTGCTCCAACGACTCCAATCTATCCGTGAGATTGGGATCATCGACGATTCAAACTGCCCGTCTTTGTAGGGAGTCAAGTGGGTTGAGCTGGTATTTGGGAGCCCCTGCACAGAGATGTGAACAGTACTCCACGGACCTGTGCTTTGTAAGGCACAAGACGTTGACCTGGTGTGAAGTACTGCCTCGCCCTGTTCAGTACACCCACCTTTTTGCTCACTAATTTAGCTTTGTCCTCCAAATGACTCCCAAACTGGACTTAAGACTTAGAATAAATTTTTGCCGTTATTAGTATATTCAAGCTAACTACAGTCTGCTGCAAATTGCCAACTCTTTGTGCAACTATGATTCAGGATTAAGTTTCACCGACAATCGGACTGCGTGCTGCCAACCGGACCCTACGTTTAAAATGAATTACTTAGTAGTTAATATTCCTAAAGCTTATCGCGGCGTTTGCATGTAGCTAACAAAAACGTTAGTTATGCTTTTAACTTTTCTGCTATTATACGTGTTCTAATTACTTTGATATAGGTAAAGAACTTACCTATTATGCAGGCAAAGGTTATTTTTATTTCTGCATATTATGAAAAAAAATGCAGCTATTTAAGACTGACTTAGCCTTACAGTACAGTCTAAGCAACAATTAATATTTTGAAACTTTAAAACACCATATCAACGACATCGTTTTTTAAATTCTGTGGCAAAGAATGATGTTCAGGACGTTACGACATGATGTACAAACTTACAACGTTCTGCATCAATAATATAAACTTACATTTCTGACTATTATTTATTTGATTCCTCATTCTCATGTGCAGTTACTTGAAACATACTTTAAACTCCGAAAAATCATTGATATAGAAGTGCCCATGTTATAATATAGGTAGTTCCAATAACTGACATTAAAAAGTGTATGTGGAATTTAAGTGTTTTTGTAAATCACGATTGTCACGTAGAACAGTAAAAAAAATTTATTCGACGGAAGTCGCCGACGTAGGCTAGTATGCGGTAAGCGTTAGTAGGTAGGTATAGCTGTGGCCCGTGAGGAGGCAGGCCACGATCCCACTCGAACGGCTCTCGGAGAGAGAGGCGCCACTTGACAACAATGTTCAGCTTCCGTGCCGCCGCCCGTCTCGCGCCTAGGGCTCTACATGCAACCTTACATCTTATCACATTCAGCACAAGACAATGACTGCACGATGGGCGTAGTAGTTTGAGTCGTCGTCTCGTCGCTACAACTGCGTTGAGTGCTGTGGGTTCAAATCCCACACGTGACAAAACTTAGTATGATCCACAAATGGTTGTTTCGAGTCTTAGTGTGTAGAGTTATTTGTGTCCGTTATTTGAATGTTTGTAAAATCCCCCGTGACACAGAATTTATTCCAAGCGCGGGAGCTGGGTTTTAAAATAAAAAAAAATCTGTATATTCATTTTGTAAAGCATCTGACAATAGTCAAATATAACACGAACGTGTTTTGCAACGCATGAAAAACGTTTTACATAAGACAAACAGATTTTCTTAAAAATAAAGAGATTCTAAAATAGTGTTTCATTACACGATCACACTTACTGTTATTTTTTTATCTGATGTTGCTACTTTAACCCTGTAATAGCTTACCATCAGGCTAGTAATTTTAATGAGTTAAAATAAATTCATCCATCTTGTGAAAAGTCTAGACTTTCAGAACTTATGTTAGGTATGTTTCGGGTGTAATTTGTAATTATGGATAGTCTATGATACAAATATATGATATAACATTATTAAAAATAATAAATCTGTAAGTAAAATGGTAAATACTTAAAGTTTAACATACCGAATATAGTTAATTATATAACTAAAGGGAAGTGTTAAATGTAACAAGATAATAAAATGGTTACAGGATATCCTAGCTCGATAGCTGCCGCCATTAATGAATACTCATTAGTATGCATTTTTGGACAATGAATAATTAAATTTTAAGCCGAGGATCATAGTTGATTACAATTTGAAATGTGCTGTTTAAATAGCTCAACAATATATCAAATGGTAATTGAAAAACATGTTATATATTTTCACTCATGTAAATGTTCTCAAGAAACTTGTCATACCTATGTACTTGTATCTTAGACTGGTTCAGTGGTGTAAAGTCGAGTGGCAACGCAACGCGATCGTCTCGGTGTCGATTCTCGTATGTGACGTAGCTGTTATATTGCCAGGTTTCGTAATAGTACTTTATTTTATCACAATAGTTTACATGGCAATTAATTATGTTTGGATGTTTGTTTCTCAATTACGCGTAAACCGTTAAGTCAATTTGGATAATTTCTGAATACTTTATTTTTCCATTCCAGAATAACCAGATAAGATTTGTACTTTTCATAATTGTATATCATGTTACATAATATATTTTGCAATCATGACATTATTTTAATTAGCTATCATGAAGGTTGTGTGGCATTTCTTTCCTAATATCCTAATTGCTAAATTATTCGCTTTGACAGACTAATATTACCAGATTTGGCTGTATCACTTTCTACGACCCGATTGCATAGCGATAAAGCGAACAAATGAAATGAAAATGTATTTGTTACCAAAGAAAACAACATCTTTTGTTCGTATCCAGTGGCCCCACACTAGGCAAGCCTGACCTTTGGGTGCCTACTACGTTTACCAAAACGCTTACAAAGTATGCTCGGTCGACATCATGAATCTTAAATTAAAGTAAATAAATAGCTTAAGATAAGTATTTAAGATAGATATTTATTTGTATGATATTTGTGTTATAAATGTATACATATTTATCTTCTCCCTAGCCTTTATTATTCCCAAGTCACTTGGGGTCGGCCTTTCTGGTCTCACCGGATTTGACTGGATCAGTTTTTACACGGAGCGGCTGCCACCTGACCTCCGTAACCCGAAGGCTAACGATACCCTAAGGCTAGACCAGTGTCAGGATATTATAGGGCACTGACTTCCCAATAACGACTGCCATACATGTTCATGGCAGCCGGGACCGACGGCTTAACGTGCTCTCTGAAGCGCGGAGCATGCGATAATTGTCAATCAATACGCATATAATTTCGAAAAGTCATATAACTGCCGAAAGTCAGAGGTGCGCGACGTGGATTCGAACCCAAGACCCTCTGCATTGCAATCTGTTGGTCTCTCCACTGAGCTATCGCTGCTTGCTTGCTATGTATACATATTTATATATAAATAATATATTTATAAACTTATAATATATACAAATGCATGCAGGGACGACGCAAGTGTTCCGAGTTTGTATGCCGTTAGTTTAAAACGATAAAATGTTGTCTGTCTCCTATATACGTAATTGTAGAAACAGAAACATCGTCGTAAGTATGACAGTATCAGTGGTTCTGAGAATAGTTAAAGCTATTTATGACAAGTGTTTGCTAACGGCACACGAGGAGTCTCGCCGCGCTTCTTCCGTACAGCTCTAGGTTCCCTGTTACCTGTGTTTAACTGCAGGAACAATGATAATTATATACCGGCTTATCTTTCGTGTCAAGTAGATTAATAACAGGTTACTTGGCTTTCTTAAAGAGTCGCGTTGTCAGCAGGAGAACAGAGGGCTAATTGTTTCGTAGTAGACATGTTTGTCCAATAGACCTATTATTATTATCATTTGATTTTCTTATACGGATATTTCCACTGTACGTTAGGAAAATACGCAAAAACAAAACTCTCAAAACAGGAAACCACTGGCAGTGGCCAGTTGTGCCCATATAGGTAAGCCATGCGGGCACAACTTGCAGTGGTACTTCCAGATTTTTAGTCTAATGTGAAATTAGATACCTACCGAAACGATAGCCGTGATAAGTGTTGAAGATTATTGCTGTATATGGGACTAATTAATCTGGGTTATGGAAATGGTGTTTGTTGGGCTGGAATGCAAATGCTGTTAATGGAGACTGTGGATGAAAAAAGGTGTCTGCCAGATATACTGTCTCAGTACAAAGTCGGTATTGCAGGCAATGACTCGCGGACTGATGTTATTATTATAATACTGATGAGCACACTGTCTTGTCTGGTGACTTTACAAACACAAAAAAACAATAGACACAAAAAATATCCAGACTCGGAACTACTAATTGTGGTTCACTCATTTGGTGGCTTACCTAGCAGTGGCATGACGATGACTTAAGTTATTGCGCTATCCATGCAATTAAATCATATCTAGGCTGTTTCAAATACGACGTCCCTTTTGACACTTCGTAGCAAATCTATACTAATATTATAAAGCTGAAGAGTTTGTTTGTTTGTTTGCTTGAACGCGCTAATCTCAGGTCCGAATTGAAAAATTCTAGGCTATATAACATCACGCTACGGCCAATAGAAGCGGAGCAGCAGTAAAAATGTTGCAAAAACGGGAAAAAATAAGACGAAGTTGCGCGGGTCAGCTAGTATCATATAAATTTGCTAAAATAAACAATGATTACTTACGGTACTAAAGACTATTTGCAAATAATTAGAATCTGTACAAAACATGATATAATTGTTTCAAAAATATAATCAACTATCAATTTATGTTGACGTCAGTCTTAAATCGTTTAAAAATTAAATAATATTTTACCACAATACCATAGTTACACATGGTATATTTTTTTTACTTTCAGTCATAGTGACGCGACAATATGAATCGGATAAAAACTAATTCGAGGTAAAAACAACTGTACGAGTAATACTTTTGTAAATTAGTGTTTGGTATTAATTATTATTAGGTTGCAACCTATCTTAAATCCTATTCAGCAACCCGTTAATAAATATTCAGTATCAAATTATGGATATGAAAATGAAATATTAGAAAGTTTAAAAACTTGCCCGTAGTTTTTAAAGAGTACACGCCTTGCCAATAAAACATTGTTATACCACGTTTATTTCACCTCTATACTAAGTATGGAGTTAGCATGTCATACTTGGAATCAATCATAAATCAAGGATAAATTTACAAATCCACAATTAATAACATTGGTGTACTACTCTTTCAATATGTCAAACTTGGCGTAACTCCTTTTTTGTTTTTCTATTTTCTGTTTCGATTTAAAACCCACGACTACAGTTTGTTTGTACGGTAATCAATTTTGTGCTGCGTCGATTGAAGCGGTCTCTTCACTATTGCTGTTCAATGATCATCTATCAAATGGGACTTCGTATTTGAAACAGACTATAAAATTATGTGTCTTTCTAAACTATAGGATACAAACTGGCATGATGCAGTAACGTAAACAAAACTGAACCGTGTGAACGCATCATTATAAAAACTACAAAGGTGGACTAAGTACGATCATAGATTTTTTTTATTCAGGTAAACATTTCCAAGGTGATATTAAGGTTATCGTAATTAAGTTTTAATTATAAACATACTATTTATGTTAATATTTGTTGTAGGTATGTATGTATGCAAAGGCAAATGAGTATTTAAATTATTGTATATACTGTTGGAATATTAAGTTTTAATGGCACCATAATTATTACTACTGTAGGCATTGTAAGCAATTAGCTGTTACAACAGAAATAGAGAAGACAAAGCGGGAGATATTATACTAATTAAGCATTGAAAAACTAAGACTGTCTTATTTATTTGAATTATTTAGTGAAATTCAGGAATATTCGATTCGGTTATTATCAACTTTCATGACCATAATTACTGTATTTTTATGTAATTATGTATTTCCTATATGCAGATATTGGGTTTGAAAATATAACACACTGCTTCTGAATGGTTAATCAACGACGCGTCAAAATCGAATTCATATCAAGCGATTTGATTGACTGTTGGTAACTCGTTCAGGCAATCACAACAGTTGACGTGTGTTTGAGCGGCCGTTAACAAATTTGTTAGATTCTGAAATTCAGAATACATGCATACGTAGAATCACGCATATATCTTTGAACTGGTAGGTAGAAATATACCACACCTGTATTTCAGTAGCTAACGTTCAACTTCATAGGAGGAAGACTATTGACGTTCACCGTGCAAAATACTATACTCTATGCCCCTATCTATACCTACTAATATTATAAAGAGGAAAGATTTTTTTGTTTGCTTGTAGCAATTTAACTCCAAAACTCCTCAACCGATTTTAAAATTCTTTCACCGTTAGAAAGCTATATTATTATTGATAGCATAGGCTATGTTTTATTTAAAAGAAGTCAACGATTAAATGTAACATTAAGTTAACGATTTAACTCAAAAACGACGAAACCGATTTCAAATATTATTGCACCATTAAAAAGCTATATTATCAGTTATCACTGAATAACATAGAACATATTTTATCTATAAAAGTACTGTGTCTAACATAACTTAACCTACTTTTACGTGAGCAAAAGTAAGTTTAGAATAAGATCAGAAATAATAACACAATAACACTTTGTCGGAATCGAAGCTAAAACTTCGCATACACGGCTGCCGCACTATCTATCTTTTAATCTATCTTCTAACTTAGTAAGGAAATTGTGTATTTTTGTTACCATCAGTTTCGTTTAAGTAAACCACACCGTACGTTCTCATGGAACCAATGCAAGAATATACAGTTGGAGAGGTATCTTAATCCGAATTGGAATTGGCAAGTGCGAAGTTTCGTAACAAACAATGGACAAGAGACGGATAGGACTGGGCCGTCCGCGTCCCCTCGCTATTCATCGATCGAGTCCCGAGCATAAGACAGCCACACTACTTTCGCAAAACATGAGAGAAAGAAATCGGCATGGTAAGTTAAACTGGTATAATGCCATTATAGGATAATTCGATTCCCGCACAAGTCAGACATTTGTATGCATGAATATGGATGTTTGTCTTAGTCTGGGTGTTTCTATGTATAATATTTATGTATTTAAAAGAAAAGTATATATGTATGTTTATCCATTGTCTAGTTCCCATAGTACAAGCTCTGCTTAGTTTGGGCTAGATGGTGTTGTGTGTACGTAGTAGAGAAAAAAAGAAACAAAAAAATATTTTCCCACTATCTCTATCATTTAAGTACCAATTATATATACTACATTATCATGCGGAATCACACGAGTATAGACATCATATGTATATTTATTGACTCAGAGCATATTTCGCCCTTTTCCTTCTTCGCCACTTAGGTGTTTCTATATTGTGGCAATGTTTGTAAACTTTTTCGTAACTTTGGTTGAATCGACGACACAAGTGCGTGACTTCGCAAAGTTGTATGCGTGTTAATAAGTTATTTACCACACGAGTTAACTGTGAAGGAAATCGTGAGACGTACGAGGACTTTGAAATAAGTAGGTAGGTATACTTTGAGACATTGAAACAACGACCATCTTAGTGTTCTCATGAACATGGCTGCTGAAAATCCGAATTGTTTAATATCTACCTATTATAAAAATAAATATAAAGCAGTTTTATTTAAAAAAATAAACTCGATTATAAGCCGTTTAAAGTACATAGTTTAATTTCAGTAATGAAGATGCTTTCGCCGAGAGTGCGTCTTTATTGTCTTGTAGACGCGTGAAGTCTTACTCAATCAAAATCGCATTGCTAATGTAGTGGACTATGAGCATCAGTTTGAATGAGTGTCAGGATGCCCAGCAGTAGGACCTAATCATCTGCGAGGTGACGTCACAGCGACCTATATAACATTATATAAAACGATGCGAAGCATCATCTGTCTGCCTAATCAAAATATAATTAGATACTAATATGTGCGGATATTAATACAGAATACGGTAGGTTTGATATAATTGGTAACACGACACCCGCGAGTGACACCGTTCGGTTGGCAGCCGCTTATTCATTACATGTGCGTACGCGATGCGGTTTGTGAATTACATCTGAGCCGTAATCCACACGAACGTTTGTAGTTTAGTCTAATAATAGGCAATCAAAATTATATACCAATTTATTTATAGCACACAGAGACTAGTAAACACTATCAAAATGAGCCAGATCATTTTTGGGTACACGGAGGTCACCCGAGTCAGATGTTAGCGTTGTTTAAATATCGACTATAACGTATGATATTGATAAGTATAAGGATTTATATGTCGCAGTTTTTCTTTATACAGAGGCTATATTATGTGCAACTTAAATATGACCACATCTTTATGTTACACGCTGTATATATGACCGACGGGGTAGGTAGAGATCTTCTACAAGCACATTTTTCAGATGTTTTTAAGTCCTATAGGATCTATTACCGTCTAACGACCTATATTACTACAGTCATTTTGTCCGAAATAAAGAGATTACCTAGAAAGGTCGCCGGGAGTTTTGAAAATTGGTAATTTTATAGATTTCGATGTGCTTATTCCAAATTTCAAATCTTTGTCACTCGTGCCGCCATATTAGAGAAATAGCGCCTAATAGAAGTTTTTGACAATATCTCAAACGCTAAAACTATTGATGTAACAAAAAAAATCTTATCACATAAATAATAGCAAATTTTCTCTGGTTTAATTTTGTATTAAAATTTTTAGCTACGAGCCCGTACGCCCCTCGACTTTCACCCCTTTCATAGAAAGACAAAATAAAAATTAATAAAGAAAAATAGGAGCACTATTTTGGTTGGATTTAAGAAGAAACCTAACAAATACCTACTAGGGGACGAAACTTGAAGGGCGAACGGGCGCGTAACAATTTTTTTTCGTATAATGAGTTAAAAAGGACGTATTGCCAAAAAACTACTTTTAAGCGCCATTATTCCACTATGGCGGCGCGAGCGGCAGTGAAATGAGGTGGCAAAGCTGAAATTCGGAAAAGCACATCAAAATCTATAAAATTACCAATTTTCAAAACTCCCGGCAAACTTTCCAGGCAGAACTAACAAATGGTTGTACAATATACTGCTGCTAAGAATGTCCTAGCCTACGGCACCTATTCACGAATAATGGTGCGTGTTTAGGTACGTATGTCTGTTAAAAGCTTAGATCGTCGAATCAAAACTCGATATAACTAACTTAGGCGACATGATAGGATATCCGGGGAGGTACCACCCACTTACAGAAAACTGGCGCGGCGGAAGAGTGCTAACACTGTTACTGCATTACGCCCTTAAACCTTAGTTGAGGAAGGCACAGCTCACACAAAGTATTTAAAGATAGGATAAAGGAAAAGCAAAAGGAATAGGGAGGTCCAATTGCCTTATATTTTATCTCATCTGCCTCAAAATACTTTTTCCTAGGATTAGAAGCGAGTGATACTTATGGTAGGTACTGTAAGCGATCTTTGGCTATGGCGTGTTATTATAAGTCTGTACACATATTTACCGCTTAGATAGTATAAAAAAATGTCTAAGCAAAATTAACGTAGGTATTAATATTTTTATTAAAATAGTTTTTTTTTTAATTTAAGGAAGACGATTCCCGCACTTGGAATAAATCCTGTGTCGCGGGGAACTTTACAAACATACAAGCAACGGACACAAAGAACACCCAGACTCGGTACAACCATTTGTGGATCACACAAAGTTTTGTTCCGTGTGGGATTCGAACCTACAACACTCGGGTCAGTGGCAGTGGCGAGACGACCACTGAAACGATTACACCATCAGTGCAGTCAATAAATATACGATGAAAAATATTAAATATGCGATGTTATTCAAACCATGATTGATATAAAAGAGCTAAGTAATATCAGTGAACACGGATGACGACGACGCTAACACCGCGGCGGCACTATCGTACGCTTATCAACGCAATTATTTTTAATTACTCTGTAAGTCTGTTAATGCGTGAAGCCTTCTATTAACTAGTAATAACACATACGTTGTAATGAGGTTTTTTATTGCTCGCGAATATTCATTTGCGAAAATAAAGTCATGAATTTTACAGGTTGCTGTAACCTTCATTTTGTAAACTATAAAAATGGAACTTTTTGTTTTAAAAGGACGATTCTTGCGATAGAACTGAAAGGATAGAAAAAAGGATTGTTCCCGTCGGAAACGCGTGAATATCAGGAATGATACAAAATGTCTATTAATGTCACGGTACCTAATTACTTCACGTAAGGTTATAGCGACGCGGCTAGTTCAACCTTTGCGCTATCCTGCATTCAAATTCGTTGGTCAAAGGTAAATTTTTGTTTTCAAATTAAAATCTTATTAGCTGTCCGTTTTACTAGCCAATATCCCTAAACTAGCTTAATTTTATATTATTATTGGCATTCTTAGATAAAAATGGCATTTTATCGATAAATCGCACTGATACGAATACTATTAATGTTGCAACAAGAAAATGACAATAATGCTGACTTATTCCGATCTCAATCACTGCTCACCTGGCTGGATACATATTAGAGAGGTTCCCGATGGTATCGCGGTGTCGACGCGGTGCACTGAATTCCACTCGGGTTTGCCGCAGCACACTCAACAATTGACAAACTCTGCTAAACATTTAAGGGCTCGGAGAGGTATCGATTGTTGAACTCTACTCGAATACCGAATACTAAAGTTTGTGACATACATCGATAGAAGAACGGAAAAGTTGATTTTCTTGTTTCTTTATAATAAACTAGCTTTTGCTTGCGGATTCGCTCGCGTAAAAGTACGTTATGTTATGATAGTAAGATTATTCATTTTTTAAATAATACCATGCTACTCGGTGATAGCTTGACGCTTGGTGAAAAAAATTTTAAAATTGTTTGATTAGTTTTTATTTTGTCGATTATCGTTACAAACAAATAAACAAAATGAAATATTTCCTTTTTGTAGACATAACGCTTTCATTTTAAATACACTTTTAGATGAATTGTGGCTTTCGAAACAGGATCAGACCTATAACAAAACATACATAGTGCCTCACGCCTACTTTTCGTCATTTATTGTGCTCAGGTGCCAAGTAATGGAGGTGAGCAGATTGCCATCGGCCAGACAATCACATCAAACAACATTGAGATCGTTAAACAGCACAATTATTTAATAAATAACAGAATATATTAAACTCGAGACAGCGATAGAGATTTTTCGTACGATAGTGCTTAACCTGTTTTGACAGTAAACAAATGCAGAAGCAGACATCAACGCACGCAAGCTGTCTCTAAGTTAGCTTACAATACACTACAAAAATATGTTTATTTCCGATCATTAATTGCTTTAAAAGGCTGGCAACAAATTGTTTAGCGTACTATTACGTTAAACAATGGTGCAACCAAAAAACTTCAAAACGTTTGTACTTATACAATTAAATTGATGCGCGGTATCTACGTTTAGCGGTAACTTTGGGCCATAGTCACCCGTGTAGAATCGAACAACGTTACAAAAAGCGGTTGTCGTTCCCGAGAGGCGGTTGCTATTCTGCAGAGGTACTCTCTTCCTTCCATACTTCATTACGTAGTTCGTATTTGGAGCATGCCGAGTCCTTTCTGACAGCTTTAATTAGCCACAGTCAGGGATAACGATGCGGTCTCAAACGACCTTTAATGAATATTCATTCTTTTAAGTGATCGGTTTTCGGCCCATTTTCGGCTTGCTTTTAGTTAAAAGACGCCTTTTACAGGACCTCGATTAAAATAGGTTAACAGTATTCATTAGGGTTGATCTGAAAATCAATACTTAATATTTTATGCGCACTAAGTCCTAACATTTCGTTCTTATAAATAAAATAAATATGAGAACCTCCATGTCTTAAGAGTTCTCCATAATGTTCTGGAAGATGTGTGAAGTCTACCAACTCGCACTGGATCAGCGTACTGGACTATGGCTGAACCCCTTGAGGAGAGGGCCGTGCCTAGCAGTGTTACAGTATATATTCAGGGCTGAAATTGTATTATTATTAAGTATAGGATTACGTAGTCACAGTTGTACCCTTTGGTGCGTAAAAAGAGGTAGGTAGGCACGTGACTTGGAGGTTTCGTCATCTATGTACAGTTCCCACGTTGTTATATGAGACATAAACATAGCGTGGGAACAAAAAACTGATACTCCGTGTCTATTACGCGTGTTACTAAGAATTACTCGACACAAGAACCCAATGACAACGCGTTTGCTTGCTCACGCTTAAAATACTTAACAAACAACATTAAAATATACTACTCAAAACAAAATTAGGGCCACTAGTTTATTTACATTTAAGTGCACTTTAGTAAACTGAAAGTAACTCATAAGTAGCATTATATTGATATTACGAACTCTTTGGTGTTTGATCTCTTTTATGCTGGTGTTCGTGTTCCTAATTTGAAAAGTATTGGCCATCATTTTAAGAAAAAATAATTGGATGTTATTCTTATGTTTTTCTTCGATTCATTTATCATCTCGCGTTAATCATGCCACCAGTACGAAGGCACATGGATACAATTACAGCAACCAGAGCCATAACTATGATTCAAGAAGGACGTTCTCAGCGTTACGTGGGTTTGCAGTTGGGTTTTTCTCGAAGAGCTGTCCAAAATGTACGGAATCGCTTCCAAGAGACCGGAAGTGTTGCCAGGAGACCCTTGCCAGGAGACCCGGTTCAGGTAGAGTTCGTGTAACAACGGCGCACGAGGATCGGTACGTCCAACTAAGTGCTCGTCGTGATCGTACAGTAACGGCTCGTAAGTTACAACACCACCTGCGGCTGACAACGGATACCCGTGTCAGTGATCAAACTATACGTAATCGATTGCACGAAGACCAGCAAATGTCAAGACGACGAGTTGTTGGAATTCCTCTGACCAGGGTTCAACGTGCAAACCGTTTAAGATTCGCCCGTCAGTATTTGAACTGGGGGATTAATCAGTGGGGCAAGGTGCTTTTTACAGACGAGTGCAAAGTAAAAATTTTTAGTGATGATCGGCGTGTTAGGCTTTGGAGACAACGCGGCAAGCGGTTTTCGGAGTCCTGCATCCACAAAGTTGACCGTTTCGGTGGTCCCAACGTAATGGTTTGGGGTGGGATTAGTTTACACGGTAAAACCGAGCTCACCATTTTAAATGCGGGTACCGTAACTGCAGAACGTTACATCGAGGACGTCATCAGGCCTCAAGTGAACCCATTTGCACAGCGAGTGGGGCCTGGATTCATCCTGATGCAAGACAATGCCCGTGCACACACAGCTCGATCGACCCAAACTGTCCCAGAAGGGTCTCATATTGAGGTATTACCATGGCCAGTTAATTGACGCTTTAAAACGTGCCTGGGACGAGATTCCAGATGAAAACGTGAAGAATTTGATCCAGAGTATGGATACGAGGCTTCAGGAGTGTATTGCTAAGAGAGGAGAGAACAGTATTTTGTCTTTTTCCGGTGATTTCTTTTGTTCATGTTTTTCATTCAAATTGGCCAATTTCATTATGAACTTAAAAAATACAATTCATGATCATTATTTTAAATAATTGTTAGCCTATATTATAACCAATAACATTATTTTGTAGTTACATAAGTTAAACAATTTAATGTCTTTATTGTTTTCATGGTACAGCAAAAAATCTTAGTGGAGCTTATTTTGTTTTGAGTAGTATATATTGAAGCATGAAAACATGTACCAAAAACATATTAAACTACATACAATACTTACTATGTTAAATTGTGTAACAGCTCATGTCTGTTGACGTTCATCTCAAGTGTATACCTGGAAAGAAAGTTAAAAATACATTAAATTCACATACAAAATGTACAAAAAAATAACATAAACAATAATACTAATAACTAGTTGTTACCCGCAACTTCACCCGCGTGGAATTTAACAAAAAAGGACACATTGCCCAAAACACTCCTTATAACATCAGCTATAACCCAGTGAAAGTCCCGTCAAAAAAGGACCAGCCGTTTCAGAGATTAGCCGCAACAAACAGATAGAAAAAACTTTAAAATTGGTTTTTGATGTAAGTACCGTACCTATATACTTTCATATGCATTTAGTAAAAAGCTGTTTTTGATTTTGACATTACAAACAGTCACTTCAGTTTTATTTATTTGAATATATGTATAGATAAAATAGATACAAATTAGGTAAGTGCGTCTTATCGTCGGTCTCTGAAAGGCAACCAACGTGTCAAATCAAACTCAAGTGATTTGATTGGGTGTTGCTGCTTCAATCAGCCAATCACAGCAAGGCCTTTCAGAAATCTTCCTTTCTCAACCCGCTGCGCGAAGTTTTCTGTACTATTATTTTAAAGAGGAAATGATTAAATGATGAAAAATGATTTTTGTTTATTTACAAACGAATAACGATTTAATGCAAAAACTAAACAACATTTAAAAAAAATTTCACCAATCGAAAGCTATATTATCATTGAGTAACAAAGGTAATTTTTTTAAAGTTTCCTTTACTGACATAGCCTAACCTACTTTTACGCGAGCAAAGCCACGGCCAAAAACTAGTTATTCATAAATGCGTTGAGTTCTGTCTAAACACCATTAATTATTATTTAGTTAATTTTATTATAACATCTGTATATATAAAACACTAGCTTTTCTTTTGCCCGCAGTTTCACTCGCTCCAGAATAGTACTTTATTTTTGGACCTAATGTACCCTATGCCCTTGTCTGTACCCCTGACAACGTGCATGCGAAATTTCATAAAGTAAGATCGAGTAGTTAGTCGTGAAATCGTTAGTAACGAATAAATTTACATTCATATTTATAATATTATTTAAGATTATCTAAACTATGATGGTTTAGTACATAAAATAACCTACTTAATGCTTCAAAAGTCAAAATCCAGACACAATGGATAACTATTGTGGTAAATATATACTGGATCCCGTGGTTCGAGCGTTGGCCAGGAGATTAAGAAATGGGAGACGGCTTGGACGCATGACAAGCAGTGCGTATGACATGTAGGTTGATATCAGAACCTACTAAGTATTGTATTTATAAAACTGTTTATTCTAAATTTATCGCATTTTTATTCGTATTTTAGAACATACTTCTATTCACCACACCATAAATATTCATCAGCCACGAACGCTATAAAATATTTCGCGAATTGCATCTAGTTTCAAAGTTTATAGCCGTAAAATATAGAGTACCCAACAACATTTAAAGTGCATGCTGCTTTTCTTAGTCGAACCGAACTTGAGACCTTTAACTGGAATAAAATATATATGTCATGGCGCCCACGAATATTGCGGTTATATGCAGTCGTTAAACATGTGCTGTGCAGATAAAAAGATTATTGCTTTAAACATCAGACCACTGACTACGAACCACAAAGGTATAATACATGCTGAACTTTTAAAAGAATATAAACCTAGATGTCGACCACGATGTAGGCAGTAAACAAGCTTATTGGAATATACATCGCACAGATAAAAATATAAACGTTTTATTGAACTGATTAACTTTCTATCTTTTGTAGATAAAGGAGCAATTTAAAAAATAAAAGATCTTGTAAGAGTATTTAATAGTGGTGGAATAACATTGGTTTTCTATGTGACTGGTAGACTTAGGTTTTCAAACGCCTGCTCCACGCAAGTGATTTAAGTTGCGTAGAGCAAGCGTTTGCTTAGCAAAGGAAATATCATAGAACACTTTTGGGTAAATTGTTAGTAAACAAGGTTTTCTTGTTTAACGCAACGTACCATAACTACTTTGCGCTAAACTATAAAACCTTCTTGTACTAACAATTAACCCAAAATTGTTATATTATATTTCTTGTTAAGTATAACAGCACATTTACAACGCTGAAAAGCTATAAGATTATCTCCTGTATGAACGCCATCTCAAACACAGTAGATTCCCCGCGTATATCTGCGTTCCCGCAAACGACGGGTTAATAGATCAGGTGTACGGTGATGATGCAAGATGTGGGGTATAGCAGCATTAAACGCATAAAACACCTTGGTTTAACGTCAAATTTTCATAAAGCATCAACAAAATGTCCTTATAAAACGTCAATGGATAAACACGTAACCGAATATTTGTTACTTAACGTACTTTTATAGTCGCGCATATCCAAGACATTATTCAAGAGCATTCACGACAAGCTATTGTGTACTTTATTGCATTGTACTTTGTGTTTTTATTCTTAAATATGAAGTCAATTTATATTGTTGATAATGTGCACAAAAGAAGACTTAGGACAGGCTTTTAACAAAAAAGGTGACGTATTTATATTTCAGGTGTTAATGGGCTATCTGTTGGCGCTCATTATATATAGCATCTTGCTATTATTGTTTTAAAAATCAACATTTGTTTTAATTTTGGAGATAGCACTTTGACGATTCCACTACCAGCTGTCCAATTTATTACGGTATTATAATCAATATATAGGACGAAGGGAAGTGTTCCAAGGGCGCAAGAGGTGATTTTATAAAATGTATGGCAAGACGTATCGTCCATCAAACATATCGAAATGCATTTAAAGTTGTATGATGCACACGTTAGGCTTTATACTATTACTGAGCTGCGGCAGCGAAACTGCAATGTAAACAATAAACATTGCCGAGTTGTTGAGCCGCCTTGTTGGTCCTTATAAAAATGACAAAATATTTCATTTTTATTTTTCTTCAGTTAAAAGGCATTTTATTCACAAATGAAATACTTCTACTACTAAGTACAAATTAAATTTCTAGAAACCTTGTCGATGAAGGCAATAACTTATGCAAAACTACTTTACACAGCCAAATAGCAATCAATAGGCAACAATTACAAATTAATTGACAAACGAATTACATAACACGTTACCGGCATCGAGTAATTAAGCTTTTAACGGAAGCTTTTAACAAATTAAATTGCCTATTAAAACTATAGTGGAATTGGACTCTGAAAGCTTTTTTAACTTGCTTCAAGAATTCGTTTGCCGTCAAAGCGCGAGTAGAAAGCGAGTAACAGTTTCAAACTGGCATACACCACAGCTAACAAGTTAGTGGACAAACATTGAACGGCAAAGGTCAGAAGGGCTCAAAATAGAGCAATATTTTGAGAGCCTAAAATAACAACCTTCTCTCTGTATCTCTATCGGCGGTACTAATTGTATAAACATAGTTACGCACTTACAACAAGTGCTTCAATCTTAGTGCTAGCTGATACCACTTGTAAAATATCTCACATTTTTAAGGTTGTTTGCTTAGTGATGTATGGTTATTGTACCCTCCATATATGACCCCAAGTATCTAAGTGGCGAGAGATCGAACATTTACCGTTTTTTCCGACGAGGGGATTGTTCAGAGGGACAGACAGGAATAACTCATTATAATAGCAGGTATTACATTAGTGCAACGAGCCTGTACATACAATTTCATGTCTTTCCTGGAGAGCCCCATATATTTCTAGAAAATTTTATTAAGGTTTTAAAATCTGAGCTACGTGATTGTGATCCATAGATCTGTCCAAGATGGAGATTATTTATCGAAGCTGGTTAGAATATATTTCTATATATTGGTATAAGTGGTCGCTTCGCCACAGTCAGACCGATGACAGTAAGTTCGATCCTCACGCAGGCCAACAATTTGTATGATCCACAAAAAGTAACGTTGTTCCGTTATAGGTAAAATTATTAATGAGCTGTATTTTAAACTAAAATAACAGAAATATTTTATTATAATTTTTACTTCAATAATATCATATGTTGCAGCCTTGGACTTATATTAATTACGTTAAGAACAGATATCGCATTGCATATAGGTCAGTTTATGCGATAATAATATAATTTCTGAAGTAATAGTACTCGCGAATCAAGTAAATGAACCGTCTATGCAGTTTATTTAGATTTATGTCAATCAATCAATCAGCTTATTGCAGTCCACTGCTGGACATAAGCCTTTACCATTTTCACCCGCCCAACCTAGCCACCTCTTCTATCTAGGCCATCAGTCCATCTGGCTGTGGCGTCCTGCGTTGCGTTTAGTCTCCACTCTAAGATTTGTTTATTCCAATAGTCATTAGTCATCAAGCAGATATGGTCACCTAATTGTCACTACCTATGTATTAGAATTATTAAGTACTTTATTTAAGTTTTCCCTAGACAGACAACGTTCATCTACCTATATATATTTAACGCAAATACACAATAAAAACCGACATACATTTTGTAAAAGTGATTTCGTTTGTTTCAGATGTGTTCAATTCAAATGGAAACAAAGAATTAACGTGCTTATTTTATCAAAGATAATAACTGAAAGACTGCAGTACAACAATTGTATATTTAGCTCGAGATACACGATGTTAGTTCAGTTATAATTAACGTTATTTAACGCAAGGTAAGATCTATTTTTGACCTCAGTTAATCATCAGCTTTTGCGTTTCGTTTATGTCTTCGCTTCTCCAGTAACGCACTGTAATTTTACTAGTCCCATTGCATGGGTTTACTTTATTGGAAGGTAGAGCACGAATTATTTATTTATTTATTCATTTTCTTTATTTGCTTCTAGTCCTTTTGTTTCCTATTAGCAAGGGTGAGGTGATGTTTGCCCATTGCGTTCGTAAACAGTGACTCCGCTTTTAGGTTAACAACTCGCGTTTGCAACCTTGGTAGTATAGCAAACAAACGATTGTGACGTCTTCGGGTCGATAACATATATAAACTTACACCTATATCCACGAAGGGTTTGACATAGGTGTATTATGCCGATACTCACCAGCTATGTTATTAAGTTATATCTAATAGGGTTTTACCAATTGCCGTTGCACAATGCGGACAGTTCCAGATTCCGTGTTGCTGCTGAAATGTCTTTGAGAAGATAACCCAAAAACATGTCCAACATTGCTGCCATTTTTAACTACATATTACAAAGAAATAAGTGCCACCCATAATTAGTTGAAAACCTTGACGCGTGTGAACTGAAATCTTACCAACCTTGATGTTAAAAGTTCTAAACATCGATAGCTAAAATTGATAAAGTAATAAATAGCTAAGTTAGGCGTTTCCGCAATTCCGCGTTTTCCTGTCGCAACGACTTGTCGCGCCGGTAACTGTGGCGGATCCGAGCGGATATAACCAATTTGTACCTTATCAAATAAACGTAAACTCCAATAATTGCAATTACGTCGTGATTGAATCAATTCAATTTTGTTTTTCCTGTAATCGCTGCATTGTGAACACCAATATTGTTTGCTTATAACACCTCAAGATTGTTTCTAAATCTATTTACTATTTAAAAATGGGCCAGTCGTTCCTGCAATTCGCACAAATATGTATTTACAAGAACTGCTTTGTAGTTAGTCTTCGCCATATACAATGATATATCTTAGTCTTGGTTACAAACTAAGGGTATTCAATATACCGCAAATGTTTAAAAATACCGCTGAACTCGAACCATCCTAACAAGACACCTATCTACGCAAAGAATTTATTATTGCAATATTATGTTTGAATGTTTGAAAATGATTATTGTAATCTTGCCTGTAACAATGTGTCAAGTAGATTCTTTGTAAGTTTTAAAAAGCACTGATTTATGCTATCGAGCTATACTTACCTACACTAGTCTGTGTGGCTAAGAGAGCAAATGCAACATTTGTATTTCTGAACTCATTTAATAGTTGTTAACAATCAGATAATACCTCGCGTTACGTTGGCTTGCATGAACTAAAATTCTTATCCGCGATTTAAAAATAACGGATTTGTGTTAACGGCAATTGTAAAAATAAACTTCAAATTGTATTATACCGACACAGTAAGGTTGACGTAACCTCAAAAATACCGTAATAATGTTTTTGTTTACACGCTACAAAAGCCGTTCCCAATTTTGCAATCCCGATGTCCGTCCGTCGGCCGGTATCTTCGGTGCATCGATATAGAAAATTGCCAATAACCGTCTCTGTAGCAACTATAATGCATACAATGCCGAACTTTCCAAATTTAAATAATCGAACAGCCAATAAAAAGGTTGATCAATGAAAATTGTTGGATGGTTAATACTGGCGCGTTACACGTTAGCAGAAGTATCGAATTTTTAAATTTAAATATTGGTATTAACCAATAAAAAAGTTGAGTGGATGACACTAATACTTGCTTGTTATATTTTCGACTAATGCTACTGAACTTTAAAAAATTAAATGTCGGTAGCAACAACTTTTAAAACCAGCGGATTGACGTTTGCCAATGTTATGGTTTTTTAAGAATGAAATATTTAATTGAGATTTTTACTGAGGCATTTGTTATTTTGAAATATCGGAAATTTACCATAGTGTAGGTACGGATGCGCATTTAAGACATGGTAGTTTACTAGTAAATTGCATTAGGAACGTTCATACGAAATATTAACAGACTAAGTTTGGCTACAATTTATCAAACTTATATCTAATAATAATAATAATATTCTATCACATACACACAACACCATCTAGCCCAAACTAAGCAGAGCTTGTACTATGGGTACTAGACAATGGATAAACATACTTATATACTTTTTTTTCGTAAATACATACATATTATACATAGAAACACCCAGACCAAGACAAACATTCATGTTCATGCACACAAATGTTTGACTTGTGCGGGAATCGAACCCGCGACCTCAGGCGTGGCAGTCGGTTACACTAACCACTACGCCATAGAGGTATATTGCCATATATTGTTTAGCTTCATACCCATGGTTGGCTTACGATAATTCGAATATTTTTTATAAATTAAGATAATGTACGCTTTAAGAAATAATGATGTGGCATGGCAACTCATAAACTAAATATAGCCGTAGGTGATTTACATAAACGAATGCGGGATTGTATGCATATTTGCAACAAAAATCGCGTTGCATTTTTATGAGAATGTGTTTGATACTTATATTCAGAAATAAAAATATGTACATAGTAATATATTTTATGGACGAATCACGTCCTACGTTCTACAATACGGTAGAAAATTACATAATTATTGTATTCAATGCTATTAAAGATTTTAAGTTTGTAAAGAAGTAAAACCATTTGACAAGCCGTCTAGACAATATTACTATAGGGTTTCACTAACCTTTTTAACTTTTTTTAACTCATTCGTAAGAATGACAATAATTGTATAACTAAAATTATAAATGAAAAGACATTCAAAGTAAGTTTACGTACCGTCATTTACTAAAAACAAAAACCTACTAAAACAAGTACCTACATCCTTCACTATTGTAGTTATTATCCTAGAGGTAAATATTGGGTTTTTATGTTTATAAATTCTCAGTACCAGCACAGCACTGCCTACTCCTTTAGATGAATAGGCGTGAAACTACATATGTACATTAAATGCTATTCTAAAATACACTATAAATTAATATAAAATGCGATTAATGGAGCGGGTAAGCATTCTCTATCCAAATAGGACATGAATTTATTATCAAGCGTTTCGGTTGGACCTTACTAGGCTGCGTTTGGAAGGGATCGTTTACATACAAGAGTTATTCGATAGCGGAGGAATGGTGTACTGTATTACATTACATTGTATATACGTTGGGTTTTATATAATGGATGGTGCAATATCAAATAAGCATCGGAGATTTTTTTTATGTGAATTAAGAGCTGTGTGATTTCAGGTTAGGCAAATCGTTAGTAGGCTTTTCTTATATATAAAATTCTCGTGTCACAATGTTCGTTCCCGTACTCCTCCGAAACGGCTTGACCGATTCTCATGAAATTTTGTGAGCATATTGAGTAGGTCTGAGAATCGGCCAACATCTATTTTTCATACCCCTTAGTGATAAGGGTTGTCCAAACCTAAAATTTTCTTTAAATCTTTTGTTCAAAACATTTTTTATGGCAAAACAACGTTTGCCGGGACAGCTAGTAATAATATATAAATACTAAGTAACAGTACGGAATTTCACCCTTATTTCGTAGTATCTAAAACTATACTTGCCAACATTTACACTTAATACACACCTGCCTACGCCTTCAAGGATATAGGCGTCAGTATATATAGCATGTATGTGTGTATGTGAGTATGTAGTAAGTATGTTAAAATGTAGACTGATCCTTGGGATCAAATCTTATAAGACTTAGAAAAATTGTGGTCGTGAGTTTCTTTCCAGTTCTTCTCATTGGGTCTATGCTCTTGCTTTGTTGAACATGGCAATAATTACTACTAAAGTATTTAAAAAGCATTCTGTTGAGTGACTCCTTCAAGAGGTTACAGTAATAATAGTAGAGCTTTTGTCATAAGCTTTGCCTATGTCTCTCTACCTTAGAAAAATAAGCGTGATGCTACGTTATATATGTAGTTTTTATACCGGTTTTATTACGTCACCTTAAAAAATTAATAAAAAAAAAATTTAAAAAATAACTTAATGAACTAAAAAACTTAAAAAACTAAAATACCTGAAAAACTTTAAAACACTTAAAACTTTTTTTATTAAACTTTAAAACTCGTCATCGAACGGGTACAAAACAAAATGTAAGACGTAAGTTTTTGCAAGGTTGCGCTGCGTTTCTTGCGTCGAATGTGCGCGCAAAAAATGCCTTTGACTCGTCTTCCGTGACTCTAGCCAGTTAACAAATGTATTGTTGAAGTATATACTACACATGTGATCGTGTGACTGTGTCATTAGCGATGGATACTATAGTACCTACTTGTTTACTATTTTTCTGTAGGTCAATCTGCGATGAAATTTCTAAATCATTTTAATATAAGAAATGTTTAAGTGTGTGACCACGTTTGATACTTAATCAGGCGTAAATCGTTGGTCGAATTTGGATTAAACTTAGCAAACCTATAGACCTTGTCCTAGATGAGCGCATAATATATGAAGTCCCGATGGCTTTCGTGTGATTGACGAACAAACATTCAAACATCGTCTCAATATTCCACATTTATAAAATACTAGCTGTGGTACCCACGTTTAAAATAAGTCCATGTTACTTCTAGATAAAGTAGCTTTCTAATGGTGAAAAGGTTATTAAAATCGGTTAAGTAGTTTTCGAGTTTATTCATTACAAACTAAAATACTCAAATCGATAATTGTGAGCTTTATTAATCGATACATTAAAGAGGAGTTCATAGCATCAGCTCGAGCTACAAAGTTAATAAAAGTACAAGATTTGGGATTTCAAGACTCTGAAGGGAAGATCTTTGTGAATGACCATTTGACTGCAGATTCTAAAATCTTACTCAATAAGGCTCGACAAATTGCGAAAGAAAAAAACTACAGTTATGTTTGGGTAAAATTTAGTAAAATACACGTCCGGAAAAATGAGGGAACTCGGTCATTTATAGTCAACAAGGTTTCAGATTTAAACAAAATAATTTAATCAGTATCAGATTCCATTTGAGACCATTGTCACATATAATTTTTCACTGCATTGCTTATTATTATTCCTCACTTCAAATATTTTTTTATTGTTATATTTAATGTAAGTTTGAAATATTGTAAAAGGTTTAGCATCCCTGACTCATTGCACGCGCACCTCGGCCGCTTTTGTTTTAGGATTCCGACTACCTGCGTTGCTTATTTAAATCGCTCTGTTCAATGCAAAGTTATAATATACTACTATACGTTTGTCTTGCTCGCTCTGCTTGATTTAGCTATAACATTTATTCGTTCAATGACGCATCGTAGAAAATGTCCATGCTTAATAATGTATTCTTCATTATTACTTAAAATTATTTTATTCCACCTACATCTCTTAAATTACTTGCGGTGTGTTCTCGAACATATTATTATCATTATGCTTAAACAGGGTTTAGATTTACGTTTTAATTATGGCTAATAGTAATAAACAGGTTCAATATAATACTTCAACGGATTTTAAGATCTATTACCAAAATGTTCGGGGTTTACGAACCAAAACAACTCAATTTTGTCGTAATCTAAATCTCAGTGCTTATGATATTTTAATATTAACAGAAACGTGGTTGTTGGATAGTGTGAGTAGTTCTGAGTTGTTTGACGATCGTTATACAGTGTGGCGTCGGGACAGGGATTATGATCTTACTGGCCAAACTCGTGGAGGAGGAGTACTCATCGCTGTGCGTAAAGAGATAAGTGCTGTCCAGCAACCATGTTACGCATCTAGTGCTGAGGATTTGTGGTTGACTTTGCCTGTTAAGCAATCTAGTACTGGATCTAAATCCACTTTAAACCTGAATTTAGGTGTAATATATTTATGCAAACAAAATCGAGGGTATTCATTCTCTAACCAATTAAACAATTTTATAACTAAGCTAGATGATATTATAATTAGGAAACCAAATGATAAATATCTAATCGTCGGTGATTTCAACTTGAGTGGGATATCGTGGTTGCCTGTTGCCAGTGAGTCATATCTCTCTCCACGTAATGTAAACAGTATGGACGAACATTCCTTTGTTGATTTGATAAATACTCACAATCTAAATCAGTTTAATGGGATTAATAATCGATATGGGCGAATACTTGATCTTGTATTATCATCTGACGACGTAATCGTTTCTGATTGTGATGATCCATTGGTTCTTATCGATCCTCATCACAACGCGCTCAATATTGAGGTACATTGTTTTCAATATACCTACTTAAAACCTGCTCAACATACTAAATACTTATTTGTAAAGGGCAATTACGACAAGATTAATGAAGAAATTTCAAAAGTCGATTGGTCTGAACTATTTTCTAATAAAACTATGGAATGTTCAGTGCATTGCTTTTATTCATTTTTAGAGGAAATGATTACTAAGCATGTACCGTCAAAAATATGTAAGCATGATAAATACCCAGTCTGGTACACTACAGCGTTAAAGAAAACTATACATGAAAAATCTAAATATTTAAGGAAATTCAAGAACTATGGCAACTTATCAGATGGGGCTAGTTATAAGTTATTGAGAGCAAGAGTTAAAAGAATGGAGAGTGAGTGTTATCAAAATTACATTAATTCTGTTGAAAACTCGATAAAAAACAATCCTAAACACTTTTGGAAGTTTGTTAAAGTAAAATCAAATTCTTCGAATATCCCCAGCACAATAAAGTATGGTAATATTATTGCTAGCGGTGGTTCTGACATTTGTAATTTATTTTCTGACTATTTTTATTCTACATTTTTAAGTTCGCCTCAGGGTTTACCCTCACGTATTTCCCAAAACGTCTCCGATTCAGCATCATATATCTCAAATATAGAAATTGATCAAAATGAAGTCATTAAAATAATTAAATCACTGGATCTGAATAAATCCGCAGGTCCTGATAAAATCCCTCCTCTCTTACTGGTTAACTGTGCTATAACTGTCTCGATACCTATCAGTCTTTTGTTTGAAAAATCATTGAGTGAATGTGTTATGCCTTCTATTTGGAAGTCAGCATTTATAACCCCAATATATAAGAAAGGTCCTAAAAATGAAGTGTCTAATTATCGACCAGTTTCTAAATTATGTTTAATTGCTAAACTGTTTGAAAAGATTATTCATAATCAGTTATATGCCGCAGTGAAGAATTCTCTCAATGATTATCAACATGGTTTTATAAGGGGGAGATCGACTATTTCTAACCTGGTACTCTTCGATGACTATATCACTGATAGCATGTCCCGGGGTATGCAAGTCGATGTCGTTTACACTGATTATAGCAAGTGTTTCGATAGAATAGACCATTTTACCTTAATTCACAAACTAGAATCAATAGGCATAAGGGGTGACCTTTTGAGATGGTTTACATCTTACATTTCTAATAGGTCTCAAGCAGTGGCTATAAATAATTACATTTCTAGTTGGGTAACTGTCCCTAGCGGGGTTCCACAAGGTTCCCTGTTGGGTCCTTTGCTCTTTACAATCTTTGTAAACGACATCGGCAAATGTTTACATACTGCTAAATTAATTTGCTTCGCGGATGACATGAAGATTTTCCTATCGATCTCATCGCAGGATGATGTTCAATTCCTTCAATCCGATTTATCGCGTATAGAGGATTATTGCGTAAAAAATAAGTTAGATCTGAACCCATCAAAATGCTCTATTGCTACTTTCTCTAGGAAAAATAATGTTATTATGTCAGAATACACGTTAAAAGGACATAGATTACTCAGATGCCATAAGGTTCGTGATCTTGGTGTAGTGTATGATTCGAAGTTATTATTCGAGGAGCATGTGGACAGTATTGTAAAGAAAGCATCTCAAGCTCTTGGGTTTGTCATGCGAACATCGACTTGTTTTAAAGAGGCTAAAACTTTTAAGATACTATACTGCTCATTTGTTCGCAGTTTACTGGAATACGGCTCACAGATCTGGAACCCCAGATACGACAAGTATATAATGAGATTAGAAAACATTCAAAAAAAGTTTATACGATACTTATGTTATCGGATCAAACACAATTATAAAAGTGAAGATTACTCTAAATTATGTGCTAAATTTCACCTTCTTCCCCTCGTTAAGAGGCGAGAAATAGCTGATGTCATTTTTATGCTAAAAATTATTTCTAATTCTATTGATTGCCCTGAACTTCTTGGTAAAATTAGATTTAATACCCCTGTTAAAGCTATGCGACATTATACACCCATTAATTTACCACTTGCGTCATCAAATTACCGACAGAATACCTTTCTTTGGCGAGCTAGCAAGACTTTAAATAATATTTGCAAATCTCATGATATTGACATTTTTAACGTTAATTTAACATCGGTGAGGCGGTTGCTAAGCCGAGATTTCTTTTTAGAGTACCAGGTTTGATTCTTTTAAAGAATGAAATAGTGTTGGTAGTTATTGTACTAACTGTAGGTATATTATTCTTTATATTCTGCTGTCCTCACGTTTTAGAGATTTTAATAGCGCTTAAGAGTGAAGACCTGTAATTGGCTAATTGTTGTCTATTTTTGTTACAAATTACATTGTAAATGCTGTTGGTTTTCCATTTGTTAAATAAATAAATAAATAAATAAATAAATAATATTTGTGTATAAGTATGTTTTTTATCTAACAAAACAGTAATTCCGTGAGTATAGTTCCGGATAACAATAACAATCGTGGTCGTATTCATCAGGGGCACCAGCTGTCAATGGATGAGCACATCAGACTGGTACTTAATGAATACATAATATTTAGAAACATTACAATGTATTAGAATAATAGCACGAGGCAAGAATAGAGGACGAACAAACACGGTTACTCATTGACCTATATCGATTGTACACGTAACATCATGACTGATGATACTCTGCTAAGGGGTAGGCAGACCTGTGACACTTACAATTCATTGATTAATATTTGTCCGTCGTGCCGTGTTCGTTTTATTATTAGACGATTCTTGACTAGAAGTCTAATTAATTTCTTGAGCATATCTCAAGACGTTGCGATCAGACGCGTTTATGTTTGCGTCAATAGACCTACGGGTTTGTTACCTAAATCGAAATATGCTATACCGACATATCACAGCTATGTTTTAGGACTATTTTACTCCGTAATCAAGGGCAAGCCTAATTGCCGTTTAACACTTTGCCGGACTTTGGAGACGGAATTCTTCTGGGATCATTTACCATCTTGATGAAAAGGAAGCGCAATTTCATGTCATAGTAGGTATCCAACCCAAACTAAAAAACGCAGCTGGTAAATTGAGTGTAACATACTACCCAACTATAGAAGTTAATTTACGATTATATGAGGATATCTACCAAGTTCATTATCATTTTTGGAAAATACCATAATGTTATTTAGTTGTCTTTCTGTGGGCTAATTGTAAAGCTTTTAAACTATTGCGATGTATGGCAAAATATATATAATTCGTAATAGGAAATACGCTATTATGCATATTATTTGTGTTCAGGTGCTTGACGTTGGCATTGTAAGTACGAGAATGAGATAGCGTGTTGCTAAGTGAACTGCCTTGCTTAGATCAATTATCCTAGTTAGCCATATTTAACAAATGCAAATGTTAAAAAAGAAAAATGCATATGTCAAAAACGTTGTTCAAATAATATAAAGTAGACTCTATCATAACATTTACGCTAAAAGTGGTTGCGTCCCGTTTTTGCGCATGCAATGACAATTTTTAAGAGATGAACTGGGTTGCCCGAGTAAGAATAATAATATTTATTTATTTTCTCATCACAAATGTTGAACAGTAATATGGCTTAATCTAACATCAATATAAAAAGACATTAGTGAGAGACTGGTGCCCGAAATAGGTATAGGAATACCTGTGTTACGGGTCACCAGGCCCCCAAGATCTAATAGCAGACGTATTATAAGATTAAGTATAAACCAAGTGTACGATGAGGAACAATATTAACAATACTAATACTACTATAGTAAAATTCCTTTTATTCTATTGGAGTGAATTAATTGGATATTGGGTATACAATTAAGGTGTGAGTGCGTGTGTGTGTATGTGTGTGTGTGTGTGTGTGTGTGTGTGTGTGTGTGTGTGTGTGTGTATGTGTGTGTGTATGTGTGTTTGAGTGTGGGCGTAATAGATGTAGTACGCCCACTCCAACACTTATGATTAATACATTTCTTTACCTATATCTTGGTTACAGGTAATCTAAAAATGAAACTGATAATAATGTGATATTTTTGGAACACATCAAAGTGGCAATTAGAAACGACAGTCGCTTCTACCCGTTTCATATAATTTCTCACTCACTTCTACAGAATAAATATAATTCAATAACATTAATATTTATTAATCAATGTATTTTTCATGCCAATTACGTCACTGGGCCGCCATCGTGCGTCATCTATAGTATATTTTAATAATATTCTCATAACACCGACTTATACAATTATTTTTCAGGGAGATTGTTTTTTATGAACTGACGTAGAGCCATTTCATAATACGGGATTACGGAAATAGATGATAATATATGCGTTACGCTGATCTTGTGACTACGAATTTGGTTCATATGAATTACGAATGTATAAACTTCCATGCAAACTGATATCCGACAATGTGTGTGACTTTAACATATAACTCTTAACATAGTTTTATATACTGTCTTTTTACGGGCATGGGTTCTTTCAGAATGAGAAGGGCGACGTCAAACAAATAAAAATTGATATCTTGCTTTTAACTCAAGAAATTGAAAATGTAAAAATAGAGACTTAATATAAAAACAATATATTTATGTCCAGCAGTTATGGTGCTTCGGCACGCAATGATATTACCCATAAAAAAGCACAGGAACAGGAGAACATAGGCACGTATACAACAAATTTTAGTCTTTTAATGCGAACGATTTCGAAGTTAGAAAATTACATACTTAAAATAATATTTTATTTAGATATGTACCGTAAGAGGACTGTCCTTTCTCGCACTAAGGAATAATTCCTGATTATCCTACACTCTACAGCTACACAAACACCTTAACTCGAAGCAATTAAATGATCAGTGGATCACCCACATGCTTCGACGGGATACAACCACTTAAATACAAGACATACGTCCACTCCGAAAACGTAAACTTAACGGTAAAACTCGAGCAAATATTTATATAAACTGTCCTTCTCACACGAGCGTGTACCTATTCCATGACAGCAAGTGAGATAGCAAACATTGATTGAAATAACGTGTCCTGATGATGATGATGATGATTTAAAACAAGTATTTAGCAATGTTATTTCGCGCCATGGCTCCGCACTTAGCATAAAACAATATGATTGTACAGAGATGACAGAGCAGGTCACAATCATTATACCTAATAATATTTAGCTGGCCGGCTGCACACGTAACTATAGACTACATAATGTGTGCGTGGTTATGATATCATAAATGATAACTCCGTTTTATATTCAGTTTGTGGCTTTTGTATTTTGATAATTGCAATATTTCACTGATGCCATTTAGTTTTATGATAACGGTAAATCAACGGAATGTTAGATATACAGTCGTTCGTACAAATCAAACTGGTGGAGCAACTATTAAATATTTTTTTTTAGAAAAGTGGGTACTTTTTTAACAGTAATGAGCAGTCTTTGCATCAAATAAAAATGATTTGTTTATACTCAATGTGTAATGGTTGGTGATAATTGTCACAGTTTACTTTTTTGATTTACAGGCGCGGACTTGTATTGTCATTAATATGATGCCAATTTCACATAGCAAAACGTTTTCTTAAGACATCATTATAACTGCTAGGAATACAAATAAATATATTTTGTTGGATGCTGTTTGCGATAGCATGTTCCATGTCTAGGTTTGAACAAAAATTTACAGCGCATTATTCTTAAGTAATAAAGTATAAAAATGTACAGTTTACCTAACGAACTTTATATTTCGAACGCTGCCATTTTGTTCTGAATTCAAAAAAGTCAATTCATTGCAACCGTCGAGTTCTTACTATGAAAGATACTTCAAAGTTTCAATTGAACTTGTAACTTTAATCTGATAACTAATTCATTGGACGGAGATTGGAAGTTGTAACTCTCAAGTCTCGCAATTTGTAAATGCAGAACATTTCAAAACGATATGAAATTCAATGAATTGCTAGACTTTGGATTAACACAACATGTTGGAAGTACTGCTTGGTTGGTTTTGGTGTTTTGACATTTGAATGCATTGAAGAATATGCAATAAAAATCCTTCCTCTGAATATAATGTCCAATTATTTGTCGAACTCTAAACAGTCTTTTGTTTTTGTTTTGTTGTACTGTAAATGTAATGAAGATCCTTGACGTAATTATGGTAAGCGATTACCGCATCATTTGATTGCTTGGAACACAAGAGTCCTAGGACTGTGGAAAACTCTATTAATGCTTTTTATGTCACAATATTTTGTTTAATAAGCAATACAGAATCCTATTCAGTGATATAATGATTAAATAGCAATAGTTAATGCAAGTAAATCATGTGCGGTGTACGTCCGCGGTGTACGAATGTCGATCGTAAATAAATGGGAGGTTGCACGAATAAATAGCTGTGAGCGGCGCGGGGCACCCGGCCGTGTGCTCTTTACAGCCCATTCGCAAATCAAGCGGCACAACCGCTCGAGAGCCATTACCCTGAGGTTTGAAAAAAAAGAATTATATTCAATTGAAGTGCGGCTATTCCGGCCGAGTTGAACGCTGAACCGTGGCGTACTGGAGCAGACATGTACTGGAGCGTCTGCCGTTAAGACTGCATTTGATGAGTTGTATTTTTCTATTCAGGAAAGTTAATAACCTACTTCTATTTAACTAGCTGTTGTCTCCTTCATGGTCTTTTTTCTGGTGCTAGCAACACCGCAGTTTTTAGCACGCGAGTCATGTTTTTTGTGTTGTATGCGTCTAAAGCCTAAGGTAACCGTTATTTGTTAGGTGGCTCTTATATTTGTTTGCTCTCATAGTGATATATAATTTCTTTCGAAACAATATGAAGGTCATCAACCTAAAACATAAGGTTAAACTACAAACACATCTGTAGCAATGGCGAATTGTCTGTTTGTGTATTGACGAATGGGTAGATAATGGTATTTATTGGTTTTGTATGTCTCTGCCATATACACATGCTATAAGTTAATAGTGGATCCCATTTTGTAATTTTTGCCAGGCCAAATTTTTATAATAATTTCATACTTAAGTATATTTTCAATCTGCCACGATTTACTTAATCGCCCACAAATAGACTGCTAGAAAATACAATTAATCGATAATAACGTAATCGCAGGAAGTGTAAAAAAAATGAAACCATAAATTGCAGCATATCAACATTTGTATAAAGTTATGCAGTGATTACAAAGATGTCCATAAAATTAAAAGCTGTATCTTTATGGTAACAATAAAGAATAAGGAAGATAAAAGTGTGATAAACGATGCAATATTTCGTAACGGTGCTGCGATACAAACGAACGACGTGATTGTCCCGTAGCACCGGCAAATCTAAATGTGTATGATACATAGCTCGAAGCGAATACAAAATATGTTTGTGTTAGATTCTTATTCATAAATATGTTTGTTAATGACTTCCTCGCGAAGAAAGTGGCGTGAACGTAAGAGTTCGATGTCCTGTTCTGGTTAAGTGTTATTGGCTTTATCGGTTTGGATATAATAATTCTGTCTCGTCAAGTAACTCCACCTTTGTTTAGCGAGTGATTTTTTAATAATCTTAGTCTTATTTTACTGGATTTAAATCTAATTAAACATGGCAATGGAATGCAAGCTAACATAGGCAATAAGTTGTATATAATAATGTCTTACGTTTACACGAATGTTATACACTGAAATGAAACAACTTTATACATATAAATTATGCAATAATAGTGTTTAATAAAAAATAAACAACGCCTTAAAATCCGTATTAAGTAGTTCAATTCAAAATAAGATTTATATGTATAAAAATAGATAAGGCACTTTCGTTAAATCATGGATTTATTTCGAGATGAGTTTTGAATGGCAGCGTTTGAGTTTCAGTTCAATTTATCAACGTCTTAGTAGCATAAAATGTCTTAAACATTATTTCGGCGACTGATGATGTGCTGTTTGCATCCAAATAGCTTACCATCACTTCTACTACGCTGTCAGACCATCTAGTTTGAGTGGATATCACGCTACTTTTTGCTATCCTATCATCTTCAATAATACATTAAACTTGCGAAAACTATCTGACAGAAACCATCACATAAACCTAAAACAAAACATAAACCAAATAAGAGTACCCTCATAATAACATTAGGATGACACATCTTTATGTATCAAACTTTGTTCGATAAGACACTCCTCGAGCAAGCTGAAGTTGGCAAACTTTTTAAAGTTTCCTCTCGACGTCGCAGTTTATCATTTGACCGTAAAATATAGTTAAAAATAGGAAATGGGATCGAGTCAGGGTTCCTACTTGGACCTCGCCACGTACTCTCTGATACCAACTTACTTATCCATTTAATTAGCCATTAAAAGTTTTCACCGTCGTCACTCAGTTCTCGTCGCTCGATACCACCAACAATTACTTATAAAGTGAGCGTTTCCCTAATTTGTTTTAGCGAAGCATTCTAGATACGTGATAATTAATCGAATTGGGTCGAGCTAAAAATAGATGTTCAATATATAGGTAAATATTCCTGGTTAATGGAGTTTAGAGCAGTTCTCGCGATGTAGCCCTTAAAATGCACATGTTGAAATTTTCACAAACCGATTTTAAAAGAAGTGTACTCATTTTGGGGATAGCAAACATCAAGCAAAATTATGTATAAACAATCCCAAAGACATAAATAAGTACCTATACATTTGCTTCATATTTGTTTTTCTTAACAATCTACTCTACATCGGATTATTCCATAAATAGCTGCTGTCAGGAAGGAAAACAAACCGTCGCGTTGATTTGTGTACAGGTGATAAAATATAGCAAAATAGCGGTCTTATTAACCGACGCCGTGAGGTGGAAGGGTCAGTCGGTATGAAATATGGCGGCGGAGAGTACTGCGTGAAGAGACATTTCATTTATCTCCCGTTATGTCCACCGGTAGTACTCTACACTAGATTTAAGTAGTTTTCGGTTATTAAAAATCGTGATCCTTTAATTTATGCAAACCTTGAATTATACGGTGATTTGGGTCAATATAGCGGATTCCCTAATACGAAATGATAAAAGTATATTTTTGAATTTGTGTAAAATTCATTGCTTACCCGAAGATATTTTTATTAAAGTGCACGTAATTTACGAATGTAATTTGCAGACCAATAGAGTAGACTAATAGAGCTGAATAGCTTTGTCTGTCTGCATAAGTAAATATATTTTTAGAAAGACGAGCTTTGTTAGAACATTGAATCAAACGGTCACAAAGAAAATCCAGATATAGGCCAACCATTTGTGAATCACAATTTATTTTATTCCGTGTAGAGATCAAACTTCAGTTGGTACGAAACCTCAGAAACTTCAGTGTAAGGTTACTCAAGTTTCTGAGGTGCAAGTGTTACATTGTGGCCTACAGGAATAAATGATTTTGACTTTGAGCACACAATAATGGACCCACAGCCTAGTGCCGAGGTGACCACATATTATAATGGCTGCAGCAGTTTTCAGGGATGAGCTGCAATAATATCGAAATTGTAATAAAAACATTGATAAATAAAAAACCAAAAGAAAAGGATTTTATACAACAATGAATAAAAATGAATAGCCGTCACTTTGCAGCCTATGAGAAGAATCTCATTGCCTCAACCCTTTGCCTAAACCTAGCAACTAACATAAATTTAATTTCAGTGACGTAAGTTAACGTAATAACCGCAAAACTTAGGCGATCATAAGAGTTACTTTGTAACGTAAATGTGTTCTTGTTGGATCGGCAGTTTTTTATTCAAACAGTCAAATTATACTTTTAAATTAAGCCCAGTTGGATCGTGTACCGACATGCCGTAAACAGATTTCTTGCAACTTTAAGGAAATAATAAAGTAGTTTATTTCTATTACGCCACGCTTCCTCACTATGTAATCCTTACCAAGAAACAAATCATAAATCCGTATATGAGAAACTCAACCGTACTGAAACCAATTAAGAGCGACAGGGTCACGTTGACTATAAAGAATCGCATTATCAAGGAGGTTAACACCACTTCATTTAACTCCTACTATAATACTTAAACCGTGCATAAAATAACATAACAGAATTGCAACAATTAATGTTATATTAGTGATGAATAAAGAAACTAAACGCTCGGAACTAACAGGTGTACAAGAGTAATAAAGTTTCATTCGTTATTGACGGTTAATTTGTTTGGTGAGCGTTTTCATAACAGTGCAAGACAGTTATCAAAACCGTAACATACGGTTTTAATAACATTACGATATTCACTTATAGTTACGCGGGAAGCTTTTAAGGGAGGTCCTGTGGAGATACGAGCTATTAAAGGCCTTTAAATTGGATGTAGGGCAGAGACGGAAAGGAACAATTTATATGATCTTGTTTGGATCGCAGTTTGACATTTAATGACGGCAATCTCTTGAATTTTACAGTATCTGTTATTAATTTAATCGTTATTGCCATTATTGCCCTTTTATTTGCTTAATATGTATGTTCAAGAACCTAATAACAATAGATTAATCACCCACCAACAAAGAAACCAAGATAAAGATGACTTGATGATAACCCGCAGATGATTTCGCAAGTCTATTTAGACTATGTAATAGTTAAATCATCAACCACACTTATCTATATTTAAACATGCGAAATTAAGATACGTGCTTATCAAAGCTAAAATCTGACTGAAGCGTCTCTCGGAAACTGACGACTGAAACCACCCATGTGAAAATAATATATTAATATTAATTTTAATAGTAGGTACCTGCCTAAAATGACGGTACAAACTAAACTGGCATATACTAAACTATCTAAGATTCTACTACTTACTGGTGCATGACACTAGTGCTTGCATTAGACATTAAGTACTTTTTTATCATCATTAATTATTCAGACCGTGTTATATCTATGGTGTGAAAAGAAAAATTTTGGATGGTTTTCAAAGTTTTTTTTAAGACCGTTTCCACGCTAGGAATATATATGTTGTCACCGGGGACTTTACAAACATCCAAATAACGGACACTAAGAACACCCAGACTCAGAACAACCATTTGTGGATCACACAAAGTTTTGTCCCGTGTGGGATTCGAACCCACAACACTCGACGCAGTGGCGGTGGCGGGCCGATCACTTAAATCACTACGCAATACGTGCAGTCGGAATATCCTAGTAGTTTATTGCAATCTTTATTTTGGAGTATCCTAAAATATCCAACGATTAATCAAACAGCGTATACGTGGTCGTACATAGCCGAGACGAGCAATAACATCGTTTTTTGCATAAAAAGTATCAGTAGCGTCAGAAACTCGGGTATGTTCTGACCTACGCGAGTTCCTGTCAATACTAAGACATTAGGGTACACTTCATATTGAATGTTCTTTTCTGTGCCTCAAAGAACACTCAAACCTGTCACCTACCTTACACATTTGGAGTCATAAATCTTCAAACAGCTGGATAAGTGGTAGAATATAACCTAAAGTGGATACATAAGGTTATTGCTTTAGCCATATATAGTACCTACCTATCGTAGTTAACACCGCGCAGATGGCATATTTTATTATATTTGAAGAGACGTATTTGCGATAGAGATTGCAACCGGATATTACGAGCAGTAATAAAACGGCGAAATTAATCTACTTATGCCTTTTCATATGGGACTTATAAAGCATATACTTAAGTACATTTTCAGAGATAATTAATAATTGTATGTTGTACTTTTAGAGTACTATAGCGAAGGTATTATTATTATTTTATACGGTAGATAATAGCAACCGTGTACTGCAATGATAACATATTCAATATAGATGAAAATGGCTGATTGTAATAATTGTTTTATTAACTAACATGTGCCAGCAACTGGGCTGGCCGTGGCTCTATCTACCACATTTCGCATCTGCGTTATGAGAACCATGTCAATTTAAGCAGAGGGACAATCTTAAAACATATTGAATGGAAAATTTCAGTAGCAATCTTAAGAAGCAATAAATACAATCAACTTAAAACAGTTGTATTGCCCAAAAACACAGTCCTAACGTTAATAAAGTGCAAAGTAAACAATATAATACTACACATTAAAATTCCTGACTATATTAGGCCTGCTTATCGTCTAACATGTTTCCATTTAAAAATATATTGGTGTGAATTAACTTTATTAAATTATTTTAATTAAATAAATATCCGTCAAAGATTCACTGTATATTTTTTCATACTTAGAATATGCTGGCATAATAGGAAAAAAGTTAACAATTCCATAGAGGCAAATGTTACGACTCTACGCTAACAATACTTAATTGTTATAGAATAACAATGCTACATGTTCTACCAATTACATTCGACACGTTAAGGAATTCAACAACCGCTATGTGCGATTACCGTCATAATATACGTACATATTATGTGTATTATAAATACTATTCAATCGGAAGAGTGCTATTTGTGCTTCCGAACTGCAGGAGGGGTCTTTTTAAGTAGTGATATGAGGGTATAGTTACTGTTATGATAATAATTATGTAAAGTACTATACTATATAATGTAGAGGGACCAGTAATACATACTGAATGGAAAATTTCAGTAGCAGTTCCGATTCTAGAACTGCGTTGAGCAGTGCTATTCTGTAAGATCTCAGAGTTCGATAGAACTCACTTTTGAATAAGCACTGAAATGTTTATGGTTATTATACAAGTGACATTTAAGTTCGAGGTGAAATCTTTTACAGGATAGCTTCTATTGCTCACAACAGGCTCTCGTAACACATTGCATCATTGCAGAGCTTCTTTTTTACATGAAGTAAATTAGAGAAACAACCAAAACAGTAGTAGTATAATATACGAAACGACCTGCACGTAGCAGAAAATCTTATTCAAAGGACATGGTCACTCACCAACAGCTACTTGAAGTTAATATCGTAATGAGTCTAATTTGTCGTGAGAAATATTTGTTAACTTTTCCAGTTATTATTTTAAATCATAACAATCTCTGTGCAACTTGATATAATAACTTCTAACTAAGAATAATTAAGATGCTCTCCAGGTACCTACTTCGTGCAAAGGAAAATATTTCACTCGGCGATGAATCCTGATTTTCTGTGATAGAATTATTCACAGAATCTTTTCTTTATTAAAATTAATATTTACCTGACTAGATACTGCCACAGTATGCATTTGCTGTATAGCGGATTGTTTATAAATATTCACAATGCAGATACAAAGATAATTAATATTTTTTTGTAAAACTTACATTGTTATTCTTTGTAGCTATAATTAAATTTAATCTAATGCACGTTTCAAGTGTTGAGTGTGGTACATCTACACTCATATATTATATGAGCGCGGATGACTTAATTTGCTTCGATTAATTGTGAACGATAGAGTGGAAGGAAAATATACAGGCAGATTGGTAAAAGACTGGACATATTGAAGGAGGGTATTCAGTACTCGAATCTAGAAACGAAAAACAAAAATTTTTTTTTTATTTGTTATTATATTTTCAGCCCGCTGAAAAATTGGTAGGTACCTTCTTGAAATTTGACCTAGTTATCCAATAAAACTTATGTGCGGACACTCTTGCGCATATACCAAAGCGAAACAAAATCTCCGCCTCGGACCCCCTACCGCACCTCGCACTCTCCAGAATTTCTTATCAAAGGTCATTAGCCAAGGTAGCAGCGCTCGACAGCTATGTGCGACGCGCGCAGTGTAGGTACACATTTTATGAATATTTCATACAAATTTTCATAAAGGTTTTCTTAAGGTTACAGTTTCTTTTTTAATTTTTTTACCGTATACCGGTGCGAATTCAAATTGCTTGAAATAAAGAGCTGGATAATAATTGTTACAAATTCTTGAATCTCAAAAACCCTTGATCTCGTGTAGTTTGTCGTTAATAGTTAACTGAATAATATAATATATACCTAATGATTATACGCACCCTAATATTGTAGGGATAAATGTTGTTTGTATGTAGGTATATCGTTACATACGTAAAGCTGGAAACGGCAACCTACAGTAAATTAAAGAGATATCAGATAGTCAAAAATAATTCTAATTAGGACGAGTAGAATTACTGAACGTAGTCTATGTGACTTTACTAACGATCTATAGAGATATATAAGTTAATATTCTTCTACGAGTAATAAAGCAAAAAGTGAACATTATGCAAATGAATTAATCGCCTTTGCTTTAAGCGTGGTCCAAGTATTTGAATAATCATGACGGGGATGTTGAACGACGTATATCACATAAATTGCGGCTAGGCAAAGGATAATTTGTAATAGTTTTCAGGGTTGTTACATCAAATATAGCGTATTTGTGTAAGAAAATAAAGAATCGAGCTGACTAGCTGAAACCATATCGCGGGACAAAGGAGGTTTAAGACTTTTAAGGCTCAACTACGGCTATAAGCCTTAGTTGCACACATATGCATGGTAGGTACATATGTACACAGTAAGTATTCTAGATAATTTGCAAAAACTATCAGAATTGTATTTCTTTCCCTAGATCCCCTACAATTTATATCTATAACATTTTTCTTGTTTAATACCTAAAAAAAATCTAAAATATGTAGCTATAAGCACGAAAGAATACTGCTTACTTTATTTATGTCTGCATCAGCTGAGGTCGAATGGAGAAGAATACTTATGGTAAAAAGTCCACATATGGACGCCACATGCGAATAAAATGAAATAATAAACACAAATATGTAACAAAAGTAACTGATACTTTATTAAAAGCACTTTAATACAAGGGCGATAATTATTCTGTGTCAAGTTGTTCGACAACCCTACATTAATCCTTTGTACAAAAATTATACATGTATTCTCTAAATTATTTGCTAGGCTAATGTGAAGTTGCATGCAGTATGCAATTCATGTTTCATTTAGTACTCGTTCATCCAGAGACAATATTGCTGGAACGACCCTGTGCAAATAAACTTAAGAATTTCCAGACGAGCTATCTGTAAATAATATCAACAGCATCTAATCACCGGTCTTACAAGAGATAAAAGTGTGTGGACGATTTACAATTATGATTGAGATAACAAGAAGCTCGTAATTAATTAACCGGCGAATGATTCATGATGTCAATGAGTCAGTGCAAAAGTATTTTAATGACAACGTCATTATTAAAAGCTTGAGGGGCAATGTAAATGCAACCATCTTTTTAATTTGCACTGCGTAAATATCGACCGTTCACTAAGACCCGCCTTAGCTTTTTATGGAATAAGTGTTAAAATGAACTGGCCAAAAGTGTATTTGTAATCTAAATTTTCAGATTTATCATAACCGTGCTAGTTACAGTATTACTAGAATATCTTTTTATTTAACATGTGATTTTAATATAAACTTTTAATCTACAATAATTGTTTTAGACTTACTCTTCGCAATCTTGCGAGATTATAGATTTTTACTTTTATTTATTTATTTAAAGTTACACCATCGACACATCACTATACAATTATAATTTAAAACAGTAGGGAATAGTACAAAGTGAAATAATATAATATTCTATCACATACACACAACACCATCTAGCTCAAACTAAGCAGAGCTTGTACGAGTACTATGGGTACTAGACAATGGATAACATACATATATACTTTTTTACAGGTGTATATAACTCTTACGATTAAAAACAAACATGATAAAGCAAAAAAGAAATAAAAAGGAATAACAATAGTTCTAATAAGAAACTAGAAATAATGTTTTTGTTAAAAATATTGTAAATACCCAATACAGTATGCTCCTAAAACACAGTACATAATACGTATACAATGTGTCCGCGCATGTAGTAATAAATCTTTAGGGTCGGTAAATATATGTTATTTTATCGGTAAAACATCTCATTTATGGGGTCTAACTCCAAAACTCGGACACATTGTATTAGGAACACAGTACCTGAATACAGAGAATTCTAATCTTATCAATGTCTGCCATGTGAAAATTTCGATATTGTTATTTTTAAGTGATATTATTATTCGAACTCATAATTCTGTTTAAAGGAGCGTGTTTGCCCAAACTAGTTATGCTTCGAAATGGACTAAAAACTCTTTCTATAGGGCGTCTGGGTAGACTGCTGGGGACGGTCAGATTTATTCGTCTAAGGTATTCTGGGGGTAATTAATCTTCCATGAATTATCTTATGAAGCGTTATTAAGTCATTGACTTGGCGCCTTATCTCTAATGATTCATTTTGAAATGATTAAGTCTTGTATTGTAGTCACCACGATATGGACGGTGACGATTATTATACACTAGAAAACGAGTAAAATTATGTTAAATACGCTCCAACCTTTCAGAATGAACACTGTATTGGGGATTCCAAACTGGCGTAGCATAGTCCAATACCTACACTGCGAACAATAGCATTGTAAAGGCTGATAATTGAAGCAATATTTTTAAAGGTTTGCAGATACGTTTAATGAAATCCAGCATTCTTCAAGATTTGAAAATAATACTGGCGATGTGATCTACAAAGCTCAGCTTTTTGTCTATAAACACACCTAGATCTTTAACTGATGAAGACTGCTCTAAAGGAACCTTATTGATGCAATAAGATGATGAAACTATATTCTTATTCTTGGTTATTGTAATATGAACGCATTTCTTAGGATTAAGTGTCATTTTATTATCTTCACAAGTCATATCGTATATAGTCATACGACACACTATTGATCTAGTAATACTACTTGACTTTCTTGTACTTTGATAGTAATTAATTGGACAAGCGCTATTTCAAAATTTCAGATAACCATAGTATTCGATGAGATAAGCAGCTGTGGCAGACAAACGGACTCGGACACACAAAGTCGCTCCAAATTAGTTCTGCCTTTACCATTTCGATATGGAACCATAAAAAACTTGTTAAGAGGACTATAATGATGAGTGTAAAACTGAATTGCAGCTTTTCTAAAGGCTATAAAGTTATGCAGTGATTATAAAAATTACCATAACGTTTAACTCTATATCTTTATGGCTACCATAAAGATTACAGAATATAAAATAATGTGAGAAACGAGGTTATTCTCTGGTAATCTGTTCTACAAACTATGGACAGTAAAAAAGTAACTACGTTTGTTAATTTACGTAATGAAATTTTGTATGGAGATAGTTATACGTGTTGGAGACAACATGCACTGCTAAAAAGTACTATCTGAGATAGTATTTTAAGTGGTGAGATATACATGATTTAAAATATGAGATACAAAGACACTCGACTCAGAACAGAGTTCGAAATTTGCAGTACCGACGTTAACGCACTTCTAACACGAACATATTAACTTAGCTGCAGGGGTTAACAAGAATACTATATTTTTTATAGATACACGCACTGGAAATAATGGCTGTATCGCGGGGGAGTTTGAAAATATTCTAACAACTTTGTCTCAAAGAACACCCAGAATCGGTATAACTATTTTTGGATACCCCAACATCACTCGATGTGGCGGCAGGAACTAGGCGACCACGTAAAACATTACGCCAATATTCAATACTTATAATTTTAACATATATTAATAAATAAATACATTTGATTACAAACCACGTGCGGATCCGAACTTGCAACTCCCGGCAACTTGACAAGCCAGTGTCAACCGTATAGTATGCAAATAAAACTTGACGGACTTGGTCAGAATATATTAGAATACGAAACCTTTCTTCGAACGAGGACACTTTAATTAATATTCAATGCATTAGTGCCAACAATGGGCGCACTAGTTACTTTCCAATTGAGACTGGACCGCAGAGGATTTGCCAAAACTGAGCTCAAAACAAGTTGTATAATTTGCGGTCACATCGTGCCACTACTTTTAGTTTAGACGCGTTAGATGGCAGCACCACTGGCCGCAATTCTCATTAGGTATCGCAACAACACGGGAACGCTGTTAAACTTGAATAGAGGAACGGAAAAAAACATTACTTATTTTATATAACTGCATGTAGGTACCTAATTATTATTATTCATACATGCATGGTCTTACGTGTTTATCCTAATGGAGTAGTGTGTGTGAAATGTAATGGATACAGATACGGATACGGATCTTTCTTCTCCCTCAGATATCCGCGGATACGGATATCCGGCTCATCACTGGTAGTAAGAGGTGTCTTACACCAGAGATGGGCAGAAAGTAATTAAATTACAAATTAAAATTACAATTACTTTTGTAATTGATAATTTAAATACTTTATAACAGATTACTTTAGTAATTAGTTACACAAAGAACCTACTTTTTAATATTAATATTGAATTAAAATGTAATCTAATTACACAGTCATCTGTTACTAGTATTTAAATTTGCTATTAATTACAATAGTTTTTATTGAACATTTTTATATAGACTACATTATTTATTGTCTCTTTTATCCATATAAATTAATAGTAACATCTCCTTTATAAACGCAACTCTCATAATATATTGTTTTATAAGTTGGTGAATCACCAGTTGCCAGCTGCGTTTTATTATTACGCTAACGAAAACATGTATTAAGCAAGGTACCTAGTTTAAATAAGTTTTCACAGAAGTTTGAACTTTTTCGATATTTAAACTATAAATAATTTATCATTACGCTTTTCATGCTTAGTTTTGAATGACACCCTGCATCTACCGTATATTTGATCGAAAGTGGACCCGACAGGTACGACGCGCGGCTGTAGAACGCATGTTTTCGTACACACACGCCACACTGATTAACTGTCCTAAAGTAAACAAGCTATCTGACGAAATGATTGAGAAAAGAGTAGTGTTAAATGTAAATATAAATTATAAAACTGAAAAATTATGATACGAATTAATAAAAAATAGCGAATATAATTATTGTAAAATAAAGTTGACTGACAGAAAACGGTATATTTTATTAACCTGATTATACATGTACAAACACACACACGCCAAACTTGAAAGTGCCAAATTTGAGTTTAAAATATTTTTGTCTACGTCGCTTATTCATTTACTCAAACTTAAACTCATTTATTGCGAAAATGGATAATTCAGATAACATACAAATAAATTGGTCTCTCCATGATCCGGCTGAAGGCATGCAATTTTATAGGTATTTTGTCTCTAATGATTGTATATTAATAATAATCAAATAAAATTCTAAAATTAAATACAATAATAACTCCATTAAAAATAATAAATGTCAGGCAATATTATTGAGGTACAAGTCAATTAAGAATATATTATATGCCAAACAATAATTAAAAATTAAAATATTTCAAGTCAATAAATAAATAATACCATGTGTTATTTCTCATTATTATTACATTGCATGTCATTTATAAATTCGTTTACACTACAATATACTTTTCCACGAGTAATTGTTTGACTTTATGTTTAAATACATCGATGCTCCTACTTTACAAAAACATTTTTGATAGGTGATTATAAACTCGTGGCGCCATGCAGACTACTATTTGTCATCAATGCACTTTTGTGTTGAACTCTCAAATTGTGGCGTTTGCCTCCTCACTAATAGTTTCGTCATTATAGGTAATATTAGTAGTTGTCATTAGAGGAATCCTGTTTTTCAATGTCATTAATTGTGTTTTACTTAAATTAATTTTAAATTATTTAATGTCAGCTATTGCATTACATTAGTAAGTGTTTAAAATGTCATATTCAATAAATGATTTACAAAATAGTTGGGTGTTTTGTTATTTTTGGGAGGTCGTTAATATAAATATTAAATAAAAGTAGCCCCAATACACTTCCTTGTGGTATCCCTAGGTTAATTTCTCTATATTCTGATATGAAATGTGTTTCTGTTTTGAGTTTAGGACATAAGCGCGTTGTTTGGGTACATTGTTTTCTCTTAGTAAGATAAGATGTAATTAGATCTAAGAGTCTCCCCGTGACCATGGCTGCTGAAAAGCAACCGAAACGTCGAGGAAAGTGTAAAATTAAATCAAAACAGATATAATAGTTTCAATAATTTAATTAACTTCAAAATTAGTAAAGTTTAATAGTAGTAGTATGTAGTGTAACAGTTTCTTAATTATGTAAAAGAGTGTCAAATAAACAACGCGATAAAATCCGTATACCTATAGTAGTTTAATTTCAATGAATAACATTCGCGTAAACAGAAGACAATATTATGTAGATCTAAGAGCTTACCCCTTATTCCGTAAGCATTAATTTTTTACATTAACTGATAATTGAATTACAAAGTATTTTAATTACATTTCAATCAGATTACTTTGTAATTTAATACATAATAATACGTTACATTATATATTCGGAGTAATTATAATTACTATATAACTAAATACAATTTAATACGTTGTAATTACATTACTTTATAATAAAATTAATAATTCTATTACAATGTTATTTATGCCCATATCTGTCTTACACCCACATTTCGCCAGACATGTTTTTAGGTCCTACATAACAGGACTCGAGTCTTTTGCCGTCTACCTTCACATTTCCTCAATCCATGCGGCTACTGACAATTTATTGTAAGATAATGCCCGACCAGGATATTGAAACCGAAACCCGATACTGATCGGTAGCGTATGGGATTGAACGCAAAACACTCGGCGTCATAGCAATTGCGACTCGACTTAAACTACTACGCCATCGTTGCAGTCAACAGTTAGCCCTCTACCTCTCTGGATGAAAGGTACCTCACGTAATTTTTTGTACTCCCTGAGAACGTGTATGCAAGTTTCATGATGATCGTTGATTCGTTAAGGCGTGAAAGCGTAACAAATAAACAAACTCACATTCATAACATTAGTTAGGATAGTTGGGATTACGTATATCACTCAATTTTATGCTTAAGAAGAGGATCCTAATTCCAAAAACATATTACAACTGCAATGGAATTATAACGAATATATTGTTTGATGCTGGTGATCTTTAAAGAGGAGCGCCATGATCTTCAGGATTTGTAGTATGCGGCATGGCGATGTCGCATTAGTTACTTTATTTATCCTATTTCAATATTTCACCATCTTTTTACAATCTTGTATGGCTAAGAGCTCTTCCTGATGTTCCTGAAGATACGAAGTTAAGCCCCACTTGACCAGATTGGTGGCCTATTACCTCTGTATTTCTCTAGACTTCGTCTTTCCTTCGCCAATAGTAAGGCAGTTTATAGTATTGGTTACACTTTAATAACTGCGTAAGTATATAATTTGTTACATAAATAAAAGAAAAATGTTTGGTATGGCAATTCAACGGATAAGCAAAGATTTATATGTGTAATAATTTACAGCATAATATAAAAGAGCGTATTTTAAGCAATATGATTCATCGCGACAGATCCTTTCTTCAAAACCGGAACAAGTCGACAGCGAAAATATCACGCGTGCGATGCTTTCGTCCATAGGGAAGTTTACTAGTCATACAGTTTAATGTAAAAGTATAGATATTTATTAGCTTTGGTTCTTCGTTTTATAAAAAAAGGGTAGGTAATGAAACTATTTGAGATACACATTTTAGACGACGCAAGCATACGTTGGTTTTATTGTGGTGAAATACTAAGAAAAACAAACTATCAAATAACTTCAAAACATTATTTGTAAATTCGATGACTATACAAGTAGCGCCATCCAGTGACGTCACCCATAAGCTTTTGCCCAACGAGGCCACTCGAACTTACGTGAAAACTACGAGCTTTCAACTAGGTTCTACGCCCGACTACCCTTTACGTTTGGCTTAGCTACTCCTGAAAACCGTGCACAGATGGCGCTTATACAACTTTTGTTTAGGGTGGCTTTACTTGCATCTACTTCGGATTCATTATGATCATGTTTTTTTTTTAAATACTTTGCCAAATTTTCTTTATATACTGGTTTAGGGGTGATTTGCAACATTGAAACAACAAAAAGTTAGGTTCATCAAAATTTATTGAACAACTCACCCTACGTCACCCAAGCAGTGAAAAGCCTGTTTTTAATGTAATGAAATAGTTAATTTACAAATGGCGAATTATGCTTTGAGATTTCAATGAGGATCTTAAATGTCAATACCAAACCTGGCTAGAAGCCATGTTTACGATGCTGCTATAAAAAGCTCGAACAACATTATTGCACCTATTAGATGCACATTATTGCAAAAAGTATGCTCTTATGGTCGAAGCAATCTTAATTTCAATTGCTCAGATTAGAAGCACCATTTTGATGATAGATGTTTTTTTTAATTTTAATATAGCTATAAAATATGTACTTAACATACAAGATAACTTTCGAAGCGGCCGGTACCTAGCGGCAGATATGAATACGGAAAGGATTTGCGATCATCGTGGGTTCGTTGCTTACTTAGAAGGTACAGTAACAAGCATACGAGCATTTCGTACCCGAAATTAATAAAAAATGGCTCATCATTTAGCCCGCTCAAGTCGTATAACCTTGAATTGTGTTTTAGGGGTGTATAGGCTTTCCAGAATTCCTTAAAAAGGATCTTAGCTTTCTGCAGCGGTCTCAGCGCAAAATTTCCTACTTGTACAACTTTACCTGCGGAGGCTTGAAACACCACCGAGTAGCAAGGATCCGCAGGTAAGAACCATCTATCGTCAGGCGACAACTAGCGTGACTTATTTGCGATCATAGAAGTATACAAAAGAAACAACGCATATCATTAGTGCACCTGTCATTTCATTGTACAGTGAGGTCGCGGGTTCGATTCCCGCACAAGACAAACATTTGTGTGCATGAACATGGTTGTTTGTCTTGGTCTGGGTGTTTCTATGTATAATATGTATGTATTTACAAAAAAAAAAGCAAGTATATATGTATGTTTATCCATTGTCTAGTACCCATAGTACAAGCTCTGCTTAGTTTGGGCTAGATGGTGTTGTGTGTATGTGATAGAATATTTATTTATTTAAAGCTACCAATAATAATCTTTTAATGTAGGTAGAGGTCAGAGGGGCTTGCTTATCTAAGTACACCAACCTAAGACGGTTATGAAGTTAATCACTTACGATTGATGTCGTAGTCTTTGGTATTAAAATATATCGGACCACCTAGACCTAATTGAGTATATAATTACGTCATTTGATTAGAGGGGTACCCTTCAGTTGTGGTTCAGGCTAGATAAATATTAATTAAAAGATATGTAAGTTTATGGCAAATCACAATTGCTTGCATGAATTTTATGTGCAATAATATTCCTTATCGCCGTTGACTTTGCCTACCGAACCAAAATATTTGCGATCGAATTGCAGTAAACATCACTGATTTTATACTAAAGATTTCAAAACAATTTATGGCTATATGTATCGGTTCGGTTTTATATACAAATGGAACAGAGTAATCCTTGCAATAAACAGATTAAAAACTACGTCTTATCTACTGCGAATATTAATTGTGCCAATACAAATGAAATATATATAATAATATTTTGTATTTTGGCAGTTATACCTACAAATATTGGTTTTGCCCGAGAATCACAATCAAAATACAGCACGATTACCATTAATAGCACCGCTCATTCGTACAGTAAAATAAAACCATCCTAAGTTATTCGGATAACAAAAAATACAGGGCAATAAATTCATGAGATCAACGTAAACTACAACTAATAAAGTCCAATTCCAACCACATCGTAAATGATTAAAGTAGTAAATCCCACCTAATACGTACGACAAAAACGCCTATACAGAACAATATTCGTATAACCGTCGATGACTGCAGCGTCGGCGAATTCACGATCGTGCCTAAGTGAGATACAAAGACGCAGATAAGCCGGCCTATCTCCACAATATAAGAGACATGATACTCTCCGTGTCACGGGCTTAATCACCGCGATGATAGCGACCAATTAACCGCCGCTGTGCGCTCAATTGTTGATAATTACCTACACATACGTCACAGTTTCAATGTCGAATGATCCACATGTGTGCTGATAAATAATTACAGCTGCCTACTTGGGTCGTGTAAAAATACTGATGGTGCTACTGCACGTCGCTTTAAGTTACACAATTGTATATTGAATGTAAAGGGTTTATATTTAGGACTATGCATCGATTGATATTTTAAAAGTACATTTAACGATTGGTGGACACAGAAGAAAATAAAATAACTATTACTCAGTTAAGAATTGACACTCAACCAAGTAGTAGTACTACTGGCAGTACTAAGGTGTCATTCGGTGGTCACCGCTGGCGCGCACACGAGAAGTACCTAAACATTACTGCCCCTGCCCTGCTCGATGATTAGCCTGAGTTAAATCAGTTCACTTGTATGTAGAAATTCAGAGGAGCTTCTGAATATTTAGTCAAAATAGATCTCAATCAGAATGATCTTTGGCTTCGGTCGTGCGTGTTAAACATTTCAAGAGTCGTTAGTCGATCGCTCGCAATACGTAGAGCTCTTAAACAATGCCAACAGTAGAAAAGATCGCAGCATTAACATGATTATTCTGTATTCAACAGATTGTGTTGGCATCCAGTTACCATTAAAGTGAATGTGTTCTATTTCTTTTTGGTAAAAATGTATGTCAATTGTATTCGATACAGTTGTCTTAACCATAGTTAATTAATTTAATAGCAGTTGGTGATACGTTCACATGTATGTGGAGAATATAGGCGCCATACGTACCTATAGCCTCATTTTTTGTAGTCAGTCAAAAGGCGTCGCCTTGCCAATTACTAATGCATCGCGTGCAACTTACTCGATACCCGCACGGATCAATCATATGTGTCATCCTTGCTTTTATTTTCAATGTTCAAAAGCCAAAGGGATACTAGAAACACCGGTTCTACAAACATACAAAATTTTGTAAATAATGACACCGTTCGGTAATAAATAACCTACACACATACAAACAACATAATGCACGATATACTTATTACGGATATGGACATATATTTTTCCAATTAGTTTTACGTTTCACGTAATGCATACCGGGCATTCCACACTTCGTGGTGAAGTAACATGTTTACCTCACCCCGGCGTGAATTTACCCATTCTACATTTCACAATATTATAAACAAGTTTATTGTTGTGTATATCATTATGACAACAAACAAAAAAGAACGATGTATATCGATGTTTTAAGATAGAAAAGATTTCGCATATATTTGCAAAGAATTATAAGATTTTGGGTTTGGTTACCATATAAAGAAAATGTTAAAAGCAGCAATAGCTCAGTGGGGAGACCAACAGACTGCAATGCACAGGGGCTCGGGTTCGAACCCACGTCGCGCACCTCTGACTTTGGGAAGTTATATGAGTTTTCGAAATTATGTGCGTATTGATTGACAATTATCGCCTGCTCCGTACCTCGGAGAGCAGGTTTAGCCGTCGGTCCCGGCTGCCATGAACATCTATGGCGTTATTGGGAAGTCAGTGTCCTATATCCTGACACTGGTCTAGCCTTAGGGTATCGTTAGCCTTCGGGTTGTGGAGGTCAGGTGGCAGCCGCTCCTTGTAAAACCTGATATCCAGTCAAATCCGGTTAGACCAAAAAAGCCGACCCTAAGTGACTTGTGAATAATAAAGACTAGGGAGAAGATAAAGAAAATGTTAATGCATTTTACTTACTAAGAAATTCTCAGTGACAGCGCGGTTTATGAAAATAAGCGTTACTTACGAAGGACGTTAAAACATATTTAGCAAAATGATCCTACTCCAGTAAATCAGTATAATTACATAGACATGTATTATAAAATATTTGTTTTCCATATTCCTTTTTGCTAAGCTCAAACTGACATAAGTCACTGGTAAACAGATGTATGTAAACACGTGACAAATAATATGTATAATCAATACTTGTTCTGAGTTTATAGTAACAAGTTAACAAGACATAAAAACACCATAAACTATCGGTTTTACACGGCCGACCGGTAGCGTTCCGGTTATCCGGTGACGAAGTATGTGAAAGATTTCATACGTAGGTTCATGCCAGACAGTTCATTATTGAAGGTTTTCCTGTCAGCTACAACATCTAAATGAGATGGCTTGGAAAGACTCGATTCGGCAGAATCCGATGTACTGGCCAACCCCAGTCTTACATCCATGGCTATGTCTAGCAGTGAACAAAAGCTACATAATTGACCCGGCGCCAGTTATTTGGCAGCTGGCATGGATAAATAGAAGTACATCATCAAGACGACTCGTGAGAGATCAAAGCCACGTTAGGTTAAGTTTCGTTAATTGGCTGACGCGTATGAAACTTATCTGATAGTATATATTATACAGTATAGTGCTTATTTTACATACATATTTGTTTTTGTAAGCAATTAAGATATAGAAGGCTGGTTGCGGTTAGTTGCAGGAGGACCGGACTGGAACATTTATATAATTACATAATTAAGATAGTGTACTTAATTAAAATAAATAGCAGACTATAGACTATCACCATAAATAAAATTCGGGTCACGGGAAGACACATATTAAAATGAAGAATATACTGTTAACCCAGGTTCTGAATACCTGGGGGGCCTGCTATGGATGAATCTTTTCAGACTCCCAACTGGCCCCCCCCCATTGGGTGAGAGAGGGAACACCCCAGGTTTTTTAGTGGGTATACCAGCGCTCGGCTGGTGAGTCCCACACGCCCCGCCGGTGCCGTCCCCTAGCCGACGGGTAGTGCATCAAGCATTTTTTCTGGGTATCAAAAAAAAAAGTTTCTGATCACCTATGTATCTGTAGATCGTGTGCAATGTATATGTATGTATATGGTATAGAATTGATAGTGCTGATATCGCAACAGTCACCGTATTGACAATGGCATATCGAGGTGATCACCTAAATCAATGCGTCATCCAAGTAAATTAGACGTTAGGGCCAGACAGTATCATTAAATAATGAAACTCCAATTTCACATAGTAACTTTCGTAATACTAAAAGTTTAGCCATTAAATTCAAAACGTCGCCAGGGGAACTAAACACGATTAACTATATTATGAATTTGGCCTTAAAACTGTTGGCCATATTTACGTAAGTATATATAACTTAATTAGTTAGTAAAAGCCTTGGGAAATATTTTGCGTAGTTTTTCCATCGTTAGAATTCTTGTCGATGCCTATTTAAAAAACTTCAGTCGTTAGTGAAACTATTAAAACTTGCGATAGCAACCGTTGCAATTGCTCGCCAACAATTTAATGCGTGTTCACTGCTATTAACAAATCTACACATGCTTGCAACAATGGTTTTAACTGACTTCGAAAGAGGAAAAGGGTCTATATTCGAAGCATTATTTTATCATTTTTTCATCGAGTTTTCCTAACCGTTTTAACAAGTCTAAGTACTGTTTTATATATTTAAAAATGCATATTCCACTATATATTACTTCAGTCAAGATTTGATAATGGATTTTAGGGATATTGAATGGAACTCTCTGAATGTCTGTTACAAGTATCATGGGCTTCCGAGTGGAAATGTATAGGTTACATAATATTATGCCTACTTATTATAGTTGAAACAAACAGTCATTTAGTTGATACTGATAAGCGGTTACCGTAACCTAATTATAAGCAGCAAAATATTTGTTTTTCCTTTAACTAAACCGCGATATCTTGACCACATGTATGTATTGTAACAAATGATACATTATAATCAGTATTGTTTATTTTATGAGCAGTGACTGAGACTGTTGGTGAAGTTTTTGGGTATAAACGTCCGGAAATTCTTAATAGCAGCATTGAGCCTGGCACTCGCTTTGTATTAAGGGCCTAAAGCTGGCGAAAAACGGGTGGAAAACATGTTCGTCTGTTCCTTAGGGTATATAGGAGTAGGACTATATGTAAATAATTAGGCGTATATAAGTTGAACACAAGCGCTAGTCGTGTGAAGCAGGAAACGCTACGCTTCGCGCCTATCTCTATGTGTTGGCACTCGGCGGTCGGCAGCTTCGCCCGCAGATATCTGCCTTCCTGCTCACTACCCACAACATACATTATATTTTGTATAACTGTTTATGTTTTTGAGCTGGCTGCTTGATATCGTTGTGGTTTAGAGAATGGTGTAATAATGTATATCAACTAAATTCATACATATTTTCATGTTATGTACAGTCACTCAGTCAATAAGCTGAAATATCAAAGCATGAAGTATGGGCAAGCCTGTTGTCGTCTACCAGCCTATATACTCTCAACTCCTTGTAGATAATTTATTTTACTGATAAACTCAAAACTACAGCTTGACTCTGTATCGAAGTGGGGTATCACGAACGATCGTTAAAAAATACCTACCCAAATGGGATTAACTAGGCAGTTCATACAAAACAATTATGTAAGTATACGATTCCAATAATTGATCTATCTATGAATAGATGGGTAAAATAGGTTACCTCAGGCATAATTTATTTAGAACTTATGTCAAAGTTCTTAGCTCTAGTACGAAAAACCACAAAAAGATCGGTTATTGGTATTTAAAGGCAACCGTTAAGTGATGATATGGTAGCAGGTACAATTTTGGAGTACCTATGTAGTTACACCATCCTGGTTTGACCGGCCGGGGTTTGATCGGAAAGTTCTACCATCTCACGGAAAATCAACAATTCATGCTGTGAGTGAGAGCACTGGTGGCTCCATCATCCGTTCGGTCTCATTCTTCAACCCTTTCGCAGCCGAAGTCTTCCCTTCCTCAACACTACTGCTTAGTGAATCTCGTCAGCCGGACCGTGTATCTACTTGTTTGCTCCATATGTGGTTTATGTGAAAACTAGAAGAGATTTAGCTCTCATTATATACTTATTTTTAAATTTAGAACAATTCGCAGAAAATTGTGTGTCGAGGAGACCGACCAAGATTGTTCGCTGTGCGCAGCAGGCGCACGTCGTTAAAGCGCCAATGACGCGTGCCTTATGTACACTCAACGAAATAGCTGACCGAGTTGATATATTTTCTTGTTCTCTGACTGAATTTAATAAGACAGCATTGTATGTTGTGTTATGATTAAGATGTCGTTGGACTGAATGACAGAGCTCGATATTCAAATCGGCGCGCGGCCGCCATAGTAAAATTGTATGGAGGATTTGAAGTGCTTTTTTGATAAATATGTATCTTTATTGTCAACTAATAACTTAAATATTTGGGACGGACAAATTGTAATATAACTATTTATGTTTCGTTTAAGCTGTAAAATAGGATAGATTTCTACTGTTATTATCTAAAAATCACGTAACACGAGCTTACTTTTTTGCATTTTCCGTGCAAATTTACGTAATTTTGTAGGCGAAAATATTAATTATTTTAAGTTTTTTACACAGAGTAATTGTAAACACATTTATTGTTATGGTAAATGTATATTTTATATTTGTATTAAACAAAAAGTGTTGATTTTATCAACTTAACTGTGACCGCCTGTTTTGGCACATTTCGGCGTCTTAAACTACATAGTAATAGAAGCACTACCCTTGTGTACGTGAAATAAAGAAATGTGATTGTCAGCAGCTTGGTTGTGTTTCCTTAGAATTGCTTCTGTGATACCAAGAAAACACAGACAGCTGCCACTTTCAATCAAGTGCGGAGATGCACGGATAGGGCAGTGGTTTAAGAGGTCGCCTTACCACTGACGCCGCGCCCGGTGTTGCAGGTTCAAACCCCACGCGGGATAAATAAAATTGTAATTCACAAATAGTTGTTCCGAGTCTGGGTGCTTTACAAACATTCACACAGCGGACATAAAGAATTATGTCCGCTGTGTGAATGTTTCTATAGGCCCCCTCGACACAGCAAATAAAATTAAGCGGAGGTTGCTTTTTTAAAAATACGAAATAAGACGAAGATAATCTTTCACCACCACCAATAAAATAAAAATCTATTATTAATCGGAACATATTTTCAGATTATTAAAGATCGCTATTGTAATCGGTCAACGCTTTTATCAGAGACAGATACATTTTTATCTTTAATGTTATCTATTAAAGACTCACGTAAAGGATGGCGATACTTATACCAATAAAAAGACCAGAAAGAAGAAGTACCAAATTTTAATTAAAATTTTACAATTTAAGGTTACTTTTTTATAAGTCAATAGGTATACAATGCCCACATTGGCAATTATAATTTTATCGCGAACTTGACGAACAATGTAGTGACCTATAATAAGAACTGTCATACTCAAACTATTTGTAATTCATAAAAATATGTGTTTCGTGTAGAAATCGAACCTACAACATGGATAGCCACTACTGAAACCACTGCGCAATCGACAATCAATCACAGTCTCAATGTATTTACAGGTTCAAGAACACGGCCTATCCTTTATCTTACGGCTTTGGCGAAAGTAATGGCTCGGCGAAGAGAGAAAATTTAATTTGAAATTTTTGAATCCTTTAAATAATTGGTAAATTAACATTTATTAAAATAAACAACCAACAACAACAACGTCGTTCAATAAATCGATGTTTATTTATGTTATAACTGCGTTATTATGCATCTGTGTTTGTCTGTCACGTTATCACAACTAAACTGCTGAACGGATTTTTATATAATTATGATAGCCCAGTAGCGCATACAAAACTGTTCGATTTATCTGACATGTTATCTACAGTCATTAATAAATGAACAAGTATCAAATGATATGTTATCAGTATAAGTAAAAACAGAAGTTATTTAACTAATCGACTAGATTATTCGATATATACTTACATAGTCTTACGCCTATAACCCGAAAGAGGTAAGAAGTGATACTACATGCATGTTTCAGCTATCTAAGGTCCCACATAATAGGGGCAATCCTATTGCCGCCTATCAGGCACAGTTTCACACTTCGTGCTGCTAGTGAGAAGTTCTAGACCGTAAAGACCCTATGACACTCATAACACAATAGAAACCGAGACCTCATGAACAGCAGTCGTATTTATTATCGCTGCGCCCTCGAGATAGTCGATAACGTATAGCAAATGAAAGCGCATCTACTGATTATCACATGCAATACCAAGATCGGGCAGTGCTTGACATTCTACTCATTCTTGGCATTAAACCTACACTGTTTCTTGGAGAGGTAGGTTAAGGACTAAGGAGTTTATTTGCTTTGATCTCAGCACAATTTTTGATTCATGCACACTCATTCCATTGTTTATGTAAGTGCTTCATTTTAGTATATTCTTAATCTGGGTTTAATATCAAATGTTAACAATCTGGTTAAAGATTTACTTAGCCTTCCCTCAACATTTTTCAACTTCATTCATGCCTGTATACTCTTATCACAATAAACATCAAAAAATATTTCTAAATTCCTCCACGTAATATGTATGTACTTTTTTACTTGTTAGCTTCCTCTGTATTAATCATAACATTGCATGTCGATATGCATTCTTCTTTATCAAAAACCAATACTTAATTGCTGCCACAACATATAATTATTGTGTTAATATGTCTGTTAAATGTATAAAAACCGGCTCCCTTTACTGTTATACCTAATCATAATGATGAAATGTGTTCGATGCACTTCTTGATAACCCTTTGGAAAGATACAAATATAATTTATTATTAATTTCCGACCAACTTACTAACAAGATCAAGGCCAGTTCTTATCATGTTTTATAAACACATTCATATTTGTCTCTATTGTAATTTCGAAGCAGATTTTTATTAGTGGGATGTGATTGCATGAAATGGATTATTGTAAGTCAGCTTGGCCAACTTTGACCTAAGAAATCTCATAATTTGACTAGTTTATTGCATAATTTTATAAGTACCTAATCATTTATGCATTATATTTATAGCTCTTGATAGCAGACTAGCATTCTCATGAATAACATTCATGTTATTATCAGTACTTAGTGGAATTATAATTTTAGAACAATATTTTTTAACATAGTATCAATTTATCTCATACTATAATGTACTTATTTATCTTTTTTCAATTACTTAATATCTTATAATTATATATTGTACACTAGATGTGCCCGCGGCTTCACCCGCGTTTACCATTACTGTGCCGCCCCCGTGGATCGTAGCATAATGTTATATAGCCTATAGCCTTCTTCGATAAATAGGCTATCCATCAGTAAAATAATTATTTAATTCTAACCAGTAGTTCCTGAGATTAGCGCATTCAACCAAACAAACAAATTCTTCAGCTTTATAATATTAGTATCGATTTTATCAATAGTAAAAATAATCAAGTAATCCAATAATCTATCTATTGATATGTTTTGTCAACTTTAATGATTTTTGGGTTGCAAAATTCAAAAGGTCAAAACAATCTGCTTTACACTAAAATGGTTATTTCAAAAGATGTTTGCTGAATTATGTAAATTATTTATAAAATCAAATTATGAAACATTAGACTACTTCTAATTAGTTAAGAATAGTTTTATATAAATTGTTGTTTATAAGTGAAACTCAGATGCAAATTGTTTCAAACAAATTTTAATAGAAAATTGTTCTAAACAATTTCTATTGGAAAATTGTATTTCTTATTGCTTTGTACAAGGAGTTTATTTATATTTATATTCATTAGGTAATGTATTTTCAGTTTAGTGAGAAAATGATTTTTGAATAATATAATTCAAGCAATTTCAACACTAATTTTGGTTCCATCATACTATTTCAATAATAATGCCAGTTGTTATTTAGTAGTTTCAAGGAGTGAGTTAACAATTGATCTGATCTGAGCTTTGTGAAACTTTATTTTCCAAGTGTTAATAGATCTTTTTGGGTAGTATACATAAACTAAAACACATCAAATGTACAACAATTAAAAGAGACAGACAATGTATTTATGGCACCCAAAAAATCACTTTAATCACAAATTATCACAATATTCATAGTAGAGGTAGGCAGCAATTACAATTATTATATCTACATACAGCACACAGGTTTTATGTCTCGTCTATGTAAATACCAATACAATTATGTAGTTTAAATTTAGTGTTTTATAGCAGATGAATTTCTTACAAAATCATTATTTTATACCTCGCATTGTGAGGGCAATGGTCCACAAGTAAGGTAGACGAACAAGTGTATCAAATATTATAATACCTCTCACATAAGTAACATGTTATCCTTTCTATTAATCTCATGGTCAATACTTGGGCCCCTGGGCCGGGACGCAATGATTGTTTTATTATCTGTTTGCAACTAAGTGATTATGAGTTATTGTAAATCATTTCTGAGACACAGATGATGTCATATTTACAAATAAATTAGAAATCCATTATTTCTATTTAGGAGTAGGTAAGGATAGAAGAATATAAAGCATAAATTAAAGATTTATATACAGCATGATAAAATCTATATAAAGTATTATAATTTTAATGAAGTAAAGATGAATTGTAAGTTGTACATACAACAAGAAAATAATAATAATATAATATAATATTCTACAACATACACACAACACCATCTAGCCCAAACTAAGCAGAGCTTGTACTATGGGTACTAGACAATGGATAAACATACATATATACTTTATATAAATAAACAATAGCTTTGTATTGGCTTTGCAATAATTTGATTATATTGAAATGTGTTATTCCTGTGAAAATCATGTCACTAACAAACACTTTGATTATAACCAGAGATTGTTAATTTAATCTTAAGTCATTTTTATCTCCAGGCTAAAGCTTGGATCTAAGACTGAATGCTTGTTTTCATTGTTTCTGGATATACCTAGGTCATGTTATTACAATTTTGTACTTATAACAAATACAACAACATTTGTACAATGTAAAATTTGTATAAATAAGTGTATGTAAAAATCTAAAAACATATTTGTTTTTTTTATATTTTATAAGAATAATTAAATATAGTAAGCATTGAGAAAACACCAAACAAATTCTATCCTATTATATTCTGCATATACATAGAATACAAGAGCTATTTAAGCATGAGAGGGTTTTGAGTCTTCATAAGAATTAAAAATATCTGATACACTAATTCTGATAGAATTTTAATTATCAATATTTAAAATTTTACAGCATGGACAATGTTATAAATGTTTATGTTTTATGAACTCAGTCTAATGAATATATACTTACTTATTATAATTCAATTTAAAAGATTTTGTCTTTTATTTGTTATTTTTATTGCATAGCAATAAAATCATACTAAAATAGATAAGCTTATCAGGTCTGTAGTATTCGGCATAGAATATGTTAACTTATTTAAATCAACGATTTTTAGAATAGGTGTATTTATTTAAATCACTTGTAGAAGTGTCTGTAAATAATGCATTATACCAGATTTAAATCAGTATCTCAGGTGCAAAAATAATGTGTAGCACTTACCTTGTGATACAGCCAAAATCCACAGAACTCGTTTATTTTTTAAAGCAATTATCACAGACACTGATGTTTCCACACCTACACAAAACAAATCGTATAGAAACTAGAGATGAACGCTACGATGTTGTTATAAAAAATAGATAAACTATCAAAACAGGAGTCACACAATTTTTTAACAGTAACGTGTGTATTTTTCTTTTTACATAATTCACTTATTTTTATTCAATAATGTTCTCTTAAATACAAATCAAATTATGAAATCACGGTCGTTAAAAGTCAAGACAACAAAAATAGGCTTTGACACTTGTGCTTGACAGAAACGATTCAACTGCACACATCTAAGAAATATCGCCAGAAAAGTGAAAGTTGCCAAATTTTTTAATAAAATCTGCACAATGTAGGTCGTTTTTTAAGAATTTGTATATAAAACAGGTACCACTTTTTATAAAAAAAGAGCAACCGTTACAAAAATGATCGAAAGTCGTAAATAGGGTCCTAAACACCTATTACGCGCACGCGAGCGCAATAGTATTTTTTCAACTCGGATTCGGACTCGCCTGCTTGCGGAGTGCAGAATCATGTGAGCGAGACAGATAGACCCAGGCAAAATTCAACAAACAAGGCATCTATAACAAAGAAACAATCTATTTTTATAATTAATCCATAACAAGATTATATTTAAGTTTACAAAGTAGTTGAGTTTAGTCAATAATAGTGCTATAACAGTTCTAGTTGTTTCAACAAAATTATAATTATTTAACTAATAATAAGTATATACATTAATAGGTTTCTAGTACCTAACTTTTAATTTTTATACTATTCCATATCTACGGAAGGAGTTAAGTACCTAGTATATTTCTATACTTTCTATGTCAATGAGAGAAGTCCCAAATAGTCATTGTATTAATTTGACAAAGCAATGAAATATTCGGTTTTTGGCATAGCAAACAAATGCAAATATGTGTCTGTCAACATCAATCACTATAAATAATTGTATACTTTGTATGACCATAATCTGTATCATAATCGACACAAGATGCTGATGTATACCTATGGTCTATTCAAAAATCCCCTTTGGGGAAGGAGAGATTATTAGAGCTTTTTAGCCCGTTAGATTTGCCCAATTAGTTTGCCGGTAAAAGAAAGATTCTAATAGCGGCGTATTGACGACAACAGCGACATCTATAAAAGCCAATAAATCAATCGAATAGTACGCAAATTTCTTTGCCTATCAAATAGACTTTGAGTAAGCGACAGCATGTTCGATAATGAACAGTCAATGTTAAAATTCAGACATTCTCGTAAAGTGTACCGTTACATAAATTGAGAATGATGTGATAAAATAATATTTAATAATTTTATGATTATATATGATGATAACGCTGTGCGATAATATAAATTTTCTATTTTCTGACACAATATTTATATGCTATATAATTTTTTTATTTAATAATTACGTTCGTCTGAGAGCATATGTAATATAAAGATTATTTACATCTTGTTGGTGGGCAATAAAATAAATGGGTTACATGTGAGATCCTAAAAAAATATTCTAAACTTTAGCTTAGTTGAAAAGATTTACTTATTTTACTTTCTTTATTAAATTACTATCTCAGTCGGTTTCTTCAAGTCCATCCTTGTCACATATGTCTGTGATCCCTGTGTACTATCACACTGAAGTCTTAGTCAGTCATAGTTAGATACATTGTGACATTACTTCATTGAATTAGTAAAATTAAGTCAGTACCTAGTTGTCAATTCCATAATTCATGCATTAACCATCTCTCAGTTTAATTTTATTTTAACCTGTAGACAGCACAATATAAAAAGGTGACCATTCATTAACCTTTTTAATCTGTCGACACTCGATAAATTAGCAATTGAGCATTTAATCTGGAAATTAAAAGGTTGATGTATTATAAATATTATAACATATAATAAATACTAAGTTGTACTTATTTATTTCCATGGTATTTATTAATTAGGTCATTGTGACGCAAACGCTTGTCATATAACAGAACTTGCCTTATTCTATTTATACCAATACTCTTTGATCAGAACTATGAGTGTAGGCGATGTATACAAAACAACTTCTCTACTGTCTATTTGCGTTCTTTTTTCACATTACTTTCTAATATCATAATTGGGATATGTAAAATTTATAATGTGTTTATTGATTATTTTAAAATAAACTTTATATATTTTTTAAAATATTAAATTGGTACATTATGCGCGAAAAATAGTAATAAAGTCTTAATATACAGGGTGCTGATTAGACTACCTGTAATATTAAATATTTTTAACGCATTACCAGCCGGCGGTCATAAGCCAGTCCGTAGCTGGTAACCGTTAGGGTTATATTGAAACACGTAGACTGATTCAACTGAAAATGTATTTACAATTTTTAAGCTATTTTATATCCCATTTATTGGTCTTGCAAGTAACGTTAGCACTAATGTGTACAATAAACAAAAAATATAGCATTTACGGGGGAATTCTTGGAAATCCTAAGCGTGTGTGCGTGCGACGCAGCGGTTCTTACGCGTATGAAAGCACAGGGAACTTTCGCGCGTCGCCAATTCGTAAGTTGGTATCGTCGCGGCTAGACATATGATGTTCCGTTCGATCGCCTTCGCGCGTCGCTTGGTTTCGGCGCGGTTAGACGTATGATGCTCCGTTCGATTCCAGGTTCCTCGTAAACTTACATGTTGCCTGTGCGTATATACATACGCCACATCACTCCCGCCTAAGTGAAGCGTACGTTTTGTTTCACCGCGCGGCCGGATCTGGTGACGTAGGAATTTCGCGGCGAAGGTGATTATTACTGTGATGACTGATGAGTCTGTTCGCATTGGTGTGGGTGATGTGTCCAGGGCTTGCGTGTTTCTTGATATTGTGTTTTCTGGCGAGTCTTTCTCGTTGAGTAGATGGGCTGGCTTCAATCTGTCGATTGAAATTACTGCGGTGTGAAGCGGAAGTTGCAGTGTGAAGTGCTTGCCATCGGTACTGCGTTGAAGTACTTGATATGGTCCGCCGTATGGTGATACGAGAGGTCTGTGCACGATGTCGTTGCGCACAAACACATGCGTACATGTCCCGAGATGTATGAATGTATTTAACCTTGACTCTCACCTTGTTAATGTCGGTGATAATGACGACATTGTTTCAGTCAGCTGACGGACAAATGCCGCATCTTCAATGTTCGTCTTGGTAGGTGCGAAGAAATCAGACGGGACGCGTAACGTTGATCCGTATGTCATCAGGGCCGGACTGACGGTTGAGTCTTCACGTAGGGCGGTACGAAGTCCTAGTAATACTGTAGGTAATTCATCGATCCATCTGTTATCGGTTGCTCTTGCCATCAGTGCCGCTTTCAGAGATCGATGCCATCGTTAGATTTTACCATTAGCTTGCGGGTGAAATGCAGTAGAACGTATTCGATAGACGCCTATTTTCTTCATTAAAGCTTGAAATAAAGACGATTTGAACTGTCTCCCTTGGTCTGTAATAAGTCGCAGGGGACATCCAAACCGCGATGTCCATCCCTCGTACACGGCTTTCGCGACCGTTTCGGCGGTGACGTCACGAGTAGGTATTATCTCTGGCCAGTTAGTGCAGCGGTCAATCATAGTAACTAAGTATCTATAGTCATCTGATGGCGGGAGGGGCCCAAATATGTCCACGTGTAGGTGGTCAAAACGGGATGATTATTGAAACTCGCCGAGCGGACTAATGACGTGTCGATGAACTTTCGCTCGTTGACAGCTGATGCACGCCTTGGCCCATATACCTGTATCTTTGTTTATAGATGGCCAGAAAAACTTTGTCGTCATTATTTTTCTTGTTGTAGGAACGCCGGGGTGACTTAGTTCGTGTTGTGCTTCGAAGGTTGCGACACGATAAGGCAATGGTAGGTATGGTTGAATGTTCGCTATCGATGTTTCGCACCAAATAGGCCGTTTGATTCCCAGTAGGTTTAAGTGGGAAAACTTTAGTCTGGGGTTATTCATGCAATCACGTAGCTAGGCGTCGCTTTCTTATTCTTGAAATAGCTTATCGTAGTCCATCGTTGCGTTGAATAGTTCGATTTCCGCGATACGTGATAACGCGTCAGCGGCTTCGTTCTTATCACCGTGAGTATTTGATGTTAGTGCAGTATTGGCTTATGTAATGCAGTTGTCGCTCTCCACGCAGGGTGTCGCTGCTACTCGGCGTTCGTGTTAGTGCGTACGTCAATGGTTTGTGATCCGTACATATGGTGAGTTCGTTGACCTCTATCAGTCGGCGTAAGCATTTAACAGCTGTATACATTGCTAGAAGTTCGCGATCGTATACACTATATCTTCTCTGCGTCTCGCTCATTGTTTTTGATTAAAAGGCGAGTGGTTTCCACACGTTGTCTATTTTCTGTTGTAGGACTGCGCCGAGGCTAGTGATTGATGCGTCGGTGAGTAAGCATAACGGAGCGTCAGGTATCGGGTGCGATAATATAGAGGCCTCGAGAATGCTTTGGCGGCATTGTTCGAAGGCTGTTTCAGCTTCATGTGTTAATTGTATAGGTGTTTTGTCGTTTTTCTTGCTATTGTGTAGATACTTGTTTCGTAAATTTTGGTATTCGGCTTGATAAGGTAGGCAGCTACGGTAGAAGTTGATCATGCCTAAAAATCTTCATAACTCTTGCACTGTATACGTTTGGGAAACGTAAGTATGGCTTGAATGCGTTCTTCTGTGGGTTTTATTCCGTCCGGTGTAATTTCATAGCCGAGGAACTGTATCTTATCTTTGCCGAACTCACATTTATCGATGTTTAGAGTGACGCCGTAGTTGGCGAATCGTTCGAGAACTTGTTGTAAGTGACGTTTGTGATCCTCTGGGTTTTCTAAGTGCACTAGTAAATCATCGACGAAACAGAATACTTTGTTGTCGTGCCCTTGTAGTACTTCGTGCATGAAACGTTGAAATGTTTGGCTGGAGTTGCGTAAGCCGAACGTCATACAGTTGAACTCGAAGAGGCCAAAGGGGGTTATTCAGGCCGTCTTCGCAGCATCTTCTTTTTCAATAGGTATCCAGAAGTACGCCATTATGAGATCTAGTTTTGAAAAGATTTTTCCCATTTAGCTGGTACGTAAAATCTTGAATTCACCGAATAGAGTAGCGATCGGGTACTGTAACTGCGTTCAATCTTCTATAGTTGCCACACACGCGTAGCGAACAATCCTTTTTCTTAACGACGTGAAGCGAGCTGGCCCATGGACTGCTTAACGGTTTACAGATGCCCATCTCCTAGAATTTGAGAATATGATCTTCTCAAATTCTAGCTTCGCAGCTTTGTATTTATCGTGCGGCAGGGAGCGTGGCCTTTCATAGATTTGTTGCCCTGTTGTTTCTGTGCGATGAGTTACGTTGTGCTTAGTCGGGGTTTTGAGTGACATGGGTCGCAGTACGACGGGATATTCTGTCAAGATGTCGTGATAGGGATGATGGTGGCTGATAACATATACGGCTTCCTCGGTGCTATGTGTTTTGATGGTGTGAACGCTGAGTTCAGTAATGCGGTCGATGAGTTTTCTTTGATGTAGATCGACAAGTAATTTGTGCTTCGCTAAGAAATCTACGCCTAGTATTGATGTTTTCACGTCGGCCACGGTAAATGTCCGTTTAAAGCTTCTACGTAGACCTAGGTTGAGTTCAAGTGTGCGCTCGCCGTAGGTACGTATCTCCGTACCATTCGCAGCAAACAGTTTGTAGGTACTTTCAGTCGGCTTCACGTGTTTCTTATTTCTTGCGGCTAATACGGATATGTTGGCACCCGTGTTGACTAGAAACTTCTCTCTGTTGTTAAGATCGATAACGCAGAGGCGGTAGCTTGGTTTGCTAACATCGACGCCCGCGATAGTCGATGTATTTTCTAGTTTTCCTGCTTCTTTTGTTGTGCACGGTGATTCGCATCTACGGGCTTCATCTCCATAGCGCAGGTGGTAATAGCACAGCCAGTCGGGATCGGTTTGAGCGGGAACGGTATCTCGAGTTCGATCGCGATCGGTTGTTGCTATGCGGACGAGTGGCGCCATAGTGATACGATGCACGTTGTTGATTGGTTCGAATCTCGGCGATTTCCAGCGTAAGTTTTTCTATTTATATAATAGTTCGAACTGTAGATTTTCTGTAGTTGGGTGAGTTGAGCAATGTAGACACGACGGGCTTGATGTGTGCGCCGGCGTAGAGGTTGTAGTGTGGGCTACGGCGACTGTTGCGGGTTCGAAATTTTCAGCCATTTTGTCGATTCGGTGTTCACGGAGAGTACGGCGCGGGCTTGTGTGGGCAATTGGTTGAGCCACATAACTTTTAGAGCTTCGTCGGTTAGTAATTTATCGCTCAAATCGCGTATCTTACTTAGTAACTGGCTAGGTTTCATGTCGCTGAGTTCTAGACCGCTGAGTAATTTTTGTAGCTGACGATGGTCTGATTCTTGGTACGTCGATATCAGTCTGTTCTTTAGCGTAATATACTTGTTGGTCGATGGCGGGTTCAATATGATGTCACAGATTTGTTCAAGGTCGCTACAGCCTAGCGACGGGACGACGAGGTTGAATTTCTGTTCTTCCCTCATCTTGCTGGCTGCGACGGCGGCTTCAAACTGTGCGAACACAGTCGTGGCTTTTGACGCCAAAATGGTGGTAGACGTGCAGGCAGTGAGATTGAAGCGACATCACTGTGGAGAGGGGTCGTTACTTGCTTGTCGGTGAATTCTTCAGCTTTTTCTTGTGCCATGACGATAAGGTAGCGTATTCGTACGTTCTAGATTTGGCCGAAAACCAACAGATGTTAGGTGTCGGTTCAGTGAACCAATATTACAACAGCACTAGAACGATGAGAGGTCAGGGGTCACCAATTTAACGCATTACCAGCCGGCGGGCATAAGCCAGATCTGTAGCTGGTAACAGTTAAGGTTTTATTGAAACACGTAGACTGATTCAACTGAGAATGTATTTACAATTTTTAAGCCTTCTTATATCCCATTTATTGGTCATGCAAGTAACGCTAGCACTAATGTGTACAATAACCATTTACACCAATCACCGACAAGTAAACAAAAAATCTAACATTTTAGAGGAAATTCTTGGAAATCCTATGCGTGTGTGCATGCGGCGCGTCGGTCCTTACGCGTGTGTGCGTGAGTATAAAAATAGTACCACGTATAAAAGCAGAGGGAACTTTCGCGCATCGCCAATTCGTAAGTTGGTATCGTCGCGGCTAGACTTATGATGTTCCGTTCGATCGCCTTCGCACGTCGCTTGGTTTCGGCGCCGTTAGTCAAAGTCAAAGTCAAAAATCTTTATTTCCATAAAAATGTGCAAACAATTCTTGGAAACGTCAATTCACTATTAGCTATTAAATAAAAATTTAGCATTGAAAAAAGCCTGTTCGATGAGTAGAGCTTTCATGAGAAGAAGCAGGCAAGAAACTCATGGCCACTCTTTTCAATCGCCAAATGTTTAGATATATAGATATAATACAATTATTTTCCTTAAATGAGCTGCTGTGTGTAGTTGTTAATTATTTATTTCAATAAGATTTAAAAGTAAAAATTCGTTAATCTAAGATATATTTTAATAACACATGAAATAATAGTCACAGCAACTCATATTACAGTTAGCTTAATAATATGATTAGAAATAACCTGTGAGTGGAAGCAACTCAATCCCAAGCATTTTTATCTTCTATATATTCAGTGACTGAGTAATAACCTTTCGAATATAATTTACGTTTTACAACTGTTTTAAATTTATTAAAACTTAAATTTTGAATGTCACTTGGGAGTTTATTGTAAAAGCGCACACATTGACCTATAAACGACTTATTAATTTTTTGAAGCCGGGAGGCCGGCACTAGTATTCTATTTTTGTTTCTTGTATTTATATTATGTATATCGCTTATCTTATAATATAAGTCAATGTTCTTAAATACATAAATTAAATTTTCATATATGTATTGGCTGGCTACTGTTATTATATTTATTTCCTTAAATTTATTTCTCAACGTATCCCTTGTTTTCATGTTGTAAATTGCTCGAATAGCCCTTTTCTGCAGTACGAAGATAGTTTGAATGTCGGCAGCATTCCCCCACAATAGAATGCCATACGACATTACACTGTGAAAGTAGCTATGATAAACTAGCCTAGCGGTATCTATGTCAGTAAGTTGGCGAATTTTTCTGACTGCGTACGCTGCAGAGCTGAGCCTATTCGACAACTTACTAAATTGTGGGCTCCACTGCAACTTTGAATCTAGTGTAATCCCTAGAAATTGGGTATCAACAAGGTCCAACACGTCGTCCTTAATTTTTATAGATGTCTTCACTTGTTTGACATTTGGGGTTAAAAATCGGATACATTTGGTCTTTCCCCCATTTAATTCCTCAAGGTAGTGTGATAGGGTGCCTGTTGTTTATAATTTATATAAACGAGCTACCCAAAACAATAAACGGACCTTGTGTCTTATTTGCGGACATCTCTTTGCTCACTTCGTGTAAAACCAACGTAAACATAAATGAAAATCTTCACCAAACACTCACAAAAACAGTAGACTGGATGAACAAACACAATCTGGAAATAAATTTCTCAAAAACTAAATTAATTACTTTTTACCCCCACCAAAAATCACCAATAGACATACATTTTACATACAATGGATTAGACATAGAAGTTGTAAATGAGTTCAACTTACTCGGGCTAACCATAGACACTCACATCAATTGGAAAGCGCACGTAAAAAAGGTGAGAGCAAAAATATCAAGCTTTACATATGCCCTACGCGAAGTGAAAAATACCACGGATCTATCTACTGCGCTTGTCACTTATTACGCCTACGCTTATTCTTGGCTCAGCTATGGTGTAATTTTGTGGGGAAATAGTACCGAAGCACCCACTATCTTTACTCAGCAAAAGAAATTAATAAGAATTTTAGTTAATATACAAAATACCGACACATGTAAACCACACTTTCAAGAACTCAAAATTCTAACATTACCATGCATCTATATCTTAGAAGTATGTAAATTTGTCCGTAAATATCCAGAACACTACACCAAACGCGAAGACATCCAAACCAAAATGAGCCTAAGACACAAAAATAGATTAAACCTTCCAAATTCACGATTAGCAATGCATTCCTCCGGCCCATTGGTCATGTCAATTAAATTATATAATAAGCTACCAAATGACATAAAAAATGAAAATAAATTCAATACCTTTGTTAGAAAGTTAAAAAAACTTCTAATAAATAAAAGTTATTACAGTATCAAAGAATACCTAGAGGACAAATTATAAACTCCAAACAGCTAAAGCACCTACATAATAATAATTAACTAAATATTACAAACATATATAGGTATACATAAAATTAATTAATATGATTTAAAAATAATGATTGTATTTAAAATTAATGTAATTATAGGACATAGGTAGCAACTACTTGTCTACCTCCACTTATTCATATTACCATATAAGTAATTTAACAACTACCTATGTAATAAATAAATTATATATTATTTTACTTTAAAAAAAAAATTGTAATAACATTATGCAATAATAAATGCAATAGACATAAATTATCAATAAATATTTTTATATAATTTAAATATTAAGTTTATTTATTTATTCATCTTTTTCATTTCTCATGATTCTGTTAAATACTAATATATCTTAACTAGATTAAAAAGTTGATAAAATTGTGTTATGTTATGTTATGTCAAAACGAAACTTTAAAAATGGCATATCTAAACAGCTCCTCCTCTCTCCTAATAGTGCTGTGCCCGACAGGGTCCATAATTTGTTACTTATATTTAAGCCTACCACCTGTAAATGTACATTATGGAATGCAATAAATTTGAATTTGAATTTGAATTAAAAGTAGGTTGTTAACATCAAACCAGTGAACTACTTTAGAGATAGCAATGTTCACATCGTCGAGAACCGTTTCTTGGCATTTTAATTTAAATAATAGTGAGGTATCATCCGCAAACAGTACTATCTCATGTTTATCCCTCACGAGGTGGGGTAAGTCATTAATATAAACTAAAAGTAAAAACGGGCCGAGGATTGAACCCTGAGGAACCCCCATTTTAACCACAGACCCCGAAGATCGCTTACCATTAACATCAACTTTCTGAATCCTGTTACTCAAATAGGATGTAAGAAGATTCAGTGCTGAATTTTTGACTCCATAGTGATGTAATTTCCTGATTAATGTTTCATGATTTACACAGTCAAAAGCCTTAGACAAATCACAAAAAATACCTAGCGCATCCCGTGATTCCTCCCAGGCGTTAAAAATATGTTTTACAAGCTCAACACCGGCGTCATTAGTGGAGCGACCCTTTGTAAAACCAAATTGTTTATTGTGAAGTAATTTATTATTATTAAAAAAAGTCTGCAGTTGATTCAAAATAATCTTTTCATAAATTTTGCTGAACGTAGGTAACACAGAAATAGGTCTAAAATTGGTTGGGTCTGATGTGTTACCTGCTTTAAAGAGAGGTATTATTTTACTATTCTTCATTAAATCAGGAAATACACCAAAATCTACGCATTTATTGAAAATTAAAGCTAGTCTGAATGCTGCTAAAGTAATAATAGATTTGGTTACTGTAATGGAGTTACCCCAGAGGTCAGTGGTTTTCTTAACGTTAAGGCTATTAAAAACTTTTATAATATCTGATGGACTAACATAATGAAATTTAAAATCACTGTCACATTTGGTAAAATTTTCTTTTAGAAGGGATTCAGCAGCAGTGGGTGATGAGTTCAAAGATTTAGTAGTAATGAGTGGAATGTCTGTGAAAAATTTTTCAAATGCTGTGGCTACCTCTAGATCTGATGTGATAGTGGTATCATTAACATTCAAACAAAATTCTGTATTTCTATATTTGCATTTCCCGGTCTCGCTATTAATAATACTCCAAGTGATCTTCATCTTATCATGACTACTTTTAATCTTTGAGCTCAGATATCGAGACTTAGCAGCTTTGCAAGTACTCCTAAAAATTATTGAATATTTTTTAACATACTCATGGAATTCTGCACTTTTATTATAATTTCGTTCTCCATATAGTTCGTATAGCCTCTTTCTACTCTTGTGTAAGCCAGCAGTAGCCCATTCGCTAAAAGATGCATTACCTTTAACTGTGATCGTCTTAGGAGTAAAGACTGAATTGAATTCGGTACAAATTGTATTAAAAAACTCGTAATATAATAAATTTGGGTCACCATCACTGTTTAACAATGGGAGATTAAAAGCAAGTTTATTTTTAAAACTCTCAAAACGATTTGCAGTTTTTGGTATAACAACAATATTTCGTTTTGCCACATGTTTAGTATAAAAGAGGAACTATTGACATCAGCAAAAATAATCCTAATTTTTATTGAAACATACAATCAATCTGTGTCGATCGATACAGTACTCAAGGGACAAAAGTACGATGCATTGGGTCAATTTACAATAATCCTTAGTTAGTTTTAGGTTCTATTGCATTTTGTTTCACACATTTGTGTAAGATGCCCAAGATGCGAACCTAGTTTTGGGCAAATGGTATTTGTATGTGTATTTGTAAATACGTATCTAATATTTAAAAATGCTTGTTTTGTATTGCAGCTCTGCTCGTGTACTGGTAGTAAACTACTTAATGTCTATGTTTCTGTTACTCTCGACAGCGGTAGGAATTGCTATGCGTGAGGTAATTGGGTCGAGCCCTGGGCCGGATTAACCAAAAGAGTCCATAATATCTCCTGACCAGTCTCGGTTAAGATCGGCTGATGTGACCTAAATTCGGCGTTAAGTTCGTTATTATTATAACTTAATCAATACATATACAGGGTGATTTTGAAATCGTGTAATTCCTTTTAACCACGCATTCTACTGGTGATATAGAATAACCCTGACCATATTTTTATTTAATTATATTTTTTTTTTTTGAAAAATTATTGTTTCGTTTTTTTTGTGAAATGGTGTCAGATAGTCATATGTTAACCAACCGAGGCAATTTTAATTTTTTACTAATTAAAATAAAAAAACATATTAATAATTAATGTCGTAAATAATAACGGGCGGTCCTGTTTATTGCCCCTTATTATTTACAACATCAGTTATTGTTATGTTATTATTTTTAAATTAGTAAAATATTAAGATTGTGTCAGGTGGCTAAAATATGACTATTTGAAATCATTTCATGAAAAAAATCTGTACTCTAATTTTGCCGAAACCATTATTCTAATTAAGAAAAAATATGGTCAGGGTTATTCTATATCACCAGTAGAATGCGTGGTTAAAAGGAATTACACGATTTCAAAATCACCCTGTATATTCTTATTTACAAGCTTATTTTTCTTTAAATATTATTCCTTAGAATTTGGATTTTAAATTGAATATTGTAAACAGGTCGATAAATAGAGCTCTCATGAGAAATCATTAGAGGTAAACCTCGTAGTCTTTATAAGTAAGGACATCAGACTGTGCCTACTAGATAAATTCATAACTTGTTAGTTTAAGTTATGTTAGGAAAATCGCGCATAGATCATCAGATCTAGCATACTCTACTACTACTGAAACACCATTTTATAGATTGCCGTGCTAATCCACCGACATTTTATTATGTCCTTACAAACTAGGTACTTACTGTGAGGTTCCACATTCTAATTGTAGGTCGCACAGTATCGATTATTGATTTGTCTGTAGGATAAACCCTTGAAGTAGCACGAAGTTAGCAGCACGTAGGACATAAATATAGCTGAAGAAATATTGTTATTATACATCGCGACATTTGAGAATTTAACTTTGAATGTGATTTCGTAAATTTTTTATTAGCGACCCGCCCTGGTTTTGCACAGGTAGCAGAGCATCAGCGTCGCATTAGCTTGTTGCGTTGAGCATGTTGCATCATTCTCATTGATGTGAGACTGCTTGAATTTATTTTCTTGGGCGTTTGTTTTTATTTTACGGTAACTCCTAAGATATTCATTTAAATTGTTTGGTGTAAAGCCTATCATAATGTGCATGAAATGCTTAAGGTAACAAACGTATTTAATCTGACAAGGTTTACCTAATACTGTATCCGTTTATATAGGTAGGTTTCGAATTACCATTTTATATGTGATAATTTTTTTAAGAAGTTAGAATGGCCGTCACAGTATGCTATTGTGGCGACTCCGTATCAGTGTCGATTAGAGAACAGGAGTAGACAGACATCTACCGTCGGGCCGCGTACGTACGTAGGTACTATATTTCATTTGAGCTTCTGTTAACTTTTTCGAAAATACTCTAAAGGTTTCCATATGTTAGCGAATTTTTGCTGCAGTACAGCGCCTATACAACTTTCTGACGCATCTGTCATCATTAATGATAAAGGCGTATCTGCCGATTAATACGACAGCATAACGGCATTTTTAAGGTCTTCTTTGCATTGCTCAAAATTTTATCCGACTAGTTAATTTTACTTTACCTGGTCGGAGGATCCTCCCTTTGTATTGGAGGGACATACCACGTTGCTCACACTATACTTAAAACACTGATATAATATGCCATCACGGACTTTTCTGTAGACCTATAAAAGAGGAACAATCCTATCATAATTTTTTTTGTTATATCTCAAAGGGATCAGCGTTTTCAAAGAAAGCTCCCAGCTAACAATCATTGTCATATTTCAACCAATTTACACAAAACCTTAACGAATTAATTATACACCTAACCACCTTCCTCATGAATAACTCTGTCTAGTGGTGAAAACAGACAGACAGACGCGGCGGGGGACTTTGTTTTTATACATAACTAGCTGACCCGGTAAAAGTTGTTTTGCCATAAAAAAATGTTTTGACCAAAAGATTTAAAAAAATTTTAGGGGTGGATGACCCTTATCACTAAGGGGTATGAGAAATAGATAGTAGCCGATTCTCAGACCTACTAAATATGCATATAAAATTTCATAAAAATCGGTCAAGCCGTTTCGGAGGAGTATGGTAACTAACATTGTGACACGAGAATGTTATATACATATACGATTAGCTGTGCCCGCGGTTTCACCCGCATTTATAGTTACTGCGCCGCCCCCGTGGGTCGTAGCGTGATGTTATATAGTCTATAGCCTTCCTCGATAAATAGGCTATCCAACACTAAAATAATAACGCGCGTTCAACCAACGAAATAAATTCTTCAGCTTTATTATATTAGTATAGATTTTCTGTTACATCTCTTGCTAAATTAGCGTAGGTTGGGAAGTCTTGGAACTTATAGGTATTAATATGTAACAACTAACAAGCTATTTAAATCTCATTCAAAAGACGCTGAGAACGTGTCATTTCATTTAATCACTTTGAGAGTGTCGAGTCTGGTAGTTTACTACTGTATAAAACATATATTAACAATCTGTGGAGTTATACAATATATAAAAAGGAATAAAATTATAAAATAATTGATAAAAATAAATATATTTTATACCTATTTAAAATAAAATAAGGAAAATTCCAAAATAATAATTATTATAATCACAAAATATATAACAACCTAAAATGATATTTAGTGTGTTACGTTCAGCTTAAACACCAGAGCACTCCTCAGTTCAATTTCTAGCCATAGACATTTTAGTCTTTGAGGAGCTCTAGAGGTTTTATTTTAAGCCTTTTTGCGAGCGCCTCGCAGGTCTTTATTTGTGACGTCACATAGGGCACTAAGCCAGTTAGTTCTGCAGAATTTGCTGACCGTCTCTCCTTGTCGCCTGGAGCCAACACTGGTAGATTAGGATCCACCTGAAATTTTTGGAAGATTAAACTTTGTTAGTGTTTGTAGGAAAGCATCATGGCTCGGTGGTTTAAGTGTTTCTCTTGATACTGCCATCGAAAGCTGCCTATTGACCTTCACACAAGATGTGTCATGAGCCATTCAAATAGCCGGCATTAAGTCATTCTTTTATACGAAACAGCAAAAACATTTAAATGAAAGAAGGTAGTGAAAACAGCATACAAAGAAGAAGTAAAAATTTAAATTTCGTTAGGTATGAGAATATAGCGTGGGCGAAGTAAGTGGCAAATCGCTATTTCCCTCGATTGCCTCTCTATATGCAATATTATTTTCATAGATTTAGGATTAAATTAAATTGATCACTGAAGATTGAAATTTAAGCGTTTGTCTAGAAATTGACAACGTGCCAAGTACTGTGATTTCGAAACCCAGATATAACAATACTTTGTGATATTCACAGATAATATAATTGTTGAGCCCAGATATTCTTGTGTCGGCTCAAATATTATTTGGAAATATCTCCGGGATATTGCAGGAATTGGTCATACCGGGTCCAGATTCCTCCAGTGCTGCATACAATCTGTAAGGCGGTCGCCAAAGCCTGGTGCGAAACATTCAGGGTTAATGGCCACGAAGCAGTGTCCCAGATCCGCGGCGTCACCGCTAGCCGAGTGTGTCCACTTGCGTACGTGGTGTCCGTACTTTGCACCTACGAAATATGACCTTATTTAGATAATTTAAGGAACACAGACAAGTAATAGAAGTAACTTCTTAGAATAAACATAAGTAAACCTATGAGTGCGCATAGTAAAGAACCGTGAGCAGCTTAGCGCAAGTGTGAACATTGTAAAACTCTAATATATCTAACTATAGCCACTTTTTCTTATTATTACTTTGTGTCCAAGCAAAAAGGGCCTAAAACGAAGTATGATGTATAAAACAATTTATAGAAGAAATGTAAAAAGTAGACCGTTTTCGATTCAGTGCACTGTAGCACGCTCAGTGCAGCAGATTGCGAATGATGGGACGATGGGATGGGATGGATGTTCTATCACAGAAATCAAAAATACATTTATGAATTTCTGTTATAGCATTACGCAAAAACTATTCAACAGATTTTGAAGCGTTGTTGTATTTGTTGACAAAGTTTGGTTGCTTGGGATTCAACTGAAAATCTAAGCCACATTTCACCTAATTCAAAAAACCATATGTGTAATGTATATATTGCGAAAAAATATAGTTTATTAACCCATTTTTTGTATTTAATAACTACTACTTTAACTTTTTACTTTAACTTACCATAAACAATAAACGCCTATTCTATTTGGCCAGAGGGTGGGCCAAGGCGAATAGATACAGCTTCTGTTGGACGAGCAATGGACGCGTAATGCTGAAGAAGGACCAGGACAGCCAAACAGTTATCGTTAAAAGCGAATCGCAATTAAAAGACTTGTATGTACCAACTACCGCATGACTAGTAGTATGTTATATTTCAAAATTGCTGTTCGTATTCTTAATGTATGCATGCGATTTATACTATAATAATACTGACCACACCCTTATCTGTATTTATAACTATTCTACTCACCTGCACACAACACATTTCTACACATATACAATATTTTTAATATACTACACGTTTTCATATACCAAACCCACATACACATCTACACACGCTAAGTCTTATAATTACGACTTACCCATAAACATTGGATCGTCATACAACATTACAATAACAAACATCACACCTCAACCGTCAAACACTAATAATATAATTTACTTAATAAAAAATGGCTAACACTAATGACCTTATTGAAAATATAGATAATTTTTCTGTAACTGAAACATATACCTGCAACCCGGAACAAACGGCAAAATATATTAGCCGGCCAAGTTCTTTTTTAAAAGTTCTTACACAAAACATTCGGTCAATTAACTGTAATTACATGCACTTATTAACTTTACTTCACCGTATTGATGTCGACTGTGACTTTTTAGTCTTGACAGAGTGCTGGTTATCATGCAATAGCAATGCCAACATCCCCGAAATAAACAACTACAACACATATACGACCACCAAGCACTTAAACCAAAGCGATGGTGTAGTTGTTTACGTGAACTCTAACTTGTCAGTTGTGTGTGAAGAACCCGATTTTAACAAGTCTGCATCGGGTCTAATTCTAAAGTTAAAAACTGACACGGCCATTGTTTGCATATACCGCTCACCATCAATAGACGACATTCATGCTTTTCTAAATGCGCTGAATACTATACTTCCGTCCTTAAACAATTTTAAGTCAGTAATTATCACAGGTGATATCAATATTGATATTAAGCATGAGTCCACAGATCCACGGGTTGAGTCATACCTTACCACACTAGCCTACCATGGTTTTCTACCTGCACATACTCAGCCAACAAGAGGTAATAATTGCTTAGATCATATTATTCTACGTACTAAAATTAATAATATAACACTTATTTACGACTCTACGGTAACTGACCATTGCCCAACTTTACTCTGTACACCTAACAATGAAATCCAAGCAAAGCAATACAAAACGTTTAATAAAATAGATTATGACGCACTAGATAAATATATGCTTAGTATGGATTTCTTGCCATTCTTCTCTATGTTAAATCCGAATTATGCAGTAGATAGCTTTATAAACTTAATTAAAAGCACCATAGAGAGATGTACAACTATTATTAAAGTTCCTGCAAATAAAAGAACTATCAAGCCCTGGATTACACCTGGACTTCTGCGATGTATACGAAACCGTGACTCATTACATAAGAAATGCAAACAATCACCAGATAACCTCACACTCAACATCACCTACAGACGTTACAGAAATTATTGCACCAAGCTTTTAAAGAAATCAAAACGACTTTTTGACACCAATGAGCTAAATAAGGCTAGTCTCAACCCCAAAAAGCTTTGGGACACCATACGTAAAGTAACAAATACTACAAAACAAAGACACTCACATTCTCAACTATTATCGATTTCTTCATCACCCCATCAGTCCTGTAATCAAGTGAATCAGTATTTCGTAAATATCGGTAAGCAGTTGGCAGAGAACATTTCAAACACACGTCACAACATAACACCAGACACAACATCTTTTCAGACGCCAAAATGTAACAACTCTTTTGTTCTAGAACAAGCGGATTCTGATGAAATCTACTCAATTATAAATACACTGAGACTAAACGCTGCTCCTGGCTGCGATGGCATTTCTACAATATTTCTGAAGCGCTATGCTAGGATTATTGCACCCGTGCTATGTCACATTTTCAACTTATGTTTTGAAACAGCTTTCTTTCCTACTTCACTCAAAAAAGCCATTATCCATCCTATTTACAAAAGTGGGGATAAAAGCCTTCCAAGCAACTATCGCCCTATAGCTGTCCTAAGTGCCTTGTCAAAAATACTCGAACGCCTAATTAACAAGAGATTAATCAACTACCTAGAACACTTCAACTTACTTTCCCCTCAACAATTTGGCTTCCGTAAAGACTTATCAACAGGCGATGCTGTCCATGAACTACTTAATTATATAGTGGATAACTTAAACACGCATAAAAAGGTATTAACGGTATTTTTAGATCTGGCGAAAGCCTTTGATACCGTCCACATTCCTATCCTTCTACAGAAGCTGGAAAGCATTGGAATCAGGGGCAATCCACTCGAGTTGTTCAAGAGCTATCTCACAAACCGCTCACAAACCCTCGTTATTGACAAACAGAGCAGTGATGAACTTCCAATCCAGTACGGTGTACCACAAGGAAGTATACTCGGTCCTACGTTATTCCTGGTGTTCATTAACGACCTCTGCAATCTCAACATCCCTAATGCTAAAATTATATCCTTTGCGGACGACACTGCTATAACCTTTTCTGCCAAATCATGGGAACAACTCGAAAATACTGCTCAAAGTGGCTTCGATACTGCCTTGAAGTGGCTATACACTCACACTCTAACACTAAATGCAACTAAAACAAATTTTATATGCTTCTCATTAAACACACTTGGTCAACCTAGAATACCAATTACGATCACAGCCCATTCTTGTTCCTCAAAGTTGCAAGCTTTTTGTTCATGCCCTATTCTAACTCCTGTAAACGAGACAAAATATCTTGGTATAGTCCTGGACAAACATCTTAATTTCAGACGACATATTAATCTTCTTACAGGCCGCATTCGAAAGCTGATATACATATTTAAAACTCTACGGCAAGTAGCCAGTCCATTTATCATTAGAAATGTATATTACGCACTGTGCCAGTCAATTTTGACCTACTGTGTATCCAGTTGGGGAGGCGCCGCGACAACCATTCTAAAACCCTTAGAGATAGCCCATAGAGCTATACTTAAAGTTGCTACCTTTCGACCTATTTTATTCCCAACCAACGAGCTCTATAAATCATGGAATGTCCTAAATGTCAGACAAATGTACATATTGCAATTAACTATGCTGCAACATCGTCGTACTCCGTATCAAATAATCACCAAACGTAGAAAAGATAAAATCTGTACATTGCCGCCTGCACACACCGCCTTTATTAAAAAATTTGCAATATATCTCGGTCCCTCAATATACAACAAGATTAATACTATGTCGCCAATATACGGATTATCACAATTTCAATGCAAAAAGACTGTCACCAAAATCCTGCTTAGACTAAATTATGACGAAACAGAAACACTCATAACTAAATGACATCACTCTCACACACACACACACACACACACACACACACACACACACACACACACACACACACACACACACTCACACACTCACACACACAAACACACACACACACACACACACACACAAACACACACACAGACACACCCGTGCACACACACACGCACCTATGCACACACGCTCACACACATTATCAAACAAAACATGCACAGAAAACATCATGTATGTTCAAATTTTATAAAGAAATGCGATTACTTAAAGATTATTGTATTAATTTACGCACGAATACGCAATATAAATATCGATAACCAATAGGGGATTGGCACTGTAACTCCTAAACACAGGCTACCCAGTAGCCTTTCTAGGATAACAGTACTCCACCCAGTTTTATTGTAGACTACATTATATTGTGGAATAAACAATTTATTGTTATGATATGATACAAATAATATCCTTGTAACAAATACTATGTAAGCTACAATCTCATTTCATAAATAAAGTTTATTATTATTATTATTATTATACTTCGTTTATTTCTCTTCCTGATGCTGTATTGCTGAACATATTCCTACCTCACATTTGTTTTTACTTGAGGACTAAGCTCCTGAACATGTGTGGGTGTGAATCGTGACTATACCCATAATCACCACATGAGTACCTACTCACCTGCACTAATTCCGGTCAGCAGTTCTACTAAGGCCCCCAGTCCGAATCCTTTGTATCCAGACGTCACCTCGAGACCGCCGAGCGGGTACAGACGCATTGTATTATAAGCCTGGAAAATTAAATATCTATATACACTACAGTACAATGCGGTGGCTTCATTGTTCACACCGAGTGTTGTGTGTTTTGGATTTCTATTGCCGACGAGCCAATAGTCCACCTAATGTAAAGCAAACATCGACGATCATGGATATGTTCGTAATTAAACTGCTTTACACCGATATTACGGTTCTTTTTTAATTTTGACTTGCCTGTTTTACGGTCTTAGCGCTAGCTCGTATGTCCTTTTTGGCTGATATCTTGACACGTGTAAAAATGAGGCTGTGACGACTGTCACGTCTATTCTTCAAGAAATTTTAAGATTTTACATGTCCTGCGCGCTTACTTTGTAGATCTTCTAACCGGCGTATGCTTGTTGCTGTCAGTCAGGTTTCTGTCCGTACTAATTTGAGTATGGACAATCAGTATATAGGTATACATAAGCCGCCTCCCAAGGTTATCACATAAGTAAAACCTTGGAAATACAATCAAGCCGGTGCCTATAGTTAACTACATGAATAATTGGCAAACAAGTACACGAGCCACGGAATGTTGGATAGTAAGCCTCTGCTTAAAACCTCTGAGATACACATTCTTTATTAAATGTCGAATTAATTACATTTAATTAACGTCTGGTCGCATACAAGAGGTGTGACTACTATTCGTCGACACTAATACCACAGCGGGGTCGATGGTAACCGATATTAATTGCGCTCTGACTACTCGTAATATGTACTGACCTCCGAAGCGTCGGTTGTCTCTTTTCCGTCCTTTCCTTGTGCCCATCCGTGTGGTAGCGGCTCAGCTTTTCGTCGCTGCATTTCTACCTACAATAAGTAGTAAATATACACTTACTATATACTTGACAGTGTTAAATAATATTTGTAACTTACTCAAGATAATATAGTAACTGTAGTAGCATAGGTTACTCCATAACCGATTTCATCACCTCGTTATAAAATTATAGTTGTTTGTATAAAACGTTTTAGAAGACTATGTAGTTACTTGTTACATTATAAGAGGCATACAAACTTTTGAAACAGCAACTTTTACAAAGTTTAGAAACATATGTTTTCTTAGAGATACAGTAAGTAACATGTTTTGCCACAATATATGAAAACAGTATTTAGGGGTATTGGGTGTAGAAAATATAATAGCACTTTGTTTACGTATGCGTCCTTTTTTATAGACATCTCCGCCTTGTATTTGATCCTGTGTCGCGGGGGATTTTACAATGATTCAAACAACGGACACAAAGAACATCCAGATTCGGTACAACCATTTCTGGATCACACAAATTTTTGTCCCGTGTGGGATTTGAACCCACAACACTCGGCATAGTGGCAGTGGGGAGGCGACCACTTTAACCACGACGCCCTCCGTGCATACCTTGTTTCTGAATAAAGACGAAGAATCTCCAAAAAGATAATCGAGATGCGTTAACCCTTTGAATTCGCATTTGGCGAATGTGGTACCTATGCTATAGTGGTATTCCTCTTATTTATAGACGAGTCTCGAACTCAGCAGTTCATCAGTTTAATATATAAACAGAGCTAAGACTTAGCCTCTTCTGTTTGCGGTTATAAATCGGTATTGGTAGACTACATCATTACAACATATACTATAAAAATCAGCAGTTACTATACTCGAGAGCAACCTATCCGTACGTGTACCATTGTATGAAGAAACATGCCTATAATTTAATTGTACATTGTTAAAATAACATGACACTGACCTTTCCAAGGGCAACTGCCGTAGTAGCCATATCGAGGTAGAATAACTCGTTATCTGATCCAACAGCCGACACTGCTATGGGGTTGGTGCCCAGCGCCGCCTGGAACCAGCAGAAAAATGGATATCAGATATCAATTCTTAAGCCACAACATAACGATATATTTATGAAATTACATGAAATTGATACTGTGTTGATCGCTTACTGTTCAGTATAATAAAGCAGAGCTAAATATTCGAAATAGCAAATATATGACCGCATATATAAAGTAGACCGTTTTGGCAATGTTAAAAACATTGCAGAATTGCCGGCATTCAAGACTACTGAGATTTGTATAAGCCTTGTGGCTTCTGACATTTCTGAGGTAACAAATTCTTTACCATAATGTTTTGTTAGGTAGCTCATGGCTTAGTCTTTATATAACTACCCGATCATAGCAATTCATGACAATCAGCTTCAATGAGTTAACGTGCTTTTTGACATAACTTGAGTGTGATCCCTCTTATGCAAACACTGAACTTTTACTGCGAATTTATTGATAAAATAGCCCCACACCACTAGTCGACTTGTGAATCGAAGCTCAATACAAAAACTTGTTATTAGTAGGTTTTAGGTTGAAAATGTTTTCAGCCAAGCAGGTGTTTTCGCTAACAAACAGTTTATCCATATTAGCCGACTGAATACGGACATTTTCATTAAACTGGTATATGCCTTATAATTTGTACTGTAATGAATACGCTTATTTACAAACATGAGCACCACTTGTGCTGTTAAGGCAACGAAACAATCAAAGCCGAGGTTGCCTCGCTTTCGTCATCCTAAAGGGACAATGGTTAGTAGACCATTGTCCCTTTACCATTGGTTTAATTAGTAAATATGTCTTAGGGTATAGAACCAAGTCTATCGATTGTCATATAGATGTTTGCGGCGGGTACTTTTGGGCAGATACAGCGATCATTGCACATATCACAAATATAATTAATCATCTGCAAAATTGCTTCCACCGAAAATACACCTTTCTATTTCGTTATCATAATCCTACATAATTAATAAGCTATAATGAATTATGTTTATAAATTTCGTAATAGTTATCATTACCAATGTATATAAATATATAAAAAGTGTGTGTGGGGAGACCAACAAACTGCAATGCAGAGAGTCTCGGGTTCGAACCCACGTCGCGCACCTCTGACTTTCGGAAGTTATATGAATTTTCAAAATTATTTGTGTATTGATTGACAATTATTGCATGCTCCGTGCCTCGGTGAGCACATTAAGCCGTTGGTCCCGGCTGCCATGAACATCTATGGCAGTCGTTATTGGGAAGTCAGTGTCCTATAATATCCTGACACTGGTCTAGCCTTAGGGTATTGTTAGCCTTCGGGTTGCGGAGGTCAGGTGGCAGCCGCTCCGTGTAAAAACTGATATCCAGTCAATTCCGGTTAGACCAGAAAAGCCGACCCCAAGTGACTTGGGAATAATAAAAGCTAGGGAGAAGACAGAATTAAAACAGTTTCTCACCTCTTTACTTCTAGTAGGTGCCATTAACGGAGAAGTATTTGTGAAGGCCATGCCGATCATACCTTGACAGGCAGCTTTTTGAGCCCAGTACCCGGCGATGCCATTGTGATTAGACCCTGTAATAAAATACAGAATGTTAATGTGTTTCACACATTCCGTATTCAATTCGTAGAACTCCGTTTCGGAAATATATTTATTTTCTTCGACACGTGTCCGATGCATCTTGATATTCGCTGGTTAGAGCCAAATTTTTTTTTCTAGTTGTACCCTAGAAATTTGATTTAGCTGGCCATTGCATAAACTGAGGCATTAGTATTGTAAAGCTTTGACTATAATAATAATAATAACATTAAACTTTTTTGATCTAGTGTCATCGGCGTAAGCAAAAATGGAGCAGTTGGGGAGGGAAAGATTGCATAGGCAGTTAATATAAAGAAAGTAGTCTTAAAATATTCGGTGAGCGTAACCACGGATACCTAGCCGCTGAATTTTTGGCATTGGCATTTGGCATTTAGAACAAATTTTTGACAGGAAGTGTACGACAGAGATGATATTAAAAGCTTTTGTCAGGTCAAGAAATATGCGCAGGCATATTTCCTTACTATAAAGGCGGAATACTAGAATGATAGATTTTAGGTTTGACTTTAAAGTATATGATCTAAGCAGCATTCGTTGCCGATAATCTGAGTTCAGCGATCAGCGATTTACAGGATTTAATATAGGTATAGTCATAGCAAAATATGTATATGTATTTCTATACTTTTACCTTTAACAGTAACCCATCCGACGCCGGTATTTTGAGCTTTACAGATCGCTATGTCCATAGCGAAGTGACTGGCAGTAGCTCCCAGCACATTTTTGCCGTCCACCCACGCCGTAGAGAGAGACTCCTTCAATATTTCAGGTGTGTTATTGGGTTCACAAGCGCCACTTATGATGTCATTGACGTACATTTCTGCAAATTGAGATTACATTTGTATAGCAAATACGTGTCCTGTGGTCTTTCCAAACAACGATTAACTGTCGATCAAAAAAACCTTATATACATATTCACTAGCAACTTGCCCTGGCTTTGCACGGGTAGTACAAAACCTTGATAAATTATATACCTAAACCTTCCTCATGAATCACTCTTGGCGAAAACCGCACCAAAATCTGTTCAGTAGTTTTTGAGCGTATCGCGAACAGACAGACAGACCGACGGTGACGGGGAACTTAGTTTGTAATATGTAGTGATAATCTCACGCCTATATCCCGAAGAGTACAAAAGTGTATTACTCACACATATTTCGCACAGCTATAGTTTAAAGCCCCAAGTAATAAGGTGTTCATGACTTTATTACCGTTGCCCGTGCAAGACTGCGTGCGGCTCCGGAGAATTTATGGACAGAAAACCTTTGCACGATTCGGGAAACGAAACCTAGATTTGCAAATGATAAAAGTCATGGAAACCGCAAAATTGAAAATTAAAGTACATATAGTCAGTATGCTATTATATACACTAGATGTGGCGTATTTGAAAATTTCAGCTCTACCCATTTGCTTCGATTGTTCTTTCTGAGAAGACGTCAAATAATTTCTAGTCCTTAATTATTATTAGTTACTAGCACTTAAAAATACTCGTAAATTTTATGTGATTTTGTGATAACATAACCTCACTTTATTCAATGCTACACGATGCAAAAATATTAAAGGTCTGTTCAACGCTAAAACTATCGGCTAAACATCTTCTGAGCCAGTAAGCTTGGAACAGCCTTACGTAATCCAACGGTCTATAGTTATTTATCCCTTTATTTTAGTCAAGTACTGGTGTATGGAATTGCTGCCTGTGTAAACTCGCAGGACTACCACCATAAGGTTCTACACTATGCAATAATTACTTGGCACATATAAATTTTACTATTGTGCGTGGGATGGCAACATCGTTGACTTCATTTGTAAGGTATCCTGTGACTGCGTTAATAATAAACACAGACGTATTTTATTATGTAGAAGAAAAATGAGCACGAGTTTCAATATTTCTGTTTCATGTGTGTATATGTACTCACCTAATCTGTTCATGCCATGACTGGGATGTCCATATTTGTCTGCTTGGATGAGTAGTTCTGCCTGCTTTGTCGCTGCGTCGCGGTTTGCGCCTGCTGCTTGCAGACAGTCCACCATGAATCGACATGCCTCTATTGTGGCTACTCTGAAAACGCTAGTAGGCGAAGTACCAAACATATTAAGAGATATTGAATATGAGAACTAAACTGGCTTTGATTTTGGCATTGAAGCTTGTAAACAAATTCTAGAAAATAATAAAATATATAAAAGCAGTTATAATCAAAACATCATCAATATATTATGATCAAGATATAGAAATCTGAAGTATTAAATGTCATTGTTGCGAGGATAGTTTTGGGACTTGGGACAGATCCTAAAAAGCCACTTAGATAACACTGGCCCTGTAAATGACGATGAATGCCGAATGGCAAAATATACAAGTATTACGGTATTATTAAAATTATATTAAAGTTTTATTAATTTACACGTATTAGATTTATACAATATACAAATCGTTGACTAGAGCGCGGCAGATCAAGAAACTATAACTCTTTGTAATGGGCCACAGAGTACATTTGCATAAAATACGAAAAACAAAAATTCTCTGTCAAATACAAAGATTTACGTTGTGCCTTGTGGTTTCATCTCAATATATTACAAATACATATGTCTTAGTAGTTTGCATAAATTGAGGTAATTGTTGTGGCATCATGATGTTTATGTGTAACATTAAACAATAGATATAACATGTTGGAGAATTGAGAATAATAAAACTTTAGTGATCATGTTGTGGACTCTTTGTTATCGGCTTGCAAGAATATTTAGCGTCTGCTATTTTAGCTAAAATTCAGATCATAAGAGAATAATATATCAAGGGACAATAAAGAAGAAGTAATATAATTATATACCATCGTCGTTATCCGGCACAGAATACCAATGGAACACGTCAATAATACAGGCCAAATTGAGCCAGTAGTCAATTAACAATAAATTAAATGTTTATCTAAGGCCAGTAGTCAATTAACAATAAATTAAATGTTTATCTAAGACCATTGAAATTATTACTTTGTTATGAGCTATAAACAGTTAGTAGTGATAAAATTTTTTTTGAGGAGTATATATCTATTTACAAATTGTTAACAACTCTAACAATAGGTTAGAGTATGTATTTAACTTTTACATAGCAAAATTACATATTGTAGGACGTGCCTGTAGATTCACCCGTGTGAATTCCTCGAGTAAGCATACCGGGATAAAAGGTAACGAAAGATAAACACTATTGTCAAGTGTGTTAATATCAGCCAACCGTTTACAGTACTTGACACGGGAACCAGCAATCTCTGTTTTTAATAAACATCAGCATTGTTTAACTAAAGAGATAATGTATCACAAAGTAATGTAATCATTTGTTGAATTATTGCAGCAGATATTTAAATAATTTATATAATAATTATTATTTGTGTAGTAGCAATGGCTCCGATTACAAACTGAATGGTTTTTAGTTTAAAATTTCATGTAGTCTAGAATTGGCGTAATAAATCTTTCCTCAATCGATTTTTGACTATGATAATGGACAATCATAAACGACACTTCGTTTTCAGCTCTTAAAATGCAACCCGGGACAATTCAATTCCTGGATCGGCAAAAGTGCTGACAGGTTTTTCTTAGTTTATTGTATAATCAGAATCAGCATTAGAATCATTTATTTGTTAAACATAGGTAAATTATTTACCTATGTTTTTACCGTAAATACAATTATTGAAGTTTTTAAATAAATAAATATTCCACTATGTTTTGCCATTAAAACATTTCTGTATGGCAAATCTCAGCAACATAATAAATTCTGACAATGTCGTTCTCTATTGTAGTCGTGGGTCTCGAAACATACATCTCTGTCTATATGGTATGGCAACATAAGCGTAACTCTATATATACAGTATGAGATTGCATTATATTGTTAGGCCAAGCACCACAATTCACGAGTTAACTAGGCATTTCCTTAATTTTGCTCTGTACAAGATACGTACATTATAATAATATCTGAGAGTCGTTTGAATAGGATGTTATTCGTTGAAAATATCGTGCGAAACTTATTTATATGCAATGCACTCAAAAGGATAAATTGGATGTAAAATCACTTGGAATAACGGTTTATTTAATTACATCGCGGAATGACCGCGGGATGAAATTAAAGTCCTTAGTTGTAGCTAAACAGTACCGACAACTAAATTATGAATTTGGCATGAGCCATTAACTTGGAAAAGAGTTTTAATAAACGGTCAGTGCTGACGTTGCGGATTATATCTATAAAATACTATATTGACATTTAAAGAGATCTTTATTAAGTAGACAGAAGAATGATTTAATTTGACATAGTTCAAAAGGAGGAATCTAAAGGAAATGTTTACTAATATTTACTCTAATTGGTCCGACATTTATAGGCGCCAGCCTTTTGCCTAATGAGAGGTAAGGCTGTAGAGCACACTGACCTTTAACAGGTTCAGTAGTCGAAGCTTTTCGTTGGGCGGACTTATAGAAAATTTTAAGTTTGTTGATTGGTTTTCCACCATTACATTCTCTAATATAATAATTATGTGAAGTCTATTTATTGGTACTTGGTTAGCGTGATAGAATAAGCCTATGCTGTCAGTCTGATAAGAATTATGAAAGCAAATCTGAGCTCATTAGTGAACCAAGGACACAGTTATTCAAGGCTGATATTTTAATTATTTTAAAGTGTCTACTTTATGTTTGTAGTAAGGGTAAGTACTATTATCCTCGTTATTGTGTGATGTTGGAACTTACATAGTAGTCAGACATTTCGTTATCCAGCAGGTACTGCATTTACAACAAGTTTGTGATCTGTATTCTAGCTATACATATATACAAAGATGAGTATACTCTCATATTGATAAATAATAAACATCGTGCGCACCTTTTACAGAATCAACTTATGTATTCAACGACCATTAGCGTGATAGGTTTAGCAAGTTGTATATTGGACTGCGTATACGCAGGATGTGTCTTATTTACCATCTAAAAAAAATATTTGGTAATATGGATGTTATATAAAATTAAATGCAGGTTCATGTTCTATAGTAGTTGTTAGATAGAGGATTTACTTATTAAATACCAAATGGGTTGCCATTTGGTAATCCTCTAACTAAACACACAGCAATAAAATTATTAGGAAGAGAGGAACCCACCACGCAGCCTTGGATTGCTCACCCAATTATTGCAATAGAAAAAGGTTCACAATACTGAACTCCTCTGGATAGGGACAGCCACGACGTGGGACCCTGGCGTACTCCAACTTGCAGTATTCAGCTTCGAGCACAAAATATGCGTCGACACGTGTTTCGCCTCAGCGCGAGGCATTTTCAGGACCGTTTGCGAAACGGTGTCAACCAATTTCTATTGCAATAGTTGGGGTAGACAAACCGAGAGTGCGTGGCGGTTTCGTCCTTTCCCAATAATTTTATTACAATGGACTTTCGCCAAGTAACGCCTACTTCAATCTATACTAATATAATAAAGCTGAAGAGTTTGTTTGTTTGTTTGCTTGAACGCGCTAATCTCAGGTACTGATCCAAATCGAAAAATTATTTTAGTGTTGGATAGCTCATTTATCGAGGAAGGCTATAGGCTATATACAATCACGCTACGACCCACGGGGACGGCGCAGTAATCATAAATGCGGGTGAAACCGCGGGCACATCCTTTTTTTTCAATATAAGCACACAGCCTAATGTGTTGATATTAGGCTGTGTGTTTTGAGAAGAGTGAAGCCATAGCGACCACGTTGACCCAGTGCGATTTGGCACACATCAACCTATAGGACCAGTCAGGGTAAATCTCTGATATCCAAGTTTCCTTACAATGCTTCTCTTTACTGTTAAAGCGGCTGATTTGAATATTGACTATGTTCATCATGGGGTTTAATTGGAGACCTCAACATGATAGCCCAATGGTATCCAAATATGTCTATATTCGGTTTGTTACGTTTCAAAGGCTGTGCTGTGTGTGTATTTTATTACGTCGTGCACTCTCTATCTTTCATCTTGCAACCACATTTATGTCTTAATTTTGAGCGCCATTTATATTAACGTTTTTTTAAAGACTACGCCTTTGTTTACGACTAATCCATGTGTGAACTATATACATACAATTTAAGAATACCACAAAATAATTTAACGGACATATAATGGTACCGTGTGATATTTGAACCATTATACTCCGTGAGTCGGCAGCAGCGAGCCGACTGCTTGCTCACTACGCCATCCGTGTAGTCCACATGCTCAAGAGCATAATAATACCTATATTCAAAATAGTACTGCTTAATAATTTACGACTTATTCTCATAGCCATGTTCAGCCAAGTTATTTGAAGTGTCCACAATAAACAGCATCCACGTCAACCGTCACACCACAGAATTACCCTCTTAGATGTAATTTATATGACTATTGTGTTTTGTACACATATCAACAATAGAATTGAGCCATTGCATGGTTTATACTGATGAAATTAACTCAGAATTACTATAAAATACATGTGTAATTTATTAAAAATAAGAGCCACTAGACCCTATTGGAAGACCGCCGGACTGCCAAATGTCAATATCGTGAGGAAACCTGCATGTCTGAGAGTTCTCCATACTGCTGATAAGATATGTGAAGTTTGTTAACCCGCCCTTAGCCAGCGTGGTGGACTATGGCTAACCCTTTTCACGTTGATCCATTTTCTCAAAAGAGCAGTGGAAAAATGCCAACGACATCTACCTATGCATTTAAAAACACAAGAGATGGCTTCGGCAGTGCGCGGCGCGGCGGCGGGATACCCGCCTGGCTAGACTTGGGATTAATTAAGGTCAAAATCGACTACGAAAGTACTTCCACTTGACAGAAGATCGCCCAAAAATTTTTATGTTGAGTAAGTTGGCGTGATGCTGAAGTTAAAGAATGCACTGAATTGTTAGCAAGGAAACATCCCTTACTTCTGGCAACGAGTCATAGTGTAGATAACAAGCATCCATGGGCCACGATCACTGCTTATAAGAATGCAGCCCGTGCCATCTAACTAGCATACAAAATATTATTAACATGCTTTTATGAGTCTTAAATAAGTAAAAACATATTATTGAGTAGGTATTGTCTCTAAAATGTAGTTTTAAAAACGTGTTAGCTCTTATCTGCGACTTTTTATAGTTATATCCATTCAGTGTTTATATGCTAAAATCTCATCATAACCTTCTTGTTAAAATTACCTTTGTCGTTCTTGAACATCCAATGTAAATCTACGGCAACTATCATCAAATCCAAATAACTCTGAATTTTCAGTCATCAAATGCTAAATATTTACTTTTGTATTTATTTCCTTGTGGCGAGGGGGTATGCATAAGGACCATTTCCACACGAGAAAAAAAAAGGAAGAAAGGTAGTATGATGTATGACTGTCCCATGTAAAGTCTAAAGACATTGTGAAGTGTATGACTATCTCACGCTGTGCAATATCGATCGCGCTGGTGTTTATGTGTCTAACAAGTTCAACCTTCAGGCGGTCAATGTTATCGGGTGCACTTGCAGACGCGTCGCGCCACGTATGGAGGTTAACCTAGCTATTTATTAAACCAGAAGATGGTCTATTAATATGCTAAGTTTCATCCAGTAGGTATATAAAGTCTTCTGTTACTCCAGGACTGTTCAACAGATTATGAATGATTGGGCAATAAACATTCAAACGTCGTTTCAAACTATCACATTTACAATAGTATAATTAATATTCTTATACCTACACATTTTATTATCTTAGGGCCGGTTTTTCAATCGTCAGATAACTTTTATCTGAAGAATATATAAGGCGGTATGACATATTTTCTATACAAAAGCTGTCAAAACGTCAAACATATTCCTCAGATAAAAGTTATCTGACGATTGAAAAATCGACCCTTAATTGGTTATTTTATGTAGCCAGGTTTGTAGGCTATAAATATAAAGCGAACTTAAACTCAACGCAGTTCAAGAATATTGAGGTTTAAGAACGATTATAGGTACTCAAAATAAATAATAATGTTTTTATAAGATGCCATGTACCGTGTAAGTATAATTCTTTTCTCTTTGCATTTCGTAATAGGCATTAATAACAAAATATTTGGAAAAAGATTAATTAAATAAATTGGAATAATGCGCTTCGGACATTTTACATAACATATTCAATATTGAATAAGAATGAAGTATGTCTATAGTGTAATAAATAAAAAATAGCCTGAACCAATGCTTGATTTTTTACGAATTTATTGCGGAAGTAGGTGACTTTTCCTTAATAATTTAGTACCTATGTGCGACTTTATTATTTAACTTAGATCTACATATGTTATACAAGTATTTGTATAATCAGCTACGGTGCGCTGCCTAAAATGTCAACGCATTTGTGAGCACGTAAGATACACTGGAATGCAATGCTCAACCTGTCATGCTAATGGTCGTGAATTACTGCCAATAAAACCGGATTGGTTAACGATAAGGCCCTGTGTACATGCTTCTATAAACACACTTTACAATTTTTAGATTACGATCTCATTGTACTAATCTATCTTTAAAATATCTATATGCAAATATTATGAAGTTTTATTATTATTGTTTATGATTATTTTTTGTGGAATTTCTATTACATAGGTATATGTTTTAAAACATTGGACACAAATGCCATTTAGTATTATTGAAGTGAAAACTTCTTTAGGAGCGTTGAGCACTTTTTGGGTAAACAAAAATCATGTAACTCGCGTCATCGTCACCGAACGCTTTCCATGAGCTATATGTATACTGTGTATATTATGTGTACTTTTTAGGTGAACAAAAGCGTGAAACTCGCGTCATCCTCACCGCACGCTAGTTACTTAGTTTTCACTTCTATCGGCAGTCCCCAAAGGCTGCCCGGTATGTTTTTTATTTGAATTTAGTAAACATTTGTCTTGTAGAAATCGAACCCGTAATATATATACCTCTTTGGCCTGGCTCTTTTATATTATAACTTAGTGAACTGCGCTATCCGTGTTAGGTATAGATACAGACGACGCCGTAAGAAAAGAACATTACCTATGTTCTTTTCTTACGGCGTCCTAGTATGTCTCCATGGAAAGAAGAATGAGGTAGAAGTTGACAATAACATTGTATACATCATACCTAAGTATGCACATAATAATAATACCGTGCAGTCTATGAAAATTGTTCTAATAATAAAACAATTACATAGTCTATGTTTCAGCTACGTAAATATCACAAGAAGAGCAGTATAGACTAGAGGTATTACTAATTTATAAATAAATAATAATAAATAATAATAGTCTAATTTTTAAAACATGCGAATGACCTTAGGTTAATCAAAACAGATACAATATACTAAACTGTCCAACGAAATTATCCCATACACTATCTGCGTAAATAATTAAGAAATATATTCAAGCGTACTTACTCGCCACACGATTGCATAATGACAGGGTATTAAACTCGTTCTCCAAATATTAAATCGTAAACAGATTGTGACTATAGAATTGATAATATTATACTGTGTTTGTGTAAACAATAAATTTTACAGCACGTGCACTCGCGGCCGCGGGCCAAAGTAAACTAAACTAACGTGATTTCATTGGCAATCGTAGGTATCAACAGCATATTTTAGTGCAGCTGTCTGAAGTTAGCTGATGGTTAGACCTGGATGCTCAGATATCCGCGCTAAACACAGCGCAATGGATATGTATTCTGTCTGTTGGTATAAACATGTTTGTTAATATTCGCAGAATATATTTCGCGATTAGTTTCAAGTGTACAAGGAAAAAAGGTATTGTTCGGATTTAAGCGTAATTAGTTTTAATATTAGTTCTATCAATTTTAAGTATGACGATTCATAAAGCATGTCATTAATTATCTTTTGAAATTTACAACTAATTGTAGAAGCCATTAAAATAAATAGACAGTGCAGATTGCGAAAAAAAATATTATCATACTGTTTTCAAGACTGTCGTTTAGTTCTTGGTAATGATCTTATAGAGAAGGTGCTTGTGAGGCGGTTTCTGTCTCTGGAGACCTAACCACTGGTACCTTGGACTATGTCCATCATCATTGATGACGGTGGGTCTTCATTATACATTTTATATACTTACTTTGATAATTGCTTTTCTATTATGAAATTTTATTATATATTATACATATATTATATATATATATATATATATATATATATATATATATATATATATATATATATATATATATATATATATATATATATATATATATATAATAAATGTTCTGAAATTTTTTAAGTAATTGACGTAGATTAAATATTGCTTAGTTTGGGCTAGATGGTGTTGCGAGTATGTGATAGAATATTATTATTATTATTATTTTGATCAATTGTATTTAAGAGTTTTGACTGCACTGTCTGTATTGCCGACTGCTGTGGGTTCAAATCCCAAACGGTACAAAATATGTATGATTCACAAACGGTTGTGCCGAGTCTCGTTGTTGTTTGTGTGTGTTTGTCACCGGTGTGCCGCTGCGACTCAATAGGTTAAAATAAATCAATATTAAATTAATTAAAGATTGTTAAAAGCACGGATGACTTGGTGGTTTTAGTGGTCGCCTCGCTACTGTCACTATACGGAGTGTTCTCGGTTCGAATCCCATGCCATACAGGAATTATTCTTAGAGTGGCAATTTTCCTTTTAATAAGATAATGATAAATTAATCTGATATCGAGTATAATATTAGATTCATTTATCATTATCTTATTAAACTGTCTGTTGCACAAATATCAGCAGATAGTGTTGTTGACCCACTCTGTTTAAGTGCACGCACTCATGCGCTCTCTTTATCAGAATAAACAGGCAGGCTATATAGTCAACAAACTATATCATGTATTTTCAATTTTCAAGGAAAATAACATGTTCTACTTATTTACGTTTAATAGTGTATCGAATATAACATACATTACTATTATAGTATAATATCTACTATACTAAGTTGCACTATTGTATGCAATTGTGTTCAACGTTGATACCTACGTACCGATAAATAATTATATTATATTAGACTTGCTCCACGGCTTCGCTCGCATAAATATAGGTTACTTAACAGTGCTTTACTGGGATAGAGGGTACCCAATGTCCTTTTCTGTAATCCTGACTACATGTATATGAAATTTCATGATAATCGGTTGAGTATTAAGGCGTGAAAGCAAATTTACTTACTTCGCTGGCTAAGTGACCCAAAGTGGACATTCATCCCTCTAGGTCTTTAGCCAGTTCATCTTTCCAGCGGTATCTTGGGCGACCTAGTGGATGATGCTTCGTGGGTCGCACTTTGACGGTAAAACATCGCGAGGAATTCTGAATGTCTGAGAGTTCTTCAGATTGTTCTTGAAGATATATGAAGACTGCCAAGCTGCACTGGGCCAGCGTGGTGGACTATAGCCTAACCCTTCTCACAGTAAGAAGAGGCCCGTGCCCAGCAGTGGGACAGTTTAATACAGGGCTGAGATTATTATGATATTACTGTAACTGATCAATGTCCGTACATAAGAGATATTTAATGAAAATGTATGCAGTGGTGTTTATATGTATGTACTAGAAGCCAAAACCATTATTTTAGAATATTTGTTCGTCTGTCCGTCTTTATGTTTGTACACGCATCACCCTAAACTACTGCACGCGATTGAGTGCGATTTTCACAGTTGTATTGCTGAAGGTCAAACTTACAATCTGGTCGATATTAAATCTTGATATGCCTAGAAATCGAAAAATATTGATAGGACCTACAAATTCAACGCGTATGAAGTCGCGGGCATAAGCTAGTTATACAATAAAACAAACAAAGATTACGTACGGCATTCATGATATTAATTCATCTTTCAAGTGTCAATTTTATTGGTTTCTTGCAAAATGATGACTAATTTTATAGCATCATCCTCCTATATATTCGTGTAGCCGACGCGCTCACTATCACGTACATATACCTATTAAATATGTATTGATGAATATATATGTATATATAGTGAAGCAGTGTATAAATAGTACCAACATTTACCTTGAGCGCTTCAAGGCCTGGGTCAGTACTATTGAACTCAGTTTGTTCTATTTCTTAATACAGAGATAAAATAATGTCAGCTGTGTTTATAAATTGTTCCACTGCGGGAACGGCATTCCTTCCAGTATGATAGAGGCTATTTAACAATCTCCCACGGTAGGCAGGAGTGGGTTGTAGGTTTTATTACCTATATCTTGAAATATATGTTTAAGTGTGTTTAAACCAACTTCCCCAAAAAAAAATTCCTTTAACGTAAAAGCGGGCTATTTTAACTATTATAAAAGGGTATACGTGGTTTTTTATTTTCAGTCTAAGGTATCGACATCAGCTCTTTAAGGCAGAGACAAGTGTTATAATGACGTGATCCCTGACCCGCTAATATGTGGGATTCGACTGCTATATATTTTGCAAAAATGATGATTAAGCTGATTGGATCCAGTGGAATACCGATTGTAGGCTTGTTCGGTTTTGCATAGCGGCTGTCGTGGCAAGCTGGTCCAGTCCGGTTGGTGAAGTACTCCTCATCATACAGACGACTCAACTAATCTCAATATAACAATGTGTCTATTGCGGATACCGTCAATTTAATTGAATATGAATTTAGTATTAAATAACAAAAACATAATATTTAGTTTGTTCGGCAATTTGTACAGTGTATGCACAATACTATAAGAAATAGTCAAACTATACCCAAGCTGTTTTCGTGTTCTCCCGGATTAATGTTTTGGACACTAAAAGTCTCTTGCCACGGGTAACCCTTTTTGGAACCGGGAGCTCGTAGGACATAAACATAACTAACGAACTTTTTATTAATAATAGTAATATTCTACCACATACACACAACACCATCTAGCCCAAACTAAGCAGAGCTTGTACTATGGGTACTAGACAATGGATAAACATACATATATACTTTTTTTTTGTAAACACATACATATTATACATAGAAACACCCAGACCAAGACAAACATCCATGCATACAAATGTTTGATTTGTGCGGGAATCGAACCCGCGACCTCAGGCGTGGCAGTCGGTTACACTAACCACTACGCCATCGAGGCTGACTTGATTGATAATTTAAACGCACCTCCGAATGTGATTTAAAGTAAAAAGTCAATTCTTGTTTAATGTATGTATGTAGGTATGAACAAGAGAAAGTTAAGTTAATCCAATCGCTCTCATTGTAAATAAGTAGATAATGTTTAACGCAGATTTTGTTCGCTCTCGTGTAAACGCATCGGTTTAACGTTCAGTTTGACTGCAAGGTCAACGATGGCGTTTATTTGTTGTAACTCGTAGTTTAACATGTCTGCCTCTCGGATATCAGAGGCTATTTTGTTTTCGAGGTCGCGTAAAGGCACTTCTAGTAGTTTTGGGTTCATCTGAAAGGAAATGGAGGAAATGTTCTTTTATCTCTTAGTTAGTTAGAATTTAGCATTTAAGTAAAATGCCATAAATAAATACATATTTTGTTTATTCTCATAGTAATATATTTAAGGGATAACGGGTTTTAAAACAAGTTTAAATAAAACAGAGATATGATGACCCATGAATAAAAAAACTTGTTTCGTGTAAATAGACCATTATTTTTATTTAAAATGGGCGTAGCAAAATGATTATTCTTCCCCTTTTTGAATATATGGCAGAAGAACACGAAAGCTTTTGTTAGAAAGGAAGTTGGATGTAATCTTAGCGTTGTTTGAAGGATGATTGGTGTACATAAACGCAGTGCTTTGGAGTCCGAAACTGCTATAGGTGCCTACTATTGTTGCTTAATTTCCAATCCCATTAAGTTAATCCATTTCTTTTTCGGAGCTGAGTAAAAAATCAGGTAGCATCAAATTTTATTATATTTATTTTGGCATTGTCTCCAACGCTGTGCCACATCTTTAATTAAAATACAGCAGATTCTACGTACCGGGTCCATATGTTTCCAATGCGGAATAGTTTGAGAGAGGTTCCCGTCGAAGCCGAGTGCGAAGCAAGCGGGGTTGACTGCTACAAAGCATTGACCGAGGTTCTGCGCCAAGGGCTCGTCCAACCAGGACTTCGAAACTTGACCATCTCGCGTATCTGACAGAAAAGTCTGAGTAAAAGATTTCAAAAAGCAAAATAGTGTAGCAAATGAAAGATTTAACTGCAAAATTAACACGAATATCTATTGGTGAACGCTCAGTACAACGTATTCCCCGAGTGATGTGCGCATTCTATGCTTATGTTTACTCTTAGGGTGTGTACACATCTAACTATCTACATATTATGTACGCGTTTGTACATATGGATAACATGCCGTTCTGTGTAGCACGCCGTTTCGGAGTCGCAGACTCGCAAGCTATGCGCCGCGTGAGAACTGCGCTTACGTTGTCTGCATACACATACATACAATAACCAGATACAGTAACTGCTTTAGTGTAGCGCATTCTAGGCGCATTTTACAGATGAGTACGCACCTTAAGATAGTTCCCTATAAGGTACTTTTAAAAAAAGATGTGAGATTTGTATAATTATGACTAAAACGCATTCGTATACTTTTGCTCTTATCTCTATCTGCCGGTTTACGACTTACGGTTTACTTCTTCAGTCTTCCAAATTGTTATAAACAACATTAAAGTCTCACATCATTAGAATCGGCGTCTGGCAGTTTATAAGCTATCGGTCTATTGCGTACTGTATCGTAAATATAGCTCCAATGCCCTGCAGTTACCTGAAGCTGTAGTACGCGACAATCCCACCAAGGCTGCTAGTTCAGGTGCCGCTACCTTCCCGCCAGGCGGCTGTACTGATCCAAAAGCCTGTTTACGAGTATTGAAAATATTGTTAACAAGTTAACCGGTACTGATCCCTCTTCCTTACAGCTAGGTAAGTCAAAATCAAAGTCAGAAATCTTTATTTCCATAAAAATTATTAACATTTCTTGAACTACTCTTGGAAATAAAAATTATACATGAAAAAAAGCTGTTGGAGAAATAGAGCTCTCATGAGAAGAACCTAGCCAACAAACTAATGAATACTCTTTTTAATCGCCAATTATCATTTATAGGACAGTGGTTTAAGTGGTCGCCTCGCTACTGCCATTGCGTCGAGTGTTGGGGGTTCGAATCCCACACGGGACAAAATTGTATGATCCACAAATGGTTGTTCCGATTCTGAGTATAGATACTTGTGTCTGTCGTTTCAATGTTTGTAAAGTCCCCCGCGACACAGGAATTACGAAGAGAGAGGGAGCGACCATTTTAACCATTGGCGACGGTTAATGCTTACCATCTGGTGAACTGCTGGCTTGTTTGTCACTAGGGCAATAAAAAAACGGTACCGTTCATTCAATACCAGTACATTTAAATCCTCTTGTAAACATTAAATATGTAGGTATCATTCGAATTGCTAAGGTTTGTGCTTACTAGCTCAATATCTCGTTTGCCACCAGTTACGCGCCGGTTCTGAGAACTGCCAACCTTCTTGATCACAATTTTTTTAGGCTGAGCGTCTTGTGTCTTCACTTCCACCTGAAAGCCAATATTTGTTTATAGGTAAGGTTACATTAGTTAATCAAAAGAATTAGGAATCAGAAGAATCTTTACTCCTGGGTAGTCAGTTGGCTTAAGAGACGGACAAAAATGTTTGAATTTTAGAATTAATAGCCTAGTGGGAAACCGTTGGACTGCCACACAGAGGTCTAGAGTTCGATCCCAAGGCGCACATCTCTAACTTTTCGATGTTATCGTTTGCTTAAAGGGTGAAGGTAAACATCGTGAGGAAACCTGCATGTCTAAGAGTAATCCATAATATTCTCGAAGATACATAATTATGTGAAGTCTATGACCTATCCCTTCTCTCTCTGAGAAGAGACCTGTGCCCAGCAATTACAACAGGAAATATTGTCTTATGTTTACGCGAATGTTATACATTGAAATTAAACACTTTATACGGATTTTATCGCGTTGTTTATTTTACTTTAAATACTGTTATTACATAATTTTGAAAACTCTAACACTACTATTATTGAATTTTACTACTATTTAAGCTATATATTTTTTTTAATTAAAACTATTTGTATTTAAGTTTACACTTTGCCCCGACGTTTCGGTTGCGTTACAGCAGCCATGTTCATGGGGAGACTAAAAACTTAAATACAAATAGTTTTAATTAAAAAAAATATATAGCTTAAATAGTAGTAAAATTCAATAATAGTAGTGTTAGAGTTTCAATACAACAGGAAAGTTTAAAAAAGGTCTGATATTATATATAGATATTACGCTTCTTTACAAATTACACATTTTATTATCTACTTACGTATTTGACTATTTATCTGTTTACATAAATCAATCACAACTAGGTTCTCTGACCTGTAATTGGGCTTACCATCAGGTCCGTTACAAACACTTTTTCGAGTCAAGATAAAAAAAAATGTTTATTTTAATAGATCATTATATACACATACTTCATCATTGTGATATCGGTTTATCGATACACTATTTTCGATATCGAACTATCGACAAGATCTTAACCTTATAACCTCTTCTAAGTACATAGTGGCTATATTTTAACTGACTGCGTGCGTGTGCACGCGCAGAGGTTATGGCAGTCATTTAAACACCATGACGCGGCAGGCATATTGCTTGCTTATAGAAACGCTTATGTATATTTTCGCTGTATCTATCTTATTCTAGTCCTTTTGACTTTAAACTGTGTTCTATACTTATGCTTGCCTATTTTACTCTTGAATCTTGAAAACTTTTGTGTATATGTATAGGTGATCAACAGACCTGGACAATATAAATTGTAACCGTGAGTGACATTCTTTTATTTCGTACCCTACTGGTTTCAAAGTCTATTTGCCAAGCTAACACTGATTACTAATTGGTCTCTTAGAAAATATGTAGGCGCGTTGTATTTGCTCTATACCTTGTATCGTTGTCTTGTGTCAAATAGGGAGTAAAATAAATATCGTCGGAATGAAATACTTTAATTGAACTGATTCTACTGGTGCTTGTCTATTCTACACTTGTAGGTACTTTGTATTTTTTGTGAATTCGTGATCAACGGATCTGGACTATTATAAGCTGCAACCGTGAGTGAAATTCTTTCATTTAGAACCCTATTACGTTGCAGTAGAAAAAGAAAATTTAAATGTAATGCTACCTTTCTTTTAGTGGCTGGTGGATGCTGAATAGATGAGGTATTGCTAAAGACCATGCCGATGAGACCATTGTCGGCAGCCTTTTGTGACCAGTAGCTATACGGCTCAGCATTGTGATGTGATCCTGAAATATCATTAAACTATGCTTATATGAGCTGGTACAGCCTAAAATCCTCCTCGATTTGTTTTTTTTAGTTTATAACCGAATTATTTTTGGTTTAGTAGAAGATTTCACAAATTGTTCTTCAGTTTTTTTGGGTTAAGAGAGATCACCCAAGTCAGTGTTCTTTGTATAACTAGAATGTACGATATTGTTAAGTCGATAAAAAGAATATGCTATAGGTATCTTATTAAAAATAATTTATATTGTATTTGTTTTTTGCGGTTTAACATTGTACAGGGGCTATATTATGTGACATTAAATATGACCAAGGCCAAGCTGTATATGTAAAAAGTCGTAATTGATTAGTTAACTTTTACCTTTTATGGCAACCCATCCTACTCCGGTCTCGATAGCCTTTTTTATAGCCAATTCCATGGCGAAGCTGCCCGCAGTGGCGCCCATGACATCCTTGGCGTCTACCCACGCTGTCGAAGTCTTCTCCTTCAGTATCAACGGCTCGTTGTTTGGCTTACACACCCCATTTTTGATGTCGTTTACGTACGAACCTGAACCAAGAATTAGACTTGCTAATATATAAAATGTGAGGAAGCACGCTAAGTGTGTGCTTAGTTGCTTACGGACGTGATAATATATCCATAGACTTGCTCCTAAAATTCGGTGGCGCATGTAACCCAGAGGGGTGGGCAAAGATGCGTTGCACACACATTTCGCCAGTTATGGACATAGGTCTCACGTAAGAGTCTATTGCAATTTACAGGGCGCACTCCCAGATTCCGCGTTGCTACTGAAAATTTCGTGGCAAAAATCCCATACCACTTTGCCCGACCAAAGAATAGTAACTTCAATTGCAATCGCATTCACTAAACTTGCGAGTCGTTAATGTAAACTTACACTTTTACATAACATTGTGTGCCCAAAGATATGAAATGGAATTACGTTCTTGGTTAATGCCGTGTTATAACATAGAATCTCAATCAGAGAAGACAGTAATTCCAACAGTTTTTAAACATGATTTGCTGGATTGCGACTAGCGCACGGACGGGTGAGTTTTGCTAAGTCTTGTCTTAATATGTGTTTATTTCTTTTTATTACTTACATAATTTTCTTATGCCATAGCTACGGTGTCCAATAATGTCTGCGTATGTGAGAAGTTCGGCCTGCTCTGTCGCCGGTTGGACCTTCGCTCCTGCGGCCTTGAGGCACTCTGCCATAAACCTCTTCACCTCTCCGATCTGCACCTTGACCATGTTACTGGAAACATTTGAAAAGCTGTATTAAATACTAAGTATCTACTTTCTCTCACGTTTTTACAGCATAATACAAATGCGTTATCCACATCTGTCTGTTTAATACTTCTAAACTACGCTACGGCTTTTCATACAGTTTTAATAACACAGGCCTACAAAAATAAAATATTTCTTTGGTGCCCTATTTGTTTCTGTGGTCGAAAAGGATGGTAATGTACAATATATTGATATACGTCATTTTAACTTATCAGTTCTAGTTCATCTACTACGCTCATTTTGAGTTTTTCAAAAACTGGTTAAATTTATCTCATTATTTCATTACGGCCAGATGTTGTGTGAACGATCCCGGTATGTTTCGTTATGTTTGAAAAACTTGCGAAAATAACAACAAACAAAAAAAAACAGAATTCAAATTTATTTATTTGCTGGAAACATGGTTGACAATGTTGTTACAAAAATAGTCATAAATATACATCATGTTTCGCCTGTCTGGTGGCATGCAAATATTACTCAATATTCTTACTTATCAATCATTAATTAATTTAATTGTTACAATGTCACAAACCTATATATCATTATCATAAAATTATTGAATACACATTAAAAATGTCAAACAAGTAAAATAAATAAAATAATTAATATAAGTCTTTATAAGTTATAAATTCGCTAATTGAATAAAAACCTTTTTCACGTATCTAAACAAATTTACAGAGAGTTCTCGTAATGTTTTCGGTAACTTATTTTAAATGTTTATCACCATGCTGTGACATTTTTCTTATGTAAAGTAGATATTGATCTGGTTACAGCAAATTTAGTTTTATCCCTTGAGAGATACTGTTTGTGTTTGTGTGCTTTTGTAAATAAATGTGGGTGACTTTTAACAAATAAGACGACTTCGAGTATGTAAAGAGATATTACTGTGAGGATTTTGGTACTTTTGAAAAGTGATTTTCATGATTCTAGCAGTCCGGCACCGCAAATGGCTCGCACACATCTTTTTTTTAGGAAATTGAAACTTTATTCATAGCTGTTGAGTTACCCCATAATAGTACACAATATCTAAGCACAGATCCAATATATCCACGGTAGGCGGATAAGGTAGTTTTATGACAAGTCTGCTATTATAGATTTCTAAGAGCGTAGAAAAATCTATTAACACGAGTAACACTGTGATTCACTTGGATTCTGATCAGTTTGGCACTGAAAATTAAAATCAAGATAAAATGTGGATGCAAGTCAGTGCAAGGCAGTCTCCAAGAAAATTTCAAATACTAACAAAAAGAAAACAAATTAATTAATATTTCTGTAAAAACTGCATTTATTTTTATCTCATGAACTAGAGCTGATACAAAAAAATCAGTAGCATTTTTGATATCAACGTTTAGATATACTTAAAATCAAGTTTAAAATCCCAGGTACCAAATTGAGTGTTGGCCAAAGTTATCTATACTAATATTATAAAGAGGAAATATCAGATATTTTGTATGTTTGTTGAACTCAAAAACTAATCAACCAATTTTAAAGAACAATTTTCCATTAGTATGCTGTTATCACTGAGTAACATAGACATTATTTTATTTTAAAAACGTACTATTACTACCCTAACCTTCTTTTATGCGAGCAACGCCGCGGGATGATGGTAGTTATTTATAAAGTTTCTTCCGAAAAGTTTATATTCATAATCGCACGCCAGTATCTACTATAGGCAGAGGAGGATTACAAGCTTCATTTCGCTAGTTATTGTTTTAGATCGTACGTGATAGAGGGCGAGTCTATGGTTGTACCGGGGACAGTTTCAGTACCTATAGGAGGCAAAATGTGCAGGAAATATACCTCTTCTTATCTCTTTGGAAAAATCTAAGGAGAAAATGTTGTCATGGTCGATTGCTACCTTTGTAAAGGCCTAAAAATTCATTAGTATTTTTATTTTCTATTTTATACGTGTATAGTCACGTTGTTTATTTTCAAACTTTTATTACATCATTTTGAATTATAACACTACTATTATTGAACTTTACTACAATTTAGGGTATTTAAATTAATTAAACTATTAATATATAAGTTTACACTTCTCCCTGATTCGGTTGCTATACAGCAGCCATGGTCACGGGGAGACTAAGATTGTAGTTATGTCAATGTTCTGAAATGTAGTTATTTCAAAGTATCCGAACATAATTTAATTATTGGTGTTTCTATTTACGCAGAATGAGCTCAAAGTATCATGAAGTCTAGCTGTGTTTTGCTTCTTCTAGGGTTTGACTATTCGAATTACTGGATCTCAAGCTGGTGGTACACACAGCGACACATCAACCTAGATTGTTTGGACTTTGAACTATTCGAAGTTGAACGCTGCGAATCGTGCGAGAGAGTGCGTTATATTTTTGTTACGCTCTATCCTTACCATTACATCGACACCACTATGCACTGTCCGTTTCCGACAATTCTCTATTTTGTATGTAGCGGAGTTATGCGTATATAAGGTGTCAAACTTGATGTGTAGCCGTGTGTACATTTCAACCATCTTCTCTATTGAAATTAGGCTGTTTTTTTAATTTCAATAGTCTCGCAAAGCATCCTTGGTAGGAATCGGTGTTCTATTGCGAGTACCCGTGATTTGTCAAATAGTAGGTAGTGGTTAGTCCCCTGCTGCACATGTTCGCAAACAACAGACTTCAACGAGCGTTAAACAATCCGTATAAAGTTGTTTAATTTAATTTATAACATTCGCGTAGACGTGGGACAATATTATGTATTTTATTGTTTTTAATTTTAAAAGGCATGGATGGTATGATCGGGGCGGCGAGACTTTACAACAAATGCTACAGATTGTTTGTGCCTAACAACTATAGTCATGGTAGGAAGCACATACCACTGACGGTTACAGCGTGCCATACCGTCACACGCTTCAACTCACCCGTATGGGTCACTAAAGCAGCTTAACACTCTCTTAGACCTTAACGCAAAAGTTGACATTTTTGCGAACGAATGGAAGGTATTATTACAATGTATGAGGTATTTTGAGGAGAAAAATGAATGCTAAATTTCAAATTTATGCTTTATTATTGTAATTAAATAGTGTAATTGGTGCAAGTCATTCTATTTGTAAATAAATAAATGTTTCATTTTAAAATATAGCCCTATAACTTACCTAACGTGGATTTTCAAGTTATATCTACAAATTAAAGTTTTAGTATCTACTTAATTATGGCGTTAAAACTTGTACTTAATCTGAGATATCTCAGTGTATATATTTTATTTTAATTGCCATAATTTCATTTAACTCACACTTGTAAATTTGTCAATACGGAATGTCAGTCAGACAGTTGTCATGTCTCATCATCTCATAGGTTGTGGCCAGTATAGTTCAAACCATAGATTTAATATAATAATACCTTAAGTATTTGAACTGTTGTAATTGTTGTTACAGTATTATTCACCTTTATATTTCGTTTGTAATGTAAATATAATAAACTAGCCTATGCCTACAGCTTCGCTCGCATCAATGTAGATTTTGTCAATAAATTTATATTCATCGGAAACAGTACTTTTTCTGGATAAAAAGTAACCTAAACCCTTTTCTGATCCCCTGACAACGTTTATGCGAAACTTCATGATGATTTGCCGAGCAGTCAAGACGTGAAAGCTGAACAAACAAACTCACATTCACCTTAACAATATTAGTTGGGATTATATGCTTCTCATAGCTTTAACTAAAAAGTATTTCTTGACTTGACTAAGAGTGCGTTAAGTGGCCACATACCAACGGTACATAAATATGTGTGAACTGTTCTACACTTGTGTTCACAGTAAATTCACCTTATCCGAAGGAAGAAGAAGTTCTTGAAGTATAATATCATTGCTTTACTCTCTAAGGAATCGTAGAATTAAAAAAAATATTATCATTAGCTTATCGAGATTGCGCACATTAGTGCTCTGTAGCAAAGATGATCCTATGTTATAATTTCTTTGTTCTGTAGCTTTAGAAAAAGTTTGTAAGTAATCACATAATATATTTTTTTTATTGTGATTCATTGCTTGTTTACAAAAACAAATGGTTTTAGTCGTTAAAACTTAAAATTACCGCAATACAATTAGTAGATAATTATTTTGCCGGAATTTACAAGATTAAACAAATAAAGCTATATTACACTTTCACCGACGACGCGATGTTTCAGATGCTTTTCAGCAGGCATGGTCACGGTAAAACTAAGATGGTGAAGTCTTAAATAATGACAAGTTGATCCTGATACCATTGTCATATTGTAATAATGTATATGATATACTTACTCGGTGATGTTTTTGAAGTCTGGCTGCACAATTTTTTTAACCTAAGAAATATATATACTTCGAAACCACACAGAGGTATAGTCACTTTGCAAATGTAATGTTGAAACTAACAGGTAACAAATGTAAACCGGCAAGTTTTCATATATCTCTAGGCCTGATGTTACTATTCAAAACGAAAATATTCATGTAGCTGCTCAATGGGAGTAACGAGATATTTACTGTCAAAGAAAAATGAAATTCAGATACACATGTATTTAAAAGTCTTAAAGATCAGTAATTAAGAGTTATTTAAGATGTTATGTACTGGAACATAAACATATATTATCAAAACTAAACACCTATATAGTTTATCATAATCATCATTATCGGCTCATATGATAGTGGGAGCATAAATAAAATACTCGTTGCTTTCTACACTTTATTAATCACTAATCATTATCATCATCATTGATCTGTGTATGTAATACTAACAATATCCTGAAACACTGATAGGTACATACTCAAAAAAATAAACTGAAGGGAATATCGATTTGCCTGTTATTTCATACATAGCAACACTGTGCATTATCCAAAGTCAACCGAAACCAGTAAATAAAAGTATGTTGAAGTTTTATTAACTATCCCATTGTAAATCTACAAAATATTAGAGGACATGGCAACAAAAAATATCTACAGAATTTTGAATAATAAGGCATTGGAGTAACATGAAGTTATGTTAAGCTTATTTCTGCCGGTGTCCTTTACTCATTGACATAGCCATTGACCAGTAACAATTCGTCGGCCTCGATGGCGTAGTGGTTAGTGTAACCGACTGCCACGCGACTGGTCGCGGGTTCGATTCCCGCACAAGTCAAACATTTGTGTGCATGAACATGGATGTTTGTCTTGGTCTGGGTGTTTCTATGTATAATATGTATGTATATCCATTGTCTAGTACCCATAGTACAAGCTCTGCTTAGTTTGGGCTAGATGGTGTTGTGTGTATGTGGTAGAATATTATTATTATTATTAATTAAATATCTTCCTGGCCCAAATATTTCTTATAATTTCAAACGCGATTAGAACACCTAGACTGATGGTGGGTTACGGTCACGCAATAGGCAATAATTTATTTAAATAAAGTAATCAAAATACATTAAAATTATTTAATTTAATTTATTAACTTTGAAATAAAGGACAGCAATCAATTAAAATAAAACATGTCACAATACTGAAGTGACGTAATGTACTAATAAAGAGAGTAATAATAAAATAAATTGGCTTAAATAATAACAATAATTAATCACAGATCATTCACTTTTTAATTGATAATAATTAATTGTGCGGTCGTGGAGGCGCACAATAATTAGGATTGTACCTATGGACCTTAATAATGTGTTGAGGTCCATGGGATCGACGTCCCCGTGTAAGTCTTGGCATAGTCGACAATACACGTGCAATGTGAACAAAGAATAAATAAATTATATTGAAAATGAGAGATATGAGAATAATAACTAATAACGATTAAAATAAAATTAAAGTATCTATTATGTTATATCAATTAGATATACTTTCATATTGAACTCACAAATTATTAACGATAATAATAAATGCCAAATAAATATTATTTCAATTTACAGAAGAACTCAAAATAATAATATCCTAGGGGCAAAGAAAGAGCACGCTCATTGAACAATAAACTTATGGCATAAAATAAGCAAATAATTATTCGTATTATAAAAAACAGTCAACATGTGTTGTGGCAATCTTGAAAGACTCAGTAACAGAATTCATACAATTGATTTCATGTAATTAGATACCAGTCCGTTCAATCCAATATCATGAAACTTCCACACAGTTTCGCGTTAATACCCGTTACATATTATATATATATATATATATATATACAGGGTGATTTTGAAATCGTGTAATTCCTTTTCACCACGCATTCTACTGGTGATATAGAATAACCCTGACCATATTTTTATTTAATTAGATTTATTTTTTTTGAAAAATTATTGTTCCGTTTTTTTTGTGAAATGGTGTCAGATAGTCATATGTTAACCAACCGAGGCAATTTTAATTTTTTACTAATTAAAATAAAAAAACATATTAATAATTAATGTCGTAAATAATAACGGGCGGTCCTTTTTATTGCCCCTTATTATTTACGACATCAGTTATTGTAATGTTATTATTTTTAAATTAGTAAAATATTAAGATTGTGTCAGGTGGCTAAAATATGACTATTTGAAATCATTTCATGAAAAAAATCTGTACTCTAATTTTGCCGAAACCATTATTCTAATTAAGAAAAAATATGGTCAGGGTTATTCTATATCACCAGTAGAATGCGTGGTTAAAAGGAATTACACGATTTCAAAATCACCCTGTATATATATATATATATATATATATATATATATATATATATATATATATATATATATATATATATATATATATATATATATATATATATATATATATATATATATATATATATCATGCAACGCGACAGTTTAAAAGTTATTAATTGTACATAGTTTAATTTCCATACATTTTTGAGCTAAACTATGTGGAAAATCTGGGGAAGGCCTATGTCCAGCAGTCAATTTACATGTTATTATATAATTAGTAATGTTTGTGTGATCGACATAAAACATTTTTATTTTAAATTTTATATTAACCGCCTAAAAGAGATTTCGTGGTAAGGCATGCCATCAAACTATACAACGTGTCACAGATATAACGCACAAACTCAAATACCCCAATTAGATTATTAAATTGTAATCATAATATAATAATTAAAATGTTACTTTTATGTAATTAAATATTTTAATTTAACGAATTAGTTCTCCTTATTGTGCGCGGATAGTATGGGTATATCACAATAAATCGAAAATTATTGCCTTGCATCAAAAACCTTATTGGCTTGAATTATGATACATTTTCATTTATTTCGACTGTTCAAAGAAAAGGTGACTATAATTTACGTTATTTTAATTATTTTAGGAAAAAAATCCTATATTAAAATGTCAGATATGGATTCAGTAGCCGATTCTGAAAAAAGTACTTTCAGGAAGTGCGTTTAATATGTTACACGTTGTATACTTGACAATGATAATTGCAGTAGGATCATAACATGTTTTGGTAATTTTTATGATTGATATAAAATTATCCAGGAGCATGAAGACACAATAATGTGAATTTATGATCTGTTTGTCCTTCAATAAGCACATTCATTCTTCTTATACGCAATAAGTACCACAGTAATGACAAAGCTTAGCGTGTAGCAGTACAAGTTATCAATTAATTATTCATACATAATAATTGGCTTAATGTTAAGTCGTTTCGCAAGGGCAGCACACGTGTCAATTTGTGACTGCACATAGGGCACTGTGCCAGATTGATTAGAGTCAAACTCTGATTGTTTTTCCTTGTCGCCTGGAGCCAATACTGGCACTGAGGGATCCACCTGAAAATTATTAAAGTTAACAATTACACTAACAACTACCATCGTATCGCCAATGGCGTTGAGTATTTCACGTTCTTATCATGTCAGGCAATCACGTTTTTCAGCTAGGCATTGATTATTTTCAAGTATGGAATAATTTACAATAGGTGCCTAAAGTAAGTGGCACCTAAATAAAGCTAGCAAAGTATGTGTGTGTGTTAGTGAGCTTAGGACCAGGGAATAATCCCGGGGGCGACAAACTCACACTTTTAAAATTGTGATGTATGGTATATTTACCAGTGACACACAGATTACCAAACCGACTCCACTTAAATATTCACAAGGTTATTTTGACGCAATATTGTTAAGGAAAGGATACTTATTTATTTATTTATTTATTTAGGTTTGCTAACAGTTGTTACATTTTACTTACGCTAAATATAATTACATTTGAATTTCGTATCTTAATGTACAACCATATAAAAGCAAATACCGCAATATCAATGCCTTAATTACAATCCAATTAAATTACTCTGAATTTATTATCATTAATTGGTTGCTTTTAAGTGATCGCCTAATGATTGCCAACGTAATAAGTGTGCAGGCCTTTGCATACGCGACAGTTATGTGCCTTATCCACGTTAATTGTACTAAATCTAAAATAGCTCGTATATATGACCGTACCGGGTTAAGATTTCTCCAGTGCCTAATAGCTTCCGTAAGGCGATCGGTGAAGCCAGGCGCGAAACATTGAGGATTGATGACCCCGAAGCAGTGCCCCAGGTCTGCAGGGTCTCCAGCGCTCGCGTGTGTCCACTTGCGTATGTGATGGCCGTACTTCGAACCTGCGAAGTACAAGTATATAAGATCATGTAAAGACATCAAACGTAAAATATTGGTTTATTCAATTTCTTCGGTTAGCATTTGTTATATAATGTCAAATGTCTGTGCAACTTTGTGACGCACTATTGACAAAGAAGGACATCTCATCAAATGAAATCTGATCAGTAGTAGTATGAGGTAACATGCATCTTATACGGCTACGAGCTTAATAGCTTTTCCTGCCGGCGTCGATAAAATTGAGTACAACGGAATCTAAGGGCACCAGTAAAGTATGATTTTTAAACCTGGCCATTTGAACTTCATTAGCAGAACTGGTGTAATCGTATTATTATCAATCAGGTTAGAGTTGACAGGATTAACGTCATATATCAGATATCTATCGTCGTATATCAGATAGCTGGTAACAACGTGCAAATTTACTATTCCGCGAGGGCGATACTTGTGGCTCAATGACAGGGTTCAATTAAAAAATCTAACGCAGGCATTTCTGAAAATTGTGGGTACCTGCGGTTATTCCAGTCAATAATTCAACCATGGCCCCTAGCCCGTACCCTTTGTATCCAGACGTATGCTCGAGTCCGCCGAGCGGGTACAGACGCATTGTCTTATAGGCCTGGAGTAATAAATGCAATTGATTAAAGGCTTACACAAAGAGGCATAATAATAAGTGCGGCGATAACCTAACGGAAAACCGTTGGACTACCAAGCAGAGGTCTCGAGTTCGATCCTATGGTACGCACCTCTGAATTTTCGAAGTTATGTACGTATTGAATAGTTAACTATCGCTTGCTAAAACGGTGAACGAAAACATCGTGAGAAAACCTGCGTGTCTAAGAGTTCTCCAAAATGTTCTCGAAGATGTGTGAAGTCTACCAAGCCGCACTGGGCTAGCGTGATAGACTATGGCCTAACCCTTCTCACACTGAGAAGAGGCCCGTGCCCAGCAGTGGGCCAGTTTAATACAGAGCTGATATTATATATTATTATTTATATAGGGGGATCACTCTACAGTTTGCCATTATACTACTAATTTGTTAACAAAATGTCGTATCATCGGAGATCCAGAGGGCACAAGTTCACTGGCACCTCTGCAACTCCGTAGGGACTTGCCTCTTTGGCATGTTTCTACAGAATATACCACGGGTAGTGCTCTGAAGAGTTATTCCACATTATCCCGCCCTCTCTAATCCTATGCAGAACAACGCGTGATGAGCTCAGATGCCATTTTTACACGCTAGAATCGATTAGAGTACCTTTTCAGGTCGTCAAAGTAGGGACCTCAACATCGCCTTAGTTGCTATTAGGATAGTGTGGAGGCCACTGCTCTTGAACCACATGATTGCTTACCATCAGGCGGAGAGGAGTCATTTTGACGTGCAAAGATAAGGATTTTTCTGATGGTACTTCGTTATTGTAGCATAAGAATTGTTTCAAATTATTCGCGCGATACACGTGACTGCATTCGTATTTTATTTTTATTATCCATTGAGATAGATGGAAGTCGGAAGAGGAGGCCTTTGCCCAGCAGTGGGACGCCAATTAGGCTAATAATCATAATAAAAAAAAAAATTAACGGTTGCAGCTCTTCTTTTTTGTTTTCGTTTCGCTTAGGACTTAGTACTCTTTGTATTATAGTAGGATGTTTCTACTGACCTCTGTAGCGTCAGTTGTCTCGTTGCCGTCGGGTCCTTGTGCCCAGCCGGATGGTATAGACTCATTTTTTCGCCGCTGCATTTCTACCTAAATTACCCAGTTATTTAATAATGGCGTTATATGTATATAATAATGTTTATGGAATGAATATCCTATTCGTATTTGCAAATATTTGGAAACTACACTTGCATTAAAAATGTAAGAGAATTTTCTGAAATGTTTTCAGAGATACAAACTCGTTTTCGGCAAATGGAGTAAACCACCGCCTAGCTCCTTATTCTTAAATCCGTGCCAGGTTATAAACAGGGTTAGGATCTAAGGTCTCATCAGGTAACAGACACAGATGAAGCTAGTATATTGCTTCATTACAATAAATAGTAAGTTCTTTAAAAGCCAGTTGGTACGATGCATGTGTGATGAATCAATCCGTAAATTGTATTCCTAGTTTTAGAATGAAATTCAAATGAATGGATACTGACCTTCCCGAGTGCAACCGCCGAAGTAGCCATATCAAGGTAAAACATTTCGCAATCTGACCCTAGAGCCACCACCGCAATAGGGTTGGTACCCAATGCCGCCTGGAAATGTGATAAAAACATCGAGTTAATATTTCAATTCTCACCCTCACCGACGGCACTCCGTTACTAGCCCAAAATAGTTAGTTAAATTAAGTATAAAATAATTGTTCTAACCTCCTTACTTCTAGCAGGTGCCACTAAAGGAGAAGTGTTTGTAAAGGCCATGCCGATCATACCTTTGTAAGCTGCCTTTTTAGCCCAGAAACCAGCGATACCATTATGATTAGATCCTGAAATATGTGAGGATAAAATGAGATGGGATAAATAATTTACTTCATAACTTGTTCCGTTTTCATAATTTCAGCGTCACGTCTTTTTAAAATACCTTATATCTGACAGATATTAATTTTTAATTGCCTAGGTGAAAAATAAGGATGGAGCTCGCCGGATGAAAGCAATTGTGCGTTATAAATTCTTCAAAAAATGTGTCGCTTTGCCGGCGGCACATAGAAAAAGATGACACTGACTAAGTACCTGCAGACAACATACGACTTCGACAAGGAAGATAGCCAGAACTGAACTTATCAAAGCCTTGATCTCGTGTTTGTAATGGTAACTTTTACCAGGTTACCATTTTTGCCTAACAAAACGCCTGACAAACGCTTATATAAAGTAAGTCCAAAAAATAGCATTATCAACTATTTTCTTCTGCAACCGTTACTTTTTTTAGTAAAAAGTAGAGTGAAGGTTCATCTTCACAATTATCATTTTACAATTTCTTCCAGGTAATAAAGGTAAATTAAAGGTTTTATTGAATTAATAATAAATATTTATTAATTTACCTTTAACAGTAACCCATCCAACGCCAGTTTGTACAGCTTTCGAGATCGCTAAGTCCATAGCGATGTGACTGACGGTAGCCCCCAAGACGCTTCTAGCGTCAATCCATGCTGTGGAGGGTGATTGCTTCAATATTACAGGTATGTTATTGGGTTGGCACGAACCACTCTTGATGTCGTTTACATACATTTCTGTAATTTGAGAAAGTATTTTATTATTGGTAACTGAAGCAGAAGTTATGTAACTGAACGCTGGAGAAAATCAAATGACAGTTTGTAGTTTCTGTCCCTGTCTACCAACCCGGCGAGCTTCACAAAACATGCGTCTATATGTTTGTGCACACCGTGTCTCAAAACCCTAACGAAGTTGACGTCCACACATACTAAACATCAATTAAAGTCATACTGTGCAAAAAATATTGTTGGGAGCAATTTTTGGGTAACGAAATATGATATGTAGTCACAACAGACGCCGGTGTCGAGTAATTCTTAAACATATTGTTAACGCCTGGGAGGAATCATGAGATGCGCTAGGTATTTTCTGTGATTTGTCTAAGGCTTTTGACTGTGTATTTAAAAAAACATTAATCAGAAATCTGCATCACTATGAAGTCGAAAATTCAGCACTGAATTTTCTTACATCCTATTCGAGTAACAGGATTTAGAAAGTTGATGTTAATGGTAAGCGATCGCCGGGGTCTGTGTTCAAAATAGGGTGAGCATATACATATATAAGCAATATTCCCCGTAGGAAATACGGCTTAAATATCTAGAACAAGGACCGCCAAGTAACACTTCGCTGGATTTTTGTGTGTTTCTGTTTGGACCCCGCAATAAACATAATCAGAAATATATTTACTTATTTATTTATTTTAATGGCTAACCAACAATTGTTCACACATATACAATTTAAAAAAACTTAAGATTAGCAGACTGAGCGAGTGTGACAATCTTTTATAGGTAGCACAGCATGCACAACTTAACAATAAATGTTCAGCAAACATAAATAACAACAATAGGCACAAACTTTAAATACAAAGCAAAATTAAAACAATTAATACTAATATTGAGTAAACTAAGTACATTATTAAACACATTATATTCTTTAAAATTAAATGTACATAGACCAAAAAGAATGTAATTACATAACTATAAATACATTTTAAACATTACCAGATACTATTCTGCGGAACCTACCAAGCGAGTCAGAGTGCACATCAACAAGATCACTGTAACTATTTAGCAGTCTACACAGGCGGGGAAATACCGAGCTAGCGCCGAACACTGTTCTACGTAGAGGAGGATGCAGGGGAGTAATAGGGGCACGTGGATATCTAGCAGGAACACGAAAAGAGAATCTGTAAAGAAGTTGGGGACAGTCTATTTTGCCACGGAGTACTTTATATAGAAAAATTGAGTCGAAGATACTTCTACGTTTTTCCAAGGACACCATCTCAAAGTGTGAAAGTCTACCTTCATAGGAACGTTTCTTTTAAGGTATGCCTGATAAATAAGCTAGATGCCACAGAAATCTTTTTTGAATACGCTCCAGCCTAATATTATGGCTGGCATAATGAGGCCGCCAGACTGTGCCACAATATTTCAAGACACTACGCACCATACAGTTATATAACAGTATTTTGGTACTGTTTCGCTTAAATCCAGCGGCGTTCCTAATAACAAAGCCTAACATTTTTGAAGCTTTTTGGATAATATTTTTGATATGAGGAACAAATGTTAACATTTTGTCGAATGAAACCCCTAGATCTTTAATTTGGTTCACCTCTTGGATAACTGTTGAGCCCACTCTGTAAACAGACGATAACAGATTTTTCTTTCTCGAGTATTTTACGTGGTAGCATTTATTAACATTTAAGCACATATCATTATCCCTACACCATTGGACAAGCGCATCTACATCATCATCTCTGAAGCGATGCAGCGTCATCACTTGATTGAATAAATAATTCTAGAAAATTTAAGATCATCTGCATACATCAAATAATCCGAATGCAAAAGGAACTGTAGAATATCGTTAACGAAAATGTTAAATAAAATAGGGCCGATATGGGATCCTTGGGGAACCCCCCAGGTTGCCTTATACATGTTTGAATGAAAGCCGTTGACCGCAACGAAAGAGAGACGATGTTCTAGGTAAGATTTAAGCCAGCTGTGTAAAGTACCAGTGATTCCGTACGCTGATAACTTGTGTAGAAGGGTGGAGTGCGGAACACGGTCAAACGCTTTGGAAAAATCTGTGTAAATAACATCTACTTGATGCCCGCGGTCAACGGCACTCGTCAACATTTCACTAAAAGTTACTAAATTTGTATTGGTAGACCTCATACCAACGAATCCGTGTTGTGAGTCACTCAAATAAAGCTTAAGATGGGAACTAATGTAGGGACAGACCAGGGATTCAAAAACTTTGGCGAAAACAGACAATATCGAGATAGGTCTATAGTTCTTTACATTGATATTATCATCGCTTTTGTAGAATGACCTTTGCCCAAATGCCCGTAATGAGTGACTTATTTAATATTTCTAATATGGGCTATACTAAGGCAGGTGCACACTTAGAAATAAATATTGGACGAATGCCATCGGGTCCGGCAGCTTTACGACGGTCCAATGATTCAAGTTTTTGTAGGAGGCACTCGCGATCTATCGTGGGAGCTATAAGTGGAAGACTCTTATTCCTCATATTGTGTAAGTAATTTGAGGCAGAGTAACGCTGAGTCACTTTCGAATCAGTAAAAACAGAGGCAAATTGTGAAGCGAACATTTCACATATTTCAAAACCGTCAGATGTAACCACGGTGTCATTTGTCATTGTACTGGGGAATGAACTAGAACCACCCCTTTTGTCCTTAATATAAGTCCAAAATCGCTCTAGATTTTTGGCAATGTCATTCTCTATATTCGCAATGTATTTATTATAACTGTTAGTTGCCAAGCTAGAACACCGTTTGCTCAATAATTTAAGTTCAAGCGCATTCGGGTTTTTATATGTCTTGTACCGGGCTCTTCGTTTCTCTTTTTCTTTTATGGCTCTTATTAATTCTTTACTAAACCAACGAGGATATTTTTTACGTTGAGATGTTGGTTTGATTAAAGGTTCATGTAGCTTAATAATGGTATTAATCCTATGATAAAAAATATGCAGTATTTCATTGACATCAGAGGCACTTTTGAATAAATTATTCCAATTTGTTTCATTTAGATCTTTACATACGTTATCATAATTGAATTTAAAAAAATTAGGCCTTGTTTTTTGATAGTTATAGGGAAGCCTGGAATCAGTATTAAACATTAAGAGTATCACGATGGGAGGGTGTACAGGATCAATATTGCTAAGGGTGTATTGCACGGCAGTGACTTCACAGGACGGCAAGTCAGTTAGAACGAGGTCCAAAATACGTCCCATAGTATTCGTAATGTTGTTGAGTTGTACTAATTTATGTATGTAAGTAAAATCTAATAAAACGTGGCTTATACCAGAGGGAGTGTAACCATTAGCTGAGCCACCTACTAAGTTCCACTGAATACTACTTAAATTAAAATCACCGACAATACAAGTGTGCAAGCCTGACCGCTGCAATATGGCACTACAAGAGTCCAAAAAGTTTTCCAAAGTTGAGCGCAATACAGGCGGTGGTAAGTATATTGCACACAGAGCTATTCGACTAACAGAATTCATGGTGGTTATCGTGACCCAGATGTCCTCACATTGGCTTTCCCAGTTGATCATTCGTTTAGATTTTATTGTTTTTAATATAGCAATTAATACGCCCCCGCCATCTTTTTTTCTACCGTCTCTATCTCTTCTGTATACTATGTATCTGTTGTCGAATAACTCAGAGCTAAGAACAGTACTATTTAACCACGTCTCAGTTAGCATCACAATGTCATAACTTTCCGTACATAATTGGCGATAGAAACTATGAGTTTTTGTGCGTAACCCTCTTGTATTTTGATAATATAAGTTAACGCCCGCGGATATTAACACATAAAAAACAAAATTGCTTTTAAAGGGTTTTAAGGTGAATTCTATAAAACTAATTTGTTAAGTGTGTCCATGTTCCTTAGAATATGCTCCGCTTCTTGTGTTTTACGCATATAAACTCGACCACCTCTAACCCAGACAAATTGATATCCAAGTTCCTTTGCTTTAATCCTTGCGGCGGCATGTAGGGCCTTGTTTGTAGTGGAGAGATGTTCAGCAACGAATATGGCAGTCTTAGGTCCAGAATAGCCAAGATGTGTACTGTTCAATTTGTTTTCAGGGTTAGCCTTGTTAAACTTAATAGTAGATGCTAGGAACGTATCACGTATTCTCGGAGAAGTTAGTTGCACCACCATTGATCGTGGACGATTACTTTAGGGGTTAAGTTTGGCAACCCTAGTGCAATGTAAGATATCTTTATCATCTATATTGCAGCCAACCACTTTTGCCAACGATGATACCACCTGAAACAGATTATCTTGCTATTTTTCAGGTAAACATTGGATTTCTACATTGCTCGACCGAGAATGTTGCTCTAATTGACTTAAGCGGGGTTTTAAGTCACCAATGTTATTCTTCATGTCAACATTTTCTTTTTGCAATTCCTTTATTACTTCCTTAGATGCAGCATGCTCCTTTAGTAGGTCCTCGTACTTACTATTCATAAATGACATTGAGTCAGTCAACGTGGAAATTTTCTCATTCAAAGGCTGTAACTCTCTATTCAGGATAACATTCATAGTGTTGTTAAGTTTGATTCATAGTGTTTGACTATATTTGAGATGTTTCAGATTGCATTACCTTTTGAATAATTTGGCGTACATCTTCTCGCGTAAGCTTATCTTCAGGGACTGCCTGAGGTGGAAAAGTAATGTTACTTGCTATGCATCAAGCGACAAAATGTAAACATTATAGCCAAACTTGAATGCGCTATGTGAACAATTGCCACATTAATATAACATGTCTGCATTATTTTATCACCCATATTGTATGGTCGAACGAATTGTCAAAGATATATCTCTTGCTCTTTTGATATCTGCTCTTGTCATTTAAAGGGCACAGTTCCAGACTTAATCATGATTAATTCATGACTGGCTTGCCCAGCTTTAGCACAACTGCTTAGACCGACGTAGTTTGAGTTGTTGTTGTTGATACAGACTTTCAATATCGATTGTAATGTGCGTTCATGATAGTCAAAATGAATGTTACCTGATGGTACCTTCATATTATAAGGGATATATACAAGGGAAGAATAATGGAAAATAATGAAATATTTGTGGATTTACCTAATCTATTCATGCCATGACTAGGATGTCCATATTTATCTGATTGGATGAGTAGCTCTGCTTGCTGTGTGGCCGCCGTGCAGTTCGCTCCTGCCGCATGCAGACAGTCCACCATGAATCTACATGCCTCTCCTATGGCTACTTTATAAAATTTGGGACCAGACATATTCTGCAATATTTTTCTTCTTGTTAGCAATTCTCTTTAAGATATAAAATTAACATTGAGTAGTTTGACTTTGACGTTGAAGTTTAAATTGTTTTTTAATTAATGAATTACGAATACATTTATAGTTTTTAGTGGGAAACTGTTGGACTGCCACGCAGAGGTTTCGAGTTAGAACCCAACGCGCATCTCTGACTTTTCGAAGTTATATGCGTATTAAATACCTAGTTAATTATCGCATGCTTTAACGGTGAAAGAAAACATCGTGAGGAAACTTGCATGTCTGAGAGTTCTCCATAATGTGAAGTCTGCCAACCCGCACTAGGCCAGCGTGGTGGACTATGCCTAACTAAAATAATAATATCAGCCCTGTATTAAACTGTCCCACTGCTGGGCATGGGTCTCTTCTCTGTGTGACAAGGACTAGGCCATAGTCAACCTGCACTGAGGTTGGCAAACTTCACATATATTCGAGAACATTATGGAGAACTCTCAGACATGCAGGTTACGATGGTCTTACGATCGAGGTCTTACGATGTTGTCCTTTAATAGACTTTCATAACTTTGGAAATTCAGAGACCTTAGGATCGGTAAACCTCTGCGTGGCAGCCATTCGACTATCTATCTCTATACTATAAATCATTTATTCATTTAGGTCACAAAGTAACACTTATGAACATCAAAATATATGGGTTAGTGAGTTTACTAAGTTACTGAAGCTACATTTAGGTTAGTTGCTAGGTTCAGGCAAAGGGTTGAGCCTATGAGAAGAAACCTACAAGAAACTCACGGCCACTCTTTTAAATCGCCAATTAAATATAATTTCAGTATTTTACAACTCAGATTAACAAGGTGTTGCAGCCATTATGCCATATACTACAGACTATAAAAAAACTAAAGACAAAAACAATAATTACTTAATAATATTATAGAGATTAAATAATTTGGGCTAAGGTATATGTTTTAATATAAATCTAAAATAGGCTGAAAGATGGCATGATAGCGCATACACTTACACTTTGTGACAATGCAAAGACAGTCCGTGACTAAATGCGGTTGAGCATTTATATTCTTCAATAATAATCAAATTAAGAAAGAAGTTACTTGTTAACATCACAAATAATCACGAGGTACCTCTACATTACTAAATTGACTTAAAAGTAATACAGATCTTTAAATCCTGTATGCAACAAGCAACTAGTTCCATGAGTTTTTGTCATTTAAGTAGTCGTTGACTGAATAATAACCCTTCCGAATAAGTTGTATTTCAACAGCGCTTTTAAATTTAAGTAATGGTAAATTTATTATATTAATAGGTAGTTCATTAAAAAAACGTATACCGAGTCCCGCAAATGTATTGTGAACTTTATGTAAACGATGATATGGGCCTACTAACTTATGCTTATTTCTAGTGTTTACGTTATGGATATCACTATTCTTATTATATAAGTGAATATTATGTTTAATAAACATAATGTTAGCAAATATATATTGCGACGCAACAGTAAGTATGCCTATTTCTTTAAATCGATCTTTCAGAGAAACTCGTGGTCCTAAATTATAAATGCTACGTACTGCACGCTTTTGAAGAATAAAAATTGTCTCGATATCAGCTGCCTTGCCCCACAATAATATACCATAGGACATGACACTGTGAAAGTAACTGAAGTATACTAGTCTCGCGGTATCTACATCAGTAAGCTGTCTTACTTTTCGAACTGCATATGCGGCTGAGCTAAGTTTCCCTGCAAGACACGATATATGAGCGCCCCACTGAACTTTATGATCTAAAGTCAAACCTAGAAAAACTGTTGATTGTACGAAAGCAATAATTTCATTATTTAAATTTATATTTATGTTAGGACTCTTTACATTTGGCAATGTAAACTTGATACATTTTGTTTTTTTAGAGTTTAGTAGTAAATTATTCGACGTAAACCAGTTCAGGATGTGCGCGAGCGAATCATTAACACTATTTAAATTTGTTGCTCTTCTATCTACTTTAAAAATAAGAGATGTGTCATCTGCAAATAAAACAATGTCACACAAATCCTGCACGAAGAACGGCAAATCATTTACGTACACTAAAAACAGAAAGGGTCCTAAAATTGAGCCCTGTGGCACGCCCATTGTGACTGGTAATCCAGAAGATCTACTTCCGTTGATATCAACGTATTGTAGTCTATTGCTTAGGTAGGAACCAACTAAGTCAAGTGCAGTATCTCTGATGGCATAATGCCCGAGTTTTCGCAACAGCGTATGATGGTCAACGCAGTCAAAGGCTTTAGAGAGATCACAGAATACGCCAATGACATCTTGCGAATTTACCCAGGCACTAAATATATGTCTTAAAAGCGTAACACCCGCATCTATCGTAGAACGGCCTTTTCTAAAACCATATTGATCTGCAGGAAATAAATTATTTACACTAAAGTGGCTCTCTAATTGCTGTAATATAATCTTCTAAAATATTTTACTAATAGCAGGTAATATTGAAATTGGCCTAAAATTACTAGGGTCACTTTTGCATCCATTTTAAAATAAAGGTATTATTTTACTACATTTCATTAAATTTGGAAAAATGCCCACATCAATGCATCCGTTGAATATTGCGGCTAGGTGTGGCGCTATATTAACAATGATACTTGCAACTAATTTTATAGAAATACCCCAGTAGTCGGCTGATTTTTTTGAATTGAGCGACTTAAATAATAAACTATGCATTTTAAGCAGTAATGTAACGAAAGGATCGCTACCAAAAATAGAAGACGTATTCTCTGACTACTTTCATTACTGCCATCATATAATACCTAATAGTACGACGAAAGTGCTTCTGCGTGATATAGAATTAAAACTAAAACATTGTACTTTAAATGACTACTGCATTATTTTTATTGGAGAAAATGATACTAGAGAGGAAAATTATATAACTACTATAAATGCTCTGAAGAAATCACTCCAATCGATCACCCACACGAATATTATTATCTGCTTGCCTACTTATATAACAGGAGCACAAATATACAACTACAAAGTCGAAATGTTCTCCAATTACCTCTATTTAGCTCTAGAAAATACAGATAACATATATATATTTGACAGCAATCGTGACCTATCACTTGAGATGTTTTCCTATACAACTGGAAAATAAATAGGTATGGAATAAGAAACATTTACGAACGAATCATGCAAAATATATTAATTGACATGAAATTATTTAATCATAAGGACAAAAATACAAATAAAAATAATGTAACAAATAACATCCCCACCTATGACAAAGATACAAGCTCTAAGGAGACTTTAAATCATACAACATGCCACTACAAAACCAATAATAATGAAGATATTGGAAATTATACATTTCGAAACCAAAGAGCAACAATTTAAAATTTTATTTCAAAACATACAAAGCATTTATAACAAACATCATCTATTAGAAGCTTTTGTTCAAGAAAAAACTATATATAATATTATATGCCTATGTGAGACGTGGCTCTCGCAAGAAAAACTAGAAAGTCTACACTTCAGTGGGTACAAAATAGCAGCATCTTTCTGTCGCTGTACACGTGGCGGCGGTGTTTGCATCTTATTACAAAACCATATAGACTTTAAAGAAATATGTGAAATAAGAGATATGTCTATTGAATATTGTATAGAAATATGTGCAATTGAATTTTCTAAGCAAAATATACTAATAGTAACTATTTATTGGAATAGAAGAGAGGAGGAGGTTTTTTTCTGCCAGTTGAAACGAGTTATGTACTACATAAATAACAAGTATAAAAAACATAATGTAATATTACAATTTAAAAACTAGTTCATTTCTGAATTTTATGTTAGAACACAAATTTAAACAGCATATAAAAGATCCAACGCGCGTATCCTCCACTACCTCAACATGCTTAGATCTAATCTTTACAAATTTCAATGATAGAAATAATTGCGTTACTGTTGAAGAATTAGGGTTTTCAGACCACTGCGCAACCATTTTTCACATGAAAATACATGAAGATAATAAAATAGCAAACTGGTACACGGCAAAAAGATTATATAACACACAAAACATAAAACAATTCAAATCCAAACTAAATAAACAAAATTGGCATGAAATAATAACAACAAGCAAAAACATAGATGAAAACTATATAGCGTTTAATAATATATTAAAAAAATATTTAAATATGTGTATACCTTTACAACAAATTAAATTAAAAACGACGTATAAAAAGAATTGGCTAACTAAAGGCATTAAACTGTCATGCAAACACAAACGACTACTTAAAATTCTTATAATGAAAACAAACGACTCCACACTAGCCCAATACTATAAAATATACGAAAAAAATTTAAAGAAATGTGTAATAACAGCGAAAAAAATGCAATATATAAATAAGATAAAAAAATCAACGAATAAAGTAAAAACAATGTTGAATATAATTAACGAAAGAACAAACAAACTAATGAAACACGAAAAAACTAATATTAAATTACAAATAGACAATAATCTAATTAGAGAACCTAAACGAATATCAAATATCTTTAATGATTTTTTTGCATCAATTGGGGAAAACACTACCCGAACACTCGGCGGCAATCCAAAAGGAGCCCCCGTGGTCTGTCCTATAAAAAACACGATGTTCCTCAAACCAGTGGACCCTTACGAAGTAAACAAATTAATCAAAAACCTTAAAAATAAAAATAGTTGCGGAGTAGACGAACTCCCACCATCCTTGTTCAAACAATGTGCAGATGAACTTACACTACCGTTATATTTACTAATTAATCAGTCATTCGAAGAAGGAACATTCCCAACCCAGCTCAAAAAAACCTTAATAAAACCTATCTATAAGAAAAACATAAAAACAGACCCAAATAACTACCGGCCTATCGCCCTATTGCCGACGGCATCTAAGATCTTTGAGAAGGCTATGTGTGACCGAGTCTATTCCTTCTGTGAAAAGTACAAAATACTAGATGAATGCCAAAACGGTTTTCGCAAGAACAGATCCACAACCTTAGCAGTATATAAATACATACAGAAAGCTCTTAGTATCATAAATAACAAAAATTACGCTATAGGTATATTACTAGACATGACGAAAGCTTATGACAAAGTGCAATTTAACATACTATTAAATAAACTGCATGGCGTAGGAATACGAGGAAACGCTCTGAAATGGTTTGCATCGTACTTAAAAGACAGGGAACAATTAGTAGAGATTGAATATTATAATAATCAAACAAAAGAAATATTAAAAATAAGATCCAGAAATAAAACAGTTAACGCGTCAATCCCCCAAGGAAGCGTATTAGGATGCCTTTTGTTTCTCATTTACATTAACGACCTCCCTAAAGTTATAAACGGGCCATGCGTACTATTTGCAGATGACATCTCTCTGCTCACTTCATGTCAAAACAACATAGATATAAATGACAAACTCCACTCAATTCTTTCAACAGAAAATGACTGGATGGACTGCCATAACCTGGAAATAAATTATGCTAAAACTAAATTAATGATATTTCGTCCCCATCAAAAATCCGCACTAAAACTTAACTTAAATTATAAAAATACCAAAATTGAACAAGTTGAAGAGTTTACTCTCCTCGGGTTGTCCATAGATACACACATAAATTGGAAGTCGCATATACAAAAAATACGGACTAAACTTTCAAAATTCTCATATGCCTTACGTGAAATCAAAAAAACAACCAACTTACAAAGTGCCCTTGTCACATACTATGCATATGCCCAAGCATGGCTTAGCTACGGTATTATACTATGGGGCAATAGCACAGATGCACCGACCATATTTACACTACAAAAGAAACTAATTCGAATAATAGCTAATATAGAACCGACGAACAGCTGTAAACCACATTTTCAGGAATACAAAATACTTACATTAACTAGCCTATATATTTTAGAAATATGTAAATTTGTCCGGAAACACCCAGAATTTTATAGTACACGCGCAGAAAAACAAACAACTTATACTTTACGACATAAACATAGATTAAATTTACCAACATCCCGACTCAAGTTACACTCATCTAGCACTCTGGTTATGTCTATAAAAATTTATAATAAATTACCGAAAGAAATTATACAGGAAAATAAAACAAATATATTTATTAATAAACTAAAACGTTTTCTGTTAAGTAAAAGCTACTATACGATAAAATAATTTTTCGACGATAGAAATTAACTTCAAAATAAAACTAAACATAACATTTTCAGTGCAATTTATTTCTTTAACATTCTAAACACAAATTTTATTTAAAGTTAGCTTATATATATTTTACGATAATATTAATTGTATAACAATATATAAATATTAACATAAGTACACATAAATATATATTATATTAGATAGATAGAAGCATTGTGTTTTTTAAGCTTAAAACAAATTGCTTTAATTGCTCTCGAAGCCCTCTTCTTCTCTCCTAATTTGCTGTGCCCGACAGGGTCCATGATGAACTGTTATATTATTTAAGTTACCACCTAAGCCTACATTGTGGAACGCAATAAACAATTGAATTGAATTGAATTAAATACTTTTATTATATCATACGGATATACACATTCAAAACTAAATTGTGTCTTGCACTCTTCCACGCTGCCCCTAACCAAGTATTCTGCTCGAGCTGGGCAAGACCTAAGGGTACTAGTTGTATTTAAAGGTATTTTTGTGAAGTAATTATTGAATGTATCGGCTACTTCCAAATTATTTGAAATTACGCTATTATTTACATTCAGTTCAAATTTATTATCACGCACCTTGCTGCGACCTGTTTCATTGTTAATAATGTTCCATGTAGTTTTAATTTTATTATTAGAATTTTCAATTTTAGTTTTTAGGTAAAGGGAATTGGCAGTGGCACAAGTCTTTTTAAATAATTTTGAATAACTTTTAACATATTGAATAAAATTTGGATCGATATTGTATTGTTTCATACCATATAATTCGTATAGTTTTGCTCTACATCTATATATCCCAGATGTTGCCCAATCACAAAACTTAATCTTATTATTCTGACTAAAGGTCTTACATTTAAAAATATTATTATATTCTAAAGTAATTACGTTAAGTAAAGACTCATATAGTTCGTCTGGATTATTCAGAGAAAGGTCCATATTGACAACTTTGGCACTTATGTTATCATTAAATTCCTTTAAGCGATTAGATGTCATCGGTCTACACGTGACCTTATTCTCTTTATGAATTGTACTCACAGGAAATACTTCTTTTTGCCCACAGTGGTCAGATGTCAGTTCACTCAATATGGCCCTATTAAGAAATTGGCAGTCGCAAAATACATTATCTAAGCAGGTCGCAGAATGTGAAGTGATCCTAGTGGGTTCAAAAAATAAATGCTTTAAGTTAAATGATCCAAATAAACTAATAAGTCTCAAAGAGAGAGCTGACTGCTCAAGTAAATTAACATTAAAATCACCACACACTACTATATGCCTATTACTAAAACTCAAGCGTTTTAAAATATCCTATATTACGGTTTCAAATACACTAAAGTCACTCTGCGGTGGTCGGTACACACAAACTATGACATGTTGCTCTAATTCCACACAGGATAATTCAACAGTGCGCTCGATAGAAAGATTTACTATATCTTTACGTTCTTTACATTTTAGATTGTTACATACATATACTAGAGAGCCACCATGTATAGAATTCTTTCTTACAAACGCACTTACAATTGAATAATATTCGTTATTAAATATTAATTGATTATGTTTTAACCAATGTTTCGTTATGCAACATATTTGAATGTTATGTTGTTTAAAAAATAAATCTAATAAATCCCTGCTTCTCGGAGCAATGGGTCTTTGTATAATTATTCGATTTATATTTTTTACAATATTTTATTAATCACGCCAAATCTACTGTCTATCCACTGGGTAAACATCTAAACATTAAATTTTAAACAGTTCTTGTCGAGGGGACATTACTTATGTGTTATAAAACCAAGAGTCATCTAAGTCTTCAAGTAACATGCTAACGATAAATCTCATTTTCCCTGATTCCTACGTCTTTAGATTTCTGTTTTGTGCCTAATGTCCTGCAAAATGAAGCATGCGTATAGATCGATCATTACGAGAAATCGAGATAGCAGTATCCTATGTATAACGCGAGCTCGTTCTGTCATAAGGAATGTGGCAGAATAAAACTGCTATACGAGACGATGGTGCCGTACCCAGCCGTGTCAATAAACATTTTTGTAAAATTATGTACAAATACAAACCAGATTCTTTGCATAAATCAGGTTTACATAGTTCGTACATAAATTAAAAATATATAAGTGCGGTACTTTATAATTATAACCCAAGCAGGTGTGAAAATGTTTTTATTTTTATTAGCTTAGCACCCATCACTACATATGTATGTGCTGCTGAATGGATCGCACACAACTGTTTTTGTTGTTTGAAATGAAAGATCACTGATAGTTAAAATTAAAATGTGAAAATGTGATGCGATTTATTAATCACTTAACTACCATGTAACTTATGATAATATGTATGATACGATAATTAGTATAAATGAGTACCGCCGATTATGAAGTATGATCGCGCACTGGTGATGATTTACACAATTTATATGAGGCGACGTAAAAGTGCTGATGTAAAGGAGGCGCGTGCCGTGTACGGTGTTATGACTCGTACAACATAGTCCATGACTTCTGGTGTAAAATAAAATCTTATTAAATGTATTATGTAATGTTTGCACACCAAACGGGTGCGTTGCATGGCATGCCTAGAATAGATTACCTAAAATTTTTACATAGTCTTTCGATGTTATAATAATGGCATTTGTAAATAGCAGTCGGTAATACCTATTTAATACCATCCCTGACTCTCTATTGTGCGAAGAGTTTCTGAAGAGACAAAATTATATCTTTAATAAGTATTAAATTCATCTATGATCGCATTGAGATATTGGTGTTATATACTTCTGTATGCTCATAGTTCGTGGCTCAGAGCGTGTTTCAGTATCAATATGTACATATACCTGTGTTGTACTGTCAACCAAACTGCTTCAGTGACGCAGTGAACGCCTTGACTGGCATACATACCCAGTGCAGTTCAACCGGTGCTACCATCATACAGACAATAGTCATCGAATAAACTTGAATTGTGATTGTTTCTTCGATTACAAGGGTTTTATATAAGCAAAGCTCTTTAAGTGGACGCCATACCGCATACGTGTAGTAACATCAAGACGACAAGCATCTTGCGTTATATAAACAGTGTTAATCCAGGACATTGACATGTTTCAAGTTCCATCCAAATTCGTGCAACGCGTGATTGATAAAATACATCTATTAAAATCTTTTAGTTTTATGATATTAGTTTAATCAAAGAATGGAACTTACGATTGGTCCTAAAGCGCTGTCACAGTACATAAATATACAGTAACCTATCTTCATACAAACGGTCGGAACTCGAGTCATACCTACGCGTCTCGGCGTCGTCATGCGCTCGGCACGCAACCAGTCGCGAATGCGCCGCAGTGACGAACGGACGGTGTGTTGTTTTTTAAACAGCAACCGCGCGATTTTTTTACCAATAATAAGTACAAGTATAGCCTATTTAATATGACAAGTAGAATATATTGTGCTGTTTTTGGTTGCATGAATTCCTCAATAATGCACCCAAAGATAACTTATTTTTAGATTACCTGGAAACTCCGAAAGGTAAGACTATAAAATGATTATACTTACTAGTAGATAGGTAGTTGTAGTCGAGGCGCAAATGTTTTTCAGTTCCAAATTTATAAGACCGATTTGTTATTAAGTCTTTGTTATTTTTAAATTAAATGTACCAATCAAAAAACAACATGCAATTTTATTGAACACTTCCTCTTCCATTCACAAAGTATTTTATTTGTTTAAATAAATTAAAAAATATTTACAATAACAAAAATAGATAGCAACTCAAAGTAGGCAGATTTAATTAAAATGCTGTAGGTGGGCTACAATACTGTCTGATATTGACATTTGATACAATACGGCCGAGTTACAATACTGTTAGATAGTATTACCGTGGCGCTGTTCTTTTATGTTTCATACGTGGAATACATTGAAATCTATACAAATAATTAAAATTGAAGTGTCTGTTTGTAATGTCAAAATAACAACTTTATACCATTTAATATAGTATATGAACAGGGGCGTGCACAAAGATTTCTGATAGAGTATGCACGCAAACTTCTGCGAGGTCACTACATTTCATTTATAAATGTTTTTCCGGTATATATATCTGTGTACAATAAATAAATAAAATATCTTACCAAATTCAATTCAGTGACTTTTCGACATGGCACCATTGATGATTGTGTCTGTGGCCACCATGAATATCCAAATAAGTGACTGACGGTGAGAACAAGTCACCTAAATGATATCCATTGTGGCCTTGTAGGTATTACAAGGCCGTGAGATGTTAAGAGTGTTTTTTGCGCAAATTAACAAATATAAATGAACGAAGTTACTAACATACTTGAACGTAGGTATTATTTTAATTTTTATAAATCAAATTAACGCGCCTATCTTTTTTAAATAATTCTGTAAAACGTCGTCGTAAAAATTACAAGATCGTTTTAAAATCATTAAAATTTCTTTTTTAATTGAAGTCATAGACAAATCCGTGAGTCTGCTTTGGCCCTGTGTATTTCGTAGATATGTATGGATTCTTTTTAAGTAAGAAAATGATCGTTCAGCCGATGCGCTACTAACTGGAATCGTAACTATTAATTTTGCTCATTTAAAAACTTCGGGAAATATGGCTGTTAAATTATTGGTATGTAAATATTGAATGAGATCAAATATTCGTAACGTTTTTAATTCGTCTGATTTATAAACGCATTGGAGCTCATTCCTAAGGCGATCCGCGTTAAAGGAATGTTCATGCGAATTAATGAGTTCGACGATCGATTGCTCTGGAAAATTATTAAGTATAATATTCATACGAAAGTAGATTGAAAACTTAAGGTCTTTTAAGTTTTTATAACGACTACGACACTCGTTCAAGACATTGTCAATAATCTCCTTAAACACGCGCCTGTAATATTGTTGAACATTGTCAACACCTCGTTTTCTTTTCGGTCGATCGCAATTTGATTAACAAACAAAATAGTTTATTTGTGTGTACACAGCCCGCTAGCCAGCTATAAATATCATAATACATTTTATTAAAAGAACGTGTCGTATTACCTTTCTGTTGTTTTAGATCTTAATCGCAAACACAGCGTCCAAGAGAAATTATTTTATTTTTGTCATCGAAAGACAACGTCGAGAAAACTCCGGTTTTAATTTATTTAAACACACATCACCAACACAGATCTCACAGGTATAATTTACCATAATGTACAGTAATTCCGGTAATTGCACTAATTATTTAGTTATTAATTACAAAGCGTTTAAAATCCCCTCGACAGCTCTGTGAAATAATTAATAATGGCGTACGATGCTATATTGCTAAAATAATAGGCCTATAATGATTGGTGCAAGGCCGTCATAGTACCTTTATACAAGGGAAAGGGCTCACAGCAAGATTGCAAAAGCTATAGAGGCATTAGCTTGCTCAGCGTCGTCGGTAAATTGTATGCGAAATTGTTTATTGAAAGGATTGTGAAAGTAACTGACGAGAAAATATGGGATACACAAACGGGATTTCGAAAGGGTATGGGATGTACAGATCAGGTCTTTTCCTTATGGAGCATAGCCGAGAAAGTTTTGGCCATTTGCGCATTCGTGGATCTGGAAAAGGCTTATGATAAAGTGGTGAGGAATGAACTTTGGTCGGTTTTGTCCATGTATGGAGTGAATAGTAACCTCACACGAGCTCTGAAATCTCTTTATGACGATTCCAGAGCTTGTGTTAGGATAAATGGGACTTACACAGAATGGTTTAACATCGAAAAAGGTGTTAGACAAGGATGTGTAGCGTCACCCTGGCTGTTTAACCTATACATGGACAATTGTTTGAAAGATTTAAAAGATTGTGAATGGGGATTAAGATTGAATGAGTTACTTGTCAAATGTCTACTTTATGCCGACGACCAAGTAATACTTGCGTCATCGGCAGAAGAGTTGCAGGTGATGGTAACTATTATGCATGATGCTTGTGAGAGTAAAGGAATGAAAATGAATGTAAGCAAGACGAAAGTAACGGTATTTGAAAGGGAGGAGTGCATGACGATGTGCAATATTATGATTGATGGAGAACAAGTGGAGCAAGTGAAAGAGTTTGTATATCTGGGTACTTTGTTTACAAGGGATGGTAAACATGAGGAAGATATTGAAAGAAGAACGATTGCTGGCAATAAAGTGAATGGCGCTCTACGCGCTTTTATGAACAGTCGAAATGTATCCGAAAAGGCACGTTTGGCTGTTCATAGAGGACTATTAGTACCTACACGTATGCATGGTAGTGAAAGTTGGGTATGGCAAAAGAAGCATGAGAGCAGAATAAATGCTGTAGAAATGAGAGCGCTGAGAAATATATGTGGTGTGACTCTGAAAGATAGAATAAGGAATAGTGTGATTAGAGAGAGATGCGGCATAAAAGTGGATATAGTGATGAGAATAGAAAAGGGTATGTTAAGTTGGTTTGGGCATGTAGAAAGAATGGACGAGAATAGACTGACTAAGAAAGTTTATAAGGCTAGTGTGAATGGAACAGTCGCAAGGGGAAGACCTAGGCAACGTTTCTTGATCAGATCGGAGACGTTCTGGATAAAGGCCAGGTTAAGAGCACCTTAAACCGGCGAGCGTGTATGAGGAATGTTATGAAAGTGAATGAAGCCAGAGAAGTGTGTCAGGATCGTAGCAAATGGAAATCCGTAGTCTCTGCCTACCCCTCTGGGAAACAGGCCTGAATTTATGTATGTATGTATGTAATAGGCCTATAATAAAATTATGATGATTTTGACAACTATTTAAACTGGTTGGAATTTCGTTGTAGGCAGTGCCTTCAGTCGGCGAGCACACACGTGCATTTTACACACACATGCAAAATATTTGTCTCGTAGACAGCGTAATAGATTGACGTTTAAATGTACTGCTAATAAGCACGATGATTTCTGCTTCCAGACACCTCTCTATTATATATTCTATTTGTTTAGTAGTTCGCTCAAGAACCAATAGATGGCAGTGGCACAAGCTATTTGTTTAGTAGTTCGCTCACGGACCAATAGATGGCAGTGGCACAAGCTCTTATTGTATCTGATATTTTTTTGTGTATTTATTATTATTCAGCTTGTAGTATTTAATAAATAGATTTCGATTATATAGATTTTCATAGGCCAGCGGACTAGGGTATGCAGTGCTTATTTGCTTGTATGAAACGTACGCGCCTGTATGTGAAAGTATACGTTACGCATGGCAAAAATCAATTAATCTTTTTTTGGCTTTCTGTGCCGGCTAATCTCTGAAGCGGCTGGACCGATTTTGAAGGGACTTTCACTAGCAGATAGCTGATGTTATAAAGAGTAACCTAGCCAAATTTTATTTTATAAAAAATAGGGGTCCGTGAAATTAAAAATTTAAAACATTTTTGTTAAATGCCACGCGGGCGAAGTCCCGGGTAACAGCTAGTTATATAAAGTAATTAGTACGCTTTGCTTTTTGCGTTGACCGTAGCGATAATCGTAGCGTGAAAAGGGTGTTGATCTTGATCGGCATAGATGGCGTGACAGATCTACTGCATGCGTCTACTGCAGTAGATCTGTCATGCCATCTGTGTCATACGGTGCAAATATATGACACATAAACGAAAGAGCGCAGAAAGTAAGCGTAATGCCACGCTACGTAGCCCACGTGGCAATCATGTCACGATTTGTCACCCTTTCCACCTGGACCGCGAAAGCGTTTAGACGTGTCCACTTTGCTAAATTATTTAAATAAATTATCAAAATTAAGTGAACGTATATTTAAGTGAAGTACTAGGCGCGCAGAAAAAACGAAGAGGTGACTAATTACAACACCCGACCGTCCGGTGTGTGACGCCTCGTGTGATGTCCGCTACCGGTTTCGAGCAGTGACATCGTCCATATTACCTGCGCTGACCGCTGTGACGCGGCTCGACAACTGGTTTGTTAGCTGCTTATAACGTGTTTATTCACTGCGCTCTGCTACAAAGTGAGTTTCTTTGCGGTGTTTTTCTATAGCCATAAACATAACTGTTTATGATGATACGAACAGCAAGATCGCCGCCGTGTACGCCGGCAGCTGCCGCGTAACGTTCGGTATCTTCGCCTGATATACCAACAGGCCTCAGCGAATTAGATCAAGCTAATGTGAGCTCCAGACAAAAGCGCCCACGACCCAACTTCTCTCCGGATAGCAATATCTCATATTATCATTATTATTATAATCATATTTTGTGATAAATATTATGAATCTTCTGACTACATAGGAAGTAGGACCAAGACAATGTACTTAAAAAAATTAACATCAGACAACGCCGAAATTAAAGCTTAATTTCGGCGTTGTAAAACAAAAAAATTCAAGAAACAAACAACGATATTGAAAGATCAATTGAGTTTATAAATAAAGGATATGAAAGCATGAAACAGAATATCGAAAAATTAGAAAAAGAGAAAAGTGAACTACGCAACTACATTACTTCCCTGGAGATGAAAGTTCATGACCTGCAAATAAGCTCACGCAGCTCATGTAATGAGTTAAGGAATGTTCCTCAGTGCGAAAAGGAAACAACGAGCGAACTTGCAAAAGGTTGATTTTTCTTATATATTCATGTTGAATGATGCGAATTTAGCTGCCGACTCACTAATCACTAAAGTCTTAAACATCATCCAGATATATTCCAAGCAAGTCAAGATACCACACAGGAAAAAATCATTAAGCCTTGGATTACCCCTGGCCTTCTAAAGTGTATTAAAAATAGATATGCTTTACACCAAAAATTCAATGAATGTCTGGACAATATAATAATTCAAACGATTTATAAACGATACCGCAATTTTCGCAATAACTTATTAAAAAAATCAAAAATAATTATAATAAGAAGCAACTTGAAGCGGCTAGGGGTAATTCAAAAGCCTCGTGGGATGTCATTAAGGCTATCACCGATACGCGTGAACAAAATTCGCCTTCGAACGAACTTCTCAACTTACACAGTGACCCTAAGGAATCTACAAATATTGTTAACCGGTACTTTTCAAACATTGGCAAAACATTAGCCTCTAATATACAAAAGAATAAGCGCTGTCAGTCAAGTTCAGTATTCTGTACGGTGCCCCTTAAAAATAATGCTGGTAATTCCATGGCCATGTGGCTATTACTGAATCTGAACTAGAAGCTACAATCTTAAGTTTAAAAGACTATTGTACAACCAGCATCCCTTTTAAAATCAACTCGTCAGTACCCAATTCACCCCCTAAAACATATTTTCAATGTTTCTTTATCGACAGGCACTTTGCCTTCGGTATTTAAAAAGGCAATTGTCCATCCTGTATTCAAGAATGGGGACAGAGAACAAGTTGTCAATTACAGACCTATCCTATCTCTGTTCTAACCACGGTGTCGAAAGTCTTTGAGAAGTGCATTAACAGAAGACTTATAGGCTACCTCGATAACTACGATCTCATCTCTGATAACCAATATGGGTTCGTTAAAGGAAAATGCACAGAGGATGCTGTTATCGAGCTAACGGACTTAGTTATCAAGTTGATAGAGAGGAAAACTAAAAGTTTAGCCATATTCGTAGATCTCTCAAAGACTTTCGATAGCGTATCTGTTCCTATGCTTTTAGACAGGCTGGAATCCATAGGAACTGTTCTGGAAGTGTTCCGAAGCTACTTAAGTGGACGTACTCAATGTGTGAAGATTGGTCAGCATATTAGTGACGAAGAAACACTTACATATGGCGTGCCCCAGGGGAGCGTAATGGGCCCGACACTTTTTATTTTGTACGTAAATGTCCTCAGTCGTTTGCCTATACCACACTGCAAAATAATCACCTATGCTGACGATACAGTATTAATCGTCCATGGAAAAAACTGTATGTCTGGATGGAGCCTACAGCCACGCAGATAAAGCTCTCTCTACAGTAATGTCTTGGCTAGCTACCAGTCTTCTCACACAGAACGTTGAAAAAACCAAATATATTACCTTCTCCTGCAACGCTTCCTCCCAACCGCACAGTGGTCTTCAAATAAAGGGACACACTTGTACCCAGCTAAATGAGCATACTTGTGCCTGCTTACCCTTGGTATACACGTCTAGTATCAAGTATCTTGTCATGCATATAGATTCTTATCTTCATTGGGATAAGCATATTGGAACTCTATCGTCTCGCACTAGAAAGTTGATGTATGTCGTAATATGTTAAGGTCCTAAGCTGACATACACACATTAAAACTTGTGTACTTTGCTCTTGTACAATCAGTGCTCCACATGAGGCAGTGCCTTTTCTGCATATATGATTAAAGTGGAAAGGCCACAAAGAGTTGTCCTCAAAGTTTTACTACGGAAACCATTCAGATATGCAACAACATTACTGTATCAAGAATGTTCAGTACTCACTGTGAGACAGCTTTTTGTTCTCCAGGTGACACTCCGTAAACATGCAGAAGTATCCTTAAATCGCAACAGCAAACGCACAAAGGACCGCATTTGCGTTATCGCAACTGACAGAACATCTCTTGCTAGATGAAGTTCTTATGTTCTTAGTTCTATTCTGTACAACCGTATTAAAAAAGTAATTTACATACATCCCCTTACAAGAAGTAGATACAAATTAGCGTTACCAACTTGGCTAAAAACGTTGGACTATGGACAGACGGAAAACCTTTTGAATACACCATCATAAGTCATAACATACATATTTCTTAATTCTCAACGATCATATCTTCGCATGCACACACACACACACACACACACAAACACACACACAACACACACATGCACACACGCTCGCGCACATACGAATTGAATCATACTAAAATTATAACAAGCGCTGTTGGTAAAAATATTTATAAAACATTTATTTACAATAATGCTTATTTTTGTTAGTTTGTCAACTTCTTTAACTGTACACATATGAAATGGAAGGCGCTGACACCTGTAATACAGTGAATTTCACAGGTGCCATCGTTACAAACTAAATTGAGTTTCTCTGGACCAGTTATGAACATTATTGTATATGTATTTTCAAACATTTATGAAATAAAGTTATTATTATTATTATTTTCAACAATATAAGAAATAATGTACACATTTCATATTTATATATTTATTACGTTTTGTTTTTCTTATGCAACTAACTTTGTAACTAGTCATGAGAAACAATCCAAAATAGCTATAAATAATTTATTGTATTTTATAAATATATTTATTTTTATAGTCATAAAGTGTTCTGGCGATCGCGCCAAAAGCAATATTTTCATTAAGACTCACATGTTATCTCTGGCGTAACGTCACATTCACTTTTTGTCTCTTCTGGTGGCATGTGACTGGTGGGACATTGACATCGCGGGCTAACAGATTTGGGTTCCGGATCTATTACTAAAGGCTTAACGTTTAATTTTTTGGCCAGAAACGCACAACTTTCCATTAGGCAGTCTGAAAAGCGAATTGAAGCTGTTTTCTCTGCTACACAAGCCGCTATTTTCTCCATGTCGCCAGGTGCCATGACCGGCTTATCTGGATCGATCTAAAATAGAATAAAAGGGTAGCACACACATATTCTTGGTGACTTCAAAACGCATCCAACGTCTCTTATTCCACTTGAAAACGTTTCAGTTTGTTTTCAGTGATTCCTCCTCAGTGATCTCCTAGACTAAACTACTGGAATAAAGTACCTGCCACAGTATTTCTCGAGCGCCATGGCTTGTTCCTTTTGAGCGTTATGCTTCAACAAAGTATAATGAAGCCATGCTTATCTAGGATATACTATAAAGCTTGACATTGCTTTGTATATAATTAAAATTGCTAAAATCTATGCACCAATGAGTTCTGAGCAAGATATGCCAACTCGCATGCCACTAATAAAATAAGAAAAAATCCCTGACTTTCATTAGCCTCTATCAGTCTCATTATCATTTTTATAATCATACGTTTTCCATTTTTGAGATAAGAAAACTTCATAAAGCTTACCGGATCCAAATCCCGCCAATATTGAATGCTTTCTGCGAGCCTGTCTCCAAAGCCAGAAGCAAAGCACTTGGGGTCGATGGCGACAAAGCAGTGACTGATGTCGGCTGGCCGACTATCACAAGTAAGAGTCCATCTGCGCAGCTGATGACCGTAACTTGAACCTGAAAATAATGAAGGCGTTCAATATTACCATTATATATAAACTATAATAATTACCTAGGGATTTTTCATATTTACCTAGGGACTAAAAACCTGCGCCTTCCAAAATAAGTATTCTGCAAAACAACACTAAGTATTGGACATGATCTAGCCTTTTCATAGCGGGAATGCTAGGCTCATTATTTGTTGGTAAATCGTGAAATATAGGTATGAGATTTTTTTTTATATTTATTGACTAAAAGTTTACAATAGTAATACCATGGTTTGAACCACTCGCTTAAACCACTAGGGTTTTTATGCGAGTGGGAGTTCATATGTTATATAATTTAGAATTACAATTTATACTCTAATAATTCCCAATGGTAGTAAGAATTTATCAATGTTACTTAACAAATATCTTTTTAGAGAGGTTTTATACGGCTGCTTTGTTACATATTTATTTACTATATCTTCGGGTAAACTATTTAAGATCTTAGGAAGTATGTATCGACATATTTTAGATCCATACAAATTATTAAATTTTGGCAAAACATATTTCTTTGAATTTGGCAGCTGTCTTAAATTACTGTTTCGGCTATGCAAACAAAGATGGTCAGTGTTTACAAGTTCTTCTTTCATTACGGCCATTTTGATTTTACATTGTATTGGTAATACATTACAGTATTTAAATAATTCATTGTAATTTTCTTTATATTTAAATTTTACATTACGATGAACAATCGTTTTCAATAACCTAATCTGAATGTTATATATTTTTTCTATATAAGTTTTCTAAGTACGGCCGTAGCTACACAAACCATAACCGATAACAGAATCCGCCAGTGCCAGATAATGAATGAATGAATGAATGAATGTCATTTATTTCTGAGTATATGGTACATGAAGTTATTAAATCTTAGTTAAAAGTTTCACATATACTACCGATGCCGGTGTAGAAATATCCAATTTAAATTAAAATGTCTAATTACAATTCAAATACAAAGTCAAATTATATTAACCAACAAATAGATTAATTTAAAATTATTATAAAATCAACAATACAAAATTAAAAGTTAAAAACAAAACAAAATAATGTCAATATTTGTTATTATGTAAGTCACAATATAAATAAAATATTAATAGGCAAATCAAAATAAGAATAATTATGTCAGATTAAGTACAATGTCAATAAATATAAATACAGTACAATGTCAGTGGTTAAAAAAATTCAGTGACTGAGTAGAAAACATTTGTCTAAAAGCCAAGCAAATATGATTTTCTTAAATTTATTGGTTGGTAATATTCTTATTTCTTGAGGTAATTTGTTGAATATTTTGATTGCCATACAATTAGAGTTTCTGCTATACAAGTGCAGTCTTTGGTTTGGTACAAGTAATTTCCCTGGATTTTTGATTTCAACTCTCTTGGACTTGTGTTCATACAAAGGAAACAGATATGAGTGTCTTTTAACGAACAAACAAATCTCAAAAATGTAAAGACAGGGAAGTGGAAGTATCTTTAGTGCTTTAAAAAGTGGCTTACAGTGATCTAAGTATTCCGCTCCAGAAACCGCTCTGACACATTTCTTTTGCGCAATGAATGCTCTGTTCACGTCCACTGAGTTACCCCATATAACAAGTCCATAACGCAGCACTGAAGAAATATAACCATGGTAAGCGTTAAGTGCTGTTTCTTTGCCAGCAATAAGCCTAAGCTTTCGCAAAGCAAACACAAATTTGTCAAGCCGAGTACAAACTTTGTTTACTTGCTCACTCCAATTTAGTTTTTCGTCCATTATTATGCCCAAATATAGTGAGGATGTTACTGGTTCCAATACTGTGATGTCATATTGTATTTTAGGAGGTTCCACAAAAGAATTAGATGACCGAAATTGCATTAATTTCGTTTTGCTCATGTTAACGTGTAAATTATTCCATTCAAGCCATTTTATTGCAGTTTGTATTTCATTATTGGTGTCGATTTCTAATCCATTTTTGTTCCAAGCTTTAATGGTCAGGGTTGTGTCGTCCGCAAATAATGTGCAATTATGTTTTAGGAATTCGCATAAATCATTTATATATATGATAAAAAATAGAGGTCCTAACACACTTCCTTGCGGAACACCATAGTTATTATTTTTGGATATTGAACTGTATATATTTTTCTTGTTATTTTCAATTTTTGCTAATACAGTCCGTTGTTGACGACCCGATAAATAACTTTTAACCCAATCATACGCTTTGCCTCTTATTCCATATTTCTCCATTTTACAAAGTAGGCGAGAATGTGGAACAAAATCAAATGCTTTGCTCATGTCTAAAAACACTGATATTACAGACATTTTATCATTAAGGGCTTCAGTTATTTGTTTGACTAAAGTGAAACACAGAAGTGAGGTCGAACTACTTTTCCTAAAGCCAATTTGATTATCTGTAAGTAATTTATTTTTATCTATGAAACTCATTAATTTTTCCTTCATAGCTTTTTCAAAAATCTTTGCTATTATAGGTATTAAGGTAATTGGCCTATAATTGGAGATATCCGTTCAATTACCTTTTTTAAATAGCGGTTTTACAATTGATTGTTTCAATCTTGTAGGAAATATTCCCATTTCAAACGACAAATTGATTATATAACTTAATGGTGCTGCTAAGTGTTTACTATTTAATTTTATTATTTTCGTTGTTATTTCATCATATCCAGTTGCATTGGTATCATTTAGAGAATTGATAATTTTAATGATATCTTATTCTGTTACTAGAGCCAGAAAAATACTATTAGGATTAGGATTGATTCTGATGTTTTCATTATTAAGATTGATTCTGCTGGGATTTTCATTAGCTAGGTCTATAAAGTAGTCATTGAATTTATTACACATGTCAATAGGATCATTCATTATTTTTTTATTTATTATTAACTCTTGGATGTCACTTTTGCTATTTTCGTCATTACTAATCTTTTTTTTTATAACAGACCATGTCGCTTTACATTTGTTTTTAGAACTATTTATATATTTTTTGTTATTAATTAATTGCGAATTGGATATGCACTTTTTTAGAATTTTAGTATATGTCATGTATCTTGACTTATGATATTTTTTGCTTAAGGCATCATTTTGGTAGTTATAGTATAATATTCTCTTTCTTATGCAAGATATCTTTATGCCTCTACTGATCCATTTATTTTTTAACTGCGTGTTATATTTTTTAACTATTATTTCGGGAAAACATAATTTGTAGAATAACACGAACAAGTCATGAAACCTATTAAATATTTTGTTGCATTCTGTTTCTTCATATATTTCACTGAAAGTTAACGCTGATACGCACTGTAGAAATTTTATTGTATTGCTTTTGCTGTAGTCTCTTCTTACTTCATAAAAGAAGTTAGATTTTGTCTTATTATTCTTTACTATTGGTAGATAAAATGTTATAGACTGTCCAGTATCATGATCTGATAGAGCTAGTTTATGTATGCTACTTTTAATGTCACTATTTGGGATGTTACTGGCTATCTGATCGATACAGGATTTTAGTCTAGTAGGTTTTTCTACATGTGTCAAAAAATTGAAGCTATTTATGACAGATATTAATTCCCTGGTTTGAGAAGAGTTTTTTAGTATATTTATATTCCAGTCTCCGCATATCACAATGCGATTTCTACTTTTGTGAGTTAGTTTATAATAGTGCTTCCATTTTTTTAATAAAATCACTAGTATCGGCGCCAGGAATTCTATATACACATATTAGAATCAAATTGTGATTATGAACTTCTATACCACAGCATTCAAAACAATAATCTTTGGATATTTCCTTTGTAAATGATAGTGTGTTATAAATTAATCCTTCTCTCACCAATATGCAAGTACCACCCCGCTTTTTATTAGCTCGTGAGTAATTCGCAGCTAACTTGTAGTTTGTAAGTTTTAAATTAAGTTCATGTCCGGATTTAATAAAAGTTTCGCTGAGACATATAAAATCTATAACACCTATCTCCTTACTTAGCTCAGTAAGAGTTATTTCAAAAAAATCTAGTTTATGTAATATTCCTGCTATGTTCTGATGGAATAATATAAATTGACATTTATCATTGTGAAGTTGGGTGTTTAGGGGTGGGACGAAAAAACTTATTTTGAGTAGTGTTTACTTGACACGTCGATGATAATGTTGAATTAGTGTAATCATAAACTATAGGGAAATTTTTGATGTCAAAAAACAGGCGAGAGAAAATACTTTCAAAAATGCACTTAACACCCATCCTATTTAGTTTGCCTGTCTTGTATGAAAACATGTCCAAGGTGAGATTGCGATTTGTATCAAAGAAGTATGCATAATCATAGTATTGTAAGTCCATAAAAAGTAAATTACTAAACATTTCTACTTTATAATTGTGAATAAGAGCTCCCATGATGTATACTGGAGTGCATATAATAATATTCGTAAACGTTACATGTTTCAAAGATTCTCTAATTAATTCTACAAGTTTTATTGAGTCTTCGGTACCCTTAGAGTCCTTAAAATCACTTTCACCAAGCATTATAATACAATAGTCGTCCATATTAAAGTCTTGTAACTTCATCGTAATGTTCGTGAGCATTTCCTTCAGTTTGCTATTTGGTGACACATAATGACAATATTCAAATTGCTCAGCGAAAACATCATCTATTATTCCTAGTGGGCGATGAAAATCACAGTTACTGACGATAGTAAGTTTTCTTTTTCTTCTAGTGTCGCGTACCGGTGCATCATATCCTGATATAGGCTGATTTTGTATAAGAACTGATTTGTCGCTAGATTTCTTAGTTTTCGATCGTTTAGCATTTAATTTTCCTATTTCTTTTTGTGGCGTCAATGTTTGAATAGGTTCCAGCTGTAAATCTTTGGAATAATGTGAATCGCTCTTTGGCAATGTTGATGATGTCTCAGGTGTGTTAGAAAAACTGTTGAGTAATCGCCGTCGTGCATTTTTAATACTACTGGATTGTTTGTTTTTTCTTATTGATTTTAGCGGGCTTGTGCAAATTTGTTTTAGTATTGTAATTTCTTGAGTTAAGTTAATTATCTGGTTTTTAAGATCAGAGTTTTCAATAATAACATTTTCCAATTCATTTTGTGTGCTTTCCAAACTCGATTTTAATTGTTGTATCTCATTTTTCATTTCTTCCATGCAGCTATTTTGTATGTTATTAGTTGATAAATCTAAACTTCTGCCCAACATATCTTCAGCTAATGAGGAATCAATGGAATTATCTATATTTAACATGCTCATAGATTTGTTTCTTCGGTGTCGTAGTGTAATGTTTTTATTTGCACTATCCATTATGTTTTTCTTTTATGTAACAATTGTCTACAGAATATTTCGTTTAATATAGTATTAATACCCAAAAATACTGAAACTCTTATGATTAGGTAGGATTTGAACCTGCACCATACAAGTTAAAGGCGCACGAGTATTCCTTTGTTAGCCAATAAGCGCAGAGTTTTATATGACATCTTGTATTTTAATGTGTACATTTTACTAAGTATAGCTCTTAACTTCATACATACACGTTCTATATGAGCACCCCAATTAAATCTATTATCTATTATAAGACCAACATACATATGCTCATTAACTTTATCTAAATTGGAACACATGCTGTTATGCTTACACATCAGGTTGTCATGCAGACATTCGTGATCATGTGCTATTATGTTAGGTGTGTGGCTGCTCTTATTATGCGATGATTCTATACACATGAGTTTCGTTTTTTGGGCGTTTATCACCAAGCCAACGTCATGCGCCCATTGACACATTTTATTAAAGTTTTCTTGCATAAAATATTCAGCAGTTTTTAGGTCTCTGTCTGCTACCACCAGGCAGGTATCGTCCGCAAACTGGTACACGGAGCCGTGAGTGAATAAGTTACACATTTGATTAACGTATATAATGTATTCATTTGGGCCAATTATTGAGCCTTGTGCGGTTTCTTTCTCTGTGGGTATGCTATCGCTATACTTATCTCCGACTTTTACTCGCGTAAACCTGCTTTGATGGTAATTTTTGAACAGTTCTAGCAGTGGACCTCGTATACCAGTCTGCTCTAGCCTCTGATACAGTATTTTATACTGTAGCATATCAAATGCTTTACTAAAATCAACAAAAAATAACAAGCACGTGACGTTTTTCATTCAGGTGCTCGTTAATTTCGTTGGTGAATTTACTCAACAATTGAGATGTACTCTTTGGAAACCATACTGTTTATCACGTATTATGTTATGCGCTTGTAAGAAATGGTTAAGCTTGTCCCCCACGTACCTGTCAATTATCTTGTCAACACATGACAATATGGTAATGGGGCGGTAATTATTACAATCGTCGTGGTTACCTTTTTTGTAAATAGGGCGCACCACACCCAACTTTAGATCGTCAGGGTAGGTGGATGTGACAATGCATCTGTTGATTAAATGAGTAATAACTGGTCCTATTTCTTTTTTAATATTTTTTAATATTTCATGATTTTATAGGTTTCTTCGATATTTATCTTAGGCATTCTCATCGTCACACCCAACCCATCAGAACAATCAGCTGTCGGCATGACTAAGATATTTGTACTGCATGAATTAGCATTTATTTCGCAGTTCTTTTTAAACGCTTTTGCAAACATATTAGATGAGTCGTAGTCGGAAAAAGAAAAATATTTTTGTATTGTTTCATCGACCGAGCTAACGACTTTACCGCACAACTCATTTATAAATTGCCATAGTTTTTTATTGTTATTAAAATGTCTTGAGATTTCATTCTTGTAAAATTTATTCTTTGTGAAGTTCATATATTTATTGGTCTTATTTCTATATTTATTGTAAATTATTTTATTTTCTACTGATGATACCCTTTTACAAATTTGCAGCAATTCATTTCGCCGTTTACACATTTGTAGTACTTTTATATTTATCCAGTTATAAGTGTTTGTTTTATATTTATTAATCTTGGTTTTACCCTGTTTACATTGGCTATATGAGTTAGTAAAAATATTGTGCATATATTTATAAATGTCATTAGGCGAGCTATAACAAAGCGGTGCATTCCAATCGGCGCGGCGTAGCTCAGACAACAGCTGATCATTATCGTAGGTATATACAGGGTGTGGCGTAAATAGTGGTCCAACGTAAAGGAGTCGATACACCGTGTTCCTAGCTAACATATACCGGGATATTAATCATTTTAAATAAAAGGTCTCAAAAAAAAAACATTTCTTTTATTTTTTTAGAAAATCGTTACCTTGCATTACAAATTTGGCTGTATTTTCGACAAATATTATTATTTTTTCATTCTGTTTTTTTATTATTACTGCTAATTACATAAACCAACTTATCCAAATGTTTTTTTTATTATCAAGTTCACAAGTAATAAAAAAAATGAGTTTATTTCCAATTTTCATTACTCACTCTAGCAAATCATGTGACTTTAGGTGCGTGTGGTGTAAAAAAATTTTACTACACCGTCAGTGCCCATTATTTAAAAAAATAGATCACTAAATGCAAATTCTAAAATAGTACAATACTAAGTGGTGGAAGTAAAAACAAGAAAGTTATTGGCATTTAAACAAAAAGGAGCTGAATCAAGGTAAGATTTTTTTTATTAGTAAGGTAAGTTACAAGTATTGTGAAATGTTTTAGATTTAGCAGTAAGTTTTATTTTAACTTTTTAGTTGTTTTAATGGATTTTAAAAATAAAAACTGCAATTTAAAATCAACAAATAAGCATTTATTAATAAAACCATTGATTTTTAAACTAAATGTTCAAAGTGGCCACCATTAGCGGCGAAGCATGCTCTGCACCGCCGAATAAAAGATCGCTTCAGCCTGCGTGCAAATCCGCTGGCATTTATTTCCTCAGCTGCATACTGAATTTTTTGGCGTAAGTCATCGATAGAAGTTATCTCAGTTTTGTAGACTTTTTCTTTCAAACACCCCCAGTAAAACAAGTCCAGGGGGTTGAGATCCGGTGAACGAGGTGGCCACGACATTGGACCTAGCCGCCCAATCCATCTTTCTGGGTATGTCGCATGCAAATGATCCCGTACAATAACAGCATAGTGAGCTGGACAGCCATCATTCTGCAGCCACATTGTTTCTCGCAGTTGTGGGTCAACGTCTGTCATTAATTCAGGGAGGTCATTTACTAAGAAATTCAAATACCTCTCACCATTAAGAGTTTCAGGTAACTCGAAAGGCCCAATTATTTGCCCACCAATGATCGCCGTCCACAAATTTATCTTAAATTGATATTGGGATCTGGCTGTCCGTATTAAATTAGGATTTTCTAGCTGCCAGCTATGAAGGTTATGCATGTTAAAATAACCATCTTTTTTACACGACGATTCGTCACTCCACAGTATTTTATCGTAAAATTGTGGGTCTTCCCTCATTCTACGAAGCATTTCTCGGCAAAATTGAACTCTTAATGGCCTATCTCGTGGCAACAAACTTTGTACCCTTTGAAAATGATAAGGGTAGAGTTCATGTCGTAGTAGAACTCGATGTACCGTCCTCGTTGATATACCTGTCCTCCGTGCTATGGTACGAACCGACGTTGTTGGGTCTTCCTCGACTAATTCCAATATTTCTTCATCATTGTACACCCTTGGTCGTCCCTCACTAGCGCCGCCTACGCCCGTGCCGGGTATCCTCCCCTCGGTATAGGCGTTATGTACTCTCGCAAACACACGATGATCCGGATGTCGACGATTAGGATATCTCTCCCGATACACTCGGGCTGCTTCTCTTCCGACGCATCCTCATTCGCCGTAAATAAGATGCATGTCGGCATACTCTCGCGGTGTGTATTCAGAATTTAAAATGTTACAATGAATGATTTCATACAAAATTGCAATACTTTTAAAGCTTAACTAAAAAAATGGTGTTAAACTAATTCAGCTCCTTTTTGTTTTAAATGCCAATAACTTTCTTGTTTTTACTTCCACCACTTAGTATTGTACTATTTTAGAATCTGCATTTAGTGATCTATTTTTTTAAATAATGGGCACTGACGGTGTAGTACAATTTTTTTACACCACACGCACCTAAAGTCACATGATTTGCTAGAGTGAGTAATGAAAATTGGAAATAAACTCATATTTTTTATTACTTGTGAACTTGATAATAAAAAAAATATTTGGATAAGTTGGTTTATGTAATTAGCAGTAATAATAAAAAAACAGAATGAAAAAATAATAATATTTGTCGAAAATACAGCCAAATTTGTAATGCAAGGTAACGATTTTCTAAAAAAATAAAAAAAATGTTTTTTTTTGAGACCTTTTATTTCAAATGATTAATATCCCGGTATATGTTAGCTAGGAACACGGTGTATCGACTCCTTTACGTTGGACCACTATTTACGCCAAACCCTGTATAACACGTTTGCCTCTTACGGGCCGTTCATTAACTAGTGTGCATGCAGTTATGTAGTGATCTGCCGGTGACTCATTTACTACTGCGGTGTAGATAGCAGCTGTTGTCGCAGAGCTGCTTCGCACGAATATGTGGTCTATGCATGACTTGGTTATTAGATTACCTCTTTTTTCAATGCGTGTGTACTGGTTAATGCAGCTGGTTAAGCCTAACTCATATATGGTATTGATATAATAAAGTGTATCATTACAGTTTCTTAAAATATTTATATTCATATCACTAATGAGCATAAGGTTACATTTTTCGAACTTGTTTTTGATTATACGTTTAATTTCCGTAGTGAAATATCTAACTGAGAGTTCCGGTGGTCTATATACACAAATTATACCTATCTCTTCGTTGTCAACGTGTATATGTCCCATAATTATTTCACTAAAGGACGAGTGTACGGTCATTCTAGTGTATTTTAATCGTTTGTGCATATAAAGGACAACGCCTCCACCTTTCCTATTCACTCTTAAATTGGTATACATATTGTAGTTAGGTATTTCAAATAATGATGAACAGCTATCCCGTATATTCACTTCCGTCAATACTATAATGTCTATTAACTGTGTGCTTGAAGCTATTAAAAGTTCAATATGCGCAAAGTCTAAAAAAGTGAACGAATATTAACATGTAAGGTTGTTATTAACCGCCTGTTTCTAGGTAACAATGTGATATAATCATTCCAGCTATTCACATTATTCTCATGTAAATCGTTAGTTGTACTATCCATTAATAATTAACAAGTATGGTATACCGTTGGCAAACATAACGGCGCACACAGGGCCGGATTGCCAATTTACGATGCCAATAATAAAGTGTAAGTTTTTTACAGTCTAATAATTACCAAATTAAACTAATAGTTATTATTAATAACTATTAGAAGCTAGAAGTATAGATTTGAGATAACAAAATAATTTAAAAAAAAATTGTAAGTTCTTAACGTATCCTAAATTACAATCTATGCTACACTACATACTAATCGTGATCGTCGACATTATCATCGGAGTCTTCACTGTCTTTATCTCTTCGCTACATAGGTATGTAGGTATCCGCAACATTCCTACTACAACGTCATTAAATTTCTCTCCTCGTTTCTGAGTTTATCCCTGTGAGTAGTCACGACATGATCCGAAGATATAAGCATCCAGTGGAGAATATCCGAATTAGTGTATATTCTGGACATTTTTCGGGAGTGATACTGTCACAATTTTTTATAATTTTTATGACTTGATTCTATTACATCTTCTGACAATTGACCTATGGGCAAAGTCAGAGATTTAATAATGTCAGCACCGTGAATTAAAAGTTTATGTACACTTGCACTCGTTTTGTACCATCCATATAGATTTATTGCCATTTCAGCTTTGGCAATGCAATATGTCCTAAATTTATCTTCGTCTATGTAATGTCCGCAAGAAATGACACACAAAATATTTGCAAATCTTTCAATCAATTCTTTGGACACACCTGTGATTTGAGAAACTAGTTCAGGGTTTTTAAAAAAAAATTCGTGCTGTGTTCCCATCATTACTGTTGCCTCCTCCTTGTTTTGGTTGGTCAACAACAAGTCCCATTTCTTTATAAAAATCATTGCAGATTTTATTTTTTCCCTCTTTCACTTTTTGCTGTGCTTCTTTGCCTCTAGCTTGCCATTGTTGCAACTCCAATTTATATGATATATGCAATAAATATTTGAAGCATCGGAGATTAGCATGCAATATGGAAATTCCAAATTTATAAGTATCTTCGTTACATACTCTTTGTCTGATATTTTCTAAGTCGTTCATATACGTAGGCGTGGCTGTACAGACGTTACACGCTTGTGAACTTTTGGTTTCTGTTAAAACATTCACTGTTTTGCCATCCAGCATTGTGCATATAGGAATATGTTTAAAATGTATCATTCAATCTCCTAAAATAATATTTGTGGGTTGTAACTGCCTTATTTGCTCCGCAATCTCGTTGTACTCCTCTTTAGTATTTTGGTCGTTTTCTTTTTTTAATTTAAACGAAATTGGACGGCAGTATCTGGTGGAAGATGGAGTCAAGTTTTCCAATAAATTATTTTTCCCTTCTTTCATTTCCAATAACTCCAAAGGTACAATTGAACATAGTATTATATTGGAATCAGCGTAAATAGAATTATTCGTAAAGTTTTTTTTTGTATATACTGTGACCACCACTTCCATCTAGGACCCACTTATAATATACTTCCAGAATGTCGTTACTGTCGTCCATGTTTGCTACAATAACTTCTGACTGTACTTGTGCCAATCTCTGTATGGTGTGGTCTAAAAGATCTTGTAACGGCACCACAGCTTCATTCTCAGTAACTCTCAAATTTGACGGATAACACGTTAGTTTTGCGTCTGCTACCACATGGTACGAGGGATATATGTCAGCACCTCTTTTCTTTGCACCTAAACGCATCGTCTTATATTCTGATTTGGTTAAATTAAGATCCACCATGAGACCTAATGTTTCTTCAGCATTATACTGCACAATATTTACGGAACACGAGTGAGCATTTTCCATTTTTTTAATCTTTTTGGAGTTGAAGTTATTGCAAGTTTGAGAACATGAGCTGCCTTTCTTTTAACAGCTTTTACCAGACTGGCTTCAGTCGCTAAACAAAGGTTTTCAGGCGTCAAACGCGAGACAAGAGGCTTAACTTTTCTCTTTTTGCTGCGTTCAGAGCTGGCTGCAAACAATTTTTTGGGCCCACCTCTCTTCTTTTCCGAAGAAGTAGGTTGTGGTCTAGGTTGTATCTCCGGGAGTTTAAATTGTTCACAGAGCCAATTGGCGTGCTTATTGTTAAAGCGGTCGAACATATATTTACATTCACGCCATTTGCCTAAAAATTTTGTCACAAATACTTTTACGACATCTTTTAACTGTTTTATCAAAATCTCAGACGGGTCAACAATATTACACTTCTCCATTATGTATTGTGATAATCGTTTATTACACTTGGATGACGGAAAACCAAAAAAACGTTCATCTCTTAACAATATAAACAGTTCATTTCTATACAACTTCCGAGAAACGGGGTCATCGCGACTACCTGGAAATAAATAGCTTAATTTAACAAATGGACAGACATGGGGACGAGCTTTTTGCATATTTTGAATCTTCATAAGTTATAGTTTTTAAGGAATTGCAAAATGTAACGGAACTATGTGGAACTTTTTTTAAACGCATGCAAACCCAGGTGAATATAAAATATTTTTGTATAAAATTAGTCTTCCACGCAAAATTATATTACAGCTCGATTCATAAAACAATTGACAATTAAACAATAACAATTAGAAGTACACACCTGACGCTTCACTCTCCATTTCAAAAACTCAAAATAAATAAGCACTGCAGCACAAAACAAACGTGGTTACTTATCAAGTTTTCGAGAGCAACTGGCCCACGTTTATCGTGCAAAAAAAGGGATACAAAGCGCGCTCGCACAAGCTTTTGTGTTGCTTCCGTGGGCTTTATTGTTTTGTGGTTCTATTGCTGGTTTGTCGGAGAAGCTAAGTCAAGTATTTTTGTTAAGTTTCTGGACATCGTAAAATTATATTATTGGCATCGTAAATTGGCAATCCGGCGGCGCCAGATTCATGAAATAATAACGTATAATAATATATGTATAAGTGATACAGACTCACGGCTTGGTGTTATTTAGCTGCTATGCCCATTTCCTAATATCTTCTTCAGATCGTATGACATTTATTTTTTCTGTTTCGGCCTTCCGTATAAGGACATTTCTGCGTTTGCACCACACGAACTTGACTAAATTGGTATTTTTCAATTCTGACTTAGCACGCCAAAGAAGATGAGCAGTAGTAGGTGAGAGTGCCTCCCTCAAGTATATTCTCGAGTTACCCTCTCTCCCAATATCTCATTCCGTGATGATTTTTGATTTTGCAGCGTCCAGCCATAAATCTCGTTGGTCCTCTTTCAATGTCACGACCAGGGTCCCTATATTCCTTTTCTGGCCATCGGCAGACTTGCTTTGCTTTCTATATACTTTAATAATACTATTCGCCTCCGTTTCAAGTTTATCACATATTTTTCTTGTAGTTTCCATAAGATTTTCATTTTCTTGTCTAGCTATGCCGCTTATTTCTAGCTGATTATTCATATTTCTTTGCTCCAAAGTAATTATTTGCTGTTCCATAAATTCTGTTTTATTCTTCATGTGGGTATATTTATTATTCAAATCTTTGTATTGCCTATCCATGATTTTAATTTTTTCTTCGTAACTATTGATTGCTTCTTGTAATTCGTCGAACTTGTCGGAAAAAAAACTGTAAGCTTCTTTTCATCTCCTTTTGTATTGTTTCTCTGATTTGGGACCGTATTTCTTACATCATGCTGCCTCCGAGTCAGTATTTTCATCCTCTTCGTCTGGGAGGATGGCTGAAATGCGTCTCGTCTTTGACTGATTGGAGCATTGCATGCATTTCCAATCTACGGACTCCACGGCGGTTAGGGTAGTGAGCTGCTCTGCGGTTAGAGACACACAGCTTGCATGCCACCATTTGCTACACTTCCCACACTGCAGTCTAGCAGACTTCTTGGTAATGAGCTTGCTACACTTAGCGCATTTTGCCATTTTTTGATTATTTATATAATAGTGATGACGAATTTACCTTTTCTTTAGTCACTTAGACACAGATAAAAACGGACGCGACGTCCGCGCGCGGCGAGAGAATTATAAGAACTGAGTTATACCTATTTATTTAATTTTTACGTAAATATGTGCAATAAACAGAAACCGGTTGTGCATAGCGGACGAGCTGACATGAAAGTATGATAAGTTTAACAAAATATTCTGTAGTAGTCCACTTCTTTATATATTGTATAGACATGTCTCGAATTAAATGTATGCTACATTTAATTCGAGACATGTAAATTGTAAATCGACCTGTTGTTTCAGTTCTTATGTTAATAGTATTAGAAATTGTAGTAGATTTACAAACGATATTGGTGTAATAATAATATAATCTCAAGCCAGAAGAAATTATTTGTGTGTTTTCTTCTGGCTTGAGAAGACTTGTATTGGTGCACAGATAGTTGCAAGAAACTGTAATCCTCTAAAATAAGAAAACAGTTTTGAATATTGTTAGTACCTGAGCATATGCCAGTAAATATGTCCACCATCGCTGCTAGTCCATATCCCTTGAACCCTGAGTTCTCTTCATTTCCACCCAGTGGGTACAGACGTCTCGTGCTGAACGCCTAAAATTTAATATTATTATTTTGTTCTGCTTATTTTGAGAACAGCTATTAAATATCTTTTAATGTTTGTATTTTTGGTCAACTGAGAAAAGCCCATGGGCTGCCTTTTGGCAAGCAGTTACTGCCCGTGCGGAGCTAAAGCGCCTGGTAAGAAAATGTCACTGTTGCCTTTAGTTTTCTATGCTGGGCATACATTAGAAACTAATATCGCTAATTTTCTACAGACTTATACCTAACCTCTTACCTTTGGATTATTCGCAACGGTGGTATAAAACATATATACTGCATACCAGGAGTTATAGTTATTGACATTTTTATGTCTTGAAGTTTTTAGAGCTCGAAATTTATCGAGATGAATGCATGCAACGCTCACTTACAGAAGGCACGTCACTCTAAGGAAATTTGTCTTGAGTATTTCACCGTAATGATTACTGACCTCCTCAGCATTCTCGGTCCCTTTGCCATTGGATCCTTGTGCCCAGCTTGATGGTATTCGTTCACCATTTCGACACGCTGTTTGTATCTGAATTAATAAAGTAAATATTAATGCCAAAATGCCAACTACCTTACAGATTAACTTTTTAACCGTCGGCCTACATGTAATAGCGACGCGACTAGTAATCATTTGCAAATTACGTACAGTCAAATGCATGGTACAGAATTTACTAAGCTGTAAAGAAAAACTGTAAAATTCAAATGCAACAGCTAATAAACAGAAACTAGCAGGTACTTCGAGATTAAAACCGACCAAACTGACCTTGGCAAGAGAAACGGCAGTGGTAGCCATGTCCATGTAAAATGATTCACCATATGCTGCTGGAGCTACTACCGCTATTGGGTTACTACCCAATGCCGCCTGAAGACGTCACAACAACATTATTCAAAAATATTTTGTTATAATCCACCGTTGATTATATTTTCAAAGAATTTCTCACAAACAATATAATTTTTCAAAAATATGAAATTGCTTCTTACAAGTATGAAGGCAAACTCTTAGCCAATAATAATAATAATAAATGTTTATTAAGATTAAGTTGGTACAAATATGAACAACAGGAAATTAACAATAGGTCTTAAAATACTTAAAATGGGATACATTACTTTGGATGTCTATACTAGTTTATACTCGTATCACAGGCAAATCCAATTAAACAAGAACAAGATAACAAGATATCCGCAAAACACTATTTTCGCAGAAATCTTGTAATCGATAATGTTTTTTGTCTTAATGGAGACTTTTGTGACCACAGTAGAAAGGTTTATATGAGAATCTGGCATTCCAGGTTTTACTGAAGTTATGCTTTTATTTTGACTTTATTCCCAGAATTATGATCTGTTGTTAGACACAATGTATTAGATGGCAGCATTGTCATCTGGTGACCTCGGATCTAATGAATCTTTGATAATTATTAAAACTATAAATAAATGTTCTAACTTGTTTGCTTCTTGTAGGAGCCAATACAGGGGACGTGTTTGTGAATGCCATACCGATGAGACCTTGGTCGGCAGCTCTTTTAGCCCAATAACCAGCGTGACCGTTGTGATTTGAACCTGGAACGTGACAATACATTCCAACGTGTCGTAACCCTTACACTACACCTTGAACAGTCGGACTAAGAAAGTATATTCTCAGTCTAGTGTTTGTTGTTTCTACCATTCTACAGAAGACCTCAGTCAAATAATCTAATGAGAAGCTCTACAGAGGGACTAGTGTTTTATCCTTATGTTGTATTCTTTGCACTAGTTGCGCCGCGGATCCTGATTTGCAGTCTTGAGTATCACGCCTGATTTTGTGATCATCATCAGAACGTATGTTTGTTTGCCGCCATGTCGACAAAAGCAAGCTAGCGGCAATTTCACCACTACAAAGATGTGCCAAAATATCATATGAAAAGATGTGATGATTGAGCTCTCAAAATGAGGCTAGCCAGCTCCTGCGACGGCTGGTGAGCTTTGGGTAAAACTAACATATTTGATTTTGAGGAGCGACGTCGGTCTGAGCTTGACTTTAGACGCGATAAATTGAAAGCCGGAGCATCTGTGGCGATTCGTCATACGTTTGAGACTGCTGTGCTCACATCACGTCATAACTGTGCGTAATGTATAACCTTCTCTTACAAAATTGACTACAACAGTCACTTGGGAGTACACCAACGACAACTGTCTGCAGATGGAGCAGTTGCCGTGACCGAAATCGAAATGTGATAATATAATCATGGTTTCGACATCCTCAGTTGCTTTAAAACGAGTTGCGTCATTATTCAATTTGTTTTTTATTCAAACATTAACGAGTCTTTTGTTGTCACGTAAACGCTACAGTAGTGGCACGTAAAAATATGAGTCGTTGCAAGGCACTTCAGTAGATAAATGAACAAACAGTGTTTAGAGTGTCTGGGTGCCAGGATCAACGCATTTTAATAATTTTAACACCGTCTCTATCATCAATGGAACTGTGATATTGTCTCTGCTACAAGCATATCAAACGGTTGGATATTTTGTAATATGTACTTTTGACTACGACCCATCCGACGCCTGTCTTCATTGCTTTGTCGATAGCTATATCCATGGCGAAATGGCTGGCGGTAGCGCCCAGGACGTTGTTTGCGTCCACCCACGCCGTGGATGCTGTCTCCTTCAATATCGCAGGCTTATTGTTTGGCTTGCAAACACCACATATGATGTCGTTGACATAGTACTCTGAAAATAAGACGCAGCATATATCTCTGAAAGGTTAGGTAAAGATCACACTCACATTAAGCCAGCAGATCTTAGTGGTTTTGAGACTTACAACATAACTACAGCTGGTTTTTTTTTGCTGTTACTGTTAACTCCCTTACAGAAAAACTTAATTACACTTTGCTCATCCTGGGGATCGACCCGTTCCCTTAATTTTTTGACAGTCATGGTCATTAACAACAAATAACAAGTTGGCAATCAGGTAGCCAAAGTATGACTGAAACCATGATCTAAGTACACTAATAATACCCGTGAGAAAGAACGCTTTAACTTACCCAATTTATTAAGTCCATAATTTGGTTGTCCAATAACTGCTGACTGGACAAGCATATTCGCCTGTTGCTGGGCAGCTTCACGATTTGCCCCCGCAGCTTGAAGACAATCGATAATAAATCTACATGCCTCTATTGTGGCCACCCTAGCCATGCCTCTGAAATTAAGAACATATGTATACATTTTGAGCTTGTACTAGGATAGCAATATTTAATTCATGGTATTGCCCAGGATTCACATTATTGTAAATTTAGTCAAGGTGGCAGACCCGCTGTGAACACACGCTTCTTTAAACAGAAAGTTCTTTAAGCAAAAATACGACAAAATGATGTTAGGCTGCAATTTGTCTGCCGGATCTAGCCGGACTGCTACTGCTTGAGCAAAATTCCGTCTTTGAGTGACGACTCCGCTATGTCATACCATCTTGTATTTTAACTAGTCATTTGCTGGTAGAACGGTCTATTTAGGCTTAGACTACTGATCCCCACTTGCAAAGAACTGACACACCTTATAATTATATTCTATAACATAACGTTGCTAAAACACACTGTTTTAGCAACGTTATGTTATTAATACATCAATAATACTCCAAGAATGGTTTGTGTTACTAAAAACAGTAATGATATTGTAATTATAGTGAATTTAAAGCAACGCATTCGAGCAGACACTAAACAACCCATTTTCGATCACAAGAAATTATAAAAAAAATTGAAATTATAATAATATACATTATCTTTTTTCGCAATACAAAGGATTTTAACAAACAACCATGTAATTTGTGAAGTAATAATGAAATTACATTTTTTCATAATTTGTAACTACCTAATATAAACTTCTATCACAATATTCATATGCGACATTCAGTTAAGGGTATTCTTCAAGAATATTTCTAGTTGGGTCTGAGAATGCATAAGCATATCGACATGAGATTAAAGTAACCATCTTAAAAACAAAATTGTATGTATATCCAACTTTGCAAACAAAATTTAGTTATTGCCGGGCAATGAGAGACAAATATACTTATACAGTATGTATATAAGACCCTGTCCAATCGATTAAGGGCTTATTCCTCCCTTGATAAACATGCCAAGAAAAATAATAAAAAAGATCTATATCATCATAAAACGTCAACATAATATTTTTTATTCCAGTATTGATCAGCAATTTTACCCTTAAATCCCTCAAATTTCGCACAGACTGGCAACACTCCATTAAAAGTCGGCTTCTTTGATGTGTTTGATTTCTATTAAAAACCTTCAGCGTCTTGTCAAAGGTCATGTTCGACGCGTTTTCGAAAGCGCAGGCCCCGCTAAAGCAGCCCCTTATGCACAGATGCACCGGGCGAGGGATGTGACTATCGATCAAATAAAAATATCGAAGTATGTTTTTCTAAAGATGAAAGTTTATTTATTTGTAAAATACAATAAACGCTCCTGCGAATAAAACTCAACTTTATGTAATTATGTGTTTTCCATCGGATTTAAAATTAAATAAAAAGAATACACACATAGTCTCACGCATGTATCCGCGAAAGGATAGGCACAGGTGTATTATTACACCCACGTTTTACCAGCTATGTTTGAACCCCGATAATAGGCATAGGTCATTACCTGCGCCTATGCCTGCCTTTTTATGCCTAAATTAATAGGTTTGATTTTAGGTTATCATAACTGTTCATTGAAATATTATGTAAAAGAAAATATTATGTTATCATAACTGTGTTTTTCATAGGATTCGTATTATGGGCGCTCATAGCCAGTTGCACTCACTGATCGGCAAACGATTAGCGAGGTTAAGCAACGTTGGGTGCGGTCAGTCTATAGATGGGTGGCGCTTAGTGGTATTTCATCTGAGCGTCTCCGTGCTTCGGAGAGCACGTAAAAAGTCGGTCCCGGTTGTTGCCAAATTGACGGCAGTCGTTAAGCCATGTCTTTCATCATTGAAGTTCCATAGCTCTATGTGGATGCGTGATGGCGCGCCGCCTCATTTCTTACGTGCGGTGCGTGAATACTTAAATCTCAGTTCCTTAACAAGTGGATAGGACATGCAGGACCAATCTCGTGGCCGCCATGATTCCCAGACCTAACACCATTAGACTTTTACTTGTGGGAAAACACGTTAAACAAATCATGTATGTTAAAATATCTAATTCGGAAGTAGAAATGCGAACTTGGATTGTGATGGTTTTTGAAGAAATAAAATCAAATTAATGTGTTGCGTAGGTAATGTACATAGTGCCGTAAAAAAAAATTTTCCGCATGTGTGTTGATGTTGGAGGTGGACATATGGAGCATGACTGACAGAGCTTACAATAATTTGATATTTTTATTAACTAAATGTATGTACTTAGATATGATAAACCAAATTAAAATACATTGTAACATTTTAAAACATACTCATAAACAGAAAGATTTCCTTAATCGTTATTTTTAAATATCAGCTGATGCGTACAATAGGTTACTATGTTATAGCGGCTCGTGTAAAACGCGGCGAGCGGTTTATATCAAAGAATTAGGTAAATTTACCGTCTTCGAGCGGTGCCTTTGTAGACCGCGTGCAGCGCGGCGGCTAGCGTTTGGCGGCTTTGTTCAACGGATTCAGCGTGGCGCGCCGCGGCGGCGGTGAACCTTTATGACATTTAGTGATACCTAGATATTTTGATTTATAAATTGTCGGTGTTACCATGGGTAATCAATTAAGATATTACCGGGATAATTTTCTTGATCAATTTTTATACAAGGATGACACCTACGTGCTCATAATAAGCTACTGTATAATACCTTTAACGATCGGACATTTATTTTATTATACACACTGTATAATAACAGCGTTACAGATGAATCAATAGGAATTTATTTTATTACGATAAATATTTACGTAATGTTGTGGATCTCATAATATTAACAAATGAATAATAAATTTGACCTTTGGTGTCGGTATAATTGTCACAAGATAATGATGTGATTACTGGATAAGTTTTACACTTGTGGAGCTAAGAAATCACCTCTCAGTTAAAATAATATACCTATACCAGTTTATTATTTTGTTTTGCTTGTGTATCATTAATTTTATTTCAGTTATATGGGCTATAATTATAAATTGACGCATTCATTTTCGACCTACATTGATAAAATTTTTTGGTTATGAGCCGGATACGGGGCCTCTTCAAAGGATGGTGACACCATATACCTATCCGAACAAGTGCCCAAGAACGAATAACAGTAGAAAATTTGCAAGATGAAGTATTGAAAGACGAGTATAACAATAAATTGAGGGAAAGATTTGAAAGATTTAGTGACATTGAGGATATAGAAGAATTATGGCAGTCATTTAAGTATGAAGTGGTTGTTGTAGCGTCAGAAGTGTGCGGTGTGAGCAAGAGGAGGAAAATGATAAAATCTAAGAATGCGTGGTGGAATAAAGCTGTGCAAGGGGTAGTACGTGAGAAGAAGCACGCATGGTTGGACTGGCTATCTGTCAGAGCCAATGAAAGAATACAAGAAGCAACGAATGAGGATGTAAATGAAGCTAGGAATAAGTTTATAAGAATGAAGAAGATAGTGAAAGATGTGATTAAAAGGAAAAAAGAGGAAATGAAAGACGAGTTTGACAGAAGATTATCTGAAGATTTCCGGACTAACGCAAAGTTTTTCTGGAAATCCATTCGCTCGGTTCGAGGTAAAATCCTAACCACAGAGCTGAAATCGATCAGAGACAAGAATGGAAGTTTACTGAATGAAGAAAAGAGCGTACTGAATCGATGAAAGGAATATTTTGAAAGTTTATTTGAAAGAGAGGAATGGCAAGGGCAAGTTTCGAAATGAATGATAATGATAGGAATGATGAAAGCCCTATTAGTATATATGAAATAATGAAAGCATTGAAAAGCATGAAATTAGGAATGGCTGGTGGCTATGATAGGATTACAGTCGAAATGCTGACAACTGGACAGGGTCTCATAGTAAATCAGTTGTGCCGCCTTTTTAACTTGTGCTGGAATACCGGCCGTGTACCTAATGATTGGTGCAAGGGCGTCATAGTACCTTTATACAAGGGAAAGGGCTCACAGCAAGATTGCAAAAGCTATAGAGGCATTAGCTTGCTCAGCGTCGTCGGTAAATTGTATGCGAAATTGTTTATTGAAAGGATTGTGAAAGTAACTGACGAGAAAATATGGGATGCACAAACGGGATTTCGAAAGGGTATGGGATGTACAGATCAGGTCTTTTCCTTATGGAGCATAGCCGAGAAAGTTTTGGCCATTTGCGCATTCGTGGATCTGGAAAAGGCTTATGATAAAGTGGTGAGGAATGAACTTTGGTCGGTTTTGTCCATGTATGGAGTGAATAGTAACCTCACACGAGCTCTGAAATCTCTTTATGACGATTCCAGAGCTTGTGTTAGGATAAATGGGACTTACACAGAATGGTTTAACATCGAAAAAGGTGTTAGACAAGGATGTGTAGCGTCACCCTGCTGTTTAACCTATACATGGACAATTGTTTGAAAGATTTAAAAGATTGTGAATGGGGATTAAGAATGAATGAGTTACTTGTCAAATGTCTACTTTATGCCGACGACCAAGTAATACTTGCGTCATCGGCAGAACAGTTGCAGGCGATGGTAACTATTATGCATGATGTTTGTGAGAGTAAAGGAATGAAAATGAATGTAAGCAAGACGAAAGTAATAGTATTTGAAAGGGAGGAGTGCATGACGATGTGCAATATTATGATTGATGGAGAACAAGTGGAGCAAGTGAAAGAGATTGTTTATCTAGATACTTTGTTTACAAGGGATGGTACACATGAGAGAGATATTGAAAGAAGAACGATTGCTGGCAATAAAGTGAATGGCGCTCTACGCGCTTTTATGAACAGTCGAAATGTATCCGAAAAGGCACGTTTGGCTGTTCATAGAGGACTATTAGTACCTACACTTATGCATGGTAGTGAAAGTTGGGTATGGCAAAAGAAGCATGAGAGCAGAATAAATGCTGTAGAAATGAGAGCGCTGAGAAATATATGTGGTGTGACTCTGAAAGATAGAATAAGGAATAGTGTGATTAGAGAGATGCGGCATAAAAGTGGATATAGTGACGAGAATAGAAAAGGGTATGTTAAGTTGGTTTGGGCATGTAGAAAGAATGGACGAGAACAGACTGACTAAGAAAGTTTATAAGGCTAGTGTGAATGGAACAGTCGTAAGGGGAAGACCTAGGCGAACGTTTCTTAATCAGATCGGAGACATTCTGGATAAAGGCCAGGTTAAGAGCACCTTAAACCGGCGAGCGTGTATGAGGAATGTTATGAAAGTGAATGAAGCCAGAGAAGTGTGTCAGGATCGTAGCAAATGGAAATCCGTAGTCTCTGCCTACCCCTCTGGGAAACAGGCGTGAATTTATGTATGTATGTACATTGATAAAATGCACTTTTAAAAGGTGTGAAAAGTAATGGATTCCCGCCGAAAACAAACAGGACCGTGTTTGTTAAAATTGCGTAACCCACAGCCTATCAGACAAAAATCATTTTAAAATGTTTGCTAAAACATCATGCTTATATGTATAATCCATGTGTCGATTATATCAAATTTTAAGCACCTACGCTTACGCTATTTTTTTGTCAAAAATTTGTGCTGCTAAATTATTTTTAAGTTAAGTAGGTATACACAGCGATACGTCAACCTAGACTGTTTGGATTTTAAACTATTAGAAGTTGAACGCTGCGAATCGTGCAGGAGAGTGCGTTATATTTTTGTTATTTTGTCTCATTCACGCTGGACGGGACGCAGCGCTCTATCCTTACCATCAACCTATACTAATACCACCAGTAATTATGTATATTATTTTCTGAGCAATTTTAGCTCTGCGCGTATATTATATTTAACAAGTTAGGTTTTCGATTAGCGCTAGCGTCTGAGCGTAAATACGTCCATTACCTATTATCAATTATTAATATTACTGGTCCAAATGTTATAAAATAATAAAAAGAGTTTCTAAAAGAGTAAAAATAATAAGCTTTACATTTACTCATAAAATTAATAAAATGTTGAAGCATTAAGTTAAATTAGTAAGCGATAAAAATGTATTTCATTATTTACTTTCATAACTATGCACTAGAAAATATAATAATAAGTAAGTAATTTTGAGATATTCATTAAATGAACCGAATGACAAAACCGAAATGAAACCGATGGACTGCCACGCAGAGGTCTCGAGTTCGATCCCGAGGCGCGCATCTCTGACTTTTCGAAGTTATGTGCGTATTAAATAGTTAATTATCGCTCGCTTTAACGGTGAAAACATCGTGAGGAAACCTGCATGTCTGAGAGTTCTCCATAATGTTCTCGAAGATTTGAGAAGTCTGTCAACCCGCACTAGGCTAGCGTGGTGGACTACGGCCTAACCCTTCTCACAGTGAGAAGAGGCCCGTGCCCAGCAGTGGGACAGTTTAATACAGGGCTGATATTATTGTATATTTATATTAAATCAAAAAACCCTGCAGTCATTTTGATATACGTTTCGATTTACCTACTATTTAATTTGCTGATCTTTAGTGTGAAACTGGTCAAAGTAAATAACTAGGAAACTTGATAAATAAGTTAAGCTTGTAATTTTGTAATAGTGCATCTGTCCTAAAATCAATTTATTCATTTTAAAGAACTATCGTATGTTAATATTTTCGTAATGTCTTATGATGTACATGTCCTTTACAGAAAACATCCATTCGTTAAGCGTTAAGGTTAGTTAAATAAGGTTTAAAGTGGCGTGCACTTGGTGGCTCGTATCCGAGCAGCTGTCAAAGGAACGCGAACGCCGAGAACTCAACCTTCCTTTTTTTTTTTACTTGGGGGAATGCATTGACGCATAAATCCCTCCGCGGGGGCGGGCGGAGGGATTATGTCGGACTCGCCGGGGTAAAAGAAAGATGAAATAAGAATAATGTACCTCCCGGAATACCGACTAAACCTACCACGGTGGTCCTCGACAAAACCACTATTGACGGGGCCGCGCGAATCACTTTCGCATACGGTCGTGACCCCGCCGAGGTTTCGGCGAAGAAAGCGAAGAGACCTACCCAAAGGTACTCACTCACTAATAAACCCTACTCACTCCCGCCTAGAGGGGAGACGGACTCGACACAGAGGCGCGCGTGGAAACACGCACGCCGCCTCTCGGACCTGGTGCTGAACGGATGGTGGGCAGGTACAAAGCCCGCCACCCCCATGTCAAATCTCAGGGTGGCTGGAGATCATCTCGCGCTCTCCGGCGTCCGGCTCTGCGGTTGGGGAGAGGGTTTAAGGGCTCCCGCTCCCGCTCCACCACCTCCTTGATGGAAATCACTTCCTCGCAAAAGGAGGCGACGGCGTTCCACGACCTCTCACTCCGGAGCATAGACTAAACTACAGCCGGGAGCGAGAGGGCAACCGATCCGACTGCCGCGATCAACTCACGGCGCTGCGATGCCCAAGCGGGGCAAACCGCCAAAGTGGGCAGCGCCGTGTCCTCTACAACGTCACGGCAGTCGCCGCAGTGGTGACAACCGGGCGTCTCTTGCTGGCGTATACGACACAGGAACTGGCCAAAACAACCGTGGCCAGTCATTACCTGTGTCAGCCGGAAGGTGAGGGCGCCATGCCGCCTCTCCAGGCACTCCTCAAACACGGGACTTACCGCCACGAGCGTGGCGTGCCCGGCACTGGGGTGCACAAGTCTCTTCTTCCAATTCGCCACTAGGACCTGGTGGAGCTCGGACCTTGCCGCCTCGACAGCGTGTAACAACAAGTAGCTATAAGGTTCAAAGTTTAACACTTGTCCCTGTCTTATTAATAGGACATAGTCCACGAACAGCCACTTTTAGTATTGGTTTTTATGTAATTAATGTATGACGCTGTTGTAGAGATAATTGTAGTGCCATAATAGATAGGTATACAGTGTGACTGGTTAAACATTGTACATACTTAAGGACATGATAATTTATGGTCAAAAACTAAGAGGCTAATGACCTTTGATAAGAAAAGGACGGGCGGGGTGCAAATTCGGGCGTGTGCGGGGTACGGTAGCGAGGAGCCGGGGCGGAGGTTCTGTTTAGCTTTGGCATATGCGCAAGAGTGTCCGCACATTAAGTTCTTATTGTCTAGGTCAAATTTTAAGTACCAATTTTTTTAGATATTTGGTTCCAGAATCGAGTACTGAATACCCTCCTTAAATATGTCCAGTATTATACCAATCAGCCTGTATATTTAAATCGCACTTGACGACGGACGACGTGAGTCGTCACAATATCATCGGACGAACGCTCAGTATTTGTTTGACTGACGACAGGCGAAAAACAACAATAGCAAAAAAACGTGCGTCGGTGTGTGTAAACACAACGACGGACGCCGCACGCGCTAGTGCACCGTGATTGCTCGACACCACGATGCACAGTCCCTTTCCGACAATTCTCTTATTTGTATGTAGCGTAGCGTAGTTATGCGTATATAGGGTGTCTAATTTGATGTGTAGCCATGTGTACGTTTATAATTTAAAAGTTCAGACCTCGTACGTCAATTAAATTAAATCAGCAATGGCAGCATACACTATTTATTTAATATTATAAAGAATATTAAATCATAGGAAATAAATTGAAGAGTTTTAAAAGTTTTAGAAGCAAGCTCATTTTTAGCTTGACCTATTTCTTTTTCTCTGATCTTTTTGGGATCTATATAAATTTGGTAAGATTTGTAATCGTCTACTATATCTACAATATACATTATGGAACAGCATCTGTATTATATATATGAAACTGTTATCTCGTTGATAACAGTGAACGACATAATATTTAGATAAACGCTATGTATGTTATTTTAGTTTGTTTCTTCCCTAACATCTCACCATCGTCATTTAAGGTAATGGAACTGTAGTTTGATAGCATTAATATTATATTGTTCTCATCACATATACACTCATTTCGTCTTTTTTATTTAAATCAACATAATTATGTATACCTACTCATCTATATTTATATAATGATTAATGCATGTGTTTCTGTAAACAAACTTTGACTTCATGACGCTATACTGCATAGATCTATACGTTACGCTTTTTCTAAAAAGTTTCTACTTGAAATCCCAGCTGCTTTTAGAGAACCTATGTAGTAGTAGAATTTAGGGGTACGGACAAGTGTATAATAATGGATAAGAGGCAGTCAGCTTCACAGGGCCCTTATTATTATGTGAATATATAAAAGTCGCGACAAGTGTGAGTTATTAAATACCAGATTTTGCCCGCGGCTTAGCTCGCGAAGAAGTTAGTTAGGTTAGACAATACAAGAAAAAGTACTTAAAAAAAAAACCGTGTGTTACATAGTGGTAATAATATAGCTTTCTAACGGTGAAATTATTATACAATCGGTTGAGTAGTTTTTGGGTTAAATCCTTACAAACAAACAAATCAAATGTTTTCCCTTTATAATATTAGTATAGACAAGCGGTTCATTTACTTCATTCAAAATTATTTAATACACCGGCTTTTCACCTTATTGGTAAAAACAAAACGTAGGTATGTAGTTCAGGCGACAGAGTCAAGACAAGCGGTCAACCATGAAATGACTTAGATAGACAGGCGGATAAACATTGAATACTTTTTTAATTCACAAGTGACACACTTAATTTTTTTTTAATAAATTCCAGATAATCAATACAACCTTTTTGCTAAATTACGTTAGACTGGCAAAATCAATTTTCTCTAATTCTCTTTTTTTCTGTTTGCATTTTTTGTGACGGTCTAATCTTGCCGGTTCAGTGAAGGATACCAATTTATCCGGCTCTTAAGAGTTTATATAAGGTGTTGATCTTCCTGAATCTCGGTTCATTTCCCCGGTGTGTCGTGGGGTGTTATATTACTTGCCAGTTGTCCGCGGTGACTGCAATTCGATCTTAGTATCGTATTAGTGGATACAGGCTGTTTCAAGAATAGTTGACTAGTGAGTAGTTTTATTTTCAAAGGCGTTTTAAAATACGTGCTTTCTCTTAATTTTATAGGTCATTTAAAACATGTTGTTGGTAAATATGGTCTGCCTTGGCGCCGTGGCTTAAGTTTCGATTATTTTAATGGCAGATTGTGAGTCCTGCCTTCGATTCCAGGGTTCGACGTGGTTATTGGATTTCACTGTTAGGTATAATTCGTGCCAACATGTATTCTGGCAATATTTACGGTTTATGCTGCTATTGACTCTAGCGGCTACTGCGATTTACTAGGTATATGACCAGTAGAAAACTATTGCCTTGATAAAACGTGGGTAGTACGAAAAAAGTAATACCCAGTGTGCTGATATAAAAAAACTTATAGTTCTTTTGAGCAATCTCGCATTAAACTCCTTGAGTATATTTTCAATTATTTTATTAGCAAAGGATTCTTGTCTGTGCTTCCTAATTGAATAAAATTAATTTTAAATCACATGATTTTTTAATCGCGCATTAATATTTATTTTTGTAAAGATTGCTAAATAAAAAAACGAACTATAAATAAGAACATTCTGTATAAAACATAAAACAACTTTAATTTACTGTCTTACCGCGTTGCCACCTATTCAATATATGTGCATTTCAACCGCAAAAGTAAGTTTGCGTTACCCATTCCACTAAGAACATCTATCTCCTCATTGTATAAAACATGTGTTGTTTTCTAACTTTCAGTTACAATCATGCCTGAGGTGAAGTTGGAAGAGGTGCGTCGGTTCATGGTGGACAGCCTTAAGGCTGCTGGAGCTCCCGAGTCCGAAGCGAAGGCCCACGCGGATCTACTGATGCATGCGGACACCGTGGGGCATTATAGCCATGGATTGAATAGACTCGGTGAGTTTGTACCGATAAATCTATAAGATGTGATGATTAACAACACACGAAAGGTAACAGGCAATATGCTTAATACTGCCCGTTACCTCTCGTGTGTTGTTCCTGGCAAATAAGTTGCTGATCTTCCGACACAGGAGACGTAGGCCTGCTGACAACACAGCACCTTCCTAAAAAACCCTAGGATCCTATTCACGTGGGTGTACAGCACAAAGTTATTTACTTAATACAATATTAGACTACCGGTCTCAATCGCGTTGGTAAGTATTTAAAGATATAAATATCTATTTACTTTACACCAGTTCTGTTAGCCAGTTCCTGAGATTAGCGCGTTCAACCAAACAAACAAACAAAGTGTTCAGCTTTATAATGTTAGTATAGAAGTATAGATAAACATACTGCTCTATCGAACTATTCTGTCAACTCCTTCTATTGCTGTTATCATGATTTACAAGTCATGAAAATTTAGATATTCTTTTGGATGTTATTGTGTATAATAAAGTTCCATCGGTAATTAAATACGTTATACAGATTAGTTAAAAAGAAATGTTTGTATGTACTCACATATCGCCCGCGTTGGCCGAGGAAATAGGTGTTCAAAAGCAACTGATGAATATCAGTGCTGGCGCTGTAGCCTCCAAAACTAATGTTCGTTTCAACGTTCCTTCTATCTTTGCCTGATTCTGTATGCGCATTGATACAGATATATTTATTCGTCTCTAAAGTCATAAATAAAGTGAAGTTAGAAGTGCCATTTGTACCTTAAGAAACCGTATGTAGGGGATAGGTGCTCTCATAAGACTGCCTTGTTTTTATATATTACTAGTTTTTACCCGCGGTTTCACCCGCATAAGTCCCGTTCCCGTGGGAATATTCGGATAAAAAGCCTATGTGTGAATCCAGGTCTCCAGCTATATACATACCTACCGAGTTTCATCGCAATCGGTCTAGTAGTTTTTGCGTGAAAGAGTAACAAACATCCATACATCTGTACATCCATACAAACTTCCGCGTTTATAATATTAAGTAAGGACTAGATTTTGCCTGCAGCTACGCTCGCGTAAATAGTGGTTTAGTTCTTTCTTCTGGATCAACGGTACCCTCTTTTCTTTCCTGTACCCCTGACTATGTGTATGCGAAATTTCATGATGATCGGTCGTGTAGTTACGAAGTGAAAGCGTAACAAACAAACACATTTCCATTTATAATATAATTTGGGGTTAGGTTAGTGACGATAGCGTAGCGTTAAAAAGAAAATAATAACTCTAGCTTAGAGATCGATGCGGTTAGATTAAGGCATGAGGCAATTGGCAAACTTGTTTCTATTGGCATCGGCAATTTTATGACTGTTTTCCGATGTTGCTTGCAAGACTATCTGCATTCGGTCGCAGTATCAAAACACCTAGATTCAAATGTAAGTAAACGTGTACCTAAACGTAGTTTTATCTTTATTTAATGTGTATAAAATCTTTGTCTTGACTTTGCTTATAATAATTACACAATACTCGTTAATGTTGTATTCTAAATTATGGAAATACGCATACATTTAAATTATGATATTCATACAATAGTTTAAAGCTAGACTCGCACTCGGGAGTTATCTTTAATACCCATAAAACATTTTTTATCCAGAAAGGACCGACGTAAACACTAGAAAGGTCCATGCAACATTTTTTAACAGTTTCGTTGACGGGGTGACATATTTTACCATTGTATAAGACCATTATCTATCTGCTTTTTTGCTGATGCTTTTAAAAGATAAAGAGTTACGTAGGCTACCTGTGATATTAACACAACAATGCACTTTGGTTATCCACAATCTCGATACTACTATTGTTGACAACAAATCCAAATTTATGACCACGTATGGTGATTTGTCTCAGGTCTATTTTTAGCACTTTTACCACTTAAAACATTTGGTATAGAAGCACATAATAGTTTGAGTAAAAATGCCGATTTTATGTAAACGCTTGTATTATTGTAACTGGGAATTTTTGCGGAAGTTTGCGGAATATGTTATGGGAATGTCAAAGCATTATTTTTATTTCTTTTCTGTTTTGTCTAGCTAATGAAGTAAAACCTCATTTCAATATTCTGAGGGTGAATCACACAGATATATAAGAAGGAGGAAACTGTAAGGAGAAAAGAAACAGAATAAGTTATTACGAAAATTATAGTCAAATATACAGAAAAAATTTATAAGCTTATAGAGAAGAGAAAGATAACATAATATTGCCTTTTGTTTACGTGAATGTTATAGTTTTAATAATTTAATTAGCTTAAAATTAGTGAAGTTTAATAGCAGTATAGTAGTGTAACAGTTTCTAAATTATGTAATAGAGTGTTAAATAAACAACAACGTATATAGTAGTTTAATTTCGAAGAAAGATAACTATTAAATATGCCTTTTACTTATTTATGTCATTTTCTTTCTCTCTCTCTGAAAAAATGGTCATGAAATAAACATTCCGTCTAATACGTGCGATGAGAAAAGATTCCAAAAGATGTTAGTAGATGTAAGTAGGAATTATACTATTAGAAGGACCAATCAGATGAGTTGCATAAATAATTCCAAATATTTATTTTACAAATATTACATTACGTTTTATAAATATTATATTATGTAATTTTTGTTACAAATCACTGGTATCCTTGTTAAGTCCTCCATCTAAACTAATATGTTTCTGTTAAGTGGTGATTTACTTTGGTAGTACAATAAGTGGGATTCGAACTCACGACCTCTCGATCACAAGTACGATGCCTTTTCCATTGGGATTATTCTGGTCACTTATTCATTCGGCTAATTGTGGTATAACAAAACAAGTAAATATATAAGTAGCATTGAAAATGCCATACTTAAACAAACTATTTTAGCTATGGCATTGTTATACAATTTTACATAAAACATTAATTAGTATTTCTAATAATTAGATTAGATTAAGTATCTTATAGTTATTTCTTTACTTTAAGAACCTGTATTTTATTAATTTAATAATTAAGGGTGTATAATATCTCTTTACAGAGTTTTACGTTAATGATTGTAAGGCCGGCGCCTGCGTGCCGACTGCAAAGCCGGTGGTGTTGAAGGAGTCAGGTGCGACAGCCTGGGTGGACGGGTGCTTCGCCCTGGGCGCTACAGTAGGCAACTTCTGCATGGACCTAGCCATCAAGAAAGCTAAGGAATGTGGGGTCGGATGGGTCGCTGCTAAAAGTTAGTTTCGGAGAGTATTTTTATAGAGGATATTCTCTTTTCAAAAGCCAATTTCGTATAAGAAATAATTTATGTCCCCGAGCATTGAAACAACGGACATAAAGAACACCCAGATTAGGCACAAATATTTGTGAAGGCATGATGACTAAAAAAGATTCTAGCAAAAAATAATGGACACGTATTTTTTCTTTTGTCACACGAATTAATAACAACGAAAATACAACGGGTTTAAATTTCGTATTACGTCACTTGTCGGTACAAATTTTATAAGACAGTGACGTCACAAGCCCCCACCCCGAACTTTGTAAATATTTATTGCGTTGTTAAAACAAAAAATAGGTGCCCAATATTTTTTGCTAATCTAAAAGATGGACTAATTCGAATCATTTATTTTTAACCCTGCCATCATGCCTATTGTGTGTCCCGTATAGGAAATCGAATCCTCGGCGAATTGTCATTGAAAAGGCGATTACTTAACAACTACGCTATCAGTACAGTAAATATAAACAACAATTTTAACAAAAATGTAAACCGACTTCAAAAGAGAATATTCTGAAACAAAAATGCACTAAAAAGGTAATAAATAATTGCGTATTGTTGTGAATAATTGAATTATTGTTATTAATGGAGTCGGTGTCAAGGAAGAATTATCAAAATCAGTTCACCTAGAAAAACGTTATAAGGTAACAAATAAAAATATTAAAGAAATTATACAGCTGAATTGAGAACCTCTTCCTTTTTTTGAAGTCGGTTAAATAGACAATTATGTTGAACATTTTCTCTTTTATGATGTAGTTAAAATGACATCCCTTCGTCTTACTGTGTTAACTCACCTTATTAAAAATCCCAATTGTCAATAGTGTTCTCAAAGGTGACACTTGGCTATATATAAACCTATTTAATAATGCAGCGATTGCAATAACCAGGTTGTAACCACTACGGTATGGCGGGCTACTGGGCGCTGAAGGCGGAGCGTGAGGGTCTCATCGGCATTTCGTGCACAAATTCCTCACCTATCATGGTCCCTACCAGGTCGAAAGAGGTGAGACTATAGATACATAACGCTGCAAAGTGCGCCTATGCAAGTATTGACGACGTGGGATCAGATTAATATTTTATAAGTAGTCAAACAAAACACGTTTTTAGGTGTGGCGTATTAAAATTAACGACGACGAATTAAAAGCAACAATCAGTTTTACAAAGGCGGTCGTTATTGTCTAATTTATTACTTGATGTTTCCTACATTATTTTATTTTAGAGGGCGCTGGGGACGAATCCCATTGCGATGGCGGCGCCAGCGTCTGGTGGAGATAAAGTTGTCGTGGATATGGCGTCTACAACTGTCGCTATGGGAAAGGTAACTATAGTTTTTCTAGGACTCCGTAGTACAAAAAGCTGCTACAAAATTATAGCAGGTCACTCCATTAGCTATATGATGCGGAGCTTAAATCTTACTTACATTATTTATAAGAATATGTATTTTTATCAGCTCAGTACTACTAGACAATGGATAAACATACATATATACTTTGTTTTTGTAAATACATACATATTATACATAGAAACACCCAGACCAACCAAACATCCATGTTCATGCACACAAATGTTTGACTTGTGCGGGAATCGAACCCGCGACCTCAGGCGTGGCAGTCGGTTACACTAACCACTACGCAAGCGAGGCCGACAGTATGTAGCTCTATCTATAAATGCAGGTGCTACTTTTAAAGCGCTTATTGAACACATACGTGGGTTAGGGTTTGTGCATACATTTCAGATATTGTGTCTAATGTAATCGTGTTTTCTCGTATTAACTTAAGTGGTGTTAAAAACAGGCACTCTTTAATAAATGACTTATCATTCCTTTGGTTATTCCAGATAGAAATGAAGATCCACAAAGAGGAACCATTACCCACCAGTTGGGCATTAGGACCTGATGGAAAACCTACCTCTGACGCTAAGACCGTGAGTCCTCTGTCGTTATAAAAAGCGCCTGAAATATATTTAGGAGCAACACAACTTGCAGTTGTGTATTGCTTATACAATTTATTTAAGCGTTAAAACTTATTTTTTTTTGTAACATGCATTTACTGAGTCGTTTACCGTATCATATAGTATCTTAATTATTTGCATGATATACAGATACTTTAATACTTTCATGAGTTCATAATCAGTGGCCTTATCTGCTTGGTGTATAAAATTGTCCTAGGTGGGAATGTCTAGAAATATACATTTTATATAACGTCAAGGATGAATTTTGTATAATAAACCAATTTGTATATTTGTATGAAAAATACGTGTTTAAGACACTCAATGCCATCACGTGCCTAGAGCATTGTCATAATATGTGCTTGAGAGCAAGACTATTAGTATATTAAGTCTAAATATATTTTTATAATAACTATATAACCTCGTAATCTTTATATTAGCAGTATCTTTACTAAATGTCTCTGTGGCGCAGCGGTAGTGAATGCAACTGCCGTGTATGAGGTCTCGGGTGCGAATCCCGACTCAAGCCGTTAAAAAGTTATTAGGTTTTCCTACCAAGAAATTTTAATAACCGTCTGAAGTTAGGAAGTTGGTGGTATAATACACCGACGTGCCTCGGAAAGGACGTCAAGCCGTTGTTCCTGCGCCTAATCTCTCGCTGGTCGTGTCGGATTGCCGTCCCACCGGATTATGAGAGTCAGGAAATAGAGAGTATTCTTCTGTTTGCGCACATACTTGTGAGTGTGTGTGTACTAATCTCCGTTAAGATTGGCCACCGTGACTGAAATTCGGTCTGGAGGACATTATTAGCAGTATCTTTGCATACATAATATGGTAAAATTAAAGATCAACATTGTATACTCAGATGACTATACGTTTTTTACAGGCGTTTAGTACTGCGCTGCTGATGCCCTTGGGCGGAGAGGAGAAGTCGAGTGGATACAAAGGTTATTGTCTTGCTACAATGATAGAAACCTTCTGCAGTGGACTGTCAGGTAAGACTACTTCTGATCATTATAAAAATTATTATATCAAAATAGTAACTGTTTTATTGTCACTTGTAAGTTCGGGTCAGCATTTTACGTGCAGTTTCGAAAGGTCCCTTCACAGCATACGCCCTTGCTTTGCAGAACATGGTAACAGGTTAATGTAAATTCACATCAGTAAGTGTTACTTTGACGTTCGTAAGTGTTACTTATTGATCTACTTGAATAAACATATTTTTATTTATTTTTTGAGTGCTTGTATCTTGTCTGGTTAAGCCTTACAGTTTTCAGTAAGATACTTTTGCAGCAATGTAGTCTTGTGTTGTGTTTCCAACGCTTCACATGTTATTTTGGCGAAATAGGTTGAAGAAAAAGCAGGTCACGATACCAATAACTTGCCACTGAGTAGTATTACGTAATCATCTGGTTAATTTAATAAGATTGTTAATTTATATTAATCGCAGAAAGTCCAAAATACATTTAAATTTGCAACATTAAGTGATTGGCTTAGTAGTTTTCGCTTAAATTTACTGCAGATTCCAGATTGTATATCCTCTCGAAACTCTCAATAACAGCATATAGTCTAAGCTCTTAGTTCCCAAAGTGATCCAGGTGGACCCCCAGGGGTCCACGGGAGACTTGACGGGGGTAAAAACGGAGGTTCACAATTCGTCAAAAAAGCCACGAAAATTTATTTGCTTTCGATAGTGAAGAACTAAAATGTTGCCTAAAATGACGGATATTTTTAGGAACCAATACCAACAGCTGATGAAACGAGAAATTCTAAAAAAAAAAATTTCAGTCCGGAGAGAGTAGATAATTTTTTTTAATTTTAACCCATATTGACTTTTTGGTCCGGATATACCGATTTTACTTGGTGGATTAAATGTCTAGCTGCAGGGGTCCACTGGAACCAGCTAAATTTTTAAGGTGGTCTATGAAGAAAAAAGTCTTGGAACCTCTGGTCTAAGCCTATGCCCAATAGACGCCATTCTGCTCGCTTCACCATGCTGCTTCCCTATTACGTGAGTACTAAAATCATAGTAGGTGTGAAGTGACTTTACTACAATTTTGCATAAGCATACATACGTAGTTTCACGCTATATACCCACACAGGTAAGCAGAGTTACATTATACCTATATTTAGCTGTCTATGGATTTAGACACTACGTAATGGTGAGCGAGCTTATGGCGTCTGCCGAGCATAGTTCCATAATTCGTGATGCCACTGTGAATTTCACGACAGTAAAATCAAATAACACTTTGCCCGACCTGGTACTGAACACGAGACTTTATGCACAGTAGCGACATCCACTACTTCTGCGCATATAAAGATAATTATGTTATGTTACGTAATAACTTGTGTTATCTGATGTAAGATTTTACTATTATTTTCGCATACCTCTCTTGTTTATATCATAACAACTAATAAAAAAGGTCATATCAGACATATTGTAAGTCAAATCAAACAGCTGCGGGAAATAATAGTGACGTAAATACATTTGCTATTTTTACACTTTAATAAGAGATCTGGCAAAGTCATGGTCTTAATACAATTATTTTGTGAACGAGTTTCTTCAAAAATAACATAATATGTATTATAGAATATTGAAAGCGCTTAGCTTCTGGCCGTCTCATTTTAATGAAGCACTTTATATTCATTTAATAATGAAAACCAAATCGCTTTAAAGTTTTAAGTTGTTTCTAAATATACAGAGGTTACCTTATTTCCTTATTTTAAAAAAATACACACATACACTGTATGCGGCCTCGGATGTTATTCCCAAATCGGGCAAAATGTTATAGAGATAAAGATAACAAAATATTTTTTATTTCTATAAGGTAGGTATAGATGGTTCTTAAGAAGTAATGAGTTTTAATTCCGTCATTAACTTCAGCGTGCAAATATTACATATTTTATTAACAATCAGCATATTTTATATTGGAATTCTAACTAATATTATAAATGCGAGTGTGAGTTTGTTTGTTTACTTGTATGTTTGTTTCTTACGGTTACACGCCCTAACTACTACTTGACCGATCAGCATAAAATTTCACATACTCGTTGTCAGGGGTACAGAAGAGGACATAAGGCACCTTTCATCAGGAAAAAGTAATGTTCCCGAAGGAAGCGGCGAGTAAGTGCTAGTAACTTATATAAGGATTTTTGACATAGAAATTCTCAGTGGCAGCACGGAGACGGCGATGGGCTAGTCACTAACTACGTTACGAGGCAGTTAAAACAAAACCATACTTGGCGCTATGTGTTTACGTGATATGTAACACACCTCTACCATCCCTACCATTTTATTTAACCCTGATTTTCCAGGTTCGAACCCATCACACAAAGTCTGTCTGTGGGACCCGGCCAACACGAAGATGCCGATGAACCTGGGGCAGTGCTTCGCAGCGATAGACCCCAACTGCTTCGCGCCAGGCTTCGGGGATAGAATTGCAGAGTGTCTTCTGTTCTGGAGGAATTTGGAACCGGTAACAATTATAATTGTGAACTACAATATTTGTTAATTTTTATAACAAAATTTGCCTATATAAAAGTGTCTTTAGCCTAGAGAAGAGAAAAATAAAGAGAGAGTGAGACAGGAGAGTCCATTGATTGTTTTGTCTTGAATTATTAATATCATGTTTATTTTAAGAATCAAATCTAAACTTGAACTGACAGAATAACTACTCCGTTTTTGATATTTTTGTTGATATGTATAATAAGCATACATAATTCTTTTTTAGGCGGACTCTTTATTACCAGTTCTGGCTCCTGGGGACAAGGAGCACATTACTAGTGAGAAGACCAGAGCCAAGGGCACCGTCAATTATCCGCCAAAACAGCTGGAGGTCATGGAGAATATGGCAAAAAGGATCGGTGTCAAACCTATGCAGATTGTATCTAACTGACAACTTGTACACTTACGGCGCGATTCCATTACTGTTGCATGCAAGTATGACGTCTCATTTGCGTACAAGTTGCTTGCATTAGAAACATATTTTCGAGAGTGTGCAAATTGCATGCAGGTTCCATTTGTATAGTGGAGATGTTCAACAAATGAGTAGGCCATCATGGTGGAAAGACGTGGTCCTCCATAAAAATGATTATTTTCTCGTGCGCACACCTAACAGACATGTTTCGATATGTACAGCGATAGATATCATGTGCGTACACGTCATTCGTTCGAAATTCGAAACGTGCAACTAATGTTTGCGCTTTTAATTTGCAGGTCACTTACACAAAAATATGTATAAGTTCAAACTAGCCCATACAAGTTGTAACTTGTATGGAGGTTTGTGCAAGTTGTATGCAATTTGGTACTTGCATGCAGGTAACTTGCCTAATGGAATCGCGCCTTTAATTAATGTCGATAAGAGATGGCGCCACTAGCATAGTGGTCCTTTGTATTGTGTGTGCGTGAACTTATATAAATATAGTAAAAGAATATCTTCAACGAATTTATTAGTATTCATACATTTGTATAGAGAATTGTTAAATAAATTAATCAATTTTATTATACTGTTACTTGCTTGTTTGAACAATTGGATTACAAGTTATTATTTTTGTTGCTAGCTAAAATATTTACAATAAACAAATCGGTTATTTTTTGGCATTTTGTCAATTTTGATAATAACATCAGTCTTATAAATACTGCCTCTCTGCTGGGCACAAGCCTCTTCGCAGTATGAGAAGGGTTAGGCCACAATCCACCACACTGGCGGGCTGGCAGACTTCATTTATCTTCGAGAACATTATAGAGAACTCTCAGATAAGCAGGTTTCTTCACGATGCTTTTCTTTACTGTCAAAGCAAGCAATAACTTAAATAGTCAGAGGTGTGTACCTTGGAATCGAGTTTGGGACTTCTGCGTGACAGTTCAGCGGTCTGCCACTGGGCTAGCGCTGTTCGTTTACAGCAGTGACGAGTATATGTCCGGATCAAGTAAAGTCTTATTGCAATTTATCTGTAAACAAATTCTCACTGCTATGCTTACGGAGTCTGACTTCAAACGGAATTTAGCAGAATTCCTCGATATACGACAATGCATTCAAACAACAATTGCATTATAAATTATGGCATACTTATTCATAGGTGTTGTTATAACAGTTGTTCTTTCAGTAAAAAAACCTGCCAGACTTAAGTTATATATTATTATGATGTATTTATCTTACGAAGCGCCAAGGTGTGACCAATGAGCATTGTTGGCTTTTTATTTTCACAAAAACCTTGTATAGAGTTAATTTATGGCATTTTTTAATAAGCAATGTATTGCGTTTTGCAAGCTGAGTCTCGGCTACATATTTAAGCACTAAGTTTAGGTATATATTGTAACGTCTAATGATATTTTTAACTAGATATGTTACTTTTATACCAGTAAATTTACTTCCGCCAGAAAGTTTCCTTTGAAAACAGGCAGTGCAAAGAAGATCGACAACCGCATTAAAAAGGCTTAGACGAGCTAGACGTCCATAAAGGCGTTCTTTAAGGGTAACTATCTAACGGCACATAAACATAGACTCATTGCCCGTCCTAACCTGTGGGGCTCAAACATGGTCATTGACCAAGTCGCAGAACTCCAAGCTCAAGGTTTGTCAACGAGCGATTGACGGAGCGTATTAGGATTTAAATTAAAAGATCGAATCCGCAATACAGAAATCGCTACGAATCAAATCAATTACCAATATTGGTACCAAAGCGGCAAGGATAAAATGGGAATGGGTGGGGCCATATATGCAGAATGCATCCCCAATAGTGGGCATATAACAACGTAGTGAAAACAAAAAGATTTTTTTTAATACTATTTGCAGTTGCCTATAAAATTAAGTGCAATATTAAACATAGGCAGGTACCCTAAATATCACTTGTCCATTTATAAAAAGTGCATGACATTGACCTCTTAGTTCGAAACCACAACTTATGTAATAATTACTGCGTCTAACACTTTGTAATTTATCGCTTTTTAAGTATATTAGTACGACATAATGTAATGTCAACATAATAATTTAAATTGCACCGGAATAAGTGTTTAAGTTGTTTATATTAAGATTGTAATAATATCTTCAAATAAATGGCTGGTATGTCCTACATTAACCTCTGATGTGTAGCTGTTGCCCATATATAGTATTCTTAAACTTACATAGTCTTATTGAAGAATTCCTAAGCAGTAAGCAAAAGCTACAGATTTTCACTCACTGCACTCCTAGAATCTCCAATATCTTTTTTTTTGAGCTAGGCCCTCTCGCATTCCCATCACTGTAACACTTGTGTAGTCAGGTTTAATCACAGACCATCACAAAGTTATTATACTCGTCATATCATGAGGAAAGAAAAACAGTCTAAGAAACCGCAAGAAATTTAACCAGAAGTATATAGGGCTTGATAAAAGAACACTCCACTGCCCTCCTTAGTAAAACAGGAGATAGAATAGTTGATATTGTAATAATCTCTTTCATCACATGTCTCGTGCTCCTCAGTTTACCATAAAGCTGCATTATAGTCGGTGATCCACCAGAAGGCCAGATCAGCTCTAAGGTCTTTGTGCCACATTTTCTTCAAACCATGATGCTGTCTTATCTGGTTTCTCCCACGTTCTACTCGGCCCGCTTTTAATAATCAGGTCGTAGACCACTTATTGAATTTAAATTTAAAATGCTGTCTAATATCATCACTATATTACTACATATTATAAAACAAAGTGCCTCGCCACGTTTGTCTGTCTGTTCACGATAAACTCAAAAACTAGGTAGGTACTGAACGGAATTTCATGCGGTTTTCACCAATAGAGAGAGTGATTCATGAGAAAGGTTTAGGTGTAAATATGATTCGTTAGGTTTTTGTGTAAATTGCTTGAAATATGACGATAATTGACGAAGATGTCAAAAAAAAATTTAGCCGACTGGGAGGTACTCCCTTTCTTCTCCAAAAATTGTTTGCCCGAAAATCATGGTCCATAACACGTGTGCTATAAACTGTATATATAGACTTCAGTGACCATAATGTTCAAAACTTCAAAATTTTGTTTTACGTAATTTTTACATAATAATCTTTACTTCTATTTATATTCTGTCATAATATCGAGGACTATAATAATTGAATCTCCTAATTTTGCATGAAATAAAATCATATGTCCTAAGTATTTTATTATATAAAGTGTATTATTCCGAATGTTCATTTATAATAAAATTGTTAGTCCTAAAACATTTGCTAAAATTAGGTAATAATGTCAGAAACGAATTGCTGCGAATCCGACTTCACGCAGTCTTGTCTGCCCTACCCCTAGAGTGTAATTTAGAATCACGTAGGCGCGTAGGGGCTAGGCGGCTCGTGGGCTGAGGAGCAGGAGGCTGCGAGCTAGCGGCCGCGGCTGCCGCTGTAGTCGGCGAAGCCGTCCAACAAGCCAAAGCTGCGGAGGTGAGCGAAAGCCGTCTGCGACGATTAGCACGCGTGGGACCGCCGCCGGAGACCCGCAGCGCCGGAGCCGTGACAAAAGCCAAGCTTTGTAATACAAATTAGTTTTAAAATCATTATTAGGATAAATAAACATTAAATAATTTGAATTTAGGACTTACTCATAACTTTTATTGAAAACGGTTTTAAGTCTTTTGTAAATTATTGATTGTAATATTTATGATAAACAAATTTAGGGCATATTGTATTTAGGGATTTCAGTTTTATGGCTTGTGATATTATGTGACATAAAGTTCGGGCAAGTTATCATTCGGACAAATGGTGATTAGGACAAAAAAAATTATGGCACCTTAGATTATGGATCAAAAAGTTAGGTAATACAATAGACAACCCGACTGGGAGCTTTCATCAAAAACGCTACCTTATATAATTGCGATATAACAAAACAATGTAAGGTGGAATTTTTGCTCTTTTATAGGTCTACAGGAAAGTCCGCGATAGCATGTTTCATTTAAGGATAGTTTACTATACCCATTCTAACATAAAAAAATGGTCATGTACAATGCGGTAATTGGAAATCTATTTAGACGGATACAGTATTAATAAATGATAAATAATAAATCCTTATTAATTTAATTACCTAAGTAACCTTAAGCATTTCATGCACAATATGATACCTTTACACTATACAATTTAAATGAATACGAGTACCTTACGAGATAAAACAAAATAGAAACAAACGGGCACAAATATAAATTCAAGCGCGGGTCTCACACCGATGACGGCACTCGCTTGATGCAATACGCTGATGCGACACTGATGATCTGCTACGTGAGCCATGCTGGGCAGATCGCTAGTGTTTTATAAAAACGGACTTACGTTTCTAATTGATTGTGAAACACATCTATAGTAACAAATCTCTCGTGCCCGTTTAAGAGTGTAGATCCAATTAGTTCTTGTTACAATACTACCCATTAGTTGTTACAGATGTCTGTTTATAAATAACGGTAAAATAATAGAAGTGTATAAATAATATAATATAGCGATGAACGGTATATAAATATAATTTTCAAGCACATTCGTCATGCTCCGTTATTTACAATGATCAGCTAATATCATAAATTATTGCTCCTTTATACTATTATACGCTTATAACTAAGAATGCGTGCAATGGCCTTTAGATATATTATAATAGACTAACATTTTATCTCAACAAAATAATCGGTGTATCGTAGATGATGTTAGATTTTGACAATATTTTTTTATCTTTCGGTAACATTACTTTTTTGAGATGAATGGTACCCTATGTCCTTTTCTGCTCCTCTGTTAACCTGTATACGAAATTTCAAAATGATCGCTCAAAATCAACGTCAAAGCATAACAAACAAATAAACAAACTAACATTAAAAAAAGTACTGTTACCAACCTGACATACATTTACGCGAGCGAAGACGCGGGCAAAATCTAGTACTCTATATAATCCGCTCTCCGAGGAGGTCATTCCTCTCCAAACAACTGGCGTTTGCAATGCACCTTCGATTGTAGTTTTAGTAGTTCCTATATCGGACAAATCAAACGAATGATTGCTAAAACGGTCAAGAACCACATCGCGGCAATCAAAACCGTCAAATAAATAAGTCTGGTATGGCCAAATATTTGCTGGATCTGTATAGACCAAACCAACTACAGGTATTATCTACTGAACATCATTGTACGTGTAACGGTTGTAATTAAAAATATTGCAATTTTAACAGAGAAGATGAATACGAAAGAAATATAAAATATTTATCTGTAATTGTTTCTCTAAGTAAATAAATATTCTATATCTTTATACATATGATTCAAACAAATTCCATCAGGTTGATAAAGAAAATTATTTGGATTATAATTACATTTAAGTAGTTTAAAAGGAACATATCTCAATTAAATCGATTACTAAGAATTGTAGCGATGAACGAATTATTTTTTAGTCGTGCACTATGCAATTGTAAGTTATAGTTATTTTTTATTTGACAAGTACGCTTACCCTTTCGTATGAGTATTTTTCAAATTAATTTATTATTATAATTATGCCATTAAGTGAGTAATTATGTTATTTATCAAATTGGATTGACACGAACTATAGTGATCTAGTTTGTCGGACATCTTTAGTGTTGTGTTTCGAAGTACCGACAGTGCAATTATTCATAAAATTGACTATGTGAGGGTAGTGACTCTGAAGAGTTGTTCCACCTTATCCCGCCCTCCCCTTTCCTATCCAGAACAACGCGTGCTGGGCTTAGATGCCATCCTTACACGGTAGAGTCAACTAGAGTGCGTACCAACAATTTTGGGTCGTATACCTCTGTCGAACGATCAAGGCATGGAGTTCTCTGCCAAGGCACGTGTTTCATTCTTCCGTCAATCCTGAGTCCTTTGAGCAGGGCGTGTAAAAGCACCTTCTCAGGCCGTCAAAGTAGAGACCTCAAAATCGCCTCGTCTGCTATGAGGACGGTGTTGAGGCCACTGACGCACACGACTGCTTACCATCAGGTGAAGTGTGGTCAATTTAAAGAGACTAAAGAAAATAAGATTTAAAAAAATAAAAACTCCGTACTTCACGAAGGCGACCCTGTTCATACACCAACATAAATAGGTATTTATACTTTAAAATTCTTACCGACGCGATTAAAACCCGTCGTCTATTATGGTATTATAACTGACGAGCTTCCTATACGATTCGCTTAGCGGAAAAGTTTGTATGGCTCGGATATCCCCCGGTAGGTACCTTTTAATAAATTTCCTTTAGTTAGTTAACGGAACGATGAGACAAACCAGTGCCGCGATGCTTTGAATCTTAACTTTTACGCGATAACTACTTGACCGATCATCATGAAATTTCGCATACGCATTGTCAGGTTTATAGAAAAAGACATAGGGTACCTATGATCCAGAAAAATGTACTGTTGCCGAGCGAGTGATGCTGCGAGCAAAAGCTTTAAATGATAATTTAATTATTATCGTAGCCACAACTACAATACTGCCAGCTCAGCATCGTAAGCTTACAACAGATATGTTGACTTGTGACTTTATTGTGACGTTATTAAGTTATATTATCGGTCGTCACTTAGAAATCCTTTTGGCGTGTCGGCCCAATCATAGTGGCTAGGACTTTGCATTCATGTTTCCTATTAAGGAGGCAGTTATGGCGACGTTTATTACATTTAATGAGTCGCCTCTGGAATGAGTTAATTAAAGAACAGCCTCTAAGTATTAAGCGTATCAGCTTTAGTGCTAAAAATACACACAGACCGTGTATGTTTTACCCCTAAAGGGGTAGACAGAGGTGTGTAATGACCACATTTCTCCAGCAATTATTAAGCGCCTCGTTTTTAAATCATTTGTAGGTAGAGGGCGAGTCTATTGCCTGTCTATCTGACATAATTCTACTTCGTGCTGCTACTGAAAATTTCGTAACAGAAAGTCATAATAATTCTTTGCTGAGCCTAAAAATTGAACCTGGGACTTTATGATCGGTTGCGAACTGAGTGTTGAGGGTTCGACCCCAAGGGACAAAAATTTGTGTAATCACCGAATAGTAGTTCCGTGACTAGGTGTTCTAGGAGGATAAGGAAACAAAAACACAAAACCAAAATTGGAGCCACGGGACCATAAAGGCGATCTTCTTCTTTTTTCTTTTCGTGTGGTTAAGTAGGCCTCTGACATGGCTTAACGACTTCAGTCAATTTGGCAACAACCGGGACCGAATTTTTACGTGCCCTCCGAAGCACGGAGACGCTCAGATGAAATACCACTAAGCGGTCACCCATCTATAGGCTATTCGCACCCTACGTTGCTTAACCTCGCTAATCGTTTACTGATCATTGAGTGCAACTGGCTATGAGCGCCTCTCAATAGGCAATGATAGTCGATAGAATCTTTATCGGAAAGTCCACCACAAGTTAAAAGTTTAATTTACCTTCTGCATCAAATTAAGTGTTTTACATAACTATTGGTGTGTTCATGGGGCGTCTGGGGAAACATTAATAGACGGGAATACCTTAGCAAAAGTTTAGAGGAAAAGGCTCTATTTATTATAGTCTGCATATAAGTGCGTAGTGGTTATAAAGCAGCACCTTCAACGTGAGATCTGAGAACCGGCTTCAGTCAGAACATCAAATAAAATAAATATCTTATTTTAAGACTATTATGGCACTATGGATAAGTTCTGTTTGGGACGCACCAAATATATTTCTAACCGAATGCAATCTACATATACTAATATTATAAAGCTGAAGAGTTTGTTTGTTTGCTTGAACGCGCTAATCTCAGGAACTACTGGTCCGAATTGAAAAATTATTTTAGTTTTGGATGGCTCATTTATCGAGGAAGGCTATAAGCTATATAACATCACGCTACAAGCCACGGGGGCGGCGCAGTAATCATAAATGCGGGTTAAACCGCGGGCATATCTAGTTAATGATAAATGTATTTAACACAAGTATTTGTCCTATGTGATTAGGAACTGAACTGTATCATAATTAATCCAGTCTCCAGGCTATTTTTATTATGATTTATATTGCATAGTATTTAAGCATGATTGGCATAAACGACACAGTTTAAAATTGTGCTCGGTAGTCTACAAAAGGTTTGCACCCTATTACGTGGGATTTAGAAACATAGTTGGTTTAATGGGAATGTAATACGCTACCACATTTATCATCGAAGAGATGGCCTTCAGGGTTAGAAGCGAAAGACTATGCATGTAACTATTCAATTTTTTTTTTATTTCTCTCTCAATGTACATACAGTTGTTTTTATTACAAAGTTTCACAAAATACCGAGGAGTAAAAACAATGTTATATAATGATAAAAACTTAACAATTGTTCTGTGCCTTAATGAGAGCTGGAGTCTGTACTAGGCTCGTGGCCTGTTTTACAAATCTCCAGGCCCCTTATTTCTAAATGATATAATGCGAGGGTAGCTTTTATCCAAATAACAATTTATACAATATTACTATAATAATTCAGTAAACTATGTAGGTACCGTATACAATTTTGTCTATTAAATCGAGGGTAACCAAACATAATTAATAATAATAATAATAATATTCTACCACATACACACAGCACCATCTATCCCAAACTAAGCAGAGTTTGTACTATGGGTACTAGACAATGGATAAACATACATATATACTTTTACTTTACTTTTTTGTAAATATCTACAAGTTATACATAGAAACACCCAGACCAAGACAAACATCCATGTTCATGCACACAAATGTTTGACTTGTGCGGGAATCGAACCCGCGACCTCAGGCGTGGCAGTCGGTTACACTAACCACTACGCCATCGAGTGCGTGTTATTGTGTGATATGCAAATTGCTATTATTTCATCCATTTACGTTACTGTGCGTGGTACAAACACAATTTTGCACTCACGATAACATAATTATTGTGTTAAGTTGGATTACAATTCCATGCTTTTTTGTGGCCTGTTATTAATATGACGCAAATTAAATATATTAAATACACACAATTACATTATTACAACGGTTTGTGTGAAGATAAATACAAAAAGTTATTTATCTAGACAACAGCTGATTGCAATACTTTTGTAGTATTCGTGTGAAAAACAAATTAAAATAGTTGCTTCGAACATAAATTTTGGGATAACCTTGCATTGTGTTTTTGTGATGAGTATAGTTTTCAGAACTCCTGTTTTATATAAAACAAAGATACTAGCACACAAACCGTCTAGTGTTAAGCGATTACCGTAGAGTATCACTCGCTAACTGTTGACGCTAGTAAGAACAATTAAAGATGAGATGAAAGGCAAGGTATTGGAAATATTTAAGGGTAGGGATTGACATGAGAAGCATAAAGGAAATTATATATTCTAGTGACGTTCATGTAGTGCACACCCCTTTTTGAAAATAAAATAAATGTCTAACAGTAAGTCTAAGAACTATGTTCACTGTGTAATGTAGTACATTACGTTGTGGAGAATGCTATCAGCGCGTCATTCAAACCGTTTTCGTATTGCTGAAAAAAACAACTCGAATACCTTTCAACTTAAATGCATTTTACCAGGCAAGTGATATTTGTAGGTACATAATGTTAAAACACGTTAACAACAAAGACTCGTTGATCTGCAGGCGGTGAAATGTAGTCTCCAAAAATAAAACAAAAATCTTTTGAAGGTCTGAGATTCTATAGTAAATTATCAAGGAACATTCCCATGAGAAATTCGAAATGTCAGTCGTAATCAATTTAATGACACAGTAAAAGTCTCAAGGGCGCAGTAGTGGACTATGTTATTGGAAATACGACGATGCTAGGGCATCTTCGCACTTACAAACATGTTTAAATTAATTGTATGTGAGCACCAGTATCTGATATTCTTATACATATGTCCTTATTTCGTTAATTTCATTATTTGACCACACTATTTATATACAAACATTTAGCTGCCGTATGATTGTTTTCGCAAAACTTGGAAAAATTACATAATATTGTATTTATATAAGTGTGTTTTCATATACTTTCCCCATATTTCCCACGAGCTCAATAAAAAATCCTATATTGGTTTTATTTACTTCTATTATTATTAATATCAAACTTAACCATGAGGAAGTGTGGCCAGGTTTAGCTAAGCAGTAACTAGTTTCAAAGCTTATTTCGTCTTGTAGCCATTAATAAAATTCAAACGAATAAAGTATGATGTTTGAACCACCCATGAGGTTAATCTTACAAGCAGATTGAAATCATTGGAGCAATGGGGAGACTTTGGTGTTCGTCCCGTCCATGAATAGTGGTTTTTGGTTAACTGTTTGAAATCGGTCTATTCCCTTATCCTATCACACTACTGGATAATGTATCACCAAGGAAATTAATTCCAAGTGGTCTTTTCACATCACATTATACGTCATTAAGCAAGGTATACTTTCAAAGATCTATGCTACCATCTACGTGCAGGTTTTGCGGTGTTTCTGTAATGCCATCGAGAAGACAAAATAACAACTGAAGTATATCGTTCCTTTGTGTCAAATATGATTCTGATTACCATGTTGCAAACTGAGGAATTCCGTGTCTACGTGACTATGGGCTCGTCAAAGATGGATGCCTGGCATTTTAAATCAACATTCCGATGTTCTCAATAATGTCTTTTAAAGATTAACCACTTAAGGACCTGGAAGATATTTGCTGCATCATTATACCTGGTAATCTTGATATACAATTAATGTAAAAACGCTTCTATATAATCAATAATTCATGTTTGTTGTCTCTTCCTTGTTCATTCGTGGCGCCGCACCTGTTTTTCCTTGTAATGCATACAGCGGTGTTTTGCACTCCTAGTTGGTCAACTATGATTAGGTCTGACGAGAGCATACTAAGTACACCTGCTTGACCTAGTACCAGACTTAATGCTAATACTGCGAACTTCCTTATAAGGAAACTGAGTAATATGGTATAAGACCTGAGGTTTTTTTGGCGGAAAGGCAGGACAAGAGATTTTTCGGCATTCACATCCAAATTTTGCAATAAAGACTCCACAGCTCGCATGGTATGGCATAGCATTTCGTCACAACACAGTGCGCGTACCTGGTTAGCGTCAATCTTACACTTAAAACTAATTAACTAGCTGTATTTGTTGTATTTACAATCATAGATTTGACTCAGGCCTTATAGCAATTATTGGTACAGTAGAGTGATAATATACTGTTCCCAAAAGAAGAATGTTAAGGCATTCCAGAGGCTGGTGAAACTCTTCATCCCAAAGCCTACAGCAGCTTTTTTTGTAGTTATGATCATTGCCATTTAATAATTACCAGTTAGGTAGCCCCTATATTATATAATCTAGCAATTAATGTACTGCTTGGTCAGTGGTAGCCTAGTGGGATACTGTTAGACTACCACGCTGAGGTCTCGAGTTCGATCCCATTAAACACGTAGATTTGTTATGATATTCTATCACATACACACAACACCAGCTTTAGCCCAAACTAAGCAGAGCTTGTACTATGGGTACTAGACAATAGATAGATTTTTGTAAATACATACATATTATACATAGAAACACCCAGACCAAGACAAACATCCATGTTCATGCACACAAATATTTGTCTTGTGCGGGAATCGAACCCGCGACCTCAGGCGTGGCAGTCGGTTACACTGACCACTACGCCATCGAGACTGATCTAGCTTTTAAAAGCTATGTGCATATTCATTAATTAAATATTTAACGGTGAAAATAAACTTCGTGAGAAAAGATGTCTGACAGTTCTCTATTATGTTCTCAAAGATATATGAAGTCTGTCAACCTGCTCTGGGCCAACGGGATAGACTATAGCATAACCTGCACATCAATCTCACACTGAGAAGAGGCCTTTGGCCAGCAGTGGGACAGTTTATAGGTAAGGCTGCTATTATTATACAGAAGTCGACGTCAATGTCAATCTCGAATAATGCTTCTTTATGCTTTCGATTTTTTATGAGTAATCGAGATAACATAACAAAATAAAATCGAAGGGTATATATCTTTTCACTCCTATTACTACTAATAGGAGTGAAAAGACCGTCACGGGGTGCAGACTCTTTGATTTTTTAAAAAGCCTGTCATTTTTGAAATACGTTAGTTAGATTTTTTTATATAGCTATTTAAACTTAGCCTGTTATCTGATTCCGGCTTGACGTCAACTTCTGGGACAACCTGTATATCTTTTAGACACTGTTTAATATAGGCCATACTTTTACTATGCCACTTATTACGATCCTGTGCCAATTTAAAACCTAATGGCCGTACAAAGTCTATGTCATTGTTTACAAACAGTAGACATTCAGTTGTACATTTCTAAATATCAACCGGATTATAAAACAGATATGAAGTGCCGGATGAGCAGTCGTGCGCGTAATGTTAAGGGCATAAGCATATGGAATGAAACCAGTCGGCCAGTAGCCGGCGTTCACCTTGCCTCAGACTAAACCGACTAGATTCCGTGCTGACGAGCAATTTATGCAATGAGATGCAAAGAGTATGCAGTGTAATGCACTGGTTATTACATTTATGTTCTTATTAGCTGCACCCTGAGGTTTCACCCGCGTAAATGCCGTGGAAATATGGGGATAGAAAGCCTGTGTGTTAATCAGGTCTCTAGCGATCTACATACTAAGTTTCATCGCAATCGGTTCAGTAGTTTTTGCGTGAAAGAGTAACGAACATCCATCCATCCTCACAAACTTTCACATTTATAATATTAGTAGGATTAAACTAACAAGAGGGTTATAACGTCGTTATAAATAAAATTTTGAATTGTTCGAATACCACATGTGAAAAAACTTAATGTGATCTACAAATATTTGTTACGAGTCTGAAGAAAACCACCAAAATAAGAGGTTATTATGCTTAGAGTATATGTATACTTTAAGTAATTATGCCACACGTTTCTGAATGTACACAGAAGGCTGTTATTATAAGCCAAACGTGCAGGGAGCGGCCTCACAGCTGGAGGCACTTGCGACAAGGGGATGCTTCGTCAATCTTGAGCTCCACGAATGTTACTCACATATTTTCATAAAATCGTGTCATTACCGTCTCACCCCAAAAATCAGGTAAGTGAGCAATAATTTTTGTTGCCAATTAATATATAACATTTGCTACTTATTGGGCAACATGGTTTAATTGTGGTATGTGGTTTTGGTATAGCCTCAAATATTAATAATAATCGCTTGTAATCGAAATATGTCCTTTCAGTTGTAGTCCCTCCCAGTCCTTATGGGACAATACGGTGAGGACATTTTTGCGACTGGTAGAGACATTTCTGTCTATTACATACTTTCATTTGGGTAGTTACCCACACTTACACCCATTTGAAAATAAAGATCAGTTGCTGTGTAATGAAATAATTGACGCAGGCACACTAACATTTTATTATCTGCATGCTTAAGCTATTTAACTACTTTTAGGAGTGGCTGTTGGCAACCTAATGTCGGAAAGAAATAAAAACATCCGAGCATCAAAAACAACAAAGATATGCAATAATTAAGAACAATGATCCAGTTAACGTATATACGCTGATAAAGGAAAAGGAAAGATAATGAAATAAGGAAAAAAGAACAGCAAAATATATTAAATTAATAAAAGAAATGTCGCCTAAAGAAAGGAAGGAGAAAAAAAGGAAAAAGAAGTACAGAGAAAAAAGAAAGGTCGAGTAATGCAGAATGTTATCATAGAAGAATCAAAACTTTTCTCAAATGGCTAACAGTGCCAATACATATGTTAACCCCTTAGATGATAGTTCAAAAACTGGAAGTCATTTATTATCTCAGTTATGTGTACGAACAGAAGCAATGCAGAATAATATATTATATTTACAAAGCGCAGTTGAAAATTTCTTAAATTAATAAATTTGAGAAGAAGTATATTATGTATAGAGTTAAGATTACCAGAATGAAGAAATGTAAGAAAATTACACAGCTAAAGAAGAATAAAAAAGGAAATACAAAACGAAACAACAAATACTTAGATAAAACAGAAAATTGCATTCTTATCGAAGATGACACTAAAAGTAGACTCGGTGTAAAAAAGAAATTCATAACGAGAAAAAGCTAAAGAAACAAAAAACTACTTACTGGACAAAAAATATATAAATCATAATGCGATTTATTTATATGCTTTATAAAAATAATATTTTTTACATTGTGTAAGTTAAGACAAATCGTTACAATTATTTGTTGTCAAAATAAAATAAATTTCCTTTTTTTATTTTATGCTACAATCAAATTTAACAAAAAGTATTCAAATGATTTTATTCACTTTGTAATGATAGATTGTTATGTTTTTCTCAATTTTGTGCGTCAAGACCGATAATTGTGATTTTATATTTACCTAAGACAAAGTAAATACATAAAAAACCGATCTGACATGTTGTTTTATTGGTTTTAATATTCGTTGTAACAAGGTCCTTCCAGGGCCACATGTAGTACTTACCGTTTTTTTAATTTTTAGCACCAAAGCATTGAGGATATTTATTAAATTATAGTAAAAATATTTTCTAGCTATTATTGAAATTAAACACTTTATACGGATTTTATCGCGTTGTTTATTTTACTTTAAACACTGTTATTACATAATTTTGAAAACTCTAACGCTACCTACTATTATTGAATTTTACTACTATTTAAGCTATATATTTTCTAATTAAAATTATTTATATTTAAGTTTACACTTTGCCCCGACGTTTTGGTTGCTTTACAGCAGCCATGTTCACGAGGAGACTAAGATGGTAGTTGTCCCAACGTTCTGAAGTGTAGCTAGTTATTTTAAAGTACCCGAACATAATTTAATCTTTGGTGTTCCTATTTACGCAGAATGAGCTCAAAGTATCATGAAGTCTAGCTGTGTTTTGCTTCTTCTTGGGTTTGACTATTTGAATGACTGGATCCCAAGCTGGTGGTACATTCCAACCATCCTCTCTATTGAAATTAGGATGTTTTTTAATTTCAATAGCCTCGCGAAGCATCCTTGGTAGGAATCGGTGTTCTTTTGCAAGTATATGTGGTTTGTCAAATCGTAGGTAGTGGTTGGTCCCCTGTTGCACATGTTCACACACAGCAGACTTCAACGAGCGTTGGTGTTTAACATCAGCTATATGTTCTTTTAAGCGGGTGCCTATGCTTCTCTTGCTCGTCGGGGCAAAGTGTAAACTTAAATATAAATAGTTTTAATTAGAAAATATACAGCTTAAATAGTAGTAAAATTTAATAATAGTAGTGTTAGAGTTTTCAAAATTATGTAATAACAGTGTTTAAAGTAAAATAAACAACGCGATAAAATCCGTATAAAGTGTTTAATTTCAATGTATAACATTCGCGTAAACATAACATAATATTCTAGCTATTATATGTATTATTAAAATATACATATACGTAGAGCTGACTTCAAATATTATTACTTTGATAGTAATGCCCTCACCGTGTCTCGATATATCCTTACCGTAATATAAACAAAAACATTGTATATCTACTAAAATAAATAAAAAAAAGTGTACACACAGATAATTAACTTTTTAATAAGTTCTACTAGGTATCTGTTTTGATTTAACTGCCTCCGTGACGCAGCGGTAGTAAATGTGACTGCTGTGCATGAGGTCCCGGGTTCGAATCCCGGGTCGGGCCAACAAAAAGTTATTGAGTTTTTTGTAAAGAATTCTCAATGGCAGCCCGGAGTTAGGAAGTTGGCGGTGTTAGACACCCCCGTGCCTCGGAAAGCACGTAAAGCCGTTGGTCCTGCGCCTGATCTCTCCCCGGTCGTGTCGGATTACCGTCCCATCGGATCATGAAAGTTAGGGAACAGAGAATGCAATTGTGTTTGCGCACAGGCTTGTGCACTATAATATCTCCTGCGCAGATGGCCAGTCTCCGTTAAGATTGGCCGCCGTGACCGAAATTCGGTCTGGATTACATAAGTATCTGTTTTGATTAGTAATAAAGCAATATAAGAGGTTTCTTTTCGATACTCAAAATTACGCATTTCAAGTAAACACCCAATTACTAGTGCGGGCATTGTCATATAAAAAATAAAATTAAAATAAACATATATTATAATTTCTGCCTATCTGCCTACAATCAAGAATCCTGAAGCCATGTCAACGTCTACACTTTATTTTGATGTAAATGCGACCAAACTGGTTTTCAAGATGTTACACTATGATTATAAATATTATTTCTGTGCGTTTATAAAAAACTAAAACGAGTTTAACAGTCCATCCGACAAGTATCAACAATCAGTTAAAGTTGTCAGGTAGTAGTTAAGTTTAAAAATAAACTTGAGGATGTTCAGTACGCTTTTTAGAGTTCAAAAAACTCTTATACAATAGTTTTGTCCGTCCGTCTGACTGTTATACAACTTTCAACTCAAGAACCCTAAGAGCTAGAGACTCGCGGTCAACGCCATTTGACTCAGCATAGTCGATATACCCTCGTAATGACTATGACCTTTGACCTCTGACCTCAAGGTCACATGGTATCACGTGACCTTTGCATATTACTTTAACCATTTTTTCGAACTCCAAGATTTACGGCAATTCATTGCCGTTTCTCATTTGTTCTATTTTTGATCTGTCTCATCTTAGACACCAGTGTGTGATTATATGTATATAGATAAGATTTATGTGTGATAATTATTTATGTTATTAACGACTATATTTCACCTGCGGCTTCGCTCGCGTAAATGTAGGTTAGGTTTTGTTATGTTTGTAACAGTATTTTTTTAAATAAAATATGCTATGCTATTTGGTGATAATATAGCTTTATAATGGCGAAATAATTTTTTAAATTGGTTGACTAATTTTTAAGGTTAATCCTTACAAACAAATAGAAAAATCAAATCGTTCCTCTTTATAATATTAGTATAGATAGATTAAAAGGACAGGCTTAGTGGTAGGTACAGTCAGCGACATAAATCGATAAACATTCGTTAAATTCTGAATTGCTTTATCATACACAATAATGACGATTCCTAATTTTAGCTGCGGTTATGTTAAAAGATTGTTATTTGAATCACAATTTATTATTATAATACAATAATTAGACATTTTTGATTCATAAAATACTGACACAAATTTATTTAATGTTTAGGTATTTATGCAGTTGACTGTATGTGATTCTTTGCCACTCCTATTCTCCGGGCGAAACGTAGTAACAGTGCTACACTCATAGGCTGATGTCTTCAAGATTAAGGATGGCACTTCGCCATAAGTGGTACTGTCATCAAGTCATCGGCTGGCTACTACTTTGCAGATAATTGCTGTTGGGGTATTTGTAGTAATCTCTATTCGATGGAGATCACCATAGATACTGAAAACCAGAACAGTATTTTTTGTTGTTGAAAGTTACTCTACGTCTACGACAAAGAGGACGGGAAATTTCATGATGATCAGTCGAGTAGTTAATGCGTAAAAGATTAACAAATTTACATTCGCATTTATAATATTAGTAAGGGTAAATCGCAGAATTGGTGAGCGAGGGTATATCATCTGCAGTTGGTTCTTATTCTGTTCTTATATCGTCTGACGGTGCTGCATGCGCTCCGCGCCGTCCGTCGCTCTACACTAATCTATACTAACACAATAAAGCTGAAGAGTTTGTTTGGTTGAACGCGCTAATCTCAGGAACTACCGGTTCGAATTAAAATAATATTTTAATGTTGGATAGCCTATTTATCGCGGAAGGCCATAGGCTATATAACATCATGCTACGACTCAAGGGGGTGGCGCAGTAATCATAAACGCGGGTGAAACCGCGGGCACAGATAGTCTTATTATATGGTACATTTATTAATAGGATGCATACATACATTATGCTTTCTGCATAAACGTGGCGCCTTATGTTCCTTGTTCTTAGAAATTAACATAACAACCGAAATACAAATAAAATGAAAAATAATCTTAGAATGTATAAATAAGTATTGTTTTATTATTTCGGCTGATGACATTATGCCACCTTGACATTGTAATTATTATTCTCTATTACATTTACATTATATTTATTATTGCTGTCTGAGAATTTTAAAAAGGCAGCACCCACTTATTTTTGTATTATTTAATGGGTTTTGTTACTTTTTTATACAACCAAGGCAAACATGTATGCATTTCCTTAAGTTTCCAGAGCACGTGTTTTGTGTATACTAGCTGTTCTCAGCGGTTTCACCCGTATTTTCATGAATACACATCCCATCCCTGCTCCAGTCCAATGGCTCGTAGCGTAATTTTATATAACCTATGGGTAGTTTTCTGACGGCAAAAGCATTTTAGAAATTCGTTTTGTAGTTTTTGATTATTAATAGCCCAAAATAAAAATAATTTCCTTTTTTTGATATGTGTATGCGTAAATAATGATGGGAAAGCAAACATATAGTCTGCCTGATGGTGACCAGTTACCATAGGTTTAGGGTATTTGGAAAATCTGGGTATAACCTCGTAGATTTGGTACCTACGAGGCCATACCCTGATTTTGCAAATACTCTGAATAATGGACAATTGGTAAATCAGGGTATGATACCCCGTGGTCTCATACTCCGATTTAACAATTTTCCATTTTTATAGTACAAAGGAATGGAAGAGGTATGTGACCATCCAGAGCTTTTCTTTTATCGGGTGAAATTGATCCTAACATAAATGTAACTTCAGTAACATCTGTAAACTCACTAACCTCTTAACTATGACGTTCATAAGTAATGCTTTGTGTGCTTAAAGAATAAAAATATTGTTAACATTGACTTTAAAATGTAGCAAATCTTTTCTACGTACCAATTAACCTATTGAGTCACAGCGCAACATAGGCGGCCACAATAGATTTTAATTACATCTGGTATTCTCACGTGACAAATTAATCCTGTAGCAGGGTAGTAGCCAGCTTCATCATCAAAGAATTTGGTCACGACAAGCTCTAACAATAATCTCTGTAGGTATATCTTCAGAGGGATGGAGGGTCCTCGGCCAGGCTGGTTTCAAGGACAATATTTCAGGAATCAGCGAAGTGCTGCTGTTTCCTCCTTTCTAATGTTAGAGGGACTTTTAAGGGTATTCTCTAGAACTAACTGTTACCTAAAATATTATACATATAATAGAAATGAAAAACCTGAATTTAAAACCCTCTATTAGGCGTCACAGAATTCCTCCACACCATAGTCGACGGGTAGTGAATCCAGAAGACTAGCAGCATTGCCACGTTGAATGGCAATGTTAGAGGCATTTGCTTGTATTGAAGAAAATGAAAGAATATTATTATCTGTGTCACAGAAGGCGAATGAAAACTCTAAAAATAGACTAAAAGGTCAAAGAAGTTTATTACCGTAACATCGACGTTATTATTTATTTTTCTGTTCCTAATTAATAAATATGTTAATATGGTAAGGAATAATGTAAAAATGTATTATTCATCATGCTATGTATATTTTTGACACATATTTTATTAAATGTAAAATATATACATGTTTGACATTTAAAAGTTATCAGTAGATTTGAGCTTTTAAAATTATTTTATGTTCAGAGCTTTAGGTATCCAGGTAACGCTGGATATGATTTTTATATTATTGAGGTAATTATAATAATTTTGTATAAATTTACGATTATCTCTACTTAATGGATTATTTATACATAATTATAGCGTAATTGGACTATAGCCGCCGTAGACCGTTAGATTGCTACACAAAGCTTTCTAGTTCAATTCAGGTGAAGCACGTTTTGTTAAGTTACTTAAGTAACTAAATGAAAACATTATAAAATAAAAAATATGTGCATATTATCGCTTGCTTTATATTATAGCATGCTTTAAGGATGAAGAAAAAGAAGTGAGAAAACCTTCATGGTCCAACCAGGTAATAAAAAATACAATCCAAGTCCGTTTGGTTGTTTTAAAATATGTGTTGTCGTGGGACGGCGTGGTGGACTATAATAGAATACTTCTTAATCAGAGAAGAGGCCAATGTCTGCCCGGATGACGTAGTAGTTTATGTGGTCGCCTCGCCACTGCCACTGCATCGAGTGTTGTGGGTTCGATCCCCACACGGGTCAAAAATTTATGTAATCCACAAATAGTTATGCCGAGTCTGCTATTTGTGTGATGTTTAAATATTCTTAGATTTCCCGCGACACAGAATTAATTTCTAATGCGGGAGATGTATTTTAAAAATAAAAATTCCCTGCAGTTCATACACTGAGCTGCAATTGTATTAATGCGGCGTGTTATTATAATTTTTTGTTTTTAAAGCTTGGCTATAGAATTTAGGTAAATTAACTATGTTATGTTTGTGATGATTTATGTTTCATATTTTTTACACTACGTCGTCAAATATTTTTAATAAAACTGGTACCTACCTACAAAATAAATTGGTGTTTTGACTTAACTAACATTACACAGGGGTCATTAGCACACATGTTATGTATTTGTCCTTGGGTCCCAGTAAATTAAAGTTAAGCTCAGGACAGACAAAAAATTAATTAACCAAAAAAATTAATTCTCTGATATTAGGAATAACATCGTGTAAATTAATTCCAGTAATTATACTTTATCACAACTTATTAATTTACTTGATAATTGAGTAAGGGTAACAGGGCACACAAATAAAATTATATACGTATGTAATGCCGATTTATAGGTATTTAGATTATATTACTGTTAACACTTTATATATTATTGACACTTAATAGATTAAAAACTAAAAGTAAAGTATTGAGCTTGTCGGTCTTATGCATAAGTATGTTTTAGTGTGGTCTGATACTTTATCGGCCGTACCTTATGCACATAGTAGAAAATCTTAGGAATTATTTCGAATGTAATCTATCCGGTGGCATGGGCGATGTTGTTATGTGACCTAGGTCTCTCGAATAATCCAAGCCACACACCTAATCATCCCATGCAACGTCTTCTTGCTTTTCCCTGTTTTGCGTTAGTTTGCCAGGTTCTTCCTTTGCCAGGTAATCATTCACTTAATCGCAACTTCGAGAGAGTTGGTACCACATCTTCGTTTCTTCGTTTCAGCTGTAAAACAGATTTCTGTACCAAATAATAGGCGCTCTGGGGCCTCACTACCATCCATAAAAGCATCGTCTTTATCTTTATAATGAGCTGTCTTATTCTCGCCCAGTGTATATAGTGAGGCCTCATAGTGAGGTCCACCAAGAGATGATGATGAGGTAGTATTCCCTCTCACGTTTTGGAGAAACCGTTTGCTATTTTTCTGTAGTCACAGCAAAAGTCGTTCGTACTATGATAATAAAATCATGTGCTGTGCAAAATATGCATTTGAGATTGCCACTGATATAAATTTTATACAATATTACCATAATCATATAACTTATAAGATGACTTATTTATCACAATGCGCGTTATTTAGAACAGCCCGTTTATCCTTGTATAAAGGGATTTATGTTACACCTATCGTGCATATAAAGTAGACGCGAAGAGTAGGAAACAGCTTCATTGTAGCCGGACATGGCAACCTTCCAAGAGAGAACTGCGTGAAAAGATTTGGCTATCTCTTGCCTTTGGAAATTCAACAGGTGATATCTTATACGTGATGTTAATATGTAATATTAGCTTTCTTAGAGTTAGTAGCACATGGAACAAAAGTTGTGCTGAATGTGGGTGTTCTTGACAAGAACCACTACCATTTTTTTACCAGAAATAGTAGCTGGTTCATATCTTCTCGGCCTACTTTAAAAACAATAATTGTATTACAGACAAGTGAATCCATCTCGTTTATTTTGCATTTAGCCTATCTTCTAACCTAACCTATCAGAGACGGCTTGCTTACTATTTTGAACACTCGATGTATTAAGTGTACGATATTTATTTATTTGCTAGAAGCACGGTACAAACATGTTACATATAATTTTGGTTCATCATAATATTGTCTTAAGTTTACGCGAATGTTATACATTGAAATTAAACACTTTATACGGATTTTGTCGCGTTGTTTATTTTACTTTAAAACACTGTTATTACATAATTTTGAAAACTCTAACACTCCTATTATTGAACTTTACTACTATTTAAATTTACACTTTGCCCCGACGTTTCAGTTGCTTTACAGCATAAACATAAACGACGCGACAAAATCCGTATAAAGTGTTTAATTTGGTCCATCATATTTCACCGACACAGCGGCATGCAAATATATTATACTATCTATATACATATTTATTAAAATTAACATTATACATTAATTAAATAAGAAAAACTAAAGAGGATATTGAGATTCTAAATTAAATTTGACGTTAAATCAAAATCAAAATAAATTTATTCAAATTAGGTTACAAGGTAACACTTATGAATGTCAAAGTTACACGTAATTTTCTTTTTTTCTGTGAATTTACATTTACTGCCACGTTCAGCAAAGCAAGGGTGTGTAGGGCTCATGAGAAGAACGGGCAAGAAACTCATAGCCACTCTTTTTAATCGCCAAGTGTACAATAATATTTCGTTTACAAATCATAACTGTAAGGTGCTGCAACCATTTCTCCATGAACTACTACTCAACATACTCAAGCATTTGATAAAAATTGATGGTAGCCTCTAAAGCAGCAGTATGGTAAATAGGAGCATCCACTTACATGTACATAAATAATCAAGACAAGACGTGATTATAGTCCGTAGTTTAATCTAATTGTTTAAATAAAATGTAGTTAGTAAATTATCGAATTCCACTAAACCAGAATTCAGAATAAGACTCAAAAGAAAGCTTAACGGAACTGTCCATAATCACGAGTTGTCTTCATTGCACATTCTTCTTGATTAAAATACGACTGAATGTAACAACAATGCAAATTCCAGCTTAAACAAGGTGTAATATTACAAAAAAAATATATATATATATACATATATTAAAAAAAACATAAGTGTTCGTATTTGTCATTTAATATCCTGTGATCTAACGCAAATATTAGTGCCATGGATGTTTGTCATTTAAATAATCATCTATATTATATGCTTTAGAAATTAAGCAAGTTTTAATTTTAACTTTAAATTTATTCTCTGGTAATTCTAGAATATTACTCGGGATTTTATTATAAAAACGTATACCAAGACCCATGAAGGAACCATGAACTTTATGTAGACGGTAGAATGGAACACATAATTTATATTTATTTCTAGTATTGATGTTATGTATGTCACTATTTTTTATGTATAAATATATATTTTGACGGACATGCATGATATTAAAATAAATATATTGTGATGCTACAGTTAAAATACCTATATTCTTAAATTTTTCTCTGAGCGAGATTCTAGTTCCTAATTGATAAATTGCACGCACAGCTCTTTTTTGCAATATAAAAATACTTTGTATATCAGCTGCTTTTCCCCATAATAATATTCCATATGACATAACGCTGTGAAAGTAACTAAAGTAAACTAATCTAGCTGTATCAACGTCAGTTGATCCACGGACTTTTCTAATGGCGTAAGCGGCCGAACTAAGTTTCGCTGAGAGACAAGATATTTGCGCACCCCACTGTAACTTTGAATCAAGTGTAATGCCCAGGAATACTGGGGATTCTATTGCTTCCAGTACCTCACCGTTCAATGTTATGCTAGGACCAAGATGTTTTACATTAGGCAGTATGAATTTAACACATTTTGTTTTTTTGGGGTTCAGTACTAAATTATTTAAAGTAAACCATTTTGTTACTTGAATCAATGCACTGTTTACTTCGTCAAAATGGTCCTCCTATTCCTATTTACTTTAAATATTAAGGAAGTATCGTCAGCAAACAGTACAACGTCACAAATATTGTTCAAATAAAAAGGTAAATCGTTTATATAAATTAAAAATAAAAATGGGCCTAAACTCGAACCTTGCGGCACTCATTTTTTTTTTTTTTTGATACCCTGGAAAAAGTGCTTGATGCACTACCCGCCGGCTAGGGGACGGCACCGGCGGGGCGTGTGGGACTCACCAGCCGAGTGCTGGTATACCCACTAAAAAAACCTGGGGTGTTCCCTCTCTCACCTAATGGGGGGGGCCTGTTGGGAGTCTTAAAAGATTCATCCATAGCAGGCCCCCCCGTGTGGGTGCCGGCCGGGTCAATGGGACCCGACCTCCTCTCGTCCCCGGGGGAGAGCATTTCACAGCTCTCCCCTTTCGACGTTAGAAGGCGCGCGGGAACACCGCGCGCGCCCTCTATGGGTTCTTACTCACGGGTGGCAGGGTCCCCTGAGGCCTTGCCACCCAGAACCCTTAGGTGGGGGGCAGGAGAGCGACATAAGCGCGTCTCCTGCGCCCCCTCCTCCGGCGGCGGATGTCCGGGGCGTAAGGATCTTCCTCACGCCCCCGCTCCGCCGCCTCCTTCTGCGAGATGACAGCCTCGCAGAAGGACCTCATTGCGCCCCAGCACCTGTCGTCGCCGACCATCATGGATACGACGGTCGGCAACGAGAGGTCGGGGCCAATCACGGCGACCAGGGCACAGCGCTCCTCGGCCCACGCCGGACACTCCTCCAGCGTGTGCTGCGCCGTGTCCTGGTCGCACTCCTCGCAGTGGTGACACCTGGTTGTCGGCTCCCTACCGGCTATCTTGCACAGGTACTCTCCGAAACAGCCGTGTCCGGAGAGCACCTGAGTAAACCGGTAGGTGAGCGGTCCGCGCCGTCTGTCCGTCCATTGCCTTAGCACCGGACGGACAGCCTCGACTGTCCTCACCGCGTAGCGGGGCTGGGCCAGTCTCTCCTCCCACTTAGCCTCGAGGACCAGTCGAGCCTGGGACCTTCGCGTCTCCACCGCCCCGTGAGTGGGTTCCTCACCATGAAGCCGGAGGTCCACGCGCCAGTGATACACCGACGCTTGGACCTCCGCCTCCAAATCCCAGGGCGGCGATGCCGCCAGGACGCACGCCGCCTCAAAGGAGACGGTGCGGTACGCCCGCGACACCCTGATCGCCATCGCCCTCTGAGGTTTCCTCAAGAGGCCGATGTTTCGGCGATCGAGGGCGCCGGCCCAAATGGGCGACCCGTAGAGGGCCATCGACCGCACCACCCCCAAATAGAGGCGGCGGCAGACGACACTCGGCCCCCCGATATTCGGCAGCAGAGAGCTAAGCGCTCCCGCCGCCGACATCAACCGCGGGGCCAGGCGGCTTTCTTTCATTCCTTTTAACCACGCATTCTACTGGTGATATAGAATAACCCTGACCATATTTTTATTTAATTAGCAAAGAAATTATTGAACACGCATGCTACATCGACATTATTTTTGATCATTTTATTATTATCCATCCGACTAATACTATTGTCTATTTGAGTTATCTTGCTACTAGCTTCGTTAATAGCTCGCCAGGCAGCCTTTACTTTATTAGAGGATTGTTTGATTTTGTTACTGATGAACTTGGACTTAGCTAAATAGCAAACCTTTTTAAAAATTTTGGAGTAATTCTTAACATATTCTGTAAAAGTAGGATCAAAATTATATTTCTTCATACTATATAACTCATACATTTTCACTCTGCTCTTATAAATACCTACGGTTGCCCATTCGTTAAATGACCTAGTTCCTTTAATAACTTTTACTTTAAACCTAAACGTATTATCAAATTCTTGCTTAATAATACCAAAAAAGCTGTCATACTCCTTATTAGGAGATTTATCTTCCCTTATATTAGAGTACATATTACATGAAATTTTATTTCTAAAATGTTTGAAGCGATTATTTGTTAAAGGCCTAACAAGTATCTTTTGTTTAATATTATTATTATTAATGTTTGGAAACATTGCTAATTGTCCACAGTGATCTGAGGTTAAGTCAGTGGTAACTAATTTGTATGAAGCGTTACAATCACTGAAAATGTTATCTAAACAAGTGAAATAAACACGATTAGACAGGCAGGTACAACAAATAATTAACATTCAGCACCAAGCTAAATGTATGAAAAAATGATTAAATACTATCTACTATTACTACAGTAAAATAAAATATCTAAACAATCAATTACAGATGTTATTGCACATGTTGTTATTATACATGTCTGTCATTCAAGATCATGCGTATAAAATTTACATGGATATTTCACAAAATACTCATGAATAGAATAGAAACATTCCTGCACCAGCCAATTAAATGTTCGAATTATTATCCATTCTATATACTGCAGCCGCTCTCTACCTGTTCCATTTCCCTCTACCGTCTCCACTTAGGTTAGGTTAGGTTAGTTGTTTTATTCCTTCGGCGGGGTCGCGACCGCATGCGAAAGTGATTCGCGCGGCCCCGCCGATAGTGGTTTTGTCGAGGAACACCGTGGTAGGTTTAGTCGGTATTCCGGGAGGTACATTATTCTTATTACATCTTTCTTTTACCCCGGTGAGTCCGACAGAATCCCTCCGGCCGCCCCCGCGGAGGGATATGCGTAATAGAATTCACAAAGTAAAATAAAAAATTAGTTTTATTCCTCGGGCACGCCACGATCGTGGCGGTAAGTCCCGTGTTTGAGGAGTGGCTGGAGAGGCGGCATGGCGCCCTCACCTTCCGGCTGACACAGGTAATGACTGGCCACGGTTGTTTTGGCCAGTTCCTGTGTCGTATACGCCAGCAAGAGACGCCCGGTTGTCACCACTGCGGCGACTGCCGTGACGTTGTAGAGGACACGGCGCTGCCCACTTTGGCGGTTTGCCCCGCTTGGGCATCGCAGCGCCGTGAGTTGATCGCGGCAGTCGGATCGGTTGCCCTCTCGCTCCCGGCTGTAGTTCAGTCTATGGTCCGGAGTGAGAGGTCGTGGAACGCCGTCGCCTCCTTTTGCGAGGAAGTGATTTCCATCAAGGAGGCGGCGGAGCGGGAGAGGGAGCGTTTAAACCCTCTCCCCAACCACAGAGCCGGGCGCCGGAGGGCGCGAGATGACCTCCAGCCACCCTGAGGTTTGACCTGGGTGTGGCGGGCTTTGTAGGCCCGCCCGCCATCCGTTCAGCACCAGGTCCGAGAGGCGGCGTGCGTGTTCCCACGCGCGCCTCTGTGTCGAGTCCGTCTCCCCTCTAGGGGAAAGACAGTAGGGAATTTTATAGAGTGAGTCCTTTGGGTAGGCCTCTTCGTGTAGTGGCCTGCCGTTTCATACAGCGGGCCGTAACCTCGACGGGATTGCGACCGCATGCGAAAGCGATTCGCGCGGCCCTGTCGATAGCGGTTTTGTCGAGGAACACCGTGGTAGGTTTAGTCGGTATTCCGGGAGGTACATTATCTTTTCAACATCTTTCTTTTACCCCGGTGAGTCCGACATAATCCCTCCACCCGCCCCCGCGGAGGGGTATGCGTCAATGCATGTCATTACGAAAAAATAAAGTTGTTTTATTCCTGTGGTCTCCTTCTACGAGGCTGTCATAGCACAGAAGGAGACCGTGGAGAGGGTCAGAAGATTAATATCCTCGCTGACCCTCTCCGGCGCAGACGGACGGGAGCGAGGCGGAGGCGATTTGCCCGCCTTCTCGCTCCTGTATAGTGGGGTCACTGGTACAGAGTCGGGGGACTCTCTACCGGCTTGCACGGCCCCACACGTCTGGGGGGTGGCCTTGGTGAGCAAGGCCACCCCTCCACAGGTGCTGAGGCCCGGTAACCATTAGCCGGGCCAACCGCCGGCGCGGGTTGGGGTCGCGTTAGCAATCACCATCCCGCCGGCGAAGGGACTGCTCACCGCAGGTTTTTAGTTTGTACACCGACCCCCTTCAGGGGCGGAGAGTCTCACATAACCACACTCCCCTCCCGGGGGCAGGCGTATCCATAAAAGGATTTACCTGGGTCCAAAAATTAAAAAAACAAAGTTCTTTTATTCCCGAAACAAAAATTTACCAGCTGTCACTGGTAAAACCTAGCATGTACATGTTATTTTTTTTATAAATTCTTAGATTTACCAACTCGTGTTGGTAAATCCTAAGATTCACTGGTAAAACCTGAGATTACCCAATATTCGGGCTTTTACAGTAATATAATATCTTAATTGTATATTTATCCACTATTTCCTTTTGATTACATTGTTTATAAGAGGAAACTTAACTGGATAGTGAACAATTAATTTATCATTTAAATATGTCGATGGCGTAGGTAGTGGTTAGTGTAACCGACTGCCACGCCTGAGGTCGCGGGTTCGATTCCCGCACAAGTCAAACATTTGTGTGCATGTACATGGATGTTTGTCTTAGTCTGAGTGTTTCTATGTATAAAATGTAGGTATTTACAAAAAAAATATATATATGTTTATCCATTGTCTAGTACCCATAGTACAAACTCTGCTTAGTTTGGGCTAGATTGTGTTGTGTGTATGTGATCAAATATTATTATTATTATTAAATATATATAAATAAATTACTACGTTTGTATTTAAATTAGCACGTATTACACGAGAATGCAAATATACTGGTGAACTTTTATTGTAGATCCTCCTGGGCATGATATTATTATTTTGAAACCAACAACAGCGCCTCCAAAAAATGGGCACGGTCTAGCATTCCAAAAGTAGTTTTATTTATTGGCATAAACATGAGTGTGCCCATTTCTTGATTGACTTTTTAGCTTCTTTGTCTCATCTCAGGACCTGTGGAAAATGTTGCCTGAATAATATACATAGAGTCTAAATATTCTGTCCCAAATAATAATGTGCATAATAATACCTTCGATGTAGTCATTCAAATGTTAATTACCTTGCATTGTTGTTTCTTGATGCGATATTATCGCATAACAATTTAGAGTGGCTTAGAATTATTCCACGACAGCAAAAAAAAGAGTTCTAAATATATTCAGGACTAGATGTTCCTGCGGTTTCACCCGCGTTTATCGTTACTGCGACGCCCCCGTGGGTCGTAGCGTGATGTTATATAGCCTATAGCCATCCTCGATAAATAGGCTATCCAACACTGAAAGAATTTTTCAATTTGAACGAGTAGTTCCTGAGATTAGCGCGTTCAATCAAACAAACAAACTCTTCAGCTTTATAATATTAGAATAGATTGACGCACCCACGATATTATATTAGTTTTGCTAATATGTAAGTTTCTATATTTGTTCAAAACAACATCTTAATAATTTGCATGTCGTTTCTCGATGGCCTCGGTAGCGCAAAGGTATTTAACGACTGCTGCGCATCGTACCTCAGCTTCAATTCTAGCGTGGAGAAAATTTTTCAGTAACGGCGCGGAGCCGGTAACTGGCTCTATTACATAGGCCTGCTACCAAAATGTGTCTAATACACACCTGTAATATATATACATTAGCTTCTAGCCCGCGGCTTCGCTCGCGTAAATGTAGGTTAGATTGATACCCTAATCACCTAGTGGTATGAAACACTCTTTATGATCTTTTCTCATACCAACCAAATATACATAAAAAAATCATAAAAATCAGTCCAGCTGTTTCGGAGGAGTGCAACTATAAACACAGTGACATAAGACTTTTATTTAAATACTTATAGATTAATATATACATTAGCAGTTTAAAATATTAAAGTTACATTTAATATCGTACTAATATCAGGCAAATAAAAGGTAAAACATAAGACAAGCATTCATGCACTACAAGTTTAAATGAGTGTACATGAAGATTTTGACTATATGTTAGATTGATTGATAGATAGAGAGAGATAATTTTAATGTGCATGAAGAAGAAATAAGGGTGAAAGAAGTTGCACATCGATACACCTAATATAAGGTGTGCTTTGCTGTTAAACTAGGGTAGTTCAAGAAAAACATGTAAGGAAGCACCTCCATTCAAAAGAATTAGACAATTGCTGCCTTGAATATGGTAACAAAATGTATGCTTTTAGCATAGGATCAGTGTAACATTTGCCTCTTGCGACGATAACTCTCTTTTTATAGCTGCCAGCGTTTATAGGCTAAGGTAACTCCCCGTACTACCATATGTTTATTTGCTGTTTCAGTGCCTATTTTACTGCACGGATACCACTATACCACTGGACTGTTGTGGGTTTGATCTTCACACGGGCCATAAATTTCTTTGCTCCACATCTAAGACCGTTTGCCTTAAAATATAAATCAAATTACATGAAGCATGGACCTAACGCCGCACGAAATGTTTAAAAAATCTCCTATTCATAGTTTTAGATCAATTTGACAATGGTGTTAAAGTAGAGGATTTTCGATTATCTAGTATATTTACAGACTCAATATTGTTACTGAGAATTTTCTAAAACAAAACTTAGAAACATTGTGACTATAATATTGAGAACAGACCAAGACCTTCGACTGTAAGACAAGTAGAAATACGAATGTAAACTACAAACAAGTACACACCACAGGAATAACAAGTCAGTCGACACAAACCGTAGCTAAATAATAATATTGATCTTTATGTTTTATTGAACTTAATTTATTGCTAATAACCTAAAGATATTAAAACAAAATGTTTTGCTGGATTTCCATTTTAAAACCCATACCTAAGTATATATTTTTTAACAAAATTAGCCGTACCAAATTCAAACAAAAAGTTAATTTATTTGCCACCTTTTGATATCGAAAACAATTCAAAAATACTATTTTATCTCTTGTATCGTTGCAGATTTTTTTTGTGTTTATAGTTCATATATCAAAAACTATAACTTATTTATATAATTTCAGTGTAGCAATAGGTTAAGATACAATAAGTCCTTTTGGGTTTGAGTACTAAACAAACGTCTTTAATAGGCCATTGGAAAGATCTCTTAACAGGATAGCGATTGCAGTCTTATGATGGGCTATATCAGGCAATTCATTACCTCCATTACCGTACAGGGAGTAAACCTTTATCCAAGACTAGGTAGCGGCAGCTGGATCGTTGTACTGCCACGCGGAGGTCTCAAGTTCGACTTTAAGGCACTCATCTCTGATTTTTCGTAGTTACGTGATTACTTAATAGTGTATTATAGCTTACTTTAACGGTGACGTAAAACATCGTGAGGAAATCTGCATGTCTCAAAGTTCTCGAAGATATGTGAAGACTGCCAACCTCCACTGGGCCAGCGTGGTTGACTATGCCCTAATTTTACTCACACTGAGAGGAGGCCCATGCCCAGCAGTGGGACAGTTTAATACGAGGGTTGATATTATTATAACAATAGTGTAAACAGTTTTTCATGGGCCGGTCCATTATCTACTATTTCTAACAACACTTTTTCTTGTCAGATTCCACAGAAGTTCCGAATAGATATGTGACATCTCTAGTCACATATCTATAACAGAAATCATAAAATCGTAAAAATAAAAGGATATCAATTTTGGCCGTTGATTTGTACGGAAAACATCCTTGACTATTGAAATTACTATATATGGATTTTATCGCGTTGTTTATTCAATCACATAATTTTAAAACTATTACACTACTACTATTAAATAATACATAAATAGATTATTCAATTATTGAACTTTACTTTTTAAGCGATTTAGATTATTAAAACTATTTTATTTTTAGTTTACTCTTGCCCCGACGCGACGTTTCGTTTGCTTTTCAGCAACCATGTTCACGGGGAGACTAAGATGGTAGTTGTCTCAATGTTCTTATATTTCAAAATACCCAAACATAATACAACACCAATGATTAAACATACATTTAATCATTGGTGTTTCTCTTTAGGCCTATATAGGTATGCTAGTCAGTATACACACAAGTGTATATAGTCAAATAAACAAATATGTCAACTAAACAAGCTTACTTTTTGTACATCAAAACATTCGTACAATCAAACAAACGTGCAATGGGCGGACTTATCTCTGAGAACGATCTCTTCCAGACAACCTTAGCTCTTCCGCAAGAAAAACTTCATAAATAAACGTTACAGAAGAAAGGAGGATTATTAAATACAAGTTAACCTTCATGTTTAACGTGAGTCATGTCGCGCGCAAACAAACAGTGATACATTTTTTTTCTATTTTCCTTATCTTATTGAATACTAGACTAGACTAGACTACTTTTTACCGCGGCTTCGCTCGCGTGTACCTAGATATTATCAATAAATTTAATCCTCCGGGTGAAATAGTTATTTAGATGAAAAGTACGATATTTCCTTTTCTGTGCTCCGGACAACGTATACGCGTTTCACGACGATCGATCAAGTAGTTAAGGCGTGAAAGACTAACAAACAAACTCATATTCACATTTATAATATTAGTAATGTATATTGATATTATGTACCTATATGGATGATAGTATATGAATGTTAATATGAGAGCCTGTAATCAAAATAAATGTGTCAATGTAACTTTAAACGTTAACGTACCTATATTTTATACAATATTCGATTTGGATCAAACAAAGTGTCTCTGGGCTCTCCTGTGAAGACACTCTCTGTAGAACGAAGTCTAGAACTGTGTCGAATGAACTAAAATACATCTGCATATATCGCAATAAATATTCATATCGGACCATACGTTTAAGATGATGATCATAAATATTGTAAAATATTAAGTTAAGATAAATTCCAACATATTACATACTAGCTGATCCGCGCAACTTCGTCTGCTTCATATAAGATAAGAGAATTTACCCCGTTTTTGCAACATTTTTCATTGCTGCTTCGCTCCAATTAGTCTTAGCATGATGTTATATAACCTATAGCCTGCTGTTCAACAATAAAATAATTTTTCAATTCGAACCAGTAGTTCCTGAGATTGGCGCGTTCAAGGAAACAAACAAACAAACTCTTCAGCTTTATAATATTAGTATAGATACGCACAATTCTTTAAAACTAATTTATACCTAAAATATTATAAACCAGAAATAAGAAGAAAAAAGAAAACTAGAACCCTGTAATAGGCGTCATAGAATTCCTTCACCATCATGCATCACAGTCGACTGGTAGTGTGCCCAGAAGACTGGCAGCATTGCTACGTTGAATGACAATGCTTCTTCTTGCCGTGAAAAAAGGCCAGCCCTCTGGTCATGGGAAGGATCGTCCTTTTCACTATGTCTTCATAGAGAGCATGAACACTGGGGCTCCATGCCCCTAGCGTAAAATATAGTAATATCGCAATAGAGCAAAGGTGCCGGCAGCTCTTAAGATCTCTACTGTACCTTTTTTATCTGTCTGATACTTCACCATATGGTTAGCAACGTGCGAGTGATACTAGGAGTATGCCCATTGATGATATGCTATGGCAACCGCTTGCCCTCATGCGCGTATACGCGTATATAAACAAACCCTAACGAAATCCTACATTTCTCTTCTTTGGTCTCATGCAAATGATAGAATACAATCACCGCTTACTATCAGATGCTTATTTGCCATCTGGAACAATAAAAAATGTAAGGTAGTTATTAGACCCAGTCTTGACGTACTTTGCTGACTAGCAGCTCTTCAAAACAGCCTCCAAAACCACACTAATAATATAAAGCTTAAAAGTTTGTTTGTTTGAACGCAGTAATATTAGAAACGATTAGTTCAATCTGGAAAAATCTTTTGCGTCAGAAGGTCAGGTTATTGAGGAAAGTTATAACTTATATAAAATCACGCTACGGCCCTCAGGGGCGTTGCTGTAACCATTCTTAAATATAAAGGTAAAACAGTGGGATAAAGCTAATATATTTCTGAAGTATATTTAATACTAATATGTTCTATTTAATACTAATGTAATAAAGAACAAGTTAATTATCATTATTTATTAATTGTAGACACTTTTTTGTGCGACACCACAATATATAATTATGATTAGATATGAATAACAAACCACAATTTTATTGCAGCGTGCAGTTTTAAATATAGAATTTCTTGACCTTCATATGGATGTTTCGAGATCATAGATAATACAGTATTTTCGTATTATTCGTAGTTATTAAAAAAAAGCAATCCACTAGGAATCATTCCTACATTGCAGGAGTTTAGAACACTCAAATAAAAGACACAAAGATCACCCAGACTTATAACAACCATTTGTGGATCACACATTGTTTGGCTCTGATGGGTTCACTACGCCAAGTTTATTGAATGCATAGCAGTCGGCGTAGGGGCAGTTACTATAAGTAATGCATACTCGTGTCATATTAGATACAGAGCCAAGTTATTGAATCGCAGCGCCACCCTAGCGGCCAAACTCTATAGTTTATCAATTATATCTGGTATGCCAACAATGAGGGCTATCGCGCTTGAATTCACCGCTAGATATGCTAGTGCAATGGTCAGCAACCCGCGGCTCGCGAGTCGTATGCGGCTCTATGACTCCTCGGCTGCAGCTCTTCCACGAAATGTTTAGTTTAGTGCAAGCACGAAATATTACTTTTTATCTTGCCTTATAACTATGATACTAAATTTAATTTAATTTACTGTTAGTTAAACTAAGACTTATTAGAAAAAGGCAAGCTCGAGGGTGTACTTTTAATCCAATTTTTCCGTAATAATGTCCCTTGCTAAAGCAAAGCTTAAGTTAAAAAAATGCCTCTTGGAATAGATTTCACTTGTGAATTGTCTATATTTGACTTTTTTGGATAGTAAGGTCGATCTCATACTCTATGGTCACTTCAACGGTAACCATAGTAGCCGCTAATTATTACCGTCAAATACAGCTTTTGACAACAGCTGTGACAGGATTGACAGGACCTTACACGCAAGTGGCGCTGACTGATGAGCACAAACACGATAGCCCTCATTGACAGGGCAAGGCAACAGGGTCTTTAGTATTGGGTCTCTACAAAAAGTGAAGGTCCCACACAAAAAGTGGGTAAATTCACGTGTCGCCTAACAACATAAATTAGTTTTTTATATTGCTTGTATTTAAAGATACCTTAATATGCGCATTAAAAGTATTTTTTTGGTTTAAAGGTTTGAAGCACATTACTAAAAAAGTTTGGTAAACAGTTTTTGTCTGATTCAAAAAATATGCGGGTCCTCCGCTCATTCTTGTTGAGTACTATATTAATTTACGATTTGATTATAAATTTAAGATTTAGTTATAGTTGTTCGTTTAGAATTGGATATAAGTATACAATATGATATCTATTATATTATAGTCTTTATATTTTCTATTCTCAAATAAATTATTTCAACCTATATGCTATATTATAATCTGTAAAAGAACTGTCTCAGTCACACAAGTGTAAGCAACTGCTGTGCCTAAACTTTCGGGTTCGATTCCTAATTCGGGCAGTGTTATTGGTATTTTTCTGTCAAGAAATCTTAGTAGCAACACGGACCCTAGAACTGTCCGTAAATATCAGACAGCCCGCCCCTTATGACGTGGGACCTATAACCATAGCTGGCTAAATATGGCTGTAAAATACACTGATACCTACCTACTCTTACCGGGCTATAGGCGTTACTTGTCAAAGTCAAAATATATAGTTTAGTGAATTTACTAAGATACTGGACCTACATTTAGGTTAGTTACTAGGTTCAAGTACATATATAGTGTATTCATGTATATATGTAATAATAAATCTGTAAGATAATATGGAGCTTAACTTAACTTATTACTAGTGTCTGTCTATACATGAGTATTAATAATGATTAATAATAATCAAATTAATGAATATCATACAGCACAGATGCACAGTGACGTTTGATTAAGTATATCTATTATTTACGATGGTAATAAACATCTGTCGAATCCAAAATGTCTAGATTTTAAATGTCATGTTATGTATTAGATGTCATCTTTGACTTCTATTTAAGACCAGTTTATTCCGGTTTTGCCCAACTGTTTCCTACGGGTACATCATCATCATCATCTCAGCCGAAAAACGTCCACTGCTGGACATCTCCTCCCCCAAGGTTTTCCACACAGACTGATTTTGGGCCACCCGCATCCAAGCGCTTCATGGGTATATACTGAGATAAAAATAGATATCTATAATATAGATTTATCCCAATATTTAAAATTATAGACGCTCCCTACTACGTTTAAAAATGGGCACGTTTCTCGATGTAAGCTGTCACCTGGCATAAAATGCCAACATGACAACTGAATCCTAAATATTATAAATACGAATGTCAGTTTGTTTGTAACGCTTTCACGCCTTAACTACTCGACCAATCATCATAAAATGTCGTATACACATTGTCAGGGACACAGAAAAAGATAAAGGGTACACACGACTACACATTAAGTTAAACAACCTCTATATGCATAACTACGCTACAAACAAATTATAGAACCGTTGGAAAGGGACAGTGCGAAGTTGTGTCGATGTAAAGGTAAGGATAGAGCCGAACAAAAATATAACGCACTCTCTCGTACGATTCGCGGCGTTCAACTTCTAATAGTTCGAAGTCCAAACAGTCTAGGTGGATGTGTCGCTGTGTGTACCTTTCATCCAGAAAAAGTAGTGTTACTAATTTAACCTGACCCACATACATTTACGCGAGCGAAGCCGCGGTAAAAATCTAGTTATAAATGTAGTATTATGCGAAGTGTGATAAGGTTTTTGTAAAAATTCTTCTGTAAAAGTACTGGCAAAATGTCTAGAAGTCGGCAATAAATAGAGCACGCCGTTATTAGCCTAAATTATACAGAAACTGCAAAAGGTAAGGGCGGCTTCTAAACCTTTCCAAAACAAAATGTAAAGCGACGCCTTGTGAATTATACACCAGTGGCAGAAGGCATGCTGCAACTGCAACCAAGAGGCACGTCGCTTGTTCTATACCTAGTACTTATTAAGAAAACCTGCTATCGTAAAAAATCGAAATGTATAATGCCACACTTTGCCGTATCTTAGCCTCTTCGGTATAATTTTAATTGCGTCTGTGCCTTATTTGTTCCTTATTTGTGCCACATCTACGCTGTGTCATCACTTTACGACTTTTTATTTACGCCTTATGCGCTATAAAACATCCTAGCGAACTACTTCTGTCTGCCTTCTCGAAAATGTATTACCATAACTCATCAATCTATGTGTGTATTAATGTAAATGTAATATGAATCATGAATAACTAACATACATATGTTAATATTAATTGCTGAGCATGTCATCATTTATCATGTCATGTCGATCTTAGTCAGTTTTGCTTTTGATGTCATTATGTATAATATAAGGCATATTATTTTAAATAATCTGCAATCATAGAGTTCAAAATATACTATCATAAATCGAAGCAAGTTGTATAGTTGTTAAAATGTAAAAAACTAGCTCGATCTACTAATTCCCATTTTCTGAATCTGATTGCTGCTGTGAGCCTTTTTCTTCACGTCAGTTTCTTTGTTTGTTTCAGCTTCAGGCAAAAACTAATGCATGGCCTTTGATGCAGTTAATTGTAGATTGAGGTGCATTTTAAAATTTAAGATTGTAAAATACTGAAATTATAAGTTGATGGCGATTTAAAAGAGAGGCCTTGAGTTTCTTGCAGGTATCTTCTCATAGGCTCAACCTTTTGCCTGAACCTTGCAACTAACATAAATGTAAATTCAGTAAATATAATAAACTCACTAACCCATTTTACGTTCATAAGTGTTACTTTGTGACCTAAGTGAATAAATTATTATTGACTTTAACTTTGACTTGAGATACATCTCATCTATTTCCATATACCTAGTAAAATCGATTTTATAATGATATGAATGACCCTGCGGGCAAACGATCGAAGTGAAATCTAATAAGTATTTATATTCGAGATCAGCGAGATACTCGTTACCTTTACAGACTTCTTAAGGAGAAGTTGTTCTATCAGATGATGGAGATGACCATTTTGCTCTTTGTTCCAAGCACTGGTAGAGAGACAACTCTTTTTTTAATATTTGACTTTTAGATACTATCTTACGTCTAATGACTACCCCCGTAATAGGAATCAAGCCCGGGCATCGCAGGAAACTTGATTTTTTTGTATTACGGACACTACTGTCAGACTAAGAGCAAACATTTCTGGATCACACAAATAATTGTACCTTGGATTCAAGTGCACAACACTCACCGCGGCGGCAGTCTCATAAAATAAACATAATCTGTCACTGTTGACTATTAGTTTACAGTTTAACTAACGTGAATCCCATGGAAATGCTGACCGAGAAAAAAAACTGTTTGCAATGGTTTACACGTCTAAACATCTTAAATTATTAAATATATTAATAACTACATAATTATCATCGAGATTTCAATATTCGGATATTGAAACCTCAATATTAAAGTAGCAATTGATGGAGCTACTTCGGAGTAATGGCGAATTGGAGTCTAGATTACACATTATGTAGACTTGTTTGATTAAAATGGTGCATTAATAATAATAATAATAATAATATCTTGATTTAAAATGTCATAATCTATATATAATACCTTTAACACTAAAATAAGTGCGTCATGTTCAAGATATTTTAATAAGTTAGATCGTAAGTATTTCTATTCCGAAACTACGTTTTATTTCTTCGTGGTAGTTTATTTCTATAAGCTTTTTTTTTAAATGTCATTTACACTGTTTAGATGCTTTCTTATAGAGTATTATATTGTTAACTGCATCAATTAACACAGCATGACTATATGAAAATTAAATGTCAAACGCTTAACTGAATTCGATCGAAAATATATATACTGACCGATTTTTTAAAAACTTGAGATCTCATTTTATTTTTCCAGTCATCTTTAAATACTTTTCAATTATTCTAATACATTTAGCTATTCGTTAATTTTTATTCGACTCTCTGTGATTGTAGACAGTTGGTAATATTGCATTGTATATGTTAACTTTTTCCTAGGTATATATTTTTATATGTTACCCGGTAAATTAATCGAATCATACTTTTTATGCCTACTTAAGGGTAGGGAGGGGCATGAACAAGTTTTAAAATAATGTAAGTGGCACTTTAGTAAGACATGGTATGTATTTCTAAGGTTATACTGAACTATTAAAAACTAGCTTTATTTGCTCACTTACTTATTGTTGGCTAAGCTAAATTATGTACCAGCGGTTCCTTGTGGCCTCCATAATATGAAATAATTGAATAAACGATCAGCCTAGCAGGTAATTTTATACACCTGAGCAAAAAATCTTAGTTTGTATTATGTTACATTTAATTATTGCAAGTAATAATAGTTAATTGCAAGTGTTTTATTAAATACTAAATTTTGCCCTTGGTTCACTCGCGTAATATGTTCGGTTAATAACAATATTTTTTTCTGTATGGAATGTATCCTATGTTCTTTTCTGTTCTCCTGACAACATGTATGCAAAATTTCATGATGATCAATCGAGTAGTTAAGGCGTGAAAACGTAACAAACAAACGAACTCACATTCGCATTTATAATATTAAGTTAGAATGTACTAGGCTATGTCGACGACTTCGGTCGCGTGTAATACAGTTCAACTTTGATTTAATTTAGGTACCTACATGTTTTACAATAAGCATCATAATTGTATTTGGTTCTATTCAACGAAATTAGGTGTAACGTGTCTTAGGGATCTAGAAAGCTACCAAACTATGAATTGCATCTAAATCTGTTCAGCAGACAACAGACAGACACGTAGACAGACCTTCTCCCTTCGATCCTGGGTCCTACAAGCAGGGCGTAAAATGCACTTTAGGCCATCAAAGTAGGGACCACGGCTCCACTTCACGTGAGGACGTGGTGTGAAGGACTCTGCCCATGGATTACACGACTGCTTACCATCAGGCGGCGTGTAGTCATTTTGATTTAATATATTATAAAAATAATAAGACAATTGGGTTCATTACTCTAAATAAATCGTCAATCCGAATATGGCTTTAAAAAATATACTGTTCAAAAGTAACGATGAATGATAGATAACTTTTAATGTAGTTAGATCATGAATATGGAAATTACACATATTCGTGTACTTACGACGTACTAAGTTTCCACATTTAAGTTTTAACGATTTTCATTAAGTATATGAATTAATCGATGACATGAATCATCGAATTGGCGGGACCAATGTTTTAACCACATAACTTTCATTTGGCACTTACAATTGTACTGAAAATTGAGTATATACATACGTGTACATATGTAGTACTAAATCTTCGGGTGTGAATTACCTGTCTCTGAGTACCGCATTCAGAAGGTGGCGCCATTTTGACGTCAAAGTGGCGCAGGGACGCCTTGACATACTTCCTTTACCTTTCGAGGTACAAAGGTTAGAGGGTCTTTTTTAGGGTACAAATAGTACATATGTAGGACAAACACTTTAATGAGATACATTTTAAATTGGGGACTTGATCCCGTCATCTTGATGCTCAAGGCGTTACGCAAACGACTGACAGCGGTGGACCGGACAATTTTACCGGCTTTACAGAACTTATGGAATCTTATACAACAACGCACGTAAAGGACAAAGACAAGTCCGGCGGACGACGGCCAACTAAACAAACCGCTGCTACCCGCGGTGACGTCCGTACCAGCGGGCAGCCACAGCGATGTATTTATTTGTTTGAAAAAAGACCATCGTCTGTTGAATGCCGTATGGTTATATTTTAATTTGAGGTTAATTGCCGATTATTTATGCCCTTAGAACCCTTGTTCAAGGGACAGCAAGGGGTATTGTTTCGCGTTTGTCAATCCCCTTGCCACGTACAAAGTCTTATGCGTATATTTACTAGTTTTACATATAATGAAGATAAATATTGAGGTTAGTGTTAGGTGTCGGCGATTATATCGCCATTTATCATGTTACGTCGATAATTTACTTCTACTATATAATTTCCTAGTATGTCGCTTATTGATACAATATTTTAAACATACAACTATGCTTGTAAATCCTCAAAGTGAAGGCAAAGGGTATCACAAGGCCTTTTTTATCAACATACTACATTTTGCCCGCGGCTTTCCTCGCGTAATTAAGGCGTGTAAGCGTAACAAACAACCTCACATTTGCATTTATAATTTTATATTATATTATTTTATAAAAAGAAAACTGACCAACTCACGGACTGACCTGAAGCTGATATTTTGCACTCAGGTCCTCGTTGTGATGACTGCCCACGTAATAGGGTATAACGAGGATTTTTGTTTCCAATTCACCTTGTTAATACAGGGTGGCGCAAAAGTACTGGCACTATAGAAATTCAAGGAATAATCGTCGAGGGGGTTCATGTATTTTAGTACGTAATAATCATGCTTTTAAACCAATTACTACGCTAAAACAATATTGCGTCGAAGGCGTTTTGGAGTGCTCAGGCATCGAACTTCTAAATCATAATATCTTAATATTTTGTATATACCGACCACCAAGGTCAAAAACAGATGACCTAAACACATTTTTCGACAATTTAAACCTTCTACTTGGAAAGTACAGCTACAGTAAAAAGAAAATAATAGTTTGCGGCGACTTTAACATAAATGTTTTAAACAAGAACAAAATGACTACAATGTTCATGGAAACACTAGCTTGTCACAACCTACAGTTAGGATTACTTGAACCAACAAGGACTATTAGTGGAGCATGCATTGATAATTTCATGTATAACATTCGTGGATGTAAATGTAAAACTCTGGAGTTTGCCTTATCTGATCACAAGGCGCAACTACTAACCTGTCCCGTTAAACTAAGCTGTTCTCTAAAATATTGGTACGTAAAAAGTCGAGATTACAGTAAAGAAAATATTAAGAAATTTAATGACTGCTTAAATTCGATTACTTTTAATGACGTATTTGAAAATAATGACCCGCAGGAATCTTTTGACATTTTTTATGACTTATTTAATTTATTTTATAATTTATGTTTTCCATATATTCTAATTAAAAGACATTCCCAAATACGAGCCCGATGGATGACTAAAGGGATAAGAAAATGCTGCTTGCGTAAACAACAATTATTATGGAAGTATCGTAAGAATCGAAATGACATAAATAAAACTAATTTAAAAACATTTGCGAATAGATTACAACGTGTTATAAAAGTGACAAAAATGTCTCAGAATAACTACTTCATCCATACAGCTCAAAACAAATGTAAAGCTACTTGGAACGTTATTAGTAAAACAATATTTAATGTACCAAAAAGCCAAATCCATCAAATTCAAATAGACGATAAACATTACACGGACGATCCGCAGACCATTGCGAACTGTTTTAATAACTTTTTCATTGACCAAATAAAGAGGAATAAAAGTTGTGCTAATAAAATAGAGACCTTACCTAATCACTCGAAGACACTATTTATGTATCCAACTACACCCCAGGAAATACACAAAATAATTTTAAGCTTAAAAAATACTAACAGTACCGGATATGATAGTATATCGACTAAAATTTTAAAACAAGCGCCAATTAAAATATTCAACATTTTAAGTCATGTCATTAACCTGTCGATTCTAAATGGTTACTTTCCTGATAAACTTAAATTAACAATCATTAAACCCCTTTTCAAGAAAGATGATACCCACAATATGAACTGTTATAGGCCCATAGCACTAGTACCGGTGCTCTCTAAAGTCTATGAAAGGGTTATTTATGACAGGATAAATAACTATTTTGAAAATTTTAATTTATTTGCTAAAGAACAGATAGGTTTTAGGAAAAATAAAACCATTAATATGGCCGTTTATGATTTTTTGATTACAATTATGACTAGCTTAGACAATAAAATTCCAGTGTGCGCAATGTATATGGATCTTAGTAAAGCGTTTGATTATGTGGATCACCAAATTTTGTTAAATAAACTATACAGGTATGGAATTCGGGGTACTTCATTAGAGCTGATAGCTTCTTATCTTGCCAACAGAAAACAGTCCACATTAGTTACTCGAGTATGCACTAAAACAAGAAAAGAAATTAACTACACTTCGGAATACAGAGAAATCCAACAAGGCGTCCCACAAGGAAGTGTTTTGGGCCCTCTGTTATTCATCATTTATATAAATGACCTTCCAAAAGTAACCAACCATCCCACTATACTTTTTGCTGATGATAGTACTGTCGTTTTCACTAGTAAGGACAAGGTATCCCTAGAACTGGACATAAACAGTACTCTAAATGATATTATGAAATGGCTAATTAATAATAATTTGAAAATGAACTTTGACAAAACTAAAATCATGATATTTCGCAATCGTAAAGCTCAATTTACTGACATTAATATAGATCATACAGGGAACAAAATAAATGAGATAGCAACAACAAAATTTTTAGGCATGTCAATTGATTATAATTTGAATTGGAAGACACATGTTGATACTTTAAATCAGAAATTAAACAAGCATTCATACGCCCTACATATGCTGGCAAAAACGGTTAACACCTCTGCTGTACTTGCAGCATATCATGGCTACGTGGGATCTTTGATAAAATATGGTATTATATTCTGGGGTTATTCCACCAATAGGGATATGGCATTCAAGGCGCAAAAGCGGTGTATAAGGGGTATGTTTAATATCAAACAGACTGATAGCTGCAGACCATATTTTATCAAGCATAATATATTAACATTGCCGTGTGTCTACATTTTTGAGATTGCTAGCTTTGCAAGAACCAACAGACATATTTTTGAAAAATACAGAAGTAAGCGACATACTGATAAAATTTGTTGCAAATCTAACAAGACAGTCCTATATTCCAAAAGCATCTTTGGTATGGCTCCGCGTATATACAATCACTTACCAAAGTCTATACTAGAAACTACATCCATTGATGAATTTAAAAAGAAATTAAAAAGATTCTTGCTATTTAAATGTTATTATAGTATTCAGGATTATTTAATAGAGGATATAAGGACATATTGTTAATGTGACATGTGACTAATGCACTAATTTAATTATTAATATTATTATTACTTCGACATTTATTAACAAATTCATCTTGAAATCCTCATTTAATACATGTTATTTTAATTGAGAATACATTTCTTGACATTTAAAATTTTTATTAATTTAGTGACATTATTATTATGTTTAATTGTTATTTGCCAAGGTGAAATTGCGAAAATTGTGTTAACAGCTATGAATTATTTTGCAAGTAATTGTGATTTGCATGCCTCAAGGCGTAATATGGTTGAACTGTACTATAATTTTATTTAACAACTTTATGTAGATACCCATATTAGCAAATAAATGATTTTGATTTGATTTGATTTGATTTGATTTGATTCCTTATATTTTTTTTTATGACGTCTCCTGTCATTTTGGTATTGAACATTTTGAAGTAATCAAATGTAAAATTCACTAAAAATAATCATGGACCGCTTTACTCCCCAAGAACGTGGAATAATTTTTACGGAATAATTCATCAGTGATAAAAACACAGCGTGAATTTCGTCGATGATTTCCCTACCGTCCGGCACCGGTTGGTCGCACTATTCGACGCTTTGCCACACGCCTCGAAGCAACTGGGTCAACATTGGATAGACGTAAGTCTGACAGACCAAGAACAGGCCGTTCAGTCGAAAATATTGAGGCTGTGCGCGAAAATGTGGAAGAGTGTCCAAAATCATCAACAAGGCGACGTACCACGCAATTGGGGATCTCCAGGCGGACTCTGCAGCGTATTTTGGTCCAAGCATTGAAGATGTTTCCGTATAAAACTCAGATGACTCATCAGCTGCTGCCTACTTATCACCGAGATCGTCTAGAGTATAGCCAGCGCGTCATAAACCTCAACCTTGAAGAGAATAATTTTTCTTCAAAATTGATTATGAGTGACGAAACACATTTCCATCTCAATCGTCAATAAGCAGAATACTCGCTTCTGGGGCACTGAAAATCCGCGCATTATTCAATAAACACCTTTACATCCACTAAAAGTTACTGTATGCTGTGGCGTCTGTGCAGAAAGAGTGACCGGGTCCTATTTTTTTGATGACGCTGCAGGCAATGCGGTAACTGTCGCTGGTGAGCGCTACATAACCATGTTACGTGAGTTCTTGATACCCAATTTGAATGAAATGGGGCTGGAGCACACCTGGTTCCAACAAGACGGCGCCACGGCACACACAGCGTGCGATACTATGGACTTAATTAGAGATGCTTTTCCAGGCCGTGTTATCTCTCGTTTTGGCAATTTGCCTTGGACTGCTAGATTACCCGATCTCACCTGTCCAGACTTCTTTCTTTGGGGTTATTTGAAATCTCGGGTGTATGTGATCAAACCACAGACTCTCGCAGCTTTAAAAGAAAACATACACCAAGAAATAAGAAACATATCGCAGGAAGTGTTACGGCTAGTTATGGAAAATGTCATAAATAGGGCTCAAATGTGCTTCAACTCTGGAGGTCAACATTTAATAGACATCATATTTAAAATCATAATGCAATATGATTTAAGTATGATGTTTAATATGATTTAAATATAATAATATTTTATAATAATATTTTACCACATACACACAACACCATCTAGCCCAAACTAAGCAGAGCTTGTACTATGGGTACTAGACAATGGATAAACATACATATATACCTTTTTTTTTTGTAAATACATACATATTATACATAGAAACACCCAGACCAAGACAAACATCCATGTTCATGCACACAAATGTTTGACTTGTGCGGGAATCGAACCCGCGACCTCAGGCGTGGCAGTCGGTTACACTAACCACTACGCCATCGAGGCCGACAAAGCTCTGTGTACAAGCTCTGTTTAGTTTGGAGCTAGATAATTGGCGTAAGTACTAATTATTATTATTAGTCTAGTAGTATATCTAATATATATATATATATTATATATATATTGAGCTACGACCTAACTCAGTTGTAGCAGGGAAGTGACTGCCGCGCGGCGCTACTGCAGGGAGGCGACTGCCGCGCGGCGCTACTGCATACTTACCTAAGCCTGACTATATTAAACAAAAGCGTTCGCAATGTCGCTACAGGTATGTACCTATCTATATTTTTCTTTTTTTACATGTAAGAGGAAGCTGATAATTATACACATACCTAATGATGAAACATGAACCAGATTTCAAGTTAGACCTCTAGCATACAACTGTGAAAACCACATTTAATTTCGTGCCGTAGTTTCTGTGTGATGCGCCTTCAAACATACAATATATATACATAAATTCAAATTTTAAAAGGTTTCGTACTACCCGTGCGATGCCGGGGCGGGTCATTAGTTATGTATATATTTTATTACAATAATAAAACGTAATACGTCATGTATGTTCTTTCATTTGTAAATCTAGTTCCGTCGTATAAGCTCTTCCTTTCTAAACTTAGCCTAGAATTACCATAAATATGTTAGTATATGCATGATTACTCCGCCATTTATTATGGCACGTCAATCATTTGCTGTTCAACTTCCTTGCGTATACATGAAGTACAACATTGTTAATTATATTTTGCCAACTGGTATTACTTACGTTGAATCAAGTTTACTGATCGATCAAAAGTTACCTCGAGGGGAATGCATTTTCCAAAGTAATTTCACAGTCATAAATCTTCTCTTTTCAAATGTATTCTTTAATTGCGTTGTCTGATTACTTTTTATTTAATAAAAATTGGGAGAAGATATTTCTGCCACAACAATTCTGTAAAAATATACATTTAAATATTATTTTTGTATAATTTGAGGAAGATGGTCTGAGGCCTTACACTCATCTCTTAAAGAATGGTTATTGCATACGGTAGAATGAAATGTGCGTCACAGCGCGTACCTCTTCAGTGTTATCTCATTCTCGCACATGCATTAATAATATTTTACGAGATCGTGGTAAGATCCTTGATGAAAGAGGGTAGGCAGCAAGTCATCGATACCTTATTTTTGAGTACAAGTACTTATATAAGTATCGTAGGTACCTGTATATTTATATTTATTTTAAGATTAAATTGCAATTTGACCAACAAATTGCACAAATTATTTTACGTTTTACATGCAAATGCTGGCTGTCAAATTATAAAAGCATTTATTAATAAGAAAGTATTTAATGCACACTAGAATTGGAATCCACATAAATTATCTATAATTATCTTGATTGATATTTAAAACGAAAGTTTAGGTAATAAAAATGTTATCTAGATATTTTTCTATACCTAATGAAGCAGCTAGAGAAATTTAAATACTTAAGAAAGTTTTAATAACATGTCTAGGCACCAAAGTAAATTAAAATTATCCCAAATACGTTTAGAAATATTTAAAAGAAATGCGTATTATATGGCTATTAGGATATTTAATAAGGTTCCCCAAACCATAAACAGTTGCCATTACATCAATTTAAAAATAAATTGTTTAATTTACTTTTAGAAAAATGTTACTATAGTACAAAAGAATACCTAGATGATAAGTGAAAACTACATATGTATACTTAAGTAAAAGTAATGTGTATTAATCACAACATTTTAACGTATTTAAATTTGCACGCTCTAAGGAGCAGAACATGTGATTTCTCTGGAATGAACTGCCTGCTTCGGTGTTGCCCGAGCGCTATGATATGTCCTTCTTCAAACGAGGTTTAAAGAGAATTCTTCTTTCACGGTAGGCAGTGGCTTTGCTGTGTCCTGACATTGCTGAAGTCCATGAGCAGCGGTTACCACTTCCCATCAGGTAGGCCACTTGCACGTCTGCCACAAAAGGCAATAATAAAAATTTAAAAATATGTGTTCCTTTTCTAATGTGTAACAGCTATAATATACCATGTTTCGAGCAAATAAATGTTTTGAATTTGAATTTGAATTTAATTATAATAAAATCGTAATACTTTCATCTTTTCAAATATTTGTATTAAGCACTTTTACATGGACTGGCTATTTCAATTATATCTTTGAATGTATTTTAATTGTTGATTTTGCGTACCTATTTCTTTTCTTTTAATCTATACTAATATAATAAAACTGAAGAATTTGTTTGTTTGTTTGCTTGAACGCGCTAATCTCAGGCACTACTGATCCGAATTGATAAATTATTTTAGTGTTAGATAGCTCATTTATCGAGGAAGGCTATAGGCTATATAACATCACGCTACGACTCACGGGGGCGGCGCAGTAATCATAAATGCGGGTGAAACCGCGGCCACATCTAGTATAATAATATAATAATCTGTTATGGTCGCCTACCGCTTTTTTTTATTTATATTTTGTGTGGCCAGCTAGACTGGGTCTACTGCATAGATTGTAGAGACCGGTCCTCAGATTATAATTACCAAAGACTTATTTAAATCATATGCCCTCAGCGCACTTATATCGGATGAACAAGTGGCCACACTAAAAAGTGAAAACCTCATACATTACATTTATGTGATAGAAAACGATAGCGTACAAATTTCCAAATGAGTAAGCGTTATAATATTATATTTGAAATTCAGATGTTATGTTGACATGATGTTTCAGATAAAGTCTTATCGTCCACAATGGTCACCATATTTAATCATAGTGGAGCATCTATAATTTCAATCTTTGACAATTATTGCGTTAGAATTAAAATCATTAAAAGACATTTGCCAAGATACCTAGTAGAATAGTAGATAGTTTTAATAACTTTTTCATACATTTAGATTGGTCCTGAATGTTAATTATTTATTGTACCTGCCTGTTATAATCGTGTTAATTTAATATCAAATTTAATTTAGAATATAATATGCTCTTTCGTTTTTGTTCATTAATTAATGTATAATGTTAATTTTAATAAATATAATTATAATATAATACATTTGCATGCCGCTGTGTCGGTGAAACATGATGGATTAAAATTATTTGTTACATCTTTGTACCATGCTTCTAGCAAATAAGTAAATAAATAAATAAATATAAGATATTGACAAACCGATATCAACGGTTTCAGCAAGGTTTCATGCTTTCAAATGAAAAATCATTTTCAACAACAATAATTGTTGTGAAAGCTTTGCTTAAATAAAGTGATTTTTAACTTTGTTGTGGAAGAATTTTCTAATAACCTAAAGCAAATTCATACCTAAAGGAGGTCAGAAATAATTTGTAATATTACGTTTTAGTTAAAAATAATATACATATGTATATGTAGATTAATTTCCAAAATATAGCAATGGAATAGAATATATTTATTTGCAAGACACGTTCTTATTTTCCAATTTATGTAGGAATCTAGCGTTGCAAGTATTTTAAACAAGGTCTTGGAAATTTTATTAGAATCTGTTCTGTTAATTATTTATAAATATCTACATATATTATTCCAAATAGCTAGCAGGATTGAATTTAACCAATTCATTAGTAGTATTGCTAATTGAAAGACGTCATTCTTGTTGAAAATAATAAGTTTGTATATATAACGTTAAATTATAATTGTAAGTAATTGTTGATTCTAACTAATATTATAAATATGTATGTGCGTTTGTTTGTTACGCTTTCACGCCTTTACTACTCGACCGATCAACATGCAATTACGCATGCACGTTTTCAGGTGTACAGAGAAGGACATAGTACCTTTCATCCAGGAAACAGTATTTCTTCGAGGTATAGAAAGGACCATAGGCAAAAATGTATGAGCTGTGTCCCCACCTACCAAAACAAATGGAAGTGATACCAATGTGTTCCTAAAGTATCAACTCTTTGATTAAAATGTTTGTTTTTACATAAACTATATATAATATAAAAAAAAACTATTTGTAATTATTAATTAACGTATATTTTCATATTACAGTACAAAATATGATTTAGTAATTACATAAAACATATTAAGGGCCCGTTTATATGGGAAGCAGAGAGGCCGCGCGGGGGCCGCGTGGTGGCCGCGCGCTCGGTCCCCACTGGCACGCGGCCGCCGCACGGAGACCGCGTGATTTCGTCGTTCGGCAGAATTTGAACGTTGTGTCCTAGTTAATAGAGTTTAAACTTTCTATGAACGAATGCCGCGCGGTCGCCGCGTGGCCGCCGCGCTGTTTCATTGTTGGGAAGAATTTGAATGTTGTGGCGTAGTTAATAGAGTTTCAATTCTCGATTAACGAATTCTAGTACGCGGCCGCCGCGCGGCCTCCGCGCGGTCGCAGCGCGGTCTCTCCGCTCTCGTCTAACTGCAGCCTAAATGTATTTTTCAACTGGTTGTTATACTGTATAAGACAATGAATATAAATGATTCATATTCTTACAATGCTCATAGTATGCGAATAAAAATAGTCAGTGTATTATTATTGCTCGTCTATTATAATAATGTTTAACAGCTACGCTGGCAGATTAAAATCTGTATAACGACCTCTTCCCATGTACCATATCATTGATATGATATAGCATGTCTGTCAGTAGCATGCCCATCAATTAGCATATACGAATAATATATGCGTAATATACGGGGTGTTTCTTAGTATAGTGAAAACCTCTCAGGGGGTGATTATATTTGTTTTTTTGAACAACTATTGTTCTGGGACACTGCCGAAATCGCGGAAAAAAAAAAATGTTCCATACAAAATTGGTCTTTGACCTAGTGTATGGAACAGCTGATTTTTCTTCGCGATTTCGGCGATGTCCCAGAACCAAAATTAAATATATTTTGATATGTAAAATATATTAAAATATATTGTATTTATACAAGTTTCGTTACATAGTACTCATAGTACACACAGTGACACTTCAACCTAGACTGTTTGGACTTTGAACTATTGGAAGTTGAACGCTGCGAATCGTGCGAGACAGTGCGTTATATTTTTGTTACGCTCTATCCTTACCATTACATCGACACCCCTATGCACGGTCCCTTTCCGACAATTCTCTATTTTGTATGTAGTATAGTTATGCGTATATAGGGTGTCTAACTTAATGTGTAGCTAATAATAATGATAATAGCGAGAATCTCAGTGATACCCATTCAATCCTGTATTGTGCTGCTGTAGCGGCATGTCGTACAGCAGGCGTCAAGTTCCCTTTGAACGACACTGCTGTATGGCGAAAAGCTGCTCCGGCATGGCAATGCAGGATTGAACGTCGTATCGCTGAGGCAAGGGCACTTATTGGTAAACTAATCTGCTTCAGGGAGGGCAATACTCGCCCTAGAGTGATGCGCTTTGTGAGTCGCGCTTTCTTGGGAACTGACACCAGCCCACAAGACTATACATCTCGGGTCACAGAGCGCATTGACTTCCTGAAGCAGAAAGTTTATGCGTGGGCAAACCGTTTGCGCAGATACAAAAAACGCGTGAACCGGTATACCGTGAAATACACATTTCAAAGAGACCAGAGACGTGTTTATAGAAGCTGGGAACGACCGGATCAATGTGTGACTGGTGGGCGGCTGCCGGATGCTGATACCACAAATACCTTTTGGCGTAGCATCTGGTCGGTGCCCATGGGCCACACAGACGGCGATTGGATCCGTGATGTCGAGAGAGCGGTTGAACAAATTCCAGAGATGGAAGACGTAGTCATTGAAGACCAGGATGTTACTAGTGCAGTCCGTTCGTTATCAAATTGGAAGTCTCCAGGTCCGGACGGGCTGCATAACTTCTGGTTGAAGTGGCTACGTAGTTCGCATGCTTGCTTGGCATCGCAGTTTCAATCAACCGTAGAATCTGGGTCGTTGCCAGATTTTATGACCACAGGAGTTACGCACCTGCTCCACAAAGCAGGTAGCACTCACGAGCCTGGAAATTATAGACCGATCACCTGCTTACCATCGGTCTATAAGCTTCTTACGTCTATTCTGAGAGCCAAAATTTCAAAACATATTGAAATCAATTCTATTATGTCGGCCTCTCAGAATGGTTGTAGGAAGGGGGCTCGTGGTACGAAGGAACTCCTCCTCATTGATATGGCCATTAGCCAACAGGTTCGCCGTAATCACAAGAGTCTGGCGACATGTTGGATAGATTACAAGAAAGCGTTCGATTCGGTGCCGCATACGTGGCTCTTGAGGGTGCTGGAGCTGTATAAAGTAAATACAACTCTATGCACCTTCTTGAAGTTATGTATGCGGCAATGGAAAACGGCTCTTTACTATCCAGGGTGTCGACAGACCCAGGCGACCAGCGAGCTAATACAGATTAAGCGAGGTATATTTCAGGGCGACAGTCTGAGTCCTCTGTGGTTTTGCCTAGCGTTGAACCCTCTCAGTACATTACTAGAGGGTTCAGGGCTAGGTTACAGGTTAAAGAGAGGTGGTCAGGTCGTATCACACTTGCTATATATGGATGGTTTAAAGCTGTTTGCCCGCACTGATTCATATTTGATAGACTTACTAAGAGTAACTGATTGCTTTAGTAAATCTATCAACATGGAGTTTGGTGTGGATAAATGTGCAGTCATGCATGTAAAGGAAGGAAGGATGGTGGAATCTGAGAGCATTGAACTTTCAGATTCCATTAACCTAAGATCGCTTCTCATTACTGATACCTACAAATACTTGGGTATGTCACAAGCCTTAGGTATAAATGAAGCGGACATGAAACAATCGTTGAAGGAGCGCTTTTTTGGTCGCCTGAGAAAAATACTTAACGGTCTTTTATCAGGCGGCAACAAGGTGCGCGCTTTTAACGCCAACGGTCATGCCGCTTCTTTTATACTCCTTTGGCATACTTAAGTGGACTCAGACTGAGTTAGATGCACTGGACAGGAAGGTCCGTACACTGTTGACGGCATACCGAATGCATCATCCTCGTTCGTCTGTGATGAGGTTGTACATCCCGCGGGAATGTGGGGGTCGAGGTTTTCTAAATGCCAAAACCCTCCATAATCGTGAGGTGTGCAACCTTAGAGAATATTTCCTTCAAGCGAACGTGGATATGCATCGTGATGTTATCGCAGTGGATAACGGACTCACCCCACTTAATCTGGCTAAAGAGAACTGGCGCATCCCTATAGTACTAAGCATTGACGACCGCAAGAGTATATGGCAGAGCAAGGAGCTTCACGGTAGGTTCTACAAGGCCCTATGTGGACCTGATGTAGACGTTCTCGCCTCCGTGAACTGGCTACGCTTCGGTGACCTCTTTGGGGAAACCGAAGGGTTTGTCTGTGCAATTATGGACGAAGTTATCAAGACGAATAACTACCGGAAATATATCCTGAGGGATGGTACGATTGACATATGCCGGGCGTGCCACCAACCCGGTGAATCCCTCAGGCATATAGTTTCCGGTTGTTCTCGTCTTGCTAACGGCGAGTACTTGCACAGACATAACCAAGTAGCCAGAATTATCCATCAGCAACTTGCTCTGAAGTACAAACTTGTAGAGGTCGAGGTGCCTTACTACAGGTATGTAGCGGGTACAAACTTGTAGAGGTCGAGGTGCCTTACTACAGGTATGTAGCGGAACCAGTTCTCGAAAAGGACCATATCACACTGTATTGGGATCGATCTATTATCACAGACAGGACTGTTGTTGCCAACAAGCCTGATGTTGTGGTAATAGATCGATCAGAGCGCCGTGCAATGATTGTCGATATTACCATCCCTCATGATGGCAACCTCGTGAAAGCTGAGAAGGAAAAAGAACTAAAATACCTGGACTTAGCACACGAGGTTGTCGATATGTGGGATGTGGACTCGGCAATCATTGTACCGATAGTCGTTACGGTAAACGGTCTAATAGCCAAGAGCCTCGACCAACATCTTAAGAGGCTCGCGTTAGGTGCTTGGGTCAAGGGTCAGATGCAGAAGGCGGTTCTCCTCGATACGGCACGCATAGTGAGGAGATTCCTCTCTCTGGACCCCTAACCACCGACAGCTTGGACCTTGTCTCGATGTCGGTGGGCATCCATAATTTTTATATTTTTAAATGTGTTTTTTTATAATTATATATTTTAATGAATAAATGTGAATAATAATAATAATAATAATAATTGTCTCCGTGTAAGCCTCCCAAAGGGCCAGGTATTTTCTAATATAATATGTTAGAAAGTACCTGTGATAAGAGAAACATAATAATATTCTACCACATACCCACAACACCGTCTAGCCCAAACTAAGCAGAGCTTGTACTATGGGTACTAGACAATGGATAAACATACATATATACTTTTTTTTTTGTAAATACATGCATATTATACATAGAAACACCCAGACCAAGACAAACATGTGTTCATGCACACAAATGTTTGACTTGTGCGGGAATCGAACCCGCGACCTCAGGCGTGGCAGTCGGTTACACTAACCACTACGCCATCGAGGCCGACAAAGCTCTGTGTACAAGCTCTGTTTAATTTGGAGCTAGATAATTGGCGTAAGTACTAATTATTATTATTAGTCATCACTCAATGATCGTCCCAAGTATACAATGGCAATCTAATATGAAATAAATGTACAAAATGTAGATGTGCTACAGGAGAGTCTACATATTATAAATATTTTGCAGTAAAACCTGCCTGCCGATAACGTCGCGTCGTATTTTGTTACAGCTTATCTTTATTTGCATGCGCCACCGCTGTGCACTAATAAATAGATAAATGAGCAGGTATTTTACAATTACTCGTCAATAAAACGTAAACGAAATAATACGTAAACATTTGTATAAACGTTAGAACCATGAGAACCCAATGCGTTTGGGCAACGTCCCTATAGTAAAAAAATATCATCTTGGAGCTACATTTCATTCTTGTTGATGGGTGGGGACGATTCCACCCATGGTCCTTGGAGAAATCTAAGTTAACGCGAGTATTAGCAAAATATAGTTGGAAATAAAAATGTTACGAGTCAAGTATTGGAAGACTCAATCTTATATTCATTAATTCAAATGAAAACTGCCTAAACAGATAGTATAAATAAAACCAATGAAGTAATATGCATTGAGATTACATGGCGGTGCTTCCGGCGAGCGGAACAGGAAAGGTCTCGGTTGGCTGCGCCTGCGCACTAATACTTTCACTATGCGCTTGTTTGACTCTGTTCATTTGAATGAACACCTATGTCAATATTTTCGTTAAGATTTTAGATTGTTGACGTTCGGTATCTTTAGAGACAGAGATGGCGACTTCTGTGAAGATTACTTCTTGGATCGTTATGAGAGATCTACGAGAAAGACTTGACAATACATCATGCAAAGAAGATTTGATGAAAGGATATAAAGCACGAGTATGACAAAGTATTCATTGAATGCACTAAAAGTATTAACGCAATAAAACAGTTAAGTACTTAAAGTTTCTTTAAAAATTCTATAAATATTGTCATTACTTATAGAATTTTTGCCTGATTGTAGTTTGCTTCGTTTCGTTGATAAATAACTTGTTACTTTTTAGGTATAAATACTTTTTACGCAAAAGTAATATTCACGTAATATAAATATTATTGTTTATACAAACGTGAGTATTTTTGCGTGAATTAGCCATCCGTGGACAATTATTCGATGACGGTAAGAATAAGAAGGCTCATTCGGAGAAGCATACGTGATGGTCTAAAAAGAAACCGCCGCTAGAGTAGTAACAGGCGGAGGCTTCTTTTTACGTCTTATCACATCTAGAACTCCTCTTTTGGACCTGGTATAGCAAGTAGGTCATTTGTGAAGTTGTCACCTTGTATATATACATAAAAACTATCTAATTATTTGAAACTAGCTTTTACCCGCAGTTTCACTCGCGTGAGGTTAGGTTATGTTAGCAAAAGAATATTTTTAATAAATAAAATATGCTACTCGGTGATAATATAGCTTTCTAACGGTGAAAGACTTTTGAAATTGGTTGAGTAGTTATTTATTTAAATCTTTACAAACAAACAAAACAATATCAAATCTTTCCCCTTTATTATATTAGTATAGATTCGATTCAAAAGCCTTTTTATTTAGCATATATTGTAAGAACTCGTGAACTTGAAAATATGGATACTGAAACAAATATGTTACGCATGAGAAACATTGCGAATCGTGTAACTTAAGCTTGTTAAGTTATTTTTAGGATGGTTATTAATTGTTGTTATATAATTACTCAATCTGCTTTTTATTAGATTAGACTTAATTAGATGCATTAAATATGAACAAAAATATGTGCGAGTTTTTATCTACCTATAATTTTAAGCAAACCCCAAGGGTATCTAAGATAAGAAGTAATTAAGAATACACAATTTAATTAAGAAACAACTTTAATGGCGCAGCTTAGACTGGACGAGAGCTACGTAGTTATATATGTAGACAGTTCAGGTCTTGAAATCGAAGACATGGCATACTCCTCTGAGCTTCTCCTCTTTAAATTTTTTAAAGAAGTGAAGAATGCCAATTCACGCTGGGCTGTTGTCATTGTATACATATTGGAAAGGGACCTGTGCTTTGCACTCATTTGTTTCTTATTAATTAAAAATTAAATTGAGGCATTACTTAGAACATATTTCTTTTTATTATACAACTAAGGTGGCAAACAGGCATACGGCACACCAGTTCTAATTTAATCAGAGATCAACTGATCGTCTTATCGAGACCCAAAGAGTATGCGCCACAAAAGCGACGTAATTGGCCCCTTTTTTGTTTCTACTTCCCTGAAGCATTCAGAGCCAATGACAAACTATATTGTTATTTATTATAGGCAATAATAAATTATAATATTTTTATTGCCTTTTTGATATGTTTTAATTGGTGTCGTTAGTGGTCCGAATAAACCTTTTTCTTCTTTCTTATTGAATCTACATCTTTGTAAACATTAATTATATCAATTGTCCATAATATTGAGATTAACGTTTTTATTATACCTACTTAACACACTACAAATCCATAAACAACCAACATAATTTTAATCGATCTGTCCGTTCTACATTGGTCTGTGCTAAACCTCGGGATAGTTGTACTAATTGTCATGAAACTTCGCAATCAGGTACTAGACAATTAAATTTTCATGGCTCATCAAGCCTTTCTTTTAAAATCACCTACATAGGTACGAAATTGCGGGCAATAGCTGGCCTCAATATAATTTAATAAAAGATGTACCTGCATGTTAGGACTTGAGACTTAATGACCCAAACTAAGAATGTTACCTACGTGTTTACGTGACGATAATCAGGCATTCGCAGTAATATAATGTGTAATTCATTCGCTTCTCGATGAATCAGTTTTATAGCGAAGTAAGCGTTAATATAACAACTTAATATATACATATATGTGAGAAACAATAGCTGTGTATGCAGGTGTTCAGAATATATTATATTGGGTACCTCTATGCGCTAAGGTGTGTTGCCAATGAGGCGTATTGTTTGTGAGTAAATTGATTCTATGCAGTAGTTATATTGTGTTGTTGTATAAACTAAGTCGGTAAACGTATGGTCTAGTGGTAAACGATTACGGTACTATGTAGATGCTTGCAATGCAAGATATAGTCTATAATCTATACTAATATTATAAAAAGGTAAAATTGGTTTTTGTTAGTTTTGTTTAACTAAAACTACTTAACTAATTTAAAATGAAAATACTTTCACCATTAGAATGTTATTATCACCGAGTAAAATAGGCAATATGTTTTTTAATTGTACTGTGTACTGTGTTACTCTAAAACCTGGCAAAAGCTAGTATTTCATATAAAAATAAGTTTCTGTGTTTGTGTCAACTAAACACAAAAATTAGTTACATGATTTAATTGAAATTTTTACACATCGTTGCCACATTATAAAAAAGCGTTTTTAAATTATTCTTTATTCTTCAGTACCCACGGGAATAATTAATATCAGATTATCAGCGAATCGTGATTTTTATCTCGAAAAACATTATGATTATATTTTAAGAATTACAAATTTTAGGCTCTAGGGAATATCGCAATCGAAGCTTTCTTGAAGTAAAAAGTGTACCTATGTTTTTCATTGTTTTACGACTATTAGCTAATTAATTTAAACTTTATTTAACCTTTACTCACCCGAAATAATTTCGTACCGAAAAAAGTGCCGCATATGAGTATCTACGTGACGTTGCCAGTTATCAACGACAAATGCATTGTGGTTGTCGTAGTCGGACGTCAACTAATATACGGAATGTCCGGTAATTAATGGATAACCTTGAAATGTCTTATAGTAGAACAAAAGGCCGTTCAGAAAAAAATAATGACGATAATAAAAAATATATATATATATATATTAAAAAGTGCAAGCTATATTAGCATAGCATACTTTTGACTGTCTATCTATTAGCATAATTAGTGTTTAATAATAAAACAACAAAAAACTGATGGATTTCATTCATTTATGGTCGTAGAATACAAGAAAGTTATACATGGTAATTTAAAAGATAATACATATCTCAGGTAGTAGTTAGGATAGATTTTTTTCTAATTTTTTTTGAACGGCCATCAGTTCCACTATAAAACATTTCCAGGTTAACCATTAATTACCAGACACCCTGTATATACTTTATTGTTAGTGGTTTAGATAGCGTGAAAAATAACGGTGTGGTTATTTTACGGTAGTAAAAATTTTGTGTATCATCATATAAAAATGAAGGTACTGTTAACCTTAGCAACCGATATTTATTCTCTATGCAGTCCCTGACGTACAATTGGCTTTATCTGCGCAAGCCCTTATACCTGGGTGGGACTTATGTGTGACCTTACTAGCTGATCAAAGATATAGCCGCAATATAAAGAATACAGTACCTTTATATAAATGCTAATATGATCCTTGTAAACATAATAATGGGCGTGTGAATAATAGATAACAGATGATGAATTGTTATTATAAAAACAGATAAATGTTAATATCATCCATAATAAGATTTATCAGTTTTTATTATAAGAATTATCGCTGAGCAATGTCTATACATAATGTTTATTGTATAAAAAAGTTCTCTATAGGGTTCTTTAATTAACCTGTCAATTTTTGAAACGCCATATGTAATTAAAAGGTGTCTAGTCGGCAGATTTCCGCTGCCACTGGGATAGTAGAAAACATGTATGTTGTCTTACACACATATAGTTAAATAGGGTGAATAAAACATAAGCAAAATGAATGGAAATAATAATGTGTCTGGATCCAGATACTGGCTCGGCAAAGCGAGTGTTTATTCTAGTGATCCAAGCGATCTTAAGCTATACGATATCCGCTTACCATCATGTAGAAAGTATGTTTGTTTACATCTTGGTAGAAAAATGATAAAATGGTGGTTACCTCGATCGGGAATTTGCACATCGTAGTCTTAATAAATTGGATGAAAGTACATAAATAATAAAACTTATATAAGCACATTTTTATTACTTGTAACCGTTTTACAGCACACGCAAACACAAATAAGTAATTACAAGTCAGTGTTGCCAAAATTGCTACTCATGATGAAAACCACAGACCAAAACCTACAGAGAAGTTTTGATCTAGAATCGAGTAGAAACTCGTAGTTTTGCAAAAAGTATCTTTATTAAGACAGCAGCGTCGCAACGTTTGCGAATACAACTGCTGTGCTCAAGGTTTTGGGTTCAATTACGGGGTGGAGCAACGTGTTATTGGATTTTTCAGCACGAAGTCTGAAACATTGCCCAGTAAATATGTAGGAATGTCCTCCATAATTAAAAGAAGTCGGTGCTTTTAAATTCACTTTTATTAATAATTAAATAACTTAATTAACTACGACAAGTAGTTGATGAATTTAATTAAAGGTTACACGGACAAAAACAGTGATCCGTGCACCGAGCGAGCTCAACAAGAACTGTGTCTCGGCGCCGGGCGGACCGGCTTATATAGAGTAGTGGTGGGGCGCGTTCAGTGAGTCACGCGCAGCTCGGCCGCTCGATGCACGTTCCACTGACGTTTAGCACGTGGTTTTTCTCCGTGTACCCCCTTGTAGCTAGGCACGATGACGACGCCGACACGGCCATGCTGACGAGCGCACGTCCTCGTGCGTTGCTACCAATTTCATTAGTTATCTTAAAAGAAGATAACATGGTTAATTATACAGCTCGACCATTCTGACCGAAAAATCAACATTAGCCATACACTACTATAGATCTCTACAGAATGCCATTGGACCGGTTGCCCCTACAATGACATTACTGGACCAGATCACAACAAAAGATCTCTTCAGCGGTGTCACTGGACCGGTTGCCCCTACAATGACACCACTGGACCAGATCACAACAAAAGATCTCTTCAGCGGTGTCATTGGACCGGTTACCCCTGCAATGACACCACTGGACCAGATCACCGATCGCAAATTCCTTCAGCAATGCTGTTGGACCGGGCATCCCTACAACAGCACTACTGGACCGGATTGAAAGCTTCAACTAGTCCGGTTACCCCTTTAGTTGAAGCATTAGTTACTGGACCAGAAAACCTTCAGTTAATATTTGACAGGTGACTGGTAGTAATTCTTCAGTAATTATAATAAATTATTAAAGAGGTCTCATGAATCGTCCACAACACTGTCAGCAGTCATAGTTTCAGATCCAACAGATAAAGTTTCTTCACTATCCACGCTTACAGTATCTGAATTGGGAGGGCTATGAACAATAGCAGTGGTCAAAAATCTTGTTCCAGATTCCGTTGGTTTAAATGATATTGTCTCCCCATTAGTAGGATCAGGACTTGGAGACTTGGGAGTGGAAATATTAACATTTTCATCCGCCGACGTGGACTCATCACTGTCAGTATAATTCTCGACTATCTCGAATAGTCCCGTTTGACCAGTAGGAACTTTCCTTAAATTTTCATGCGCGATTTTGAAAAACCTATTAGACCCATTAATATGTTTCAATTCGTAACGATCATTTTCAAGAACTGCAGTAATTTTAAAAGGACCTTTGAATTTTGTATCCAACTTGGTTTGATGACGCTCTTCACATTTTACGAAAACGAAGTCCCCCACGGAAAAAGGTTTAATAGTTGCTTTACCTCTGTTAAACCGAATAACATCATCATTGGCTTGTTTTTTTATACTAGACAAGGCATTGGATCGAGCTGTCTCAAGGTCGATTCTGTCAGTACTACCAATATCGGGGGCAATTTTGGAAATTCCTAGTGAATTACCCTGAATTCCGAACATTAATTCAAGAGGTGTAAAACCTGTTACCCTGCATCGACTACTATTAATAGCTAACTGAACCTCTTCTAACCGATCGCGCCAGACACTGTCAGAGCTAGATTCTATTATTGTAAGAAGGCTCTTTAACGTGCGCATCACACGCTCTACTTGTCCATTAGCTCTACTTGATCCTGTTGCAATCAAATGTAACTCAATATTATTATCTTTACAAAATTTTTTGAACTCGATACTGTCATAACATCTGCCTTTATCAGCGATGATACGTTTTGGTGCGCCAAACAAATTTACCGACTTTTTAATAGCTTTCACAGCAGTGGCAGCACTCAGTGTAGAAGTATATTCCAGAAGAACAAATTTTGAAAAAGAATCAATTAAGACCGAACAGTATTCACGTTTTTCGCTCTTGCCACTAAGTTTACCAGAGATGTCTACATGTACAGTATGCCATGGAACACTAACCTTAGGGATGGGATGGAGCTGTACTTGTTGAGCGCCGGAGGGACCTTTGGAAGCTTTGCAAACCAAGCATGAGTTTGTGAACTTTTTGACATATTTATGCATGTTTGGAAACCAGTACAGTTCGTACAATTTATCAAGAGTTTTCTCAAAGCCCAAATGTTTCAATTCACAGTGTACATGATTAATCAGACTCCACACTAATGATCGAGGAACGATAGGCAACCAAGAACTAACCCTTTTACGTTAAATTTTTCTAAAAAGTACATCCTTACGGATGTCATAAGTTTGGGTGATATCGTCCGGGAATGCGTTCGATTTTAATCTGGATATAATGTCCAAAATTTCAGGATCTCTTTGCTGCTCTACGAAGATCCAATCTTTTTCCAGTTCTGCAAAGTTAACTACTCTAGGTTGAATTTGGATATTATCACTATCACTATTAGTAGGGTTGCGGGACAGAAAATCGGCATGTGCCATTTGTTTCCCTTCCTTATACACGATGTCAAAATTGTAAGCTTGAAGAATTGCCCACCACCTATGAACTCTAGGGGTAAGGTCTTTTTTTGAATGGGATGCTTTTAAAGAATTGCAGTCGGTAAAAACCGCAAATTTACGGCCATATATGAAATGACAAAAATGTTGAACAGCACGAACCACAGCCAGGGTCTCGAGCTCATAAGAATGATAACGACTTTCTGTGTCAGTGGTTCGCTGGCTGTAGTAAGCTACAACATGAGGCCTGTTGCCATCTTTCTGAATCAAAAGCGCCCCATAACCATCAGAACTAGCATCTGTATGAATTTCGATGGGCAAAGATGGATCAAAGATTTTAAGAACTGGTTCGTTGGTTAAATGTTTTATAATAGCTTTATGAACCTTGTCGTGTTCTTGGGTCCATCTTATTTTCCCATGGCCCTTAGTCAATGGGTAAAGAGGTTTCATTAGTTGAGAAAAAGCAGGAATAAATTGACGAAAGTAAGAAGCATTGTCTAACTTGGGTAACAGTTGATGGAGGTGGAACATTTATCAGAGCCTCAATCTTTTTAGGATTGGGTCTCAATTCTCCCGCTGAAACTACATACCCAAGGTATTCAGTCTTTTTCTTCATAAAACTACACTTTTTGAAGTTGAACGAGAAGCCACTGTTAGCCAAAGTCTGTAATAATTTATCTAATCGTTTTAAACCTTCATCGATAGTCCCCGATACTGAAAGAACATCATCCATATACACGAGTACTCTATCATCATTTAGGGGTTTTAATGCTGAATGAATGGCTCTCTGAAAAACTTGAGGAGCGTTACGAAGACCAAAGGGCATAGCAAGAAATTCATACTGTCCATTGGGGGTCACAAAAGCTGTTTTTTCTATTGAATCTTGGTGAACGGGTAATTGATGAAATCCCGATGCCATGTCAATTGTACAGAAATACTGAGCACCATTATGTTTATTAATTTGATCATTAATAAGGGGTAAAGGGTAGTTATCGGGTATAGTATTGCTATTTAACTCACGATAGTCCACACACATACGTTCGCTGCCGTCTTTCTTCTTCATTAACAAGATAGGGCTTGCAAACGGTGATGAGCTTTCCCTGATGATGTTAGCATCTAGCAGTTCATTAATTTTGATCCTGACTACTTGTTGTTCTGTTGGGGATAATCTATAAGGCCTTCGTTGAACGGTTTTATTAGGATCTATTAAGTTAATTTTAAGCTCTCCAGTATTGATTCTAGACTTAGGGAAATTTTGTGTAAAGTTATTAGAATATTTAGTTAGAATACCATATAGTTTCAACTTGTCTGCACCAGTTAAATCAGTATCAGTTGAACCAAAGTCTAATTTAGTGAATGAATTAAGGAGTAAGTTACTCGTTGTCTCTCTAAATACAATGGATTGTGGACCAATCTCAACAGATAAACCAGATTCTAATAAATCACGTCCCAATAAAACATCTTCGTTCAGACAATCATCGGGAACAATGTGAAAAACTACTTTAACCGGGATGTTCTGAATTGTAATGTTACAAACTATTTGTTCGTACTGCAAATATTGTCGCAACCCATGCCTTTAAATTTTACTAATTCATGAGATCTCTCACCGACAAAAAACTGCGACTGACTTTCTCTTATTAGACTACACTCAGATCCAGAGTCAAAAATAAATTGAATTCTCATACCATCAATTTCCAAAGTACCTCTTGCTATCTTGGAACAGACATTGACTTCCTTTACTTGCGGCTTTTTGGTCTGGTCCTTCTCGACACGTTTCGGACACGATGATACAACGTGACCAGGTTGGTTGCAGACGTAACAGGTCACTGACGAATTCCGTGACTCTTGCTTTGTAGACACACTGTCGTTGGGTTTACTGAACGGCCGGTTCTTGCTTCGACATTCGGAACCTCGATGACCCAATCTGCCACAAAAGTGGCAAGAACCACGGAAGTGTGGGTTATGTGAACTCGTTCGGGGTTTTTTTGAATCTATCCTTGAATCATCCTGTTCATCTAGCTTCCTCTTCAAGGACATACCTCGTAAGACTCGAAACAGTTGTCCTTTATCATTTACTACGGCCGAGTTCAGTTCTCTACGTATGGCATCATTACAGTGGGAGAGAACAGAAATCGTAAACCCGGTCTTAACATTTTCTGACATCGGTGCATCCGGGATATTCTCAATAAGTTGCCAAAGACGCAGACCACCTTGGGCAGCACTTTCATCATTTGCTAATTGGAACTTGATAACTTTATCGAAATGGTCTTGCATCGTCATTGGTTTCGAAAAGGTAGATAGGAGCAGCTCTTTTATAGTGGGCCACGTTAGATCCTCGTGATTAAATTTCGTAAGACAAGTGGCTGCACGGCCTTTCAAGGCTTTGGTCAATGCCAATATGAGGTCCACACCACTGATATTTTTTCTTTTACAATTACATCTGTAAGTTTGCACCAACCTTCGATATCCGCGTCAGGTTCCTCAGGATCAAACTTTACCAATGATACAGGAGTTAGAGCAGATAGTGGTCTGGATAACTTTTCCGCCAACTTCAGAAAGGCGGCTTCCATGCCAGCAGAAAATAATGATATTTGAGCTCCTGCGTCAGAATAACCACCTTGATCTTGATTCTGCCCTTCATCTGTGCGCTGGTTCAATCCCACTTCTGATGTAGGAATGTCCTCCATAATTAAAAGAAGTCGGTGCTTTTAAATTCACTTTTATTAATAATTAAATAACTTAATTAACTACGACAAGTAGTTGATGAATTTAATTAAAGGTTACACGGACAAAAACAGTGATCCGTGCACCGAGCGAGCTCAACAAGAACTGTGTCTCGGCGCCGGGCGGACCGGCTTATATAGAGTAGTGGTGGGGCGCGTTCAGTGAGTCACGCGCAGCTCGGCCGCTCGATGCACGTTCCACTGACGTTTAGCACGTGGTTTTTCTCCGTGTACCCCCTTGTAGCTAGGCACGATGACGACGCCGACAAATATATAAATCACAGCCGGTGTAATGTGTGTATTAAATATAATTTCCTATTTCTTCGGGGTTATAGATGTGAGGTTATGTGCGTATGTATGGCTTTTTAGTCCTGGAGCAACCATTTGACATTACTTAGGATGTAGTCGAATACTATTTCTGTTAAGAAGTCTGTTATCTTAAGCAGGACGGAGTTTGGACACGTGTCTAATAAATGGCCGAAACTGGCGATTGCTGGATAAAGGGGTAATTATATCTCTTTTCTTCCATGAACCTTTTTGTTTATCGAAAGTAAGTCTAATCTTAATTTGTATAATATTACAAGTCTCTCACATCCCGCGTTTTATTTATACTTATCCAACCTTTTTTAAATAATAGGAACTACACAAGGCAGTGATCTATATTTGTAGATTACCCTTGAATCTACTGCAGCCATATTGCTGTACATACTATTCTTGGATATTAATCAATATATTATAGCTATTGTTATCGCTACAGTTTCTACTGAATGCAGGAAGGAAACAAGTACAGTCGAGCAATGTTTACAAATAGGAATATTATGCTTTAGTCGAGTATTTATATAACCGAGGTAACAAATAAGTATATCTCTATAGCCACTTGTCATACTAGAAGTATTATCTTAATAAGAATTGGAATTGCTCTGATGAACTGTTTGCTTTAATTTATTTTTGGTTTAAAAAGAGAACTCCCGCACTAGGAACCCTTCCTGTATCACGAGGGACTTTACAAACATTCAAACAACGGACACAAAGAACACGCTATCAAAGTCAAAGCCTAACTTACTTTGTCAAAGGACAGTCTCCGAAATACTAGCCACTGCATGAATACAACACTTAGTTGTTTGGTGTTCATGTTCTGTAGGGTTTCCCAGTGGGGTTCTGTATTCCCAGTGGGGTTGAAATCAAATCAAAATCAAATCAAATAAATAATAGTAAAAGAAACAAAAATTCATGCTTTATTAAAAAGCAAACTAAAGAGTAGAAAATAATTTAATAATTTTTATGTAAAAAAGCGTGGGGTACTTTCTAAGATATTTTGGTAACCTCCACCCCACGTTTTTTAGTATTTTTGAACTATAATTTTTTTTATTGTTTTTTTATATGCCTATTTTCGAGTTAATCCGACGTTTTGAAGAGGGTTAAAATCATGTTCAAAGATTCCGTTACATACATACTAACATACGTATGAAACTAATAAAAAAGCGTGTTAAAATAAATTTATTCAAGTTAGGTTACAAGGTAACACTTATGCATGTCAAAGTGACACAATTTTTTTTTTGTTAATATACATTTACTGCTACGTTCAGCAAAGTAAGGGTGTACGGCTTATGAAAAGAACGGGCAAGAAACTCATGGCCACTCTTTTTTATTTAATCGCCAAGTTTACAATAATATTTCGTTTATAACGTTTACACGTTGTTTCAGTTAGAGCGAAATAGCAAAAGATGCAACTGTCCTTACCTTTTCTAAAAGACTTAATTATAATAAGAGCTCGTAGTTCAGAAGGTTATCATTTGATAGCCAGCTATGTAAGCAAATATTGGAATTTTCTTTAGTGTCGTAGGACGTCTTTAACGGTATTTGGTAAAAGACAATAAGTCAGCGATAGCTGAAAATTAAATATGTGAGTGTGATACCTCGTAGTATTAAAATGTTTGCCTATTCATCAAATCGACTGTATAAAACGATAAACGATATTCTAAAATATCACATCTCTGAAATTAAAATAAAATGCTAATTTGCAGACATTTGCAATTTTATATTTCCGATTTTGGTTGTTTTTCTATCCCGAAATATCAGGTGCCATTACATTGAAAAAATTGTACTTATTAACGATCATTTATATGCATCTATTAGATTATTCTAGACCAAAGATATTATTATAATATAATTGTCCCCAAACACGTTTATATTTCATGTCCAAAATTCAGGCCCCGGGGCCAAGACAAACTGCTTTTTCATTGTGTCTGGTTTCCGGCTTATTAAAACATAGATTCATAGAATATTTGTACTGTTTCTATATTTCAAAAATAATTTGTCTATACTTTCGACTCCATCTTACCACTAAGACTGCCGAGTGGTTGGTGATAGCATTTTCGATCTACACACAAAATAAAAACCTGCGTTCGACATAATTTTGCCAAGTCTGGGATTCTTTCTGTCCGTTGTTCTAATGTTTGTAATAATTCCGATGCAGGCATTAGTCTACTACACGCAGTCTCTTTACACTTCAGTCTTTAATTAAGGAGATACCTTGATCATTTTATAATTACAGAAACAGGTATCAGAATTAATAAATAATTCATTTTAGCGCAACTGCCGCATGATTTACAATACCAAGTAAAAACGGAACTAAGGCTTTATAATCTATGCGGAATGTAGGTATTGGTTATAAGAATACAATTAAGATATTATAGCCGATCACGGAAATGACCTACTAACTTCCTATAATCATACCTCTATCGAATAAGTATCTATTACGAACAGACACAGATAATAAAACAATTATAAAATAGACAATAAACGAACAATTTCGCACACGCAATGTTATGTAACCACAGACAATATACAATTTTTACTGTTAGTTAATAGTAAACAATGGTTAAAGACGAACAAGATTGCATTTAAAATTAGAACAACATTTTTTAATAGTTTGTATGTCAATAGTTTCAAATTAGTCGAGTTTTCAATTCGATTTGTGGTTGGGTTAAGTCAATCGATTGTGTAAGCAAATTTTATGTGATGTGTTAAACTTCTATTGTGTTCTGTGGTTTAGACGAGTGATTTGGATATCCATACCTACATATATCAACAAATGTTGCATTGTGAAACATTATAGCAATTGCCAAATAGATTTGGCAGCTATGGTGAGAATTTCTGAAATGAAGGCAAGTCTACTGCAGTCTATAGAACAGTTCCAAATTCTGTGTTGGTACGTAATAATTACATAAGAAAATTCTAATACTACCGTTAGTAAGCCCAGAATTAAACCAGGAACCTGGTGTGATAAAAGTAAACTTATTGACAATTATCTTATGGCTTCACTCGTGTTTTTTGGAAATAAAACTATTTCATTTTTCAGCCTTACCTAGTTACTATACGAAGTACCTATGTCGATCCATTATCGAAAAAACACCGAAGACACTTTTGCGTTTATAATATGAAAAAGGATAAATCGAAATACAGCAGAATCGATATTATGTAATTACTGGTTTTCCATGCTACTGTCTTTTATAAACTAGAACTAGAAAACTAGAAACATGTATTGCTTCATCCTTCCAGCTCCAATGTCTTGTGCATATTGTATAAGTTGTTGTAAAATATTGAAATTATAATTTAGTGGCATTTCTTGCGAATATCAAACTGAAATTGTTTATTTGCAAATTAAACGTACATTATCTTTCTAATTGGGTTTTCTCACATTGCAAAAATATACAAAACCTATATATAATATTGTTATTGTCCTATTAGTTTTTTACAATTATTATCTTCTAACAGGATCAACCCTTTGCCTAAACATAGCAACTAACACAAACATCATTTCAGTAAACTTACTAACTTACAAATGTCATGCATCACATGTCTTGTGTGTTGTGCTTAATAACCAAATTATGTTGTTATTCATGATCATTTGATGATTACATATGTACATTGTCTAACGTCCATATCTCCGAAAAGGTACGGAAAGTTTTATCACACCCACATTTCACTGGCTATGGTCTTAGGTCTCACATAATAGAAGGCAAGCCTGCCAAACTCCGTGCTGATACTGAGCATTCATATACCACTTGGCTCACCGTTTGAATTAAGACCGAGACCTCATACGTGCAGCAGACACATGTCCCAACGCCGAGTCACCAAGACATAAAAAACTTGCAATTGTCAAATGACTTTGTTCCTGTTTTGTTGACATTTAGATTGATCGATCGATAATAAGCTTCACCGTTTAAGACCGCTTGACATTAGGTAACACCGTCAGCAATCAGGAGATAGAATCGACTAATCAAGAAGTAATAAGAAACAGAGGTCTCGAGTTCAATCTTAAGGCGCGCATCTCTGACTTTTTGAAGTTATGTGCGTATTAAACATACGCACATAACTTCAAAAAGTAAGCAGCTATAGCTCACTGGGGAGACCAACAGACTGCAATGCAGAGGGTCTCGGGTTCGAACCCACGTCGCGCACCTTAGACTTTCGGAAGTTATATGACTTTTCGAAATTATGTGCGTTTTGATTGACAATTATCGCCTGCTCCGTGCCTTGGAGAACACATTAAGGCGTCGGTCTCGGCTGCCATGAACATCTATGGTAGTCGTCATTGGGAAGTCAATGCCCTATAATATTCTGACACTGGTCTAGCGTTAGGGTTTCGTTAGCCTTCGGGTTGCGGCGGTCAGCTGGCAGCCGCTCCATCTAAAAAACTGATATCCAGTCAAATCCGGTTAGACCAGAAAAGCCGACCCCAAGTGACTTGGGAATAATAAAGGCTAGGGAGAAGGATGTGCGTATTAAACAGTTAATTATCGCTCGCTTTAACGATGAAGGAAAATATCGTGAGGAAACCTACAGGTCTTAGATTTCTTTATAATGTTCTCGAAGATATGTGAAGTCTGCCAACTCGCATTTGTCCAGCGTGATGGACTATGGCCTAACTCTTCTCGCCTGAGAAGGCCCGTGCCCAGCAGTGGTACAGTTTAATACAGGGCTGATATTAATAATCAATCAATCTTTCCTTGACCATCTTAGAACGCAACAATCAGTTAAACAGCACAATATTGTTTTAATGCGATCGTTAGCATATTTCTATCAGCTTTGTCAAAAACAGAATGTACTTTTACGTATCTGGATAGTCAGTTAATAGCATTTTAGCGGTAAAGTAAATAGTTTAAAGGAATAAGTGCTGCACTTTTATAGAGTTTCATAAAACTCAACAACAGCTTTGTCCGTCCATCTGTCTGTTATACAACTTTCAACTCAAGAACCGTAAGAGTTAGAGACTCGCGGGCAACGCCATTCGACTCAGCATAGTCGATATACCCCCAAAATAACTATGACCTTTGACCCAGAGGTCTTAGGTCTTAGGTCAGAACCTAAGACCTAAGTAATTGATTAATTATTGCACGAATAGTGTAGTCGTTTAAGTGATCACCTCGCTATTACCATTGCGCCGATTGTTGTTCGATCACCACACGGGACAAAAGATGTGTGACGCACAAGTAGTTGTGCTGAGCCTGGATGTTATTTGTGTCCGTTTGGCTTCATGTTTGCTAAGTCTCCAGCGACACAGCAATTAATGCTAGTGATGTATTTGTAAAAAATCAACATGCGGGGCAGTGTTTGGGGACTGCCGATAGAAGTGAAAACTAAGTAACTAGCGTGCGGTGACGATGACGCGAGTTCCATGATATTTGTTCACCCAAAAATGCTCAATGCGCCTAAAGAAGTTTTCATTTCAATAATACTTGAAAATTATAGAACCTTATATGATAGAGCTATGCAAATGGGCGGATATGATGGTATAAAAACACAATGGATAAAAAATGACGTCAGGCTAAATACCTTAATATCCTCAAGTCAGATAAGCAGCCAGTGACTCGCTAGCTCACAATACTCATAAACTTTTAAAACAGCCGCCAGAAATGCTACAGAATATAATCAAATCAAATCAAATCAAAATAAATTTATTCAAATTAGGTTACAAGGTAACACTTATGAATGTCAAAGTTACACGTAATTTTTTTTTCTGTGAATTTACATTTACTGCCACGTTCAGCAAAGCAAGGGTGTGTAGGGCTCATGAGAAGAACGGGCAAGAAACTCGGATATAACACGGGTAGTACTCTGAAGTGTTATTCCATCTTATCCCGCCCTCCCCTTTCCTATCCAGAACAACGCGAGCTGGGCTCAGATGCCATTCTTACACGGGGAGTCGGCTAGAGTGCGTACCAACAAGTTTGGGTCCTCATACCTCTGCCGAACGATCATGGCATGTAATTCTCTGCCAAGGCACGTGTTTCCTTCTTCCTTCAATCCTGGGTCCTTTAAGCGGGGCGTAAAAGCACCTTCTCAGGCCGTCAGAGTAGAGACCTCAACATCGCCTCGGCTGCTATGAGGACGATGTGGAAGCCACTGCTCTTAGACCACGCGACTGCTTACCATCAGGCGGTGTGTGGTCATTGTGAAGAGCAAAAAAAAAGAAAAGAAATTAAGAAAGTGATGTCATAAATACAGCAAGAGGGCAACGTCGACGTATGCGCATTATAATATCTACTTATTATAATATCTTCTAAAATTAAATAAAACGGTGATAACGGTTAATATTAAATAAAAATCACAACTGTAATAAAATTACTCGAGTGCTTTCATAAACAGTTCTAGATTGGTACAGTCACCCTCAATAAGATGTATATATACGCAACTAAGTTCGATTAAATGTCTTCGTATAATAAGCCAAAAAAATCAACCAATACCTTGTAAATGTGTGTTTCATAAGTTTGTATGATCCTAATAATGCATAATGTGTTACAAAACTAATTAATTAACCAAATAAAAAAAATTAATACATGAATACAATAATTTGGCAAATTGTATATAGACATTTTAATTAAACTTTATTACGTATGCGTCTGTTTGATGGTGACTGTACCACAACGCCTTAAATGTAGTCTGACCATAAACGAGCTGCAGTTAAGACTCGTTTTTTGACCATTTGATGGATGAGCCCCAATAGACAATTTGGAGAATTGTCTAACAGGATCTGAAAGCCTGTCTGCTAATAATTGAAAGTTAAAATACGATTAACGGTATGTATAAAAATGGATCTTGAATGTAGCATTTCTAATTTAATTTGTAATATTATTATACTTAAAGCCAGTTTATATAAGTTTTAGTTTAGACATCAGATCACTTACAACAGGTTTATGAAACTGTTGTATGTCTATCTATATAAACCTGTAATTTTTGAAGATAAAATTAATGTTTAATTATTTATTAGTATTATAATCTATGCCTAGTAGGTGTTTAGCTAAAAGTAGATCAAAGTATTGATGAAGCAATTACCTGATATTACAAAATGAAAAAATAAATTATAGGCTAATAAAACTAAAGGTTTTAGCAGGCTTATAATTTTTTTTTTTTATAACGGTGTACGTTTGTTAGTGACATAGTTAAATAATTAACATAATATATACACAAATTATTTACAAGAAATATGAACTAAAGAGAAAAATAAATCTTCAAAATTGAAAAGCGTCATAATATTCCTCCGCATCGTCGTCAATTGCCCAGAAGACTGGCAGCATTGCCACGTTGAATGGCAATACTTATTCTTTGTGCAAAGAAAATACCAGCCCTCTGGTCACGCGAAGCATCGATGCTCATCGACGCAAGCGGCTCCGCTTAGCTAGGTCTCTATAAACAGATCTAGCACTTGGACCCCACGGCCCCAGTGTTTCAGCACCAAACGGTCTTATAATTATATTATTTGAAGGTCGAATAAGATACTGAAATCAAATATAAAGCGCAACGCCAGTAATATCTATTTTTAATTTTTATTGACTGCACGGATGGCGTCGAGATTTAGGTAATGGCCTCGCCACTTCCTTTACGCCGAGTAATAATAATATTCTCCAGACCGAATTTCGGCCACGGCGGTCAATCTTAAAAGAGACTGGCCATCTGCGCAGGAGATATTATAGTGCAAAAGCGTGTGCGCAAACACAAGTGCACTCTCTGTTCCCTCATTCTCATGATCCGATGGGACGGTAATCCGACACGACCGGGGAGAGATCAGGCGCAGGACCAACGGCTTTACGTGCTTTCCGAGACACGGGGGTGTCCAACACCGCCAACTTCCTAACGCCGGGCTGCTTGGGTTTTTCTTAACAGAAAAACCTAATAACTTTTTGTTGGGCCAACCCGGGATTCGAACCCGAGACCTTATGCACAGCAGTCGCATTCACTACTGCTGCGCCACGGAGGCAGCTACGCCTACTACTACGCCGAGCGTTGTGGGTTCGAATCCCATACGGGACAAACTTTGTGTGATCCATAAAGTTGTTTCAAGTCTGGATGTTCGTTGTGTCCGCTGTTTGAATGTTTGTAAATTCCCCCGCGACACAGGACAAAGGAATCGTTTTAAAGGAATTACCTTAAAACGTTGTAATACAACTTACATTTGTGTCAATATTGGATCTGAAAATGGCCGGACAATCGCGTGAATCCCGTCTTCAAGAGTTCGTAAGTAAGTTACTCGATAGTTAGGTGTTTAGACGGTTGTTTCAATCCCCGTTCCTTCTACTCAGTCACGTTATTCAGTCTCAAGTCTTACTTGTGTATCTACTTAGCCAATGCACACTTAGCCGATATATTTGTACTGACAAAATTGTACTATATTGTGTATGAGTAACTATTTTTTACACAATAATGTTTTCAAAGATACGTGAAATTTAGCATGGTGCACTAGTGTGATTGCACTAAGCCCAAATAGTTCTTATACTGAAAAAGAAGAAAAGAGGCCTGTGTCCAGCAGTGGGACAGTTAATAAACTGGGCTGATATTATATTAAACAATAATTAAACCAAGCAATAACAGTGTTACTACTCTGACGTTGGTTTCCTGTAAAAGAGTGACACTTCTCCGAGTATGTCAGTGCATTCGTACCATCTACATGTTATCAACAATAGGCTCTTCCACTCGAAAATAACATTAATATTAATGCCTACGTGGCTCAGCAGTACTGAATGTGACTGTTATGCATGCGGTCTCGGGTTTGGACCGTGGGTCAGGCTACGAATTATTGGAGGTTTCTGTCAAGAAATGTAAATACGAGTATACCTACGGCTTCCGTGCATCAGAAAGCATTGCGTGCTTTCTGAGGCACGGAAGCCGTTGGTCCTGCGCCCGATCTCTCTCCGGTCGTGTCGGGTTGCCTTCCCGTCAGATTATTAAAGTTACGGAACAGAGATTGCACTTGTGTTTGCGCACGACTATAATATTTTTATGCATCTAAATAATGCAAGCAACATTGAAAAATAAAGTTAGAATGAGATGAATGTCACTTTATGAAAAATACTAATATTGGGCTTACCTTTTTATTAAACACTAGAGGAGAAAATTATCTTTAAAAAGCATCTAATAATATACTTTGTCCAGATATACTTTGTCCGGGAATTAAAACCATAAACCTGTCAATTGGCAGTCATCGTAAACGCAAACTTACATCACGGCAACAAATATTTATCAAATTATAGTTTATTTCGAGAACATTCCATATTTCATCATATCTAACTCAAAACCATTTAAAGATTACCTATACCTAAATGATTCTTTAGTAAAGATATTACATAGTGAACCTTTACAAAGGCGTCACACAACATTATAACTTATATAATAAGTCATATCTCTGAGTAGCAGTAAGAACATAAGTTTCGGTATTAGATTACCAACATTACGCAAGTGAACATTATATTAATCGCTTCTCACATATTGTACTTAAGTAACAACAGCGCAGCTTATATAATAAAACATAATCACAAGATAAATAATACAAACAACTTGGATCACAATAGACCCGAGCCAAGATGACAGTAAAATAACTTTAGTTGTCCATGAGAAACTATTAAAAAAATGATTTTGTATGGAATTTTCTGCGCGTAAGTTTGAACTTGACCTGCTTTAAGAATTAGATGATGTAATTATAATAAAGTTATGTTAAAATTAGATTATTGTCGTATTGAAATTAAACTACTTTATACGAATTTTATCGTCATGTTCTTGTAGCTTATTTGGTGAATCGTCATGAAAAATATATACAAATATACACTAGCAGATTCGAAAGACGTTGTCCTATTTAAGCAAACAGATCGCACTGCCACCTAAGGCTCCAATTGTGAATTTAAACCATCGAGAGACCCACGAAACACTCACATTTTTTTTAATCAATATCGATCCACCCAGAGAAAGTGTTGAGAGACATACACACATACACCTGTAGAAGAATTATGATTATACATATGTAAAGATAACATTACTTTTACTAAATATTAACAACATATCTGTATGTTGGTCCAGTTAGATTCTAATGGCCAGATTCTAGTAGCCGCGTGAAATAATGATATTTGGCCGATGATATTACACAAGAAACATTGGTATTAGCCTATCAATTGTTAGTATGGCAGACATAATTGAAAACCAATTATTTCTGGCCACCGGTGTGCCGCTGCAACTTAAAGGTTCATGACGGATACCGGAGACAACCAAGAAACGTGTATAAGGATAAAAATTACAAAAAGGAAAAGTCCTGTATTATCCAGGACGTGGTCTATCTATTAACAGAATCCGTTCAGCAATTTGAATTTTTTAATAACATACATATATTGAAACAAACAGATATCTTCGCAATCTTACACTTTTATATTATACTAGCGACCCGCCCCAGCTTCACACGGGTAGTGGAAAACCTTAACAAATTATACAATTAAACTTGCCTCGTGAATCACTCTGTCTATTGGTGAAAACCGAATGAAAATCCGTTTAATAGTTTTTGAGTTTATCATCGCGAACAAGCAGACAGACAGACGCGGCGGAAGACTTTGTTTCATAATTAGTAGTGATGTACGATAGCGAATGTAATTTATATTCACACGTAAAGCTAGCCGAGCGGATTATCCCAGGTTTGTCTTCAGAATCAAGATTAGTTTTATATGAATATACCCGGTCAACGGCCCGGCCACTTACTACGTGTAATTTTGAGTATACCTATTAGTTTATCTATATATTAAATGCGGGAAACAAAAACTTTGTACCCCTTTTTACGAAAATTGTGCGGACGCAGGAGTATGAAATTTGGCACAGTTACAGTTTATATGGAGAAAGAGGGGCGAATCCTAATAATTTTATAAATATTTTATTAGAAATACATTAAATTAATGAAAAAACACTACACGCACACAACCATGCATTTGACACACGCAATCGAATTGCGTTTTTAATATTTTAACATTGTTCGGCTGACGTCGTATAATTCTTTGTAACTATGGTTACCTATATACCTTATTTATATGTAATAGAGAAGAACAGAAAACAAAGTAGCAAGCTTAGGAATTTTGGTCGAATTTTGACCACTAGACGACCTCTAGTTATTAATTAAAATGAAGATAAATCCCGCACTAGAAATAATTTCTGTGTAGCGGGCGTCTTTACAAACATTGAAACAACGGACACAAAGAACACCCAGACTTGGAACAACCATTTGTGAACAACATAAATGTTTGTCCCGTATGGGATTCGAACCCATCATCACTTAACTACTACGCCATGCGTGCAATTAACGTGCAAAGTGTGAGTCTATATATGTATGTATATTAAGTTTTAATATTGTTTACTAAAGTGATATTAAAACCCGATATTGCCAACTAATTTCCCCTTAATAACAAAGTATACGCCGCACATATCCGCTGGCTACTAGCAGGTGGACAGTTTCGTAATAACCTTATCTAATATGAGTTCCTGTTCACAGCAGGCTGATAATTTCTAAACATAATTACCTCTACAGAGAGTAAAGGAAATCCAGGTGTTATATAGTATTAGTCTTTACCGCGGCTTTACTCGGAAACAGTTTGTTTCTGGATGCCAGGTTACCGTTGTCCTTTTTTAACCCCCGACGTAAAAACGACGGGGTGTTATAAGTTTGACGTGTCTGTGTGTGTGTTTCTGTCTGTGGCATCGTAGCTCCCGAACGGATGAACCGATTTTAATTTTGGTTTTTTTTGTTTGAAAGGTTAATTAGTCGGGAGTGTTCTTAGTTATGTTTGATGAAAATTGGTCCGAGATGGCCACCGCCACAAAATGGCAGATTACATATTTTGTCACAACTACCTCAATATGAGTATTAAATGAAAGGGCTTGACTAGTAGAATACTATACACTATGATCAATTTAAAACCCAAGACGGCCGCCACCACAAAATGGCGTATTAAATTTTTTTCACAACTCCCTCAATATGGGTATCAAATTAAATATGTGTCGGGGGATTTTTAAATTTTAAATTTATAGTTGTACCCATGATAACGTGTATGCGAAATGTCATGATGATCAGTCGAATCGTTAAGCGTTACAAACATACTCACATTCACTTTATAATATTATATACTGACAATTATGTACCTACAGTGTTATCAAATTGGATTTTGAGTTGTTGTCTTTGTAATATTATGGATGTGTACGGACAAATCACCCATACATCGCGGCATCAGCGTTATGCCGACACTTGCCATTTATTTTCTTTATACATAATTATATATAATTAATTAGTACCTAACAAGCATCGTACTCAATCGGTTGACCTAACAAGTGTGTCATTGACCGTAACACATATCATATAGCAATAATATAGTATTAAATAATGTTATATTTTAACATTATTTTGGTAGAGATAATAAAAGTTACAACAAGTTAACTTATCTCTATCATTTCATCATCGTTGGTGTATGGACCATTTATCATATTTGTCCGTACAGGATGATATCTTGGAACTCAAATAGCGCGAAAATTTATTTTTTAACCGACTTCATAAAAAGCTTATGAGCTTTATTGCTAGGTATATTGTCGTATTTCCTTGGCTGACACCGACTCGAATAAAAATAATAATCGTACATTATATTATCCTAATCATTTTGTTGTAGACATAAGAATACGCAATTCGTTTTTACTTTTAATGACATTTTTTGTTTTAGAATATTCCATTCTGAAGTCGGTTTGCTTTTTTGTTAAAATTTTTGTTTTACTTTTAACTGTCAATAATGCATTGTTAGTTGAGTGGCATAAGATTGCGCTTGTGTTTTCGAGCGGCCACAAGGTCTGCAGGTCGAGTAAATCAGTAGAGCAATAGGTGGGCATCGATCCAACCACGTTATTCGTATTCAGCGGTAATATATATAATAATATAATAATTTGACTGGTGAGCTTGAGATGCCAAGTTCAATATCTGAGTTGAGCAAGGTATTATTGAATGTTTCATGTAGGAACTCTAGCAGCACAGGATTCGGAACAGTGTCCGATGGACATCCATAGGCTCGGCTTACAAGAAAACAATCATAGTTGGCGAAGTTTGGGTATAGAAGTGTGAGAAAGTAGCTAGAAGTGACTTAATAACTATGTAAATTTGTATTGAATGTGGTAAAATATCTAGAATCACGAAGACATAGTTAGATAATCAGCAAGAATAAATGAGTTAGTGGTTTATTACGTCACATAACAATGACCGAATTGGAGAAAGCGGGATCGTTGCCTGTCGTGACATTCGTATTATGTACTATGACGTAATACGTCTTTTTGTTCGGTGATTTCCTTTTGACAAATTTTACAAGTCTCTCAAACTCTTAATCAGCTTAAAATTGGTATATATTGTTTGATTTGATTACTTGTAATTGCGTTTCCTGTCAAATTTTCGTGATCAGTTGTTGAAGTACTGACTACATACATATACTCAGTAACATACATAGCAAACATTCCATCACAAATAATATAACTAGACATATACCTATTACTATAATAAATAGAAGTTTAAAAGTAGGCTGCCTCAGTGGTGCGGCGGTTGTGTATGCAACTGTTTAGATTCCCGGATCGGGCAAGTGTTATTGGTTTGTTGCCCACCCACAACCATATGTAGGTATATACTATATATTAATAGGCAAAACAGATCAGTCTCCTGTCTGTCAATTTTTTTTTGTCGTCTATTATTTATTTGAATGTTATAAAAAAAAAAAATTTGGAAAAATATTCAAAACATTTTCACCTCTTTTTGTCAAACGTTTTTATATTCGCGAGTATATATTCGCAGATAAATAATGAACGAACTTAAAAGAGTAGATTTTTATTTTGTCAAATTGAAAATTTATATAAAGTTGTTTCATATTATCAATATTATAGGTAATCGTCGAATTTCGAGCGCTAGACAAATACTAATATCCAAGACAGCAGCGATAACTTAGTGGGAGACCATTGGATTACTACACAGAGGTCTAGAGTTTGATCCCAAGGCGCAAATCCCTGACTTATCGAAGTTATATGCAGATTAAGTAGTTAATTATCGCTCGCTTTAAAGGTGAAGGAAAACATAGTTAGGAAACCTGCAGGTCTGAGAGCTGTCCACAATGTTTTTTTAACATATTTGGAGTCTGCCAACCCGCACTAGATCAGCATGGTGGACTATAGCCTAACCCTTCTTATACTGAGATGAGGCCCATGCCCAGCTTAATACAGAGCTGATATTATAGAATATATATATATTACGAATACTAGTATATGTTAACAGTAAGAACATCGATCATGTCAGTAACACACTCGGGTCAATAGCTCTCTGTACAACATAATGACCGGTTATGGTTTTTACTACGATTATTAACAACTCTATATTTGTAACTTACCATTATATTTAATAGCTTAATGAAATAACGTCTTCTTCAATTTAAGAGCCAAGGTTTTGTCAGTGGAGTCTCTTCCATAATGTCCTATCTTCAGCCAGCGCTTTGACTTCTTGATACGACTTAACTTTTATCTTTTCTTTCACTTGATCTATAAACGTCCTCCTTGGCCTTCCTCTTCCCCTTCTGCCTTCCATTTTTCCTTCCAAGATGTTTCTTATAAAAGTGTCATGTCGTATCAAGTGGCCCAACATTTTCCCTCTTCTGTTCTCTATTGTTTTTAGAATATGTCTCTTTTCCTTTACCATATTTAGAACTTCCTCATTTGTTTTTCTTTCAGTCCAACTTATTCTTTCCATCCTATGCCAACACCACATTTCAAACGCTTCCTATCTCTCTCTGTTCTTTTGTGTCAATGTCCATGTCTCTAAGCCATACAGTGCTATACTTCATATATAGGTTTTAATGAATCATTTCTTGATCTTAGTTGAAATATTTTTGTTCTAAGTAGCGGTTTTTGGAGTTAAATGCTCCTTTTGCCATTCCTATTCTTACCACTAAATCTGGAGTGCATTTGGAGTAACTGGTTATTAATGTTACCAGGTATCTGAACTTATTAACATTGTCTATTTTAAAGTTATTTAGTTTTATGGGTTCAATATTTCTAAAAGGAAATTTAGATATGTTCATTGTTTTGGTTTTAGAATTATGTATTTTTAATCCAATTTGTAGAAAAACCTCGTCCATTCGGTTTAGTAAAATTTCTAGCTGTTCTCTACTTTCTGCTAAAGCAGCTATGTCATCTGCATATCTTATTAAATGTATATTTTGCCCATTAATCTTTATTCCCTTGTTCTTCTTTTATAATTTCCTTTATTGCGCACTCTATGAAAATGTTAAAAATCATTGGGGACAGTGGACATCCTTGTCTAACGTCTTGTCTGATCTTTGCTCTTTCCATTTCTTCTCCTACTTCTATCACAGTCTCCTGATCCTTGTAAAGTTCAAAAATTATCTTCCTATCCCTGTAATCTAAACCAGCATTCTTCAAGACTTTCATAAATTTCTTCCAATTAACTTTATCAAAAGTCAATTCTAGATCAACAAAGGCGATGTGAGTGCTTAGGCCTAGTTCCAATCTTCTATTAGAAACTAATTTTAAGGCTAATATTGCCTCCCTGGTTCCTTGACCTTGCCTAAACCCATACTAATCTTCACCTATACATTCTTCTGATTTTTCCTTATTCTCAGCTGTAATATTTTAAGTAACATTTTTGATGTATGTAATATAATAGAAAGCGTTCTGTACTCTTCACATTTTAGTGTATTACATTTTTTTGGTAACTTGACTATTTTATTGATTTAAAAGTCTTTGGGAACTTTGCGGGTTAAATAAATAGATTGTGTTAGTAGGAATATTTCATCCAGTAGTGGAGGACAGCATGCGTACTTAATTAATTCGATGTTAACCTCGTCTATCCCTGTCGTTTTGCCATTCTGGATACCTTGTAAGGCTTTATCAATTATTTGTCTTATAATCGGTGGACCTAAGTTATCATTTTCAATTTGTGATTGGTTCTCTGTGTCCATATTATCTAATCCTTGACCCTCATATAAACTTTCAATGTATCTCTTCCATCTTTTAACAACGTCTATGTGATTCAACAAAATTTTTCCTTGTTCATCTAATACAGCTGTACTTTTAGTTTTATCAAAATTTCTAACTATGTTGTATATGCTATCCATTTTACCCATTTTTATAAAATATGCTATTGTCTCGCAATCTTTTTCTATAGCCTTTTCCTATGCTTCTCTACATTGCGTGGTTATTCTGTTTGTAAGTCTTTTATACTCTTTTATATTGTATATGTCGGAAAATACGGGCTTGTCGGAAAATCGGGCTCCATTATGTTTTAAAAAGTGTGACATCAGCACGGCTGACGTCACGAATATCATCGTTATGGTTATCACTCATCTTCAAAGTAAAACTTAACAGGTTTGTTGAAAGCCTCGTTTATTCAACTGACAGGTTAACGACTAATTTACAGAGGTGTTCACTGTTCGGCGTCTCGAGCCAGACTGCCACGCAACGCCTTGTGCGGCCGTATTTATAGTGCCACGAACACGTGTTAACAATTTTTAGGTTAAGTATTGAATTATGTGATTTACAAGATTGTCGCACAGTAATTAATTACTGATGGCCTAGTTTTAACATAAACAAGTAATTAAACAGAGTTATTAATCATTAATCAATGAACTATTATTACTAGGTCGATATAGCGTGCAGAACACATGTACTTGTATTTTAGGTTAACTTTAGGTTAATTTATGTGTTGCAGTATCAGGACCTAACTAGTTTTATAATTAAACAGTGTAAACTATTATTAAATGATGATTCCTTGTTATTGCGCCGATATATATATCGCTCTTGTTTCTAAGCTTCTTTCTTTCTATCATTATGTTTATGATGTCGTTAATCATCCATTTTTTTCTTAATTAATTAGTAATTTTTTCCTTTATGTGCACTATTTTGTATGATGTCTCTAATGATGTAACTTTGATATTTTTATTATTAAAGAAAGTATTACAGCTGTGCAATTCTATTAAATCTCACGACCAAACTCACATCACATTACTGAAGTGTCAGTTATAATTTGGTTTTGTACAGTAGTAGCAATAACTGTCGGTTAGGTTTTTCGTGGATTTAAGTTATTAGAAAACGTTTAAAAGACTGCGTGGAGAGTACTGGTCAAAGTGATAGCCTTACTACCACCATTGCAATGAGCATCGTGAGTTTGATCCCTGTATAGGACAAAATACGATAATAATAATAATATAATAATAATAATAATATTCTACCACATACACACAACACTATCTAGTCCAAATTAAGCAGAGCTTGTACTATGGATACTAGACAATGGATAAACATACATACTTATATATTTCTTTTTTGTAAATACATACATATTATACATAGAAACACCCAGACCAAGACAAACATCCATGTTCATGCACACAAATGTTTGACTTGTGCGGGAATCGAATCCGCGACCTCAGACGTGGCAGTCGGTTACACTAACCACTACGCCATCGAGGCCGACAAACAAATAGTTGTCCCATCTCTGGGCATTCTTTGTGACTATTGTTTGAATGTTTGGGCAGTTGCCCGCTGCAAAGGTATTATAAGTAGTACGTACCTTGTTAAAAAAGACAATCTAAGTTACTATATTTCCAAAAGTAAATATTGGTGTTATGTAAATATGATCATTAATTTATGTAATATAATTATGTATTAATGACTACAGACGATCGTGTGGTTGCGGTTTTGATAATCGAGTTGGGAAATGTGTTAGTAGGGTATTCTCTGAGTAATCTCAGTAGCAACATGGAATCTATAACGATGCTTGGTAGGTCTAGTAAATAATAATAAATAAATATATTTTTTTTACCTGGTGAAATGCTTTGACGCATACTCCTCCGCGGGGGCGGGCGGAAGGGCTATGTCGGACTCACCGGGGTAAAAGAAAGACGGTAATGATGATAATGGACCACCCAGTAATACCGACTAAATCTATCACGGTGTTCCTCGACAAAACTATAATCGACGGGATCGCGCGAATCATTTTCACATGCAGAACTCGCCGCGGTTTCGATCTGCCGTTTCATACAGCCACTACGCAACAATCCTTAGGGCACCACTACATTTAAGCCCTACTGTCCCCCTCTTTAGGAAGGAGGGGGGGACATACGACACAGAGACGCGCGTGAGAACATGCACGCCGCCTCTCGGACCTGGTGCTGATCGGGTGGCGGGCAGGCCCACGAAACCCACCACCCCCAGGTCAAACCTCAGGGTGGCTGAAGATCATCTCGTGTTCTCCGGTGCCCGGTTCTGTGGTTTGAGAGAGGGTTTAAGCGATCCCTCTCTCGCTCAGCCGCCTCCTTGATGGAAATGACTTCCTCAAAAAAGAAGGCGACGGTGGTCCACGACCTCTCACTCCGGACCATAGATTGAGCCACGGCCGGTAGCAAGAGGGCAACCATACTGACTACCGCGATCAACTCACGGCGCTGCAATGCCCACGTGGGGCAATCTGCCAAAGTGTGCAGCGCCTTGTCCTCAACAACGTCGCGGTAGTCGCCGCAGTGATGACAACCGGGCGTCTCTCACCGGCCTATGCGACACAGGAACTGGCCAAAGCAACCGTGGCCAGTCATTTCCTGTATCAGCCGGAAGGCGGGTAACGAAGCGAAAACGGGTCGTTTTTACCACCCACGCACGTAAAGCACGCCGCGATCGTGGCGTACCCGGAGTGTAATTCATCTCATCCTATCCGTTTGAAAATATACAGGTGTGAAATTTCAATTTTAATTCACAATGTCTATTTATGTATTATAGCTTTTGCCAGCGGCTTCGCTCACGTACTAGTACCTAGGTTAAATTATGTTAGTAACAGTGCTTTTTTAAAATAGTCTATGTCATTTTTCTGATGGTGAATGATTAAAATCGGTTGAGGTCGTTTTTGAGTTAAATCGTTACAAACAAACACAAAATATTTTTTTCCTCTTTATTGTATTAGTATAAATATAGATAAAGTAATTAATAAGAGAGGCTTAAAATATAGCTGTGTGGATCTAATAAATCTGATGCCATCCGTTTGAAAATATACAGGGGTAAGATTCACAATTTCTTTTTATGTATATGTACATATTAGGTGCATATACACCAAAAGAAGTTCTTATATCAGTTGATTTTATAGTAGAAAATAGTTAGCTAGATATGTATATAATAAATAGTCATGATTTAAAACATGCGTGGATAAATTAATAACTAGTGTGAAGTTTTTAAGTGAGGAAATAAAATTACTTGTCTATATCTTTAAATTAACTGTGATACTATCTCACCTCCTACTAAAATATGTATATAGTAAGTCTAGTCGCAGGTTTGTCGACTAATATGGTTAATGATTATCTTTTAATTAAGTTTTTCTTTATCCGCGACAGAGAAAAGGTAACGCGTTGTGCATTAACCATTACACGTTACATTTCTGTCTATACGATCCATCGAAAATTTTAAATGCTATGCTCTTGTCGGTGTAGCACTTTCCATCTTTCACGATCCGATGCCAAATCCTTCAGATTTCGATATTTGCTTTTTCTTTCAGTTGATCTGTATACTTTCTTCTTGATCTTCCTCTCTTTGTCTTTGCCTTTATTTTTCTTAAGATGCGATAAATTAATTATTGGATATTTGTTGTTTAAATGTTTGAGTGAGATGAGAGAGGTGTGTGATTCATGGTGATAAACATAAGTATAACTCATAAAAGATTTATTTATGTGTTACACATGCATTTAAATACATCTTCAGTAATAAATATAATCCCTGTATCGCAGCGGACTTAACAAACATTGTAACAACAGACGCAAAGAACACCTAAACTTGAAGCAACTCTATGTGGATCACACAAACTGTCTCGTCTGTTTGGACCCTTAGGTCCCAAAGTGGTCCAGGTGGACCCCCAGGTGGACCCCCAGGGGTCCATGGGTGACTCCACGGGGGTCTACTACGGCGTGACAAAAAATGGGGGTACACAATTCGTAAGCTGAGGTCCACGAAAATTTATTTGCTTTCGATAGTCAACTAAAATGTTGATAATATTGTCTTCTGTTTACGCGAATGTTATTCATTGAAATGAAACTACTATATACGGATGTTATATGTTGGCTTGACTTCACCTATCAATGTAGTCAGATAATATTTTAAGAAGCTCAGCGACTGTTACTTGTTTAAACGTCGGTCGACGGATATTTTGAGGAATACCAAGTGCTAAAGAAGCGAAATTCTTAAAAAAAAAATATTCCGATAAACCTATAGATTTTACTTGGTGGGTTAAATTTCTAGCTGCGGGGTCCACTGGAACCAGCTACATTTTTATCGTGATCTATGACAAAAAGTCTGGGAACCTCTGGTCTGGACCTACCCTATAGGATCGAACCCATACTCAGCACAATCAGAATGGCGAGGTGACTATTAAACCACTGCGTCATCCGTGCAGTTTAATAGCCGTGTAAGATTTATTTTGAATTTATTACTCAATCTGTCATTAAACTCTGTTAAACATGCATTTTCATTCATTTCATTTCATTTTTGTTAAATAACGAAATATAGTTTTATAACAAGTCTGTAGCGACCTCCTAAAGGTTCTCTAAGGTTAAGTTTAATGTAAGAATATTTGAGAGTACTGACTCTCTGAATATCCACGTTCGTGAACGTTCATCACAAACAGAAAAGAAATATGACGGCTATGTAGTACACAATTTTTTTATAAAAGTATAACTAAATTAATATTTTATTTATAATAGACCTGGTAACTCTATCTAATCCATAGATACTCACTCTAAATAACGGATACAGTCACATTAATTTCCACGCGTTATAAAATTAAAAACAGATCGTGCGGCGACGGGACGTCGTGCTTACACACTTGACGCACGTTTTATTGATATTGTTGTTTTTCGCCAGCCGTCAGTCAAACAAAACAGTATCGTCGGGCGAACGCTTAGTTCGCTCGTCGATACTGCGACGACTTGAAAGTGCGATTTAAATATTGATTTATTATGGCGCCACAATTATCTCCACAACAGCCGCAACATAAGTGCTTAAAATGAGTAAAAAAAAAATTTATAGCACGTACAGATGCATTATTACAAAATTACAATTTTAAATTATTTATCAAGTTACCTAGTTACTTACTTTGAGCAGTTTAACACTAAAGATCGGCAAATTAAATAGTACGTAAATTGAAAAGTATATCAAAATGACTATAGGGGTTTTTAATTTAATGAATATCTTTAAACTAATGAAATACATTTTTATCGCTTACTTGTTTAACTTAATGCTTCAACATTTTTATTAATTACCTAAGTAAATTTAAAAGTTATTATTTTTACTCTTTTATTCTTTTATAGCATTTGGACCAGTAATTATAATAATAGGTAAATATACCGGTCCATCAAACATCCATCACTATAGCCCATATAATACATTTATTAGAATCCAAACGTAGAAATAGTCCTACGCCTGCTGCGGCTAGTGCCGCTGTAGGTGTTTCATTTCACTTTAGAAGATAAAAACTCACGAAGGGCCTCTTCACGTTGGACCTATGTCTCCGTTTAAGCCTCCCAAAGGGCCAGATATTTTCCTAAAATCATATGTTGGAAAATATCTGTGATAAGAGAAACATAATTGATAGTAGGTATTGAATGTATTAACGCTTAGATGCTAGCGCAAATCAAAAAACCAAGCTTGTAAAATATAATATTTGCGCTATATAGCCAAATTAGCTCAGAAAATAATATACATATAGGATAGACCGCCGCGTCCCGTCAGCGTGAATAAGACAACATTACAAAAATATAACACACTCTCTTCTACGATTCACAGCTTTTAACTTCTAATAGTTCAAAGTCCAAACAGTCTAGTTTGATGTCTCGCTGTGTGTACACACGGCTACACATCAAGTTAGACACGCTATATACGCATAACTACGCTACATACAAAATAAATAATTGTTGGAAAGGGACTGTGCATAGTGGTGTCGATGTAATGGTAAGGATAGAGCGTCGCGTCCCATTCAGCGTCAATGAGACAAAATAACAAAAATATAACGCACTCTCTCGCACGAATTGCAACGCTGAACTTCTAATAGTCCAAACAGTCTAGGTTGATGTGTCGCTATGTATACGTGGCATTATTTGCGAAGTTATAGCTGTTCATAAGGTCTCAGGTTCGAAACTCGAGACGGAATAAGAGTGTCCAAAAACTCTAAGTGCAATATGACGTCTAAAACTGTTTCTAGCAGACGTCAGTAGGTTGGCTCCCCAATAACATAGGACCTAAAAACCTAGCTAACCAAATATGGCGGTTATACACCTTTCCTGAACCCTTTCAAAAATAGAGCCTACGCTGCCTCCATTTGTAACAGCCAAAGAAAAAGTATGCTTCATATTAATAATAATAATACCATAACCCATGTCTCCGTGTAAGCCTCCCAAAGGACCAGGTATTTTCTAATATAATATGTTAGAAAATACCCGTGATAAGATAAACATAATAATAATAATAATATTCTACCTCATACACACAACACCATCTAGCCCAAACTAAGCAGAGTTTGTACTATGGGTACCAGAGAATGGATAAACTTTCCTTTTTTTTTCAATACATACATATTATACATAGAAACACACAGACCAAGACAAACATCCATGTTCATGCACACAAATGTTTGACTTGTGCGTGAATCGAACCCGCGATCTCAGGCGTGGCATTCAGATACACTAACCACTACGCCATCGAGGCCAACATAGTAATACAATTTTTTTAATAAAACTTCATATTATACTATCTATGATACATTACTATTAATAACAACGTATTATATAATAACGAATAAACATGTAATTAAATCAGCTTGTGAAATAATCTAACATCCGTAATTTAATCTCTAACAGTAGCAATAAAAGCGGATAAAAGTAACATTTGACACTTTCTAAAACTGCGGCCTCGCAAATATTACATAATCTGTGAGGATTATTTAATATCTATTCTTAGAACTGAATATATTCATAGGAAATCATAAATACACGCATGACTAATGAATCATTATGTCCTATAAAATAAGTATATAATGAAAGTGAAATTATAACCAGATAATACAAATACTAGAAACTTTCCGAGACCCTGGCAGATACAGTCACTCGTAATAGGAGGAAAATCACGCAAAATAGATTACGATTACATAAAGCAGAGACGGCACTACTACATAAAAGTATATATACTGCATGGCACCAAAAAAAATATAATTGGTTACCAGATGAAATAAAAAGCTAAAGTGGTAGGTGGTATCTTTTTAAAAAACGTTTAAATTACTTTCTAGTCCGTAAAACCTATTATAAAATTAGTGATTTTCTCGAAGGTAAATAGAAAATATAAATTCATCATCTGGACAATACATATTGTTGATATTTTTATTATTATTTTATATAAGTTTAAATTAATATTGTTTTTTTTTCTCTTTCATAATTTTATACTAGATTGACATTTTTATTATTTTACACATGATTGACATTTTTTATTATTATACACACGATTGTCAATACAGAAATAATAATTATAATAGGTTCTATAATTCTTATTTCTGTATTAACATGGCCCTGATGAAATGAATTTAATTATTTTACTTATATTCTGAAATACTTGATTATACTGTTTGTGTACTGATCTTTTATTATATGTTTTTTGAACTTTTTATTTTAATTTCTATTACTTATATAATTGTTATGGATGTCTATACTTATTTTATATTGATGCATGTACCTATTTTAATCTACTTAGCACAATTTTAACGAATTAAATAAAACATATGTACCATTTGCATGCCAGTAAGGTAGATCAAGGAGAACGATTGATTGTCATGTTAACACCACTGTATACCCCTGATCAGCAAATAAATGATTTGATTTGATTTAATCTGATTCTTTATAAATCGATGTATCACTTAGCTTCTGGTACACGCGTTTGCCCGCGTCAATTTAATATAAATTTGAATCTTTATTGCTTATTCAGAAAGATATAAAATGTCTTAAATTTATGTTCGTGTACAATTATTGATCCACTCAGGGACAGCGAATGTAGGGAGAGGAAGAGCAGTTACTTTTCTGAAAGACTAGCTTTTGCCCGTAGCTTTGATCGCTCGGAATGCAGTTTTTTTTACCGGATGAGAAGTACCTTATGTCCTTTCTATGCCCTTGAGAACGTGTTTGAAAAATCATGATGATCGGTCTAGTAGTCACGGTGTGACAGCGGAACAAACGAACAAACTAATTTTCGCATTTATAATATTAGATGGGATATTAGATTATTATTAGGCATTAAAATCACACGAGTACGTATACCAGGGTTAAAGTACCTACTCTATGTTTTAATCTTGTACAATATGGTTTGACTGGATGCTAAGTTTCAACCAAATTCATTCTATGATCTACGTCTGATTAATTAACTAACATCCAAATATCTTCACAAACTTTCCCATTTATTATAATGATATTAGTAGATTTGTCTATTTTCAGCTTTATGTATAGGTATATAGCGATAGCTCAGTGGGGAGACCAATAGACTGCAATGCAGAGGGTCTCGGGTTCGAATCCACGTCACGCACCTCTGACTTTCGAAAGTTATATGACTTTTCGAAATTATCTGCGTATTGATTGACAATTATCGCCTGCTCCGTGACTCGGAGAGCACGTTAAGTCGTCGGTCCCGGCTGCCATGAACATCTAGTGCAGTCGTTATTGGGAAGTTAGTGCCCTATAATATCCTGACACTGATCTAGCCTTAGGGTAACGTTAGCCTTCGGGTTGCGGAGGTCAGGTGGCAGCCGCTCCGTGTAAAAATTGATACCCAGTCAAATCCGGTTAGACCAGAAAAATCCGACCCCAAGTGACTTGGTAATAATAAAGGCTAGGGAGAAGGAAAAAAGTCTATTTTCACCTATTGTGTTAAGCTGATACGTAAGAGTTATCTTTAGATATGTAATCCCATTGACCGGAGCGTTTACTGGGTTACTGGGATACAAATTAAAAACAATGGAAAAATTGACATGCATATTGCTAGCAAAGATGGTTGGAAGAAGAAATTACCTTATTAAAACATAAATAACAACAATAATTGGTACTTATTTATTTATTTATCTACTAAATTGTCGTTTGTATGCAGATAAGTAGTAGCGTTGTGTTTTTCATACAAATTATTTCATCAATATTTAATAATGGTAAATCTGATTCCGATAAGATTTTACAAGTACCTACCTATAGATGCTTGACTTTAACTCAAGTATTCTTAGTCTTAAATTATAAAACAAAGCAGCACGGAGTTTGGAACTGCGCCCGGCAGACAACAGACTAGCCCCGTATTACGTGAAACCTAGAACCATAGCTGGCTAAATATTGATGTAATACTGTCCATTTCTTCGGTATAAAGGTCTTAGAATATATAGGTATGTACATACATATATATTATCCTATAGGTACAGTAGGTATAATTAAATCGTCTGGTTCCTCATATAAATGCTAAGTATACAGGTTGTTTGTTGCGATGCAATCAGATCATGTTCTATAATTACAGCAATGTTAATACATAGGTACAGAACAGTGCCATATGACGTCACAATGATTAAGATAAAACAAATGATCGCTTCCGCCCATCGCCTTGAGTACTGCAAGCATATGTTAATAGAGATTGATTAGATATCTTAGTGCTAATTAATGCTTGTGATATTAGACAGCGGTTATGAATCTGAATCACGTTGAAGTTTCGATTAGGGATGAGTTATGCGTTTTATATTCGGTATTCGGCATATTCGGCAGTTTTACCGAATATTCGGCCGAAAAACACCGAATGTTCTGCACTAATATTACAATGTATTGTGCTGTATGATAAAGCATGATTGATTGACGGTGTCGTTTTCATTAGATAAGTAATCTGTTACGTAGCTTAAGCTTGTTATAGTATTTTTATTTCAATTAACAATATATCCATAACATTGATCATTAGAAACATTGTTTTTTGAGTCAAGTTCAAGTAAACGTTTTTTAACATACTTATTGTGATGTTATAAGAAACTATAAGTACATGTTATACGTTCTATGTACTCAACACTGTAACAGTGATATATTTAAATTACAACAGATCAGCAGTTTGCATCATATTTCTATTTTCTATGTACTCTGTATTATAGGGACAGATGATATTAATTAGTATTATAAAACTGTAATTGTCTAATAACATGTTCACGTTCATTAAACCTATGCCAATCCGCGTGCTTGGCGTTAACAATGCACATCTGAACTATTTAGGTATGGAAAGTAAGTATATCGAATATTTGGCCAAATAATCAGGTTAACTTGTCAGCTTAATCACATCGAGACTTAATGATAAAATAATTATGTCTGGACGAATTAAACATTTGCCGAAAATTCGGCCTAATATTCGTATTCGGCAAAACCCCTGTTTGGTCCATCTCTAGTTGTGACCCAGTGATGATCAATCAACGTGTTTAACCAACGTTACTGCTATCACGCTCACAGACAGGTGAACTTTAACCGCAATGTACTTTTAATTAAATTCGTTGCGGGATCCAAGGCAGTTTAACCTTCCGGGGACTTAACAAGTGTGATTTCTCAGAGCTTACCATGGGCACTACAGCTGCTACTGGGCTAATCAGGTGTTAAATTAATGGATGGGCAGGTGATATTATACCTATTAAAATAAGGATAGATGACATTTTACCGAAAGACAAGACTAAATTAAGGAAAACTTTAGTCTGTGCTCATGTCTGCTAAAAAGAGATCGTAAAGATGTTAGTTAACCCCGTTAAATAGGATTTGAAATCATAGCTGTGAACTATGAGCGTATTTCTTTTTATTTTATTTCTTTGGGATCTCCAACAAAAGATATACACTGCACTTTACAAAGAATTTTCACATAAGTATTATGAATGTGTACTCCTTCAATTATAGGAGACAGCATGCAATAAAAGACAAATTATCAACTAAGATTGAAAGTTAAAACAATTTAAAATATAATGTGGTTCATAACCAAAACAGATATAAAATGCAATATATTACACGATGATATAAGCGTAACTATATGTGTATGTAGTTTATCCAGTTACGAGCCCGTTCGCCCCTCAAGTTTCGCCCCCTGGTAGGTATTTGTTAGGTTTCTTCTTAAATTCACTCAGAAATAGGAGCCCTGCCTAGCGGGGCTCCGTCTTTCTATGAAAGGGGCGAAAGTTAAGGGGCGTACGGGCTCGTAGCCGTTTATCCTTATTATGTACGTAGGTATCTACCTAACCTTTATTCTTTCGCTGGTTTCCTGTAGATAAATGAGTATGCGGTCCTATTCGTGACCAGCCGTCTTATTCATATCAGTCACCAACTAAATGGTGACAACGCCCAGCCCATTTATACTAATATTATAAAGCTAAAGAGTTACTTTGTTTGTTTGGCTGAACGCGTTAATCTCAATTTTCATGTAGTAGAGCCTCGCTGATTACAGCATGAATGGGCCGGCTCGACCGGGGAAGGACTACCCTCTCACAGAATATCGACGCGAAATAGCAATATTCCTATTGTTGTGTTTCGTTCGGTGAGTGAGAATGCCGGAGGCCCAATCGCCCTCTTTCCCCCTTCCCGCTCCTTCTCCATCCCACTCCCTTTCCTAAAGGGTTGACAACGCGCAAGTGATGCCTCTGGTGCTACGGTGACCACTTACCACCAGGTAGGCCGTATGCTTGTTTGTCAGCTTAGTTCAATAAAAAATAAATAAAAAAAAGACTACTGGTTCGAATTGAACATTCTTTTACTATTGGATAGCCCACTTATCGAGGAAGGCTATAAGCTAAATAACTTTACGCTACGACCAATGAGAACGGAGCATCGATGAAAAATGTTGCAATAACGGGGCAAATTCTCTTATGTGAAGCAGACGAAGTTGTGTGGGTCAGCTAGTTTATCATAAAATTCTTTACAAAACTAGACGTTTACAAGGAAATGTGACGTTTAAAACTTGTCACGTGTATCAGTATCGTGCGTATCTAACGTTATATTAAGGTGAGACGGTAACATGTTACGATTTTGTGAGCAAAAACGATCTCTTGCGTATACTTACACTGGTCGTTACGTTTACTTCAATGTATAATACTTTGATATACCTACGTTTATATAAATAGCACAGAGCGGTCTGCTACCTTTAATTTTTATTAACCAGCTACTAGTAAACCTTAAAAATGATAATCTATATATATAAAACAAAGACGGGTTTGTTACAACACTTATAACTCGAGATCGGCTGGATCAATTTTCATGGTTTTTGTTTCGTTGGATTTGTCTCCGCCCTGAATAGCAGAATACATTTTAAAAACAATGAAAACTTGACGAATATATAATTATGGAAATGAATCATTTTCCATTTAATTATGTTCCTTTGTTTCGTACCTGTCAAACATTTGTTTTCCTCCTGTCATCCTGTCAAATACTGTGATTGACATTTATGCATACGTTCAGAAATGTATTTTGTGTAAACTATTTAAAAAGGGTGAATAAACTTTTGTCTGTATTTTTTTTAATCAATAGTATATATAAAACAAAGACGGGTTTGTTACAACACTTATAACTCGAGATCGGCTGGATCAATTTTCATGGTTTTTGTTTCGTTGGATTTGTCTCCGCCCTGAATAGCAGAATACATTTTAAAAACAATGAAAACTTGACGAATATATAATTATGAAAATGAATCATTTTCCATTTAATTATGTTCCTTTGTTTCGTACCTGTCAAACATTTGTTTTCCTCCTGTCATCCTGTCAAATACTGTGATTGACATTTATGCATGCGTTCAGAAATGTATTTTGTGTAAACTATTTAAAAAGGGTGAATAAACATTTGTCTGTATTTTTTTTAATCAATAGTATATATAAAACAAAGACGGGTTTGTTACAACACTTATGACTCGAGATCGGCTGGATCAATTTTCATGGTTTTTGTTTCGTTGGATTTGTCTCCGCCCTGAATAGCAGAATACATTTTAAAAACAATGAAAACTTGACGAATATATAATTATGAAAATGAATCATTTTCCATTTAATTATGTTTTTGTTTCGTACCTGTCAAACATATGTTTTCCTCCTGTCATCCTGTCAAATTGACATTTATGCATGCGTTCAGAAATGTATTTTGTGTAAACTATTTAAAAAGGGTGAATAAACTTTTGTCTGTATTTTTTTTAATCAATTAAAAAGGTTGAAAAGTGTATTAAGCAGATTTGAATAGAAGTTCCTCAAATATTTATGCGTGCGTTCGGAAATAATGACAAATGGTTAACATTTACGCGTGCGTTCATAACTTTATTTTGCGTAAATTAAAGTTTCTATTTTCGAAAACAATTTCTAAGATTTATTATTTAAGTTATCGAAAGCGTAAATGTCTTTTTATGTTGTCTATGATTTTCTAAGATATATAATTACAAAGGTTAAAAAGTGCAGTATCCAAAGTAGTAGTCTATGATCTAAACTATTGTCAATCAATGTCTAGCTGACCCGGCGAACTTCATACCGCCTAACAGTCAATGAATGTCGTGTTACCTTTTAGCTGAACTAATTTAGGCTTTGATGAACGTAATACAATGATACAAAATAAAAATACAGATAGATATAAAAAAGTATTTTATTATGATAAATAATACATACAGAAAGAGAATTAAAAAAAAAATTAAGTACTTCAAACACGTGTCAGCAAAAAATGACTGACTTTTATTCGGTTGAACCAAGCTAAATTACGTTCGGAAGAGTATATCCATTTACGCGATGCAATTAGCACAGAAGGAGATGCAGAAAATGTTGGTCGATTGACTATTTTACCGGCTACATTCACAGGTAGCCCGCGTCATATGCATGAATATGCGCAAGATGCAATGACATATGTTCGTCATTATGGTCGGCCAGATCTATTCATTACATTTACATGTAATCCGAAATGGATGGATATTATTCAACTGCTGCTTCCCGGACAAACATCAAGTGATCGGCCCGACATCACCGCACGTGTTTTCAAGCAGAAAATACGGTCACTGATGAATTACATTGTTACGCAACACGTCTTTGGGACTACTCGATGCTGGATGTATTCAATCGAATGGCAAAAACGAGGCTTGCCGCATGCACACATTCTAATTTGGTTAGTCGAAAGAATTCGGCCAGATCAAATAGATGACATCATATGTGCGGAGATTCCTGATCCTGAAACCGATCCAGACCTACATGAGGTTGTAATCACGAATATGATTCATGGACCGTGTGGCACCATAAACCGCCAATCACCGTGCATGGTCGACGGCAAGTGTTCCAAACGGTATCCACGAAAATTGACGGCAGAGACCATCACCGGCAACGATGGTTATCCACTGTATCGGCGTCTACCGATGATAATGGTAGAACTATCACAACTAAAGTGAAAGGAAACGATTTCGTGGTCGACAACAGTTGGATTGTTCCATATTCACCACTTCTTTCCAAAACATTCAAGGCACATTGTAATGTTGAGTATTGCAATTCGGTCAAGTCAATTAAATACATTTGCAAATATGTCACGAAAGGCAGCGACATGGCGGTTTTTGGTATCCAAGCATCCAATACCAACGATGAAATTACGTGCTATCAAGTTGGTAGATATGTGAACAGCAATGAAGCAATTTGGCGTATATTCTCATTCCCTATTCACGAACGTCATCCCACTGTTGTGCATTTGGGGGTGCATCTAGAGAACGGTCAGAGAGTATATTTCACAGCGTCGAATGCTGTTCAACGTGCCGAAAGACCTCCAGCGACAACATTGACCAGTTTCTTTGCGATTTGTCAAAGCGATCCGTTCGCACGAACGTTGCTTTACTCGGAGATGCCACGTTATTACACTTGGAACGCTACATCGAAGAAATTTCAACGTCGGAAGTAAGGCGATGCAGTTCCTGGTCATCCAGATATGCGTTCTACTGATGCTCTTGGTCGTATTTACACAGTTCATCCGAAGAATGATGAATGTTTCTATTCGCGGTTGTTGCTGGTACATGTTCGAGGGCCAACATCCTTTGGATCACTACGAACTATTAATGGTACCATTAATAGTTCGTAGTTATTTTTTTATTTTTTGTAATTATTTTTTGTATGTTACATCGTAATGTGCCCCACATTTCGTGCAGCATGTCAAGAGCTCAATTTGCTTGAAAACGATACTCATTGGGACACGACAATCGCTGAAGCAATTATGTCTGCATCTCCAAGTCAGATACGCACATTATTTGCTATCATCATTTCGACATGCTTCCCATCGAACCCACGTGACCTGTGGAACAAATACAAAGATAACATGTCAGAAGACATTTTACATCGAATTCGTGTCAGCACAAGAAATCCCAATCTTGAGGCGAATGAGGAGATGCATAACCAGGCTTTGCTCTTGATCGAAGATATGTGTTACCTCATGTGCGGCAGTTTGTTAGTCAGGCTAGGAATGCCAGCGCCAGATTGCGGAATGAATGACGCATTTAATAGAGAACTGGAACGTGAACAAGAATATGATCCACATGAATTAGTCCAATCAGTTCAAACGAATGTACCACTGTTGAATCCTAAACAGAGGGAAGTCTATGATACATTGATTAATGCAATTGATGATGGAAATGGTGGCTTATTTTTCTGGATGCCCCCGGTGGAACTGGAAAGACATTCCTCATGTCATTGATTTTGGCCACTGTACGTGCGAGATCCGAAATTGCGGTAGCTGTTGCTTCTTCCGGAATAGCGGCCACATTGTTAGACGGATGCCGTACGGCTCACTCAGCGTTAAAATTGCCATGAATACAATTCCCGATTCGTCTTGCCTTCGCCATGACGATTAACAAATCACAGGGCCAATCCTTGACTATTTGTGGCCTCAATCTAGAAAATTCATGTTTTTTTCATGGTCAATTGTACGTGGCATGTTCACGTGTCGGCAAACCATCCGCTTTATTTGTTCTTGCGCCTGACAAAAAAACAAAGAATGTCGTTTACCACAAGGTGCTTGAATGAAAAGGGTTAATCGTTTAATTCAGTCATTTTTTGCTGACACGTGTTTAAAGTACTTAATTTTTTTTTTATTCTCATTCTGTATGTGTTATTTATCATAATAAAATACTTTTTTATATCTATCTGTATTTTTATTTTGTGTCATTGTATTACGTTCATCAAAGCCTAAATTAGTTCAGCTAAAAGATAACACGACATTCATTGACTGTTAGGCGGTACGAAGTTCGCCGGGTCAGCTAGTATAATATAATATTCTACAACTTACACACAACACCATCTAGCCCAAACTAAGCAGAGCTTGTACTATGGGTACTAGACAATGGATAAACATACATATATACATTTTTTTTTGTAAATACATACATATTATACATAGAAACACCCAGACCAAGACAAACATCCATGGTCATGAACACAAATGTTTGACTTGTGCGGGAATCGAACCCGTGACCTTAGGCGTAGCAGTCAGTTACACTAACCACTACGCCATCGAGGCCGACAATATATAATAAATATATAATACAACCAGTATTTTCTATCTGTATAATTATATCAGACAGACGAAGTGTATTAAATCATTACTTAATTTAGTAAACTTACTGATCAATAGATTTGACGTTCATTAGAGTTAATTTGTGACCTATGTAAATGATTTTTTTGACTTTAACATTTTGTCATCTTTGTTCTCAGGGTCCGTCTACTGGCCACGTTTAGCAGACTATGTTTTTAAGTTTAGTTATGGTACACACGTCTACACATCAAGTTAGACACCCTATATACGCATAACTACGCTACATACAAAACAGATAATTGTCGGAAAGGGACAGTGCATAGTGGTGTCGAAGAAATGGTAAGCATAGAGCGTCGCGTCTCGTTCAGCGGGAGTGAGACAAAATAACAAAAATATAACGCACTCTCTCGCACGATTCGCAGCGTTCAACTTCTAATAGTTCAAAGTCCAAACAGTCTAGGTTGATGTGTCGCTGTATGTACTAGTCGGAGTGTAAAACAGCGTTGTGCCATTTCTTTCGTCATGTACTTGATAGATTACCTGTTGTCTATAATAAAGTTTCGGTACAATTCATCCGGCTAGCCCAGAGAGGTCCTACCTTTTTACAGGTGACAGGAATAAGAGTAGAAACACTGTTAGCCTGGTTATCTTAAAAGCAGATTAACACAAAAACTGTTAACTGTTAAGTGTATGTCATCTGCTGTGGTTGGCTGAATAAGGAACAGTCAATCAAATTTCTTGACATGATTTTAATTTTGACTTACGTTTAATTTTGACGTATAAATCTTTTAGAAACCGGGAGTTACTGTGTTTTCCTTGGGCAGCGAGAGTTTAGGAGACTCATATACCTACCACTCGTTAAACATTATTTTACTTTTATTATATAGTTTCTCTTTACCCTACGGTTTGCAAAACATTTATGATACCCCAGGTATTGCAAGCGATTTGGGCGCCGTCGCAGTTCACCCCGCGGTGCCTCGATAATGGTGGGCTCGACGCGCGTTTCCGTCCAGGCCCACATGACGTACCTGGGCCTGGTCCTGGATGGAAGTTGGCACTTTGACGAGCATTTCAGACAGCTCGCCCCGAAGCTTCTCGGCACTGCGTCCGCCCTTCGGCAGCTATTGCCAAATTTGGGCGGGCCCACTGCTGGTTGCCGGCGACTCTACACGGGGGTTGTCCGGTCGATGGCGCTTTACGGCGCACTAGTATGGGCGGACTCCCTGACTGCTCATTGCAGGACTCTCTTGCGGAGACCGCAGGGAGTCATAGCGGTCAGGGTCATACGAGGATACCGCACGGTGTCGGCCGACGCAGTTTGCGCGCTGGCCGGGACACCCCATGGGATTTAGAGGCTGAAGTGCTCGCCAAAGTGTTCGCAGTGAGTGAGGAGGTGAGGGAGGAGACGGGTTGTCTTCCCCTCCCGGCAGTGATTAAGTACGCACGCGGTCGAGCCCACCAGGATATGATGGGAAAGTGGAAGGCGCGGCTGGAGGCGCCTCTGGCCGGTTTCAGAACCGTTGGGGCCATCCAGCCGGTGTTGGAGCGGTGGGCAGGGCGGCCGCATGGAACCCTTTCCTTCCGGCTGGTGCAGGTGTTGTCAGGGCACGGCTGCTTTGGCAAATACCTGCACAAGTCACTAGGAGGGAACCGAGTACCATCTGCCACCACTGTGACTGTGAGGAGGACACGGCGCAGCACATGCTCGAGCAATGTCCTGCTTGGGCGGTGCAGCGCCGTGAACTCCAGGACGTTGTGGGTGAAGACCTCTCGCTGCCGGCCGTGATCAAAGCCATGGTCAACAGCGAGAGGAAGTGGGTAGCGGTCGCATCCTTCTGCGAGGACGTCATCTCGCAGAAGGAGGTAGCGGAGCGGATCCGTGAGGAAAGTATCCTGGTGGATTCGTGCCGCCGCCGGCGAACTAGGCGGTGCAGGCGTACTAATGCTGACCTTAGGCCGCCGTAGTGAAAGCCGCGGGTGGGAGCACGGGGATCTTGCACCTATCAGGCATTGAGTTGGAGCGATGCCCTTAGTAGTGTCGGGGCGTCGCCCAGGAGTCGTCGCCCCCAGACTTTCCTGTCTGTATTGGGCACTGCTGGGTGGTTCGCTGATGCAGTTTCAGTTCCAGCGACCCACCCATCATACAAAGCAGCGGGTTGGCAGACCGTGGGGTTTTAATCGGTAGGCCCGAAGTTTCGAGAGAGCCCGACATAACCCTCTCGCTTCCCCTTGTGGCGAGGGGGTAAGCATAAGGAGCAATTCCACACAATAAAAAAAAGAGGTATTGCAAGCGATTATAAACTACGGTACTTACCATCAGGGGACTTGTAAGCCTGTTTACCAGCTTTAAAAATACTAAATATCTCAATCAAACAATATCCGTGTTCACTTCCTGAGTTTTTGAATTCAAATAGTATTAAGTTACACTTCCGTGCATTTAGTTTCAATGTAGGTACTCGACTCGTGCTCAAATTAATAATTATTTATAAACAATGTGACAATTAGCGCTTAATTAAAATATCTCGTTTGTATTTGTAAGCAAGGTATTTGAAAGTACAAAAACAATGGTTTGAATGGAAACCGGAAAGGTGGTGGTGTAATTACAAAATCAATGTTATCTTACGTCTTTGTCGTATGTCACCCTGAATAAGATGTACACGGGACAAAGGTCCATTAACATATTTATCTATATCCAATATGCCAATACATTGTACACTTCTGAGAAGAATATAAAATTAAATATATTATAAAATTCTTGTTAATATCAACGTGTTGCTGAAGAGTTTGTTTGAACGCGCTAATCACGTGAAGTTCAATAATAAAATGTTACTTATTAATATTATCACGCAAGTAAATCTATACGTAATATTATAGAGCTGGAGAGTTTGTTTGGTTGAACGCGCTAATCTCAGCAACTGCTGGTTCGAATTGAAAAATTATTTAAGTATTGGATAGCCCATTTATCGAGGAAGGCTATAGGCTATATAACATCACGCTACGAATAGGAGCGGAGCATCGATGAAAAATGTTGCAAAATTTCTTATGTCAAGCAGACGAAGTTGCGCGGTTTAGCTAGTTTACCTACCATCTAAAACTTTGTAAAACTTTTTCTGCCAAAACTGTAAACGTGGATCTTTCATAAAAGTTTGCATGCCTCTAATAATCCCAAACCTTGTATACTCTGTTGGGTGGCTGTACATATGCATATGTATGTACAGATACACGCCTGTTTTTCGGAGAGGATGAAATTTGTTACATTTCTGGACTGCTTTGGTAGTGAATGCACGAAGTTGCATGTTCATTACCCGGTTGAGCAAAATATTATTGGGTCCTATCAAGAAATTATCAGTAGCAGCAAGAAGTCTGGCAATATTCTCAGTAGACAACAATGGCTGTCGGTGGGTTTTACAACCATAACTGACGATATTTGAGTATTATGCTCTTTGCCTACATCATTTTCGAGGATAAAAACTTAAAACTATGTACACTCTGTCAGATCTCACATAAGTTTAACTACTGTTTTCTATTTATAAGCATTGAGATTATACAACTTCCATCTTAGTCTCCCCGTAAACATGGCTGCTTAAAAGCAACCGAAACGACAGGGAAAGTTTAAAATTAAATCTAAATAGGTTTTATAGCTTAAATTGAAGTAAACAGTAACTAGTAAAGTGTTTAACAATAGTAGTTTAAAGTTTCAAAATTATGTAATAATAGCGGTTTATAAAAAAAAAAAACAACGCGGTAAAATCCGTATGAAGTTATTTAAATATTAATTAAACATTGAAATTAACAACTTTATACTGATTTACATTCGCGTGAACGTAAGACAATATTATATTTGTAAGCATATTTTGTTCATATGTTTTTTCTACACTAAGAATATTAATAGAAGTTATGGATACAAAAAATGATTCGAAACGTCGAGATCAATGGCAGTAAAAACTTGTGCAGATCTTTTAGTCGGCGTGGTGCTCGCAACACAGTGATAGTTTTTTTTCTATTTTTAAAATACAACGCGCGTACTCACTTTAATTTCAAACATTTAAACAAGGGAATTCGTACAATTACTTATATTCGGTATATAAGTTATTTATGAATCACACGCAGTGGCAAAGCCGATTGGTCGAACCACTCCGAAAGCCGCGCAGTCGACACTTGTTTTAAAGAATCGGTAACGTGCGTATCCAATATGACATCTCTAGTCTTTAGAATTTATAAGTTTTGGGAACCGGCCACTATCAGAATGCTGCACACTGGCCTACTCCATAGATCAAGTGCTTTATCTAAAGGACAGAGAACGCCCAATAATTTATCCCGTATACTTTACTGTATGTCATTTGTTATACTAAATAAATTAATGTTACAACTTATTGAAGCGGCCATAGCCAAATAGTAGGGTGACAGACTTGCGATCGAGATGTCGTGGGTTCGAGTCCCGCTCATGCCACTGTTGACGTGAGGCCTAACATCAGCGTTTGGCTTGGTTGGGAGGGTTGACAAGAATACTAATAATTTGTAAATTTATACGTAAGTATAAAATAGGTACAAAATATAAGATAATTTTAAGTACAGTTACATCCATAAGTAAGCTAAAGGTTGCGTTACATACGTTTTTTGTAAGATCGCTACGCTATTTTCCTGTAAAGATATATTATTAGTTATTATAAGTATTGTGAAAATAAAAATGAACAGTGGCAAACGTTGTTTACTACTCCACGGAAAATAATGGTTACTTAACTATATTATACTAGATTTTGTCCCTGGCTGTGCTCGCGTAAAAGTAGGTTAGGATTGGTTATTTTATTTTAAAATAAAATATAGCCTATGTTACTCCATGATAATAAAGCTTTCTAATTACGAAAAAAAAAAAATTTGATTAGTTTTTAAGTCGAGCAAACAATCAAACCTTTCCTCATTATTAGTATAGATGAAAATTCAAGTATTTTTATATGAAGTCGACGCATCTGATACTGTTTGCTTGTTTCCCACGACAGAGCATGGTTCTCTACATGCCGGAAACCTAGAGGCAAAGAGCACGAAATTAAAGCATGCTTGTCAGGAAGCGACCGGGATTAACTTCCGTGCTCAATGTTACCCAACTTATCAGTTTCTACACATACATATATTTGACTGCACATATGCCGTAGTTGCTTAGGTGATCGCCTCGTCACTGTTACTGCGCCGAGTGTTGTAGGTTCGAATCCCACACGAGACAAAAAATTGTCTGATCCACATTGTTCCGAATCTGTTTGTTCTTTGTGTCCGATGTTTGAATGCTTGAAAAGTTCGCGGAATTATTTCTAGTAAGGGTGTTTAAAATATATGTATAGTTTAGGGATAAAACGAAAAATAAATCGCCGGTAATAAGACTGAAAAGGAAAAGTATGATTTTTTATAAGAATAAGCATGATTAGTAACTACTGTGTGTTTACGTATGAGCTTAAAATACTTTCACAAATCTTAGTGTAACTATTTTTTAACATATTATTATATCATTTCTTCATATATATCTTCTTATAGTCAGTACAGACCGGCGACACTTCGACCCAGTGGGATCTTTTGTGTCGACTTCCCCAATAACGACTGCCATAGATGTTCATGGCAGCCGGGACTGACGGCTTAACGTGCTCTCCGTGCCTCGGAGAGCACGTTAAGCCGTCGGTCAAAGAGGAGGCAGAGGAGTATTGCAAACCCTTAGTTCACCAGCTGTGATTTTTTTTTTTTTTTTTTTTTTTTTCGGGGTTTTTGTCTAAATCAGACATATCAACCCCATCATACCTTTTAACATATGTAAGAATTACAAATTAAGTACTGCTATCACGTCGCACATCTTTTTAGCAGCCTCTGAAGACGGTACAGCCAATATAGATTGCAGTAACCCCACATCTAATCTATTTAAGTTAAATTCATTTAAAACTCGCTCTCGTTCAGTTCTATTTCGGACACAATCCATCAGCAAGTGTTGTACATCCTCAATTTGATTACAAGCAGAGCAATTTGGTGAATCATTTTTTTTCATAAGAAATGCAAACTTTGCCGATGGATAGTGTCCTGAGCGGAGTCTTAACATAATTTTCACCATGTGTTTACTTAATTTAATATTATCAAACCATGGTACAAGCGACGGCTCGCTTTGTATACTACGGTACCAAATACCCTTTACTTGTGAAATATGAATAAAATGCTTTTTCCATAAATTAAAACATTTTAGTTTAAATCTAGGTATATATTCCCAATAATCGGGTATATAATTTATAAAAATGCCATTTTCTACAGCCATTTTGCATAAACGATCAGCTTCTTCATTACCGTATATACCAATATGCGCTGGAATCCATTGCAACTTAAATTCTATATTATTCTTTCTCAAACAAATAAATGCTTTCAAAATTTCATACGCTATCGATGCACCTCTGCTATATCCAGAGGCGCACCGAGCGATGTGTTGCAGCGCACTCTTACTATCTGAGAAAATTACAACTTTTTTTAAATTCTCATTCCCGATATACTTAATTGCTTGAAAAATTGCAATGAGTTCCAGCGACATAATTGATATATTTATATCACAATTAATTTTAAAACCCAACCTATTTCCTAATGTTTGATCAAATAATCCTGCTCCTAAACCGGTAGTGCTTTTAGAACCATCAGTAAATAATTTATGCCATCCGCAGTAATCTATATTTAATTCATATAACACGTTACTTAATAACAAATTTGGATTATAATTAGATTTAGAACTATTTAAACATTTGAGATCAATTTTTACTATATTTTTCGGAATGGTTGTAGTCCAACTTTCCAAACTAAACATTTTAAGAAATGGCGAGGAAACAATATTATTATGTCTTAATTCATTGTGTATCTTTGCTAATAAAGGTTTTTTTTTGGTAACCCAGTATGAGGATTGGGAACATATACTTAAATCTGAGATTAAATTAACTGTAATATTATTTGACCAAGACATTATTTTCGTACTATATTTATAAGCTAAATATTCTCTTCTAATCTGTAAAGGGGGAATACACAGATCTGATTCCATAACATGGATTGGGGTACTTTTGATGTATCCACCCACTATTCTCATTGCCTGGTTTTGTAGTTTATCTAATTTTGATACGTGAGATTTTGCACTGCAGTCATATATGAAACATCCGTAATCAAATCTACTCCGGATTATAGAAATGTATAATCTACGTAAATGTTTTGTATGTATTCCCCAAGTACTCCCCGATAGTACTTTAAATAAATTCAAAAATTTTGAACATTTACTAACTGTTTCGTTTATTTGCTTGCCCCACCTTAGACTTCTATCCAACCACAGCCCTAAATATTTAGTGCATTCTGAGGTGACTAGGTTTTGTTCATTTATTTTGAGATTGGGTAGTATTCTTCGTTTACCCCTACTAAACAAGCAGTATGTAGATTTTATCGGTGACAATTCTAAGCCCAACTCAGCCAAAGAATTAACAAAGAGATCTAAGGCATTTTGAATAAATGTTTCACATTTTTTTATATCTTTATCCTTAGTGTAGATAACAAAATCGTCGGCGTACTGTGATACTACTACATTATTAAGAGGAAACTTAAACAACTTAGTAGTAATTAAATTAAAAAGTAGCGGTGACATAGGGTCACCTTGAGCTAAGCCTCTATTGGTCCATCTGGCTGTTATTATATCGTTGTATTCGGATTTAATGATTAAATACCTCTCATTCAAGAAAGACCAAATATAAGAGCAAATTTTTGATCCAATTTTGAGTTCATCTAAGATGTTAACTGCGATGTTAATTGAAACATTATTATATGCATCCTGAATATCCAGGAAACAGGCTAGAGTAGGAATATTTTTAGAAAAACCAATTTGTATATATGTGACTAAGCGAACTAGTGCATCTAAACAGGAGCGGGATTTTCTAAATCCAATTGTGTAAGTTGATAGTATTTTTTCTTTTTCAGTGTACCATTCTAAACGTTTAAATAACATTAAATGAAAAGTTTTACATAGACACGAAATTAAGGATATAGGTCTTAATTTAGGGTCAGTTGATGTGCTGCTAGCCTTAGGAATCGGAATAATTTGTATTCTTCGCCATTGAACGGGTACAAAACTAAACTTAAATATATTATTATATAGATTGAGTTGATTATATACATTTTGACTGAGGGGGGTAAATTAAATATCATAGAGTACGAAATAGCATCTTCGCCTGGTGCTGAATCTTTCTTTTTTAAACTGTTGTCTAGTTCTTCGATACTAAAATCACACTCCAAAGTTTCATTTTTAGAAGAAAATATAGGTACATCGTTTGGCACATAATCAGGTGTCATTGAACGCAATAATTCTTTTTGTTTTTCAATAGGAGGGAAACTTTTACATTGGCTAATACCTTTCATCCAGCGCATGCGCTGTCACATTTCTGTAGTTGATACAGCATGGTCAATGGAATTACAAAATCTTTGCCAGGCAATGTATTTTGCACGTCGTATTTTTTTATGAGTTTCTTTAGTTATATTTTCTAATTTAGTTAAGTTATCAGGTGTAGGGTTACGTCGAAAGATTGTTAAACATAATCTGCGCTGTGCAACGAAATGAGATAATTCAGGAGTCCAATAACATTTTGGTTTAAAATTTTTGATGGGCTTAGAACAATGTTTATTGAATGGAATGTATTTATCAGCGGCTGTGTTTATTTGTTTTAATAAGTAATTATACATTTCTTGAATGTTATAATCAGAAGAAGGAGTGAAATTTTTTAATAGAAAGTTCTGGTAACTTTCCCAGTCTGCCCTTTTGTAATTTCTCTTTTTGCTTATAGTGAAAGTGTCAGGTATGTTAATAGACATTTTAATAATCAAATGGTCACTACCGAGGTTTTCGTTGAGAACTTTCCAATTGAATTTTATTGCAATATCGGAGGTCGCAAATGAAATATCTGGTGAGGTTTTCTGTAAGTTCCCGCTGACTAATTTAATTCGTGTATGAGTACAATTATTAAGAGAGATATAAGAGTTTTCTAGACATGAATCCATTATATGAGTACCTCTTATATCCGTTTTGACAGACCAGTTAGTGTGGTGGCCGTTAAAGTCGCCGCCTATCAGAGTTTTTTTGGAAAAGAAGGAAAAGATTTGATCCCAGTCTGAAAATTGAGTTGTAACGGAAGAAGGACAATAAAGTGCAACCACATTTTCTATATCTTTACAGTTTATTAATTTTACACTTAAAACCTCTATACCCATATTTAAAACTTGAATAGAATTAAGGTGGGAATGAATAGATTTATGGACCAGAATCGCGACTCCCCCGTAAGAGTCATATCTGTCTTTTCTATAGGTGTTATAGCCACTGATATGTACATTCATCTCACTATCTAACCATGTTTCACTCAAGATTGCGATATGTATATTTTCTTTATTTAAAAAATCTTTAAAGGATACTAATTTAGGGCAAAGATTTTGTGAATTCCATTGAGCTATGTTTATTCTAATATTTCTACTTGCACTATCCATTTACAAATTTATCAATATTCTCTAGAAAACTTCCTCTTAAAACATAGTCTAATAAAAAATTTCTTAGTTCTTCATATATAATCTTAAACAACATTATGCCTTTCTCTTCAAACGTACCTTGCGATGTAAAAATATTATTTATTTTCATTAAAAATTTCTTAAATTCAAACCTGTAAAGTAGTTGTTCATCCCTTTTAACGTCTTTTTCTTCAGTCTGATAGCTTTCTTTGTCTTCTTCAACCGCTTGCTCTATAGAGTTAAGATTTTTCTTTGTTTTCTGCTTACCCTTCCTGCTTCTGCCTTCCTGGAGTACATGTTCTGCGACATTTTGTTGACGGAATGTAGTTTCTTCTTGTTTATCTGAGTTTTCTGCCGTCCGTGACATTGTCTCATAGTTTTGTAAGTTTTTTCTAAGCACACTACTATAAGACACAGATTCATTTGAATTTTTTTTTTCCTGTGATGTCTGCTGTGTCTTGTCCGATGAGAGTGAATCTTTTTGGCGTTTTTCAATACTTAATTGAAGGGCTTTTCTGTATGTTATTTGTTCCCTACTCATAATATTTCTTATATCTTTTTCTTTCAAAAATAAGGGACAATTTTTGTCTAAAACAAAATGATTACCTTTACAATTAAGGCAGACAATCTTGTCGATATCGCAATTTTCGTGATTACCACCACACTTTGGACATATTTTTTTCTTCATTGGGCAGTACTTTATTATGTGACCAAATTTCCAACATCCGGCACATTGTGTCACAGGGAACACATAGGGTTCAACCTTTAAGCGATAATCATATGCGTATATGTAAGGCGCTAAGGTATCATTTTTAAAGCAAACTCGTACGGATTCACTGTCAACCCACTTGCCTTCATTGTTTATGCGCTTTAATCTCCTTACGGAAACTATTTCTATGTTACATTCCAATATATTCATAATGTCTTTTTCGTTTAATTCAAGGTCAACGCCTTTCACAACTCCGTACGATAAGGACAGCTCGTTTATTAATTGGCATCTCCATCCCATGTCCTTGAATGACTTGCATTCTAATAATCTAGAAGCATCTTCTTTTTCTTGAAATTGAATAAGAACTTTGTTGAAACTTTTGTATTTAATTCTTATAACATTTTTAATATTTTCATTTCTAAATAATTTTGCCAATGCCATTTGTTTAGGCATATTTTCGGTTGAAGTTATACAAACTTCATGTTTTACGGTATAATTTAATGTATCATATTTTTCTATATCTACCCCCTTTTTATTTTGCATCTCCAAAGATTCGCTTCTTATAAACCGTTTGGTTTTCCTTCTGTTTACAGTAATAAAGTCATCGTCATCATTAATTTCATCTTCTCTCTCCTTTCTCTTCTCAGCTATCCTTCTCTCACCTTCGTCAATCATATCCCCTTGTAAGGTAGTTGGTACCATCGATTTGCTGAGTTCCCGTTCACAATTTAGTATAAACTCCACATCACTTGTATCATCATCATCTTCTCCACTTTCCATAGCGAATATTCAATCTAGGTATTTATTTATTTATAACAATAATGAGCGCGGTGGTTTATAACCAGCTACTTATCGTACATAAGCGTCCGTAACGAGTACGCGACAGCGACGAACTGCAGCTGTGATTTTACATCCTACTTTATAAGAAGCAAACCTATTGCTGTTTCTCGGGCACGATTCTAGACTCGAATACAACGAATCGCTTAACGAAAAACCCATGAATCTGAGTAGTAGAGCCTCGCTGATATCAGCATGAATGGGGGCGGCTCGACCGGGGAAGGACTCTCCTCTCAGAGAATATCGACGTAAAATAGCAGTATTCCTACTGTTGTGTTTCGTTCGGTGAGTTAGAGAGCCGGAGGCCTAATGACCCTCTTTCCCTCTTCCCGGTCCTTCTCCTTTCCACTTTCTTTTTCTCTTCTTCCTTTCCTAAATGGTCAGCAACGCGCAAGTGATGCCTCCGGGATTGCTGGCGTCCATAGGCTACGGTGACCACTTATCATCAAGTGGACCGTATGCTTGTTTGCCCCATTAGCGGTATAAAAAAAAGAAACAAAGAATCGCTTAACGGAAACCCCATGAATCCCTATAATATACATTCTATATAAATGACGCAGTATTACAAAGTGTATGACATTTTTATTAAATAACAATTATTATATAGTATACAGTTCAATATTTATTATACATAAATAAAGATTACTATTGTCTAGTGTGTTTATTACTCGTTACAAATTAACATTCAAAGTGCCGCGACTCGTCCTCACGATATATAATGTAACAAGCCATAAAATTACCATTTATATGAATATGGATGTGAATTAGTATGTGATTTATTAGTATGATCAAGGAGTATTTTATGTAAAACATAAATATTATAGCACTGGATGAGCAGCGATAGCTCAGTGGGGAGACCAACAGACTGCCATGCAGAGGGTCTCGGATTCGAACCCACGTCGCGCACCTCTGACTTTCAGAAGTTATATGACTTTTCGAAATTATGTGCGTATTGATTAACAATTATCGCCTGCTCCGTGTCTCGGAGAGCACGTTAAGCCGTCGGTCCCAGATGCCATAAACGTCTATGGCAGTTGTTATTGGGAAGTCAGGGCCCTATAATATCCTGACACTGGTCTAGCCTTAGGGTATCGTTAGCCTTCGGGTTGCTCCGTGTAAAAACTGTTATCCAGTCAAATCCGGTTAGACCAGAAACGCCGACCCCAAGTGACTTGGGAATAATAAAGGCTAGGGAGAAGAAGATAAATATTATAGCACTCACTACAAAGATGGCGTAGGTTTAAGTGGTCACCTTGCCACTGCGACTACACCGAGTGTGGTTCGAATCTCACTCGGGGCAAAAAATTGTGTGATCCATAAACGGTTGTGCCAAGTTTCGGTGTTCTTTGTGTCTAATATTGTTTAGGAATTATTCCTAAAGTGAGAGTTGTCTTTTAAAAAACAAAGTTAGTTGCACATCAAGTCTTTATCAGATCTAGGTTAGTTAGACAAGGTAAGGCAACTGTCAATCGCGAGGCCTCTAGCTAGGGCATCCGATTCGGCCTAAGTGATTTTAAATTTAAAATAAACTCGTTTAAATACAAATTTTATCGCGTTGTTTATTTAGCACTGTATTACATAATTTAGAAACTGTTACATTATGACTACTATTGAACTTTACTAATTTTTAAGCTAATAAAATTATTAAAACTATTTATATTTAGGTTTACACTTTCCCCTACGTTTCGGTTGCTTTTCAGCAGTCATGGTCACGGGGAGACTAAGATGGTAGTTGTCTCATAATTACTTTCAGTTCTAGATCTGAGCTCAGTAGCAATAGGCCCGCTTTCTATCTATCCTAACTAATATAAATGCGAATGTAAATTTATTGTTACGCTTACAAGTTTTAACTACTTGACCTATCATCATGAAAATTTGTATGAACATTGTCAAGGGTGCAGAAAAGAACATAGAATACGTACCTTTAATCCAGAAAATAATTATTGTTCCCGAACGAATCCAAGGGCACAAGCTAGTATGTACATAGATATAATAAAATTATAACAGGTCGATGTGTGTACATAGGATATATTATTTAAGCAAAAAATATGGATCTACAAGGGCTATAAAAACTAAAACAATTATTTTAGAATTATTGTCTGTCTATCGGCATGTTTGTAGGTATTGTATAGGTATCGTTATAACCGGGATGTCGCCATCTTTCCCCGGGTAAGTCCGACATAACATCTCCGTCATCCTGCGGAGAGGTATGTGTCAATGCATTCCACGCCGTAGAAAAGGAAAATAGCTGCACCTATTGCTGGCGGTTAGCTTATAATTTGATGCATGCTTCATCTTAATACGACGCCTTTATGATCGGTATTTTAATTAGTTTATGTGAACGAATCATGTGAAGTTCAATAATAAAATGTTACTTTGTAATATTATCTCGCAAGTAAATCTATACGTAATATTATAGAGCTGGAGAGTTTGTTTGGTTGAACGCGCTAATCTCAGCAACTGCTGGTTCGAATTGAAAAATCTTTAAGTGTTGGATAGCCCTCTTATCGAGGCATGCTATAGGCTATGTAACATCACACTACGACCAATAGGAGTGGAGCATCAATGAAAAATGTTACAAAACGAAGCAGACGAAGTTGCACGAGTTAGCTAGTTTACTATAACTTGCCATTTCTAAGTAAACATCTCATCTAATAAGATAATATAATTTTAATAACCACGACGTGTTTAAGTTGTATAAATACATGGTGACGTAACTGAATGTTGCCATATTTGTGTGCACGTAGGAATCGAACTGGTTCACTATACCGTTAGGAACACGGAACTAATTGGCAATACACACAGCGTGGTAGGCTTCGATAAACATGCGTTTGAAGGCTTTTATTCACATAATATTGTGTTACGTTTACGTGAATATTATACATTGAAATTAAACTATTTTATACGAATTTTATCGCGTTGTTTATTTTAAAATACAATTATTTACATAATTTTGAAACTACTAAACTTCTACTGTTAATTCTTACTAATATTATAAATGTGAAAGTTTGTGAGGATGTAAGGATGTATGGATGTTTGTTATTCTTTCACGCAAGAACTACTAGACCAATTGCGATGAAACTTGGTACGTAGATAGCTGGAGACCACGATTCACACATAGGCTACTTTCTATTCGGATATTCCCACGGGAACGGGACATACGCGGGTGAAACCGCGGAGAAAAGCTAGTCTTTAATAATTTAAAGAACTATTTAAAGGACACCGTTCATATTCGGCTTGAACGTGAACAATCATCTTATAAACAAAGTATAATATTAAAAGTTTTGTTTTAATATATAATAAATATTGGTTACTATCCAGTAGTATGAAATTGACGTATAATACAAATGATTTTAAAATATTTTTATTTGATTTAAAATGTATACAGATACGAAGTGTTTAAAAAATCACATTAATAAAAAATTACATTGAATTAGCAATATTAACGAAATCTGAAAATACGTTGATATTTTTTTCATTAATCACTATATTCATATTTGAATTCGACAATAATAATTAATTTAAAAATGATATGATATTTGATAAAATATTACAAAATGGTAAAGTGTGTTGGGTAATTGCATAGTCGGCCGAAGGACTGTTGGTTACTGTGCTCACATAATGTCTGTAATATGGTACCTACGCTGGGCAAGATATGAAAATATCACTCCACCAGCCCCGTTTTTGGAAAATATTTCAATAACTTATGAAGGTAATGGTCACACATGAAAATTAATATTTATATTAAACAATGTGTTTTATTTTATTATATATCGAACTTGATACTAAACTTCATATAATAATGTTTTCTACTTAGTTTAGGCTACTGAAAATTAATATTGTTATTACAATATAAAATTAGTCACGCCCAAGCCAGGGTCCCATACAAGGTAGTAGGTCTCCTTTATACTTTTCCTGACGTTTCGGTTGATTTGCAGCAGATATGGTCACAGGAAGACTAAGATGGTCTTGAAATATATTTATTTCAAAGTGTCCGAACGTAATTTAATTATTGGTTTTTCTATATACGCAGAATGAATTCGATTTACGCAAAAAATATGAGTAGTAGAGCCTCACTGATTTCAGCACATTCATGCTGAAATCACTGGGGAAGGGCTACTCTCCCACAGAATATCGGCGTGAAATAGCAGTATTCCTATTGTTTCGTTCGGTGAGTGAGAGTGCCGGGGCCCAATCGCCCTCTTTACCCCTTCCCGCTCCTGCTCTTCTTTTCTAAAGGGTCGCTAATAATAATAAGATCGATGTTGCAAGCATCCATAGGCTACGGTGACCACTGACCATCAGGTTGCCACCAAAGTCGTATAAAAAAAAAGAAAAAGAATGACCTTAAAATGACAATCATGGTCTATCTTTGTACCAAATTACCGGCAAATCTAGTCAACTATTTACACCTAAATGAATAACAAACGTTGAAACATCTAAACATATTGAAAAACTTTCATATTTATAATATTACTATTGTCCATGTCTTCGCTCGCGTTACTCTAGATTTTCAATAAATTTCTATCTCTCGGGAACACTACTGTTTCTGTACGGTATCCTATGTCCTTTTCTGTCAACGTGTTTGCAAGATTTCATGATGATCGGCCGAGTAGTTAAGGCTTAAAAGCATTTGTTTGTTAACCCTTTGACCGCCACGTCAAAAAGTAAAAGCGTACTATCGGCGCCAAGCTACGATTTCATCCTTTAATTTGTCATATAGTCGTGACCGTGGCGTGCTGGACACATTTTGCTTTGTCGTGTATACATGACTGTGGAGGTCAAAAGGTTAAACAAACAAACTCGCATTGAATTTATTATATTAATTTAGGATTAGGATTTGGGTTATAATTATGAATTCTAACCATGCGCACTCGACAAAATGCAAGTCAATGTTCAAGAATAAAATATTACTTATACAATTAAACAAAAAGGTGGGTGTACTGAACAGGGCGCAGCGGTACTTCACACCAGGTCAACGTTTTGTGCTTTATAAAGCACAGGTCCGGCCGCACGTGAAGTACTGCTCACATCTCAGGGCAGGGGCCTCCAAATACCAGCTCGACCCACTTGAATCACTACAAAGACGGGCAGTTCGAATCGTCGGTGATCGGTCTCACGGATAGATCGGAGTCGTTGGAGCAATGGAGAGACTTTGGGTCTCTATGCGTGTTCTACTGACTCTTTCAACTGTTTAATTTGGTACCAGCGGCCCCTTTCTATCACCGTACCACTCGACAACGAAGCAGGGTTTATCTATATCTGTATTCATGTTTTACCACTGTAATCAATAAATTAATTATTATTATTATTATTCCATTTATTTCAATATTAAAACAATTATTTTAGAATTATTGTCTGTCTATCGGTAGGTTTGTAAATGATTATTGTTATTATATCACCTGGAAGCGTTCAAATCCGGTACGGTACACTTTCAGCGATCATTTCTCCCGCGTACGAGCAAGCTCTGGAATGAACAGCCTGCTTCGGTGTCTCCCGAGCGCTATGATATGTCCTTCTTCAAACGAGGTTTAAAGAGAGTTCTTCTTTCACGGTAGGCAGCGGCTTTGCTGTGTCCTGACATTGCTGAAGTCCAGGAGCAGCTGTTACCACTTCCCATCAGGTGGGCCACTTGCTCGTCTGCCAAGAAAGGCAGCAAATATAAATTTGCCGTTTTATTTAAAAAGAATAACAAATGAGTGAATGTTACAAAATGTACGGGAGTATAAGAGAGGTTGCACACGACGACTAATCGCAGCGATTCTGCAGTAATTAAGGCGCAATGCAGTGACAATATAGTTGCTTACCGGTTTCCCTTATACTACATATTTTTAGTATTTTAAAGTAATGATAATTTTTTGTTAGTAAACCAAAATCTTTAGGTACATAGTTTACATATTATGAGAAACATAACTAAGTATATTATTAAAATTTCGTATAACTATGAGTCCAATCTACCGTAGTTGCACAATGTTAATAAATTCATATTTTTTTATTTAAGTACAATTGTCGATCTCCTTTATAAACTGTCCCAATGTTGGACACCGGCCTCTTCTTAGTGGGAGAAGGGTTAGGCCAAAGTCCACCAGCGCTGGTCCTTTGCGGGTTGGCAGACTTCACATAAGCGTACCTTTGGGAACTTAACGAAAAACTCTCAGACGTGCAGTTTTCCTTCACCGTTTAAACAAACGGTAATTAACTATTTCATGTGTACATAACTTCAAGAGGTCAGAATTGCGTAACTTAAAATTAATATTTGAGACCTCTGCATAGTCCAATAATCTCCCACTACAATTTCGCTGCCTCGCGTTTTTATTACTGTAATAATTCGACGTGTGGTACCGCCCTAAGACATAAGTCCTCAACAACACTTCATAACAGTATTTTGGTTTATTTTTCGACCTCGGCACGTAGCTGAGTAGCCCGCCACCCACGCAGAAAAGAAATTCTTAAGATGCCAAAATCCTTTTGTGCCTGGCAACCTGTTGTTTGTTTTGTTACTTTAACACTTAGCAAACTTTTAACACATTTCTCTTAGGAGTACTTAAAACGAGCTGAAGATATGCTGAGCTGAAGATATTCTGTGTTTGTTTGTTAGTCAGATTTAAACATTATTTTCTTATTGAGAAATGTTATAGACTCGCTTCGCTTCTAAATCTCGTAGCATGATATTTCACGCTACGAGAAGAAGCGAAGCGAAAAAACGTTCTATTATAAAACTGTGCCTCTAGATAAAAACTATTTTAAAAACCCGAATTCAGCTTAACTAAGACTTTGGAATTCTAATAAATCAAAATTGATTTCATTTTTATGTTTGTTTCCTCAACTCAACTCAAAAATCACTAAATATATTTCGATACGCGTTTCATTTAACTTAAAATCTAAACCATATTTTATTTTGTTTAGTATAACCGAATTGGTGCATAGCGTGAGTCGCGTAATTGACCGGAGAACTGGAAGCCACGCAGGCTTGGCGCCACGTCCATAATCTAGTTTTAACGACGCTTGTGTTTTTTAAGACATTGAGTTTTTAAATACTAGATTTGCCCATAGATCCGCCCGCGTTAATGTAGATTTTGTCAATCATTTCTTCCTCCCAGGAACAGTACATTCTTCAGGATTACAGGTACTCTATGTCCCTTTCTGTACACCTGGCAACGTGTATGTGAAATTTCATGGTGATCGATCGAGTAGGTACTTAAGACGAAACAATTAAACGATTAGATTAAACTACGGACTATAATCACGTCTTGGCTTGATTATTTATGTACATGTAAGTGGATGCTCCTATTTACCATACGGCTGCTTTAGAGGCTACCATAAATTTTTATCAAATGCTTGAGTATGTTGAGTAGTAGTTCATGGAGAAATGGTTGCAGCACCTTACAGTTATGATTTGTAAACGAAATATTATTGTACACTTGGCGATTAAGAGTGGCTATGAGTTTCTTGCCCGTTCTTCTCATGAGCCCTACACACCCTTGCTTTGCTTAACGTGGCAGTAAATGTAAATTCACAGAAAAAAAATTACGTGTAACTTTGACATTCATAAGTGTTACCTTGTAACCTAATTTGAATAAATTTATTTTGATTTTGATTTTGATTTTGACGTGAAATCGTAGAAAACATATTAAGAAACAAACTCACATTCATACTATTATATAATTATAATATAACTTAAAATTACGTACAAGAGGAAGACATCTCAAACACATAAATCGTTTGTGTCAAGAATTTGAGTGCATGCATTCTTGCTTATTGCAATGACGCGTTTGGATACAATAATAATTAAGCAGTAGGAAAACCCATGAAGGCGGGATTTAATCTTTTTTAACACATGTGTTTATTGAAATATATCTACATTTTACGGATTTTATCACGTTGTTTATTTCTTTATAAAATATAATTATTAATACATAATTTTAAAACTTTAAACCACTTTCATTAATCGCTTTTACTAGTTACTGTTTACTTATTTTTCAATTTACTGCAATTTACTATTTAGATTTAATTTCACACTTTCTTTGACGTTTTGGTTGCTTTTCTGCAGCCATGTTGAGAAAGAACAATGGCAAAATTTTAGCTAACGTAAATTTGAGCGTCTAAAAGTGAATTACTTAGAAAATAAATTCCATTAATTGTCTACATTTTTTTAAAGTATCACTTTAACTAGTTAGGGCCGGAAAAAAAGACCAGGACTAGGAAAAAAGGACTCAGCGCCTCGTATATCGAAAGTGACGCACAATAAGTACGTCGGACCGCAGGTCGACACGACGAACATCTTTGCATGTACTGCCTATCCATTCATCCGGTATCTGTCAAATCACGCACACATAGATGAGTACGCACTGCGCTTTCAATATGTGTGACGCAGAGTGCTTCTTAGTCCGTTTTATCACTGGACTTACCTTCAGACCTACTTTTAAAATATTTTACAAGACATTTTATCCTGAAATAACGAGGTAAGGGAAATAATTTAATCCCTCGAAATTGAATAATATTACATATTAAACATGTTATTGAAAGTTATCTGCAGACATAACCTACAAAAGTTCATGACTGAATAACTAATATTCTCGGCCATCTCGAACAAAAAATTTTGCACATACTAATTCAAAAGATGACGCTGAGTTAAACCAGATATGTTTCATTTCAAGACGCAGGAATTTTATCTTAGCTAAAACAATGTATAGGTTTCTGCCATTGTTCTTTCACGGAGAGACTAAGATATTGGTCGTCTCAATGTCTTGAAGTGTTGATGAATTGAGACTACCGACATCTTAGTCTCCCCGTGAAATTTATAACATTAGCGTAAACATAAGACAATATTGTTTATATGTGTAGGTCAATAATCAGCTAAGTGAGTTATAAAGCAAGCAGTCTAACGCGTGTCACAAACAATCCTACCAAAATGTCTCTTCTAGTATGTAGTACATATGAACTCAATCTTTTAAAACGTTTTATGGCCACTAGACACCATTATTCGCCCACAATGAGCTTTTAAACGGACCTTCGGCTGTCAAAATAATTCGCAGTAGATCACGGGGTCAAGAAACGCTTTAGTATAATGTTATATACGGTGAAATAACAGTTAAAATAGCATTCTTTACAATCATTCGTAGTAACATTTGTAACTTCGTAGTTCAAGTGGGATTTAAGCGTCAAGTGTTTGTTTGCGCTGAATGTAGTAACTTAATAAGCATGTGCTGTAAATAATATATTAAGAAATACAATATACTACCCTTACCTAGTCAGTACATATTAGATGTTTGTATTTTTGTACATAAGCATCCTAATTTATTCACTAAACACAACGATGCCGTGACTAGATCAAGTAGACACACAAACAAACTTTTAGTCCCTAAGCAAAGAGTGAATATATTTAGTAAAAATGTGTATTGCATGGCTCTATTCATATTTACAATAAATTACCAAATAGTTTTAAAAACAAAAATATAAACGAGTTTAAAAATAGTTTATTTAAATTATTGATTTACAAATGCTTCTATAGTATACAAGATTTTTTAGATGCTAATAAATTATGTATCTGACATTAATATTTATTTTTCTTTGTGACATTCTCTATTTTCTTTTTTTGGATTTTTGTTAATCGATTGACAATTTAATATTTTCTATTTATTTATTGATTGTGTGACATTGTGTGACGATTTAATTAACATTTTGAATTTTACTATTCTTATTCGATATTCTGAATTTGACAGTATATAATTCTTAGAATAATTTGTTAAATGAATAATATAAAATATATCAAAATTTATTCCTTAAAATAATAATGCTCACAGAAATTAAGAATGTATCAGATAAATTTACCTAACTGTTATTCAAAAACATTTGTACGCCGGTTAATGGCAGAATATGGACAGAACTATCATGTATATTTTATCATCATTTGTGTACTCATATTCTGAAAAATAAATGATTTATTATTATTATTTATTATTCATTCTATTATTAATATATATAAAACGAGAAGTACTTACTCATTGTCTAACGTTCATTAACGCCCAATTCAAACTTTTAGATCTAGAAAGCTGGCATTTTGATCAAGATTTGGGTATATAAGGAATAAGGAGATATATCAATTTTTCAATAAGATTAGAAATAAATAGGATTTTTGCTTTAAAGTTAGACAACAAGAGGTAACCATCAATAACATATACATCTATTATATACTAATGTTATACATTATTACTAGGAATTTTATATTTTGCATGTAAGTATGTATAATATTGCATTCAAAGGCAAATAATTCTGTCGTTTACTCAAATATTATACATTAATATTAAACTGCTGTCAAAATTTAAAATACTATACATTCACACTACTTTTAAACTGTAAACCTATTTAAATTCATCTTACACTTTGTCAATATTTTGCTTGCTTTTCAGCAGCCATGGACAAATCGATTCGAATTACTCGAGAAAAAGGACTTAAAAAGTAAAAACCACGCAGATATAATAGCGAGCAAAAGAAAATAATATTAGCTTTGTACTTGTCCCACTGCTGGACACGGGCCTCTTCTTAGTGCGTAAAGGGCTAACCTTCACACACTAAGAACGGCCTAAACCATAATAGACCACGCTGGCCCAGTGCGAATTGGCAGACTTCACAAATCTCTAAGAACATTAAGTAGAACTCTCAAAAATGCAGATCTCCTCACAATGTTTTCTTTCACCGTTAAAGCGAGCGATAATTATTATTACGATGGTAAGCAGTCGTGTGGTCTAAGAGCAGAGGCCTCCACATCGTCCTCATAGCAGCCGAGGCGATGTTGAGGTCTCTACTTTGACGGCCTGAGAAGGTGCTTTTTCACGCCCCGCTTAAAGGACCCAGGATTGAAGGAAGAAGGAAACACGTGCCTTGGCAGAGAATTCCATGCCTTGATCGTTCGGCAGAGGTATGAGGACCCAAACTTGTTGGTACGCACTCCAGTCTACTCCACTCCTACTCCAGCTCGCGTTGTTCTGGATAGGAAAGAGGAGGGTGGGATAAGGTGAAATAACTCTTCAGAGTATTGTCTTATGTTTACGCGAATGTTATACATGGAATACTTTACTTTGAGCTCATTCTGCATAAATAGGAACACCAAGGATTAAATTATGTTCAGGTACTTTGAAATAACTATGTAGCTACACTTCAGAACGTTGGGACAACTACCATCTTAGTCTCCCCGTGAACATGGCTGCTGTAAAACAACCGAAACGTCGGGGCAAAGTGTAAACTCAAATATAAATTGTTTTAATTAGAAAATATATAGCTTATATAAATAAAAAGTAGTAAAATTTCAATAATAGTAGTGTTACAGTTTTCAAAATTATGTAATACCAGTGTTTAAAGTAAAATAAACAACGCGATAAAATCCGTATAAAGTGTTTAATTTCAACTCTTCAGAGCACTCCCCGTGTTTTAATTAACTATTTAATACGCATATAACTTTGAAAAGTCAGAGATACGCGCCTTGGTATCGAACTCGAAACCTCTGTGTACCAGTTCAACGCTTCCCACTAGACTAAATCAAAATACTTATATATATTTTGTAAGCCGGACTACCTCAGTAGTGCAGCGGAACTGAATGCAACTGCTGTGCATGAGATATCGGATTTGATTTCTGGGTGCGGCAAAGTAGTAAGTATTAGGCATGTCTGTCACGGAATTCTCAGTAGCATAATGTAGTCTGGAGCTGTACCCAGTAGTAGTCAATAGCCGCGACCCCTACAGCGTGGGGCTTAAAACATATCTAGCGAATTGTGAGGTACCAAAGCCTCTCCTTCAGGTATATAGTCGAGAGACTATGTACCTATGTATATAAGTCAGGGTACTCAAATTTCCCTTATAAAGTTATTATATTTTAACCACGTACGCCGTGGAGAAAATGGAAAGCATAAGCTGGACGGAAAGACAACAAAAGAGAAGTGTTACGTATGGTTGACGAAGAAGCACAGTTATTGAAAACTATAGATAACAGGAGAGGAAAGTTAAGTGGTCATTTGATACGACACGACGCATATTTTGAAACCATCTTAGAAGGAAAATTTTAAGAAAAGAGAGGAAGGGGTACCGAGACGTACCTTTGTTCAATAATTGAAGGGGAAAAAGGGAGTCAATCGTATCAAGAGGTTGAAAGAAAAACAGAAGAAAGACATATTTGGCGATTAAGCCACCGACTACCGTCTTTAACTAAAAATAATACCTCGTTTAAAATCGGGAAAGAACATAACCACAAACCAATGACGCTTTTGAACGATAAATGGTGTACGGCGCTACGTCAACAACGAAAAAAAATAGCAAAACTAAAAAAATACTTCCTGAATATTTAATTTTAGGTATTTTAACTATAATAACATAAAATATGGATGCAATAAATATAATAATTACACACTCATTTGTGATTACTTAACAAGCGAGACCATTCAAAACATAAAATATTTGACTATAAAACATCATTATATTTTTTCGCTTGTTAACGTAAGAGTTGTGCGTAATTAACACAGCGCGGATGGCGCAGCAGTTAATCTAATCACCACACTAATTATCTGTTGAGCAGTTGTTGTTTAGCAGGTTTAATTGTCATTGGTTACAATAAAGGATTGTTCTTGTTATGATTCTATAGTTGCTCTTTGTATATTTTCCAAATATTTGTAGAGTACTAACTTTTAATAAAGGAATTATGTTTTTAAAACTGTCTCTATTCATACTTAAATGTGGTAAGATTTGTTTGTTGGCAGCAACGTTCAATTTCCGAATAAGGCAATGTTGTTGGAATTACCTGATAATAAATTTCAGTAGCAGCGCGAAATGTGGATTACACTCACTCCTTATGACGCTTGCCATAAACCATAGCTGAAAGCTAAAAAGTGGCTGTTACACAGTTTTGCCAACCCTTTCGAAATATATAATATAATATTCTACTACATACACACAACACCATCTAGCCCAAACTAAGCAGAGCTTGTACTATGGATACTAGACAATGGATAAACATACATATATACTTCTTTTTTGTAAATACATACATATTATACATAGGAACACCCAGACCAAGACAAACATCGATATTCATGCACACAAATGTTTGACTTGTGCGGAAATGAAACCCGCGATCTCAGGCATGGTAGTCGGTTACACTAACCACTACGCCATCGAGGCCGTAACAGGCTAGGCGTAACACTATACATGTATTAGTTTGTACGTTGAGACTAATCTCTGTAACAACCGAACAGATTATAAAACTATTCCACTAATATAAATTATACTAAACTAACTCTGAATAACATTGGCTCCGTTATAATAACACACCAAGCGAACGAAGCCTCAAGACGCCAAATAAAAAATAATATAAAATAATTAAGACGTAGACTTTTTACTGGCAACAAATTGATTGACTAATAGGTATCTAATAACAGTCACTAACATGAATCATAGGATTATGAGTCGAGAGTCATACAAGTTAATTAGACTATTAAAGTCAAGAATAAAAAATAAACCGCATACCATTCTAAGAAGTCAGATTATTGAATAAGTATTCAGGAAAAGTCAAAAGAAATATTAAATTCCATAATTTGCAGTAACTGGAAAACCCGTCTAAACCATACCTCAGATTTAATAGGTTCATATGAAATACACCTCAAGCCTATACCGACCCGAAGGGTCAGGCAGAGATTTTACACCTTCATTTGTCCAGCCTTGGTTTTAATGCCCACGTTATAGCTGATGAGGTTATTGCTGTCTACTGGGCGCAGTTCCAGACTCTGTGCTGACGGAAAATCCTGTTATTGGCATTTTCTTTTGCCCGATCTTTGAATCAAACACGAGACCTCAAACCCTACAGTCGTATTGACTACCGCTACGCCACCGAGGCAGTCCTATAATGAAATACTAGCGACCCGCCCTGGCTTCGCATGTGTAGTAAAAAACTTTAACAAATTATACATGAACCTTCCTCTGTCTATTAGTGAAAACCGCATAAAAATCCGTTCGCTAGTTTTTGAGTTTATCGCGAAAATACATACAGATAGACAGACAGACGCGGCCGGGGATTTTGTTTTATAATATGTAGTGATGATGCCACATATGGATTATCTGTATAATAACTATCATAGTAGAACTTCAGCTTAAACCTGAAGAACCAGAATTATCCTTCGTTAACCTACTAAGGTGACAAAGAAGAGTAGGATCCTGCCTTGTAGTAAGCGATTACTGTAGCTTATATGAGAGGTTGCGATACCACAAAGAGTTTTGGTATCACTCGTGTGTTTCGATTCTAAAGATGACATGACAAGAAAGGAAGAAAGGTAAAGAGAGAGAAAGTGAGGCCACAAAAAAATAAAAGGGTCGTTATCAGTCCTAGTACGATACAAAAGGCATTTAATTACATATAATCAACATTAAAATTTTAAAGATTGATGATGTACTTAAATAATAATATAGAATATAATTCTGTAACTATGGTAGATTGAAATCAAACTTATACTAAATTTTAATAATTTTGTTGTGTTTGTTATATTGGCTTACAAAACTTATTTTTTATTGGATAGGAGGCAAACGAGCAGACGTATCACCTGATGGTCAGCGATTACCGGCACCCATGGACACCCACCCGCAACACCAGAGGAGTCACAAGTAAAACTACAAATAGGCGATCGAACAAATTAAAGATGAAGTGAACAACACCATAAAAGAGTACGTACATAACACGTATTTATTACGCTTATTTGTGTTATATCCAATTTTATATTAATATTGCTAAACCAAAAATTTAATTAATTTCTTTGAAAATCCAACTAGGTATCATACCTAAGTATAATACATTCGATTTTATTGAACGTGGTTACATAAATTAGCTCCGCAATATTTTAGTGTTTCTTATTTCGATTCGGGGAATACAAGAAGGTCATTTTAAACTATTTTCTACAATCGATATGTATAAAATGAATACATCGACGACTCTAAAGTCTGCTTAATAATAAGCGGTTAAAAGAATGGCCGTAAGTTACCTGCAGGTTTCTTTTCATAAGCTCTATCCTTTGCCTGAACCTAGCAACAAACCTAAATGTAGCTTCAGTAACTTAGTTAACTCACTAACCTATATTTTAACGGTCATAAGTGTTACTTTGTGACCTAAATGAATAAATGATTTTGACTTTGACTTTCACATGCAAATATTCCATAAGACTGACTGAAACAAGGCAATATCAAAATCAAAAACACGTAATTTTTTTTCTTCTCGTTCCCGCTATAGAAATAATTACTGTATTGCGGTAGACTATACAAACATTCAAACAACGGACACAAAGAACATCCAGACTCGAAACGACTATTTGTAGGTGACATAAATTTTTGTACCGCGTGGGGATCGAACCCACAACGCTCGGCGCGGCGGCAGTGGCAAGGAGACCACTTAAACCACTTCACCATCCGTGCGGTCATTTGATTGGCTATTGCTAATTATATCAGCTAATTACAGCATTTGACATGCTTTAGACCAGAGGTTCCCAGAGTATTTTCTCATAGACCACTTTCAAAATTTAGCTGGTCCCGGTGGACCCCTGCAACTGGAAATTTAATTC